>CM024688.1:22366247-23566247 GCA_014182735.1 Corymbia maculata | reverse complement strand
GATAATTTTTATCATTTTAAAAATTTCTTTTTGTACTTCCTTTCTTTTTCTTTTTATACTTTTTAAATTTATTTGCCTATACAGCTATTCATCTTTTTTCTCCAATAATCATTGAGGCCACGGTGATGGCCAACAAAGGTCATTGGCCATAGGCTAGGCCGCACTCGCTCAAATTTGGGCAAAGGCATTGCAGCCCTCGCTGGCCACTTAATTGGATGTTGTAGTTGTTTTTTTTTTTTTTTTGGAAATTGCAATGAAAATGTGGTTCCTCCTTCAAAATGATTCCAACCAAACATTCTCGGATGTATGATTTTTATGATTTTTTGAAGATATTAACCTGAGTTTCTTGGTGATTTCCAAGGGCTAAAATTTCAAAACATGCTTTGCCAGTCTTGGAAGTGGGTTACCATTCTCCAAATGAAACTTGTAATTGTTGACATCTTTGTGTGTGTGTGTAAGTGTGTGAACACACGAATTTAGGAGCCTATTTGTTGTTGAATTTGGCTATGTGCATAAGACAAAACATACTTCCATGCTTTCTCCTTTGCCTTCACAAGAGGGTCAGACAAAGACTAGAGGATGGATTTGTGTATTTTATAAACAAAGAGAAATGGCAGGTCCATCTTTATTTCTCAAAGTTCATTCTCTCCCCCAACTTAAATAGGGTCCACATAATCTGGGATCTATCATATGACCAAAAAAAATAATAATCTGAGGTCCATCAAAGTTACTAATCATATAAATTCACATAAATTTCACAAAAATCAATGGATGTGATTGCATATGGTCCATAGACCATGATCCATGCAGCTATTTCCCTTCTATGATTCCTTGATGGATCAATATGTTGTAACTATGCGCAAAGTATCACATTTTCTAAAGCCAACTGTATAATTCTATATAAGTTGAAAACTTTTGAAGTCATGATTGAGATCCATTATTTTGTGATTTGACGGTTACCGACATTGTTACAATGCTTTTTTGAAAGATTGTAGAGGCATCCATAAAAGGACCAGAGAGTTCTCAATTCTTGCTCAACATAATTTCTTCTTTTCTTTAGCATAATATTGTCTTGTTAGTGCCAAGCCCAAACCTTATAATTATGGTTAAATCGATTACATTTCACCAATATCAGGAATTTAATACAAGTGATGAGAACTCTAATAAATAAATCGCTTTGAGGCTTTAATGCCATTGTACTTGTCACGCTTTGACTTTCGAGCTTGCGACAACCTTAATTCACTTGAGGTCTAAATGTACGATATCCCAGGTATTGTCGTTAACCAATTTATTTTATCTTATAGTTAAGCACATGTGAAAGCAAAACAAAACACCCCAACCAACAATCAATAGGGATAGTAGCGAATATAGTAAAGGAAAGATAAAAACACCATTTTATATATTTGCAAAGTTAGCCTGAACAATCGCATATATATACACACCTTACTACAGGCAATATGTTAAGGTCTACTCAAAAAGGGACCGGCCTGACTAACCTATCTCTGTACAAGTGGAGGAGAGGCTCATAAAAAAGGGATTAGGCCACAGCTGCCTACTCACGTCCTCTGAAAGATTGGTCTCTCTAGTCGTTGGGTCAGAGATCTCGCCATCAGGGGGATCCAAGTCCATGAGATCCCAGACCTTCTCGGTCGGTCCCACAAGAGGGACCGGTCTATAAAAACCCTTCAAGGGACCATATATGATGCCTCCCATCTAGATGAACCACGCCTTAAAGACGTGGGGCGCGTAATGGTCTCCCAATCCCCCGTCCACCCACACTGTCGTCATGTGGTGCTCGCATACAAAATTTCAGCTCGGGGCAAGCCACGTGGTAACAATGGTGCTTATATCCACAGGGACGCCGAACCGCATCGGGTACTACGTCATTTTAAAGTCCTAAAAATTGTTAACCACGACGGGTTGAGATAAACTTAACAAGTTAAAGTCCTAAGCTTTGGTTATGAACTTCGCTCGCCTCGAGATAGTCTAACATACAACCTAGTCTCGTCAAACAACCAAACACCACATCTTAGAGAAGCACTAACAAAGGGCAATTTAATAATCAGATGCAGCCACAGGCAACCCTACCTTGCCTTGGCACATGCAACCTGTAGAAACTGTTATTCAATCATAATAATATCAAGAAGTATGCAAATAATTAGAGCATTACACATAGCTTCCTTATGTCTCAATACCCATATGTGCTCCGATTATTACGACCCCCTAGGCCACGGCACAACCTTATGATTGGTGGTCAATTGACCTAGACCAAGCATCGTCCTCCTCCTTAAGGCACAGCGATGTCATAGGCTATCCCCCATCGACAACATTCTCGAAGGAGTTTGGGCCCAGCCTTTACCGCGAGTTCGCATTTGACCACTGTTAAGTGGCCCAATGGCCACAGCACAATCTCGAAGGATTGGCGGTCATCCGGCAACGCTGGACTCTCCTCTTAATGTAACCATGCAGCACATCATCAATCAATTCGTTGTTTTCTTTACTCTATCGTGAATGCAACATAGTTTGTGCTCACGCGACATGCCATTGCAGTTAACACACGTATAATGAAACGCAGCAATATTTGGCAGTCATGCACAACAATAACAGTCCAAGTACTCATGAAAATTTCAACAGCTAGCAATTAAGGGAACCATGTACTTCCACGGTAGATGACAACAACAATCAATTAATAATCACGTACACCTCACAATTCTAGGGAAATAATCGACATCTAACAATAATATTAAAATGATTCATCCACTTAATATTAACAACAATTAATTACATTGCCAAAACCTTCATTTAACAAAAACAATTCCCTTTAACAACTAATAAATTAATCACAATTAACCTAGGGAAAAATAAGCCTTAATCATATTTTCCACAAAATTTCTCGATTAAAAATATTTTCGATAAATAATTACCATTAATTATTTTTCCCAAAAATAATTAATATTCAGAATTAAATAATAATATAATTCGAAATTGTAAAATAAATAAATAAATATTTATTTATTATTTATTCCGAAAATAATAATAATATTTAATAATATTAACCATGGCTACTATTCCCAACCCAACTAAGGTTAATTAACTCAACTAGGGTTACTTTAATATAACCTCAGTTACTTTAATATAATCGCGATTACTTTAACAAACTACAATTACTTTAATCTAACTGACTTTAATTCTAACCATGGTTAACACTAATCCAAATCAGCCAATAATATTAAAATGCTAATCCATCATCAACCATAAGCATAATCTAATCATTATACTAATTAAACTACTTCAAAGCAAGATTAATCCGTAACTAAGGGATTAAAAAATTAACTCACGTGGCTCAAAAATTCGGCGACACCGACCTGATGACAAGAGCAAGGGCTATATGGGGTTAGCTCAGGGATGGCGACAAACAACAGACGATGGTTGAATCCGGCCAAAATAGCATCGAAAAGGTTATTCAGGTAGAAAGGCAGCAGCGGTGGGGGGTGGCCGAACGGGAGGTCGACGGTGACCAGGGGTGGCTGGTGGTGAGCAGCTGACCTCCAGACGCTACCAGCTCCACGTTGGATGGTGGCAATTACTCTAGTGACGGCGGCAATCGGTAGTGGATAGCAAGGGGCGATAAAAGAAAGAGAAAAAGGATAGAGAGAAGGGGCTAAGGTGGGCAGTAGCAAGGGGGAGAAAATGGAGGAGAGAGAGAGAGAGAGCTGAACAACTAATCTACTAGGCCAAAGTGGGTGGCAAGCCCACTTGCTAAGGGCCCAAGAAAACTAAGCCAAACAAAACCCACTTGGGCCACCAAAGAAAAGGTTGAAAAGGACAACCCAAGGGCTGAGAAAAGACAAGGAAATGGGCCAGTTTGGGCCCATCTTGGCTAGGCTAAATGGGTGCAAGGCCTATTGGGTTGTTGGTCTTGGCCCACTTGCAGGCTCGAAACCCGGTCCAAATTTTCTTTTTCCGACACTTTAAAGTCCGACGGAAAACTCGAGAATAAATGAAGCAACGTCCAAATATTTAGTCCTCACATCCCTGAGAAGTCGAATTAAAAATCGAGGCTAAATTGAGTTGATTGCGACTATAGTACAGTTTAGACCATTAGGCGCCCCTTTAGGATTTTTCCTCACGTTTGACCCGTGGTCAACAATTCTTCAATCCACGTTTAAGCCAATTATTGAGTCAGGGACATCCTTTGATTGTTATGTGATTCTGGGGGCTCAATTAATAATCCTAAGTATGAAATAAAAAGGATTCGGTTTAGTGTTGTTCGTAGTTCGTATCAAAGTTGTGCGGAAATCACCCGTAACCTAACTTCGTGCTTCTATCGAATTGATTTATTTTCGTTTCCCTAATAGTCTAATACTAGAGAGTATCATTTCCACACAGGTCCTTATGGTTGAAGGGTTTGTTCCTGATCGAAATTGAGAGTCATACACGTATCGTTTCATATTGGCGTCTCTCTATAATCCATTATTTCTCAAATATTTAGTTCGGAATATTCGTACTAACCTGGCATTCGACCAACATTGTCATTTTATAAAATCTCAAAATGAGGTCGATTTTCAAGATGTTACAGTACTTGAGCTGCAATTGGTTGTCCAAATTATTTGACCAAACACCATAAGATAAAATATAACGGAATGCGACGGGGATTGAGATTCTCTACATTTAGGGAGATAAATTTGCATCTTAAATTTTCTTCCTCAGGAAGTGGACACCGCTTCTTTAGCTCCATTAGGTGGGGTCGAGATTGTTTTCTCCGTTTGTCTAGATAATTCACACACAAAATCTATAATTTTATCATGTCCTGAACATGTTATTATGTAATTTTCAAGGGGGACACCAAGTAAAATCTAACATTATGGAATTGTATAGCTATGAAGCAGACATATGTAAAATATTCATCAATATTGACCGATTAACTTCACATGAAAAATTGGCTTCTCATACGCGTGCCTTCATTTGGGAAACAGAACAGAAGCGAGAGGAAGATGCGAATCAATTGAAACTGTATCAATTCTTTAGACTACAGATTTGTATATAGTTCAAACTATGTATTACAATCATTCTGAGAATCGCAGAATCCATATGATAGGATATGAGTTTCCTATTCTTCTGTAACTGTTTACAATTTCTTTCTTCCTAAATTACTCTTAATTAGGGGCAGTAAAGAACAGATACTACCCATGTAGGCAATTATGTAAAACTAGTAATTCAAATATCCAAATTACATTGTTTACATGGATAATCCTGATCTTAACTAGGGTTACTTTCTTTTCTCTTCATCATGAGAAAATCCACTTAATCAAATCCAAAACTCATAAAGTACCTCAAAAAAATCATAAAATAAGAATCAGATAAGACGAGAGCCAGATTAAGAATCAAATTCTCACTAATTTTCATGATCAACTGATTCTTGCCTTGGATTCCACTTACTACTCTCTTTCTTTTCTCTAATCAACGTGAGATCGCCTTCCGCCGGGCGAGGCTGGGTCATCACTCATCCCTCCTACTATGGAACAGCTCACATTACACTCAAATTTTGACTTATTTAATCGTTTATTAATTGTATAGAAAATTAGAGATCAATTTTTAAGTCTTAACAAAATTAATTTTCATTAAATTGCATGGCATATAAACATTAGGAGCATTTGCATTTGCATTTGCATCAGTGATCCACTCTAAGGCCGCCTCCCAGCTGTCGTCGCCCTAGCTAGGTAGGGTCACCACGGCCGCACGCTCCAGCGTCCCCATTTTTGCTCGGTCTTGTTCTGTTTCAGACACCAGGCCGGACAACTCCGTGCTGTTCATTTGTGGAGGGGTAACGTTTGTGGGGGCTGGGAGTTGGCTAAGCTGCGGCCGCTGATGGTGGTCGTTGGAGGATCAGGTGATTCCCCGGTTTTAATGAACGTTGACGGCTCTGGGCGTGCTCGGAGAAGACGACATTGAGGAGTGATCGTGGGATTGGAAAATTGGGGAGGGAGAGTAGTGGACTTTGGGCTCATTTAGACTTTGTGAGCCTTGGGCTTGAAGTGTTAATTTGGTGAATTTGGGCTTCGTTTTTTACTACAAGAGTAGTGAGTGTTGGGCTTAATTGGGCTTGCTTGGGTTTATTTTTGGTTGAGTGGGCTTTGGGTTTGGGCTTCTAGTGGCCGGATTGGGTTTTATTTCATTGAGCCCATTCCTTTTTTAAGGCCTTTGATGTCCGTGGCCCAGTCTGTAGAGCAGTGGCAGCCCATGCTCGTCCATGGGCCCAGATCGAATCCCTATTTTCGGATTAAAATTTAATATTTTTAAATATTTTATCAAAAAATTCAAAAATTTGGAATTTTTTTTATCTCTTCTTAAAATTAGGAAAAAGCTTAAAAACTAGTTTTTGAGTAGTTTTCTCTTAAATGGGTGAAAATATTCGATGAAAAATCGTACTCGAAATTAAACAAACTTTTAAGTTACGTTTGGCGGTTAGGATAAAATTCATAATAGGAAAAAATTTATCTTATTTAGCATTTGGTGCATATTCAAGATATGATAAAGTCGGATATATTAAGGATATAAGTTGAATAAAATCATCTCATAGTGATGATGAGATAAAAATAAATAGAATTTCTAATATTTATAATAGAAAAGTTATTTTCTCAAATAACAAATTTCTTAAAATGACAAATCTAAAATTATACTCCAATATAAGAAATTCAAAATAAGGAAATATAACAACTTAGTCTTTTTAATTTAATTTAATTTTTGTTTATATATTTGAACTTAATTCTATTTTATAATTTACATTCAATGTATAAATAAAATATATTTATTACATATTTTTGATATTTTGTAATTTTAGGTGTGTTAATACAATTTATCATTTATAAAATTTTTATTAGAGACTGATAGAGGGGGAAAATAAAAAATAAATTAATTAAAAAAAAGAGGGGAAAAATAAATATAAATAAAGTATGTAAGAGTGTCGCAAGAAATTTTTACCATCTCCGTTTTTGAACTTTTAGGTTTATTCACATTAACATGCCATTTACATTAAACAATATATATGATATTATATAAATATATTCGACTTTATTATAACAATCACTAAATAATGGACAGGATATGGCAAAATCCTTGAAATTCATATCTTATTCTATCAAATCTTATTTTGGTTAGAAATTCCAGATGACCAAACATAAGGCTTTACAATAGGGTTTGAATGTCTTGTTTTCAATAAATACTCTTGATTGCGCACCTTCAAAGTAGTGATTGTGGTTTCCCGTTAGCCTAGTTAGGAATGGCATGTTCTTACTTCTTAGCATTAAATTGTTATCTTTCCTTGCAATTTATTTAATGCTTCATTGGTTATTAATTATTATTTTAATGATTGCTTATCTGTATGATCACCTATAAATATTAGTGGATAGGTTTAAATTCAATCCAAACTACTTGACAAACATTTTTTTGAAATGAACAAGATTAGATACTGAAAATATATTAGCTAATTAAATAGTGTAACCAAGTCCATAATCTTAGAGTTTCTGGTTGCGAAAGAAGTTAGGTATACTCCCATATCTCACTTGATTTTTAGCCGATCTTAATGTACTAGTGGCGACTCCTCATTAAAAAAATCCTTAAAGTGTCAATTTAACTTAATATTGAATATCCCAACATCGTGTGAGATATGGGTTTGGGACAAACAATCCCTGAAATTTAGCTTAATGTGCAATTTGGTCTTTGAACTTTTAATTTGCTTAAAGTGTTCCCTTTAGGTCAATGTGTAATGTGGTCCATGAATTTTTAATTTATTTAATGCTGTCGTTGGATATTTTGTACGTGTTTAATTTAGTTTTTGAACTGTATGGAAATGTTCAATGTAGTCCTTTTTTGATAATTCAAGAACAGGAACTACATTGAACTATATTGAACAAATTAAAAGTTCAAGAACGACATTGCATATTGGGCTAAAATTTAGGGATCGCATTAAATAAATTAAAAGTCTAGGGACCTAATCGCACATTAGACTAAAGTTCATGGATTGTTTGTGTTATTATCCCTCAGATTTACCTTCCATTTGTCCTTTTCTTTACCTTTCCCCTTTTCCTCTTTCCCCATTTTCCCAATTTGCCCTCGACAATATTGTCTCTCCTCTCTCAAAATATACATGATGACTCCACCACAAGTGTTAAATTATGTCTCGAGTTTAAATTTTTTCAAATTCGATCCATAGAAGAATTTTGATTTGATCAAAATATTTCCTATCTTAATCAAATTTGGTTTTCTTGTTTTTTATAAGATTCTAAGTTTGACTAGGATTACTTTTGCATAAAAGGACAAAAACAAGGGTTTCCTCTTTTATCTATAGAAGAAACCTAGTAGTACTTGTTTTTTTTCTCCTCTACATGAGTTGACACACACATATATAAAAAAGCAAAGGTTTCTTCAGCGTATAAAGAAGAGAACGCCACACAAAAATAGAAACTAAGTCAAGAAGCTGCAGTTGCCGTACGTAGCATACAAGAAAGAACAAAGTTCTTATTTTTCGTATGTATGTGAGCGAATTGCTTGGGCTTGAACACTCAGTGATTTTGTACTATGAGTTTAAATTATTTATTTGTAAACACTTTAGGTTTGGGTTTAAATCTAGGTGTGGGAAACACTTGATTGTGCGAGCGATTGTAACTCTGATTCTCTAATTATAGTAGATTATTTGATGCTGGCTCTCCCCGTGGATATAGGTACAAATACTCAGACTGAATCACGTAAATCTTTGGTGTCCTTATTATTTCTCGTTTATTTCTCTATTATTTCCATGTTGACATAAATTGTAATATCCTATCATTTCCACGTATTCTTATATTCACAACAATTAGTATTAGAGCCAGGTTCGGACTTCTTGATTGTGATTTGGGGCTTTTGCTTGTCTGATTATTATCTGGAAATTTTGTTATTGCAATTATCTTTGAGGCGAAAGGTGAAATTGAGAAGTTTAACGGGAGGAATAACTTTGGGTTATGGAGCATTAAGATGCATGTGTTGTTGACAACCTAAGGTTTGGCTAGAGCTTTAGATGGCCAAGATAAGTTGCCAATTATAATGAAGGCCTCTGAAAGGGCAGAGCGAATGGAGAAAGCAAAGAGTACAATCTTGTTAAATTTATCAAATGAGGTGTTAATAGAGGTAGCTAAGGAGAAGGATGATGCAGATTTGTGGGCAAGACTTCATGCACTCTATGTAACGAAGAGTTTGAATAATTGCTTATACATGTTGAAGATGATGTTTCAGTTTAGATATACGGAAGATACGTCTATTAGAACCCACCTGGATAAATTTAATAAACTCATGATGGATTTAAAGAACGTTGGTAAGATACTTGATAATGAATAATGGGATATGATGTTGTTAGCTTTTTTACCAGAGTTGTGGGAGCACTTTACTGATTCATTGTTGTAGGGGCATACTACGATTACCTCAAAAGAGATAAAGTCCGATTTATTCTCTAAGGAGTGGCAAAGAAAGTTGCATGATGATAGTCTAACGGAGGGAGTACAGTAGGCATTAACGATTTGAGGAAGAGATCAACATCGAGGGCCTAGCAGCAGCAGAGGCAAAAGTATATCGAAGTCAAGCAATCGAAAGTCCAAAGGACGTGTGAAGTACTTTGAGTGTCACGAGGAAGGGCACATTAGGAAAGATTGTCCAAAGCAGAGAAATCAAGGTAATAGGCGGAATGCCACAAGCAATGTGGCAAACGTAACCGAAAGGAGTACTAGTGATGGAGAAGCTGTTTTATGTGTGACTGCTACTTTATCAAGAGACGAATGGATGCTAGATTCGGGGTGCTCTTATCATATGACGCCTCACAAGAACTGGTTTACTACTTACCAGACTACAGATGGTGGTAGCGTTCTTTTGGGGAATAATGTAGCTTGCAAGGCTGTGGGGATAGGAACAATTCGAATTTGGATGCACGATGGGTGGTGTGCACATTGACAAATGTGAGGCATGTATCGAAGCTTAAGAAGAACCTTATTTCTCTGGGGACACTCAATGATATCGGGTGTAGGTACACCGCAGAAGGTGGAGTAGTGAAAATTTCTCATGGTGCCATAACAGTGATGAAGGGGAAGAAAGTGAATTTTCTCTGTCATTTACTAGGAGAGACCGTATCGAAACTGCTGTAGTTTCATCAAGTGAGTTAGACTCTAACTTGACTCAATTATGGCATATGCCTTTAGGGCACATAAATGAGGCAGGTATGACAATACTGAGTGAAAGGGGGTTGCTGAAGGGTCAAAAGACAGGAAAGCTGGACTTATGTGAGCATTGCATCTTTGGGAAGCAATGTCGAATTAAGTTTACTACAGCTATTCATTTGACTAAGCGATCGGTTGAGTATATTCATTCATATGTCTAGGGCCCATCTTCTGTTCCTTCGAAAGGAGGTGCCTTATATATGCTGACATTTATCGACAATTATTCGAGGAAGATATGGATATACTTTCTAAAGCACAAATATGATGTGTTCGATCGGTTCAAGAAATTTAAGGCATTGATTGAGAAGTAGTTAGATAAAAAGATTAAGTGCCTGAGAACCGATAATGGCATGGAGTTCTGAGGTAAAGATTTTACCAAGTTTGCAAGAAAGAAGGGATTGTGAGACACCGTACAATACCTAGGACACCACAGTAGAATGGCGTGGTAGAACGGAAGAACAAAACTTTACTTGAGCGAGCTCGTTGCATGCTTTCGCATGCAAGACTTGGCAATGAATTTTGCGCCAAAGCAATGAATATGGTATAATATATGGTAAATCGATCTCCATCATTTGTTATCGAGTGGAAGACTCTTGAGGAAGTATGGTTGGGGAAACTTGTTGATTATTCCGAATTATGAATATTCAGATGTCTTACATATGCTCATGCGAGTGATGGTAAGCTTGAGCCGAGGGCGAAAAAGTGCATATTTCTGGGTTATGCACATGGGGTGAAAGGCTACCGACTGTGGTGCACTGATTTCAGGTCACCCGGTTTTCTAATTAGTAGAGACGTGATCTTTGACAAGACTGCAATGCTTCAACAGAGGAGTTCTGTAACACAACAAGCAAAATAGACAGATCATGGTGTCATTAGTGAGGTGGAGCATCGGATAGAGACTAATCCTGGAGTATGCTCTGCACTTGCCCTTAGGGGATCCTGTGCATCAGAATTTCCGATATTCTAGAGTTTACTATGATCTAATATCAGAGTTTGATAAGGAATTTGGTGACTGACAGGCAGTCCCTATTAAGGCCAAGAGGGCCGTGTGTGGGATAGCATACTTGTCACAAGTTTGCAACTCAAACTCTTGAGGTTGGTTCATAGTACCCTTTATGGTATTAGAACCATGGATTTCTTTGAATCATTTAGTTTGGTCATTACCACGTTTTGTTACTAGAAGAGAACCTCTTACCCCATGGAAACATTAGATTCATCTTCTCCTTCTCTTCCTGTTTCTCTTACCTCTAACCTTTCTCTTCAGCCTCCACCAGAACTTCGAAAGTCTTCATGTTCAAAGATAGACTATCTTTACGAGGCTGCTTACCTCACAGAAGATAGTAAAATTTCAGAAACCCAGCTTCCCATGATGAATCCATACACCACTTTCGCCAAACCACATTCATTCTCTCCACTTCGGTCTATCAAACACTTGATCAAATATACCCCTCGCACTATCAAAGAGTATGTTCAATCTTCTCGGTTTAACCAGCATTTCATCCAGGCAACTGAACAAGAATAGTTTGTTACTCTTCAGATTCCGCCAGAGTTTCCATCTCAATGGAACCAACAAGGCTTCACTCACCTCCACCACCCTGCAAGCCAGCTCCTTCCTCTCAACCACCATCAGTCAGACCCATGATCACTTCCCCTTTCTATAAACCGATCTAGAAATAGGTAAAAAAGAATCCTTCATGTCCCTTGAAACTACCTAGGCCGGGTACTTGTGTACCTAAACCCGTTCCACCTCTTGTCCTACCCAGTATATGCATGTTTCATCCTGATGATTTCCCTCCACTCGAGGTCACAGAATCATTTGGAACCAGCACTCGCACCCGGAAATTTTCTCCATTGAAAAAATTCTCCGACCCACACTAAAAGTATCAGTACTCACCCAAGGTACCAAACCCCACTGGTCTTGATGCACAAGGACAGCGCAAGTAACCATCTGCTGCCGAAACTGTTTTGAATTGGCAAACCGAAAATGCTTTGGCTCAAAACGAGCTTCTCGAACGCGTAGACAAGACCACTGACTTATCTTGTCGCATCTTAAAAGATTTCCAAAAAAGGCTTCATTTGCTAGAAACCAAGCAAACACCTCCTAGCCATTATTTGGAAGATCAGAGACCCAAAATTGAAAAGCTCAAACGACAGATCTAGATCCTCCAAAACTAATAGCCATTCACTGCAATTGATCCACCCTTTTTCCCCTCTCCTTCCTTACCACCCAAACCAGAATCATCTCTTGGAGCATCATCCTCATTTGCTACTGTTCTCAGCTCAGCCGCCCCTCCGCCTCATAACAATTTCTTGGTCCTTCGCGAAAATCTTCGCAAGCTTAAATAGAAGCAAAAGAAATCTCCCTCTCCTATAGAGTTTCCAGCATCAATCCCCTCCTGGTACTCCTGAACGCCCTTTCGGTGACCACCCACCCGAAAACCAGCCTGCTACTTTAACCATTTCTAATCCGATCGAGAATTTCCTCCGACACTAGATTCCTTCAATTGCTGTCATTAAACCATCCATAGCAAGACAGTTGACTCTTCATCTGGATCCGATTATGATATTCTTATGGAATCATCTTCTTCGAAAGAAACCTTGTTTATGGTTGATAGTGTCAAAGATGAAGAAATATTCTCTAAACCTGAAATACATCACCAGGATCAACCTGATGCAACCCATAATTTCACTGCCTCGTCATCCAAAGTTTACTTCACCTTGTATGACATTCCATATTATAAGTGGCCTGATAGGCTTCAAGAATTCCATGCTTAGCTCACTACCAGACATATTTCTGAACCTAGCACTTATAATATTCTCTTGAGAATACAGAAGATGTAGCAGTTTCTGAAGTTGGTGATAGTGAACAATTAGCACAACCGTAGCACAATATAGCCCCAAACAGATAGAGAAGGCAAATTAAACCACTGGTACATTATGGTTATACAGATATTGCTTATGCATTAACTATAGGTGACGACGTGAAGATGGATGAGCCTTCGTCTTATTTTGAAGCGATAGCTAGTAGTGAGTCGTCGCAATGGCTTGGGGCTATGAGTGAAGAGATAGAATCACTCAATTGGAATCAAACATGGGAGCTGGTCAAAATACCTAAGAACCAAAAGATTGTCGGAAGTAGGGGTGTAAGTGGTTCGGTTCGGTTTGGTTTTCTGAGAAAACCGAACCAAACCGAACCGATAAGGAAATGCAATGAACCGAACCGAACCAAACCGAACCGAACCGAAATTTCAGTTCTATTCGGTTCAATTTTTCGATTTTTCCTGACTTTTATTTTTAAAAAATATAATATCAATTATGGGAACTCCTCTTTTCTCTATTTGTCCTCCTTAATTACAGGAATTTCACATCATCAATAACAAAATCCACTCTTTACATGTCCATCTTTAAGTTTTGAATCAATCATTACATCTGGAAATCACATTTTAATCAATCAAAGAAAAGTTAAACTGATGAATTCCGAAAGTCCAAATCAACAGCTTATCGTTTTAATCAATCAAAGAAAAGTACTCAGCAACTTCAAATACAAACCAGCACTGCAAGAAACAGGAGGGTCCTTACGCAGGTCCTTCAACTCCTTGTTAATCCGCTTGAAGCCATCCCAAAATCAAGAGCTCTTGGAGCCTCTAATTCCTGAAATCAAAATTCTGGCCAAGTTAAACTGATGAATCCAAAAACTTAAGCATTCGGCCCAAACCAATCATGGGCAGGAGCAATCAACTCCACCAGTTGCACAGAATCAGTGGCAGCATAGAACCCACATGAATTTGAAATTGACAACAAATTTTACCATATTTAAAGAGCACCAGATCATAAACATACCCTTGCTAGTTTGAACTGCACCAAAGGTTGTAATGTCAAAGCCACCAGAGAACTTGCCATTTG
This sequence comes from Corymbia maculata, assembly GCA_014182735.1. Taxonomy (NCBI): domain Eukaryota; kingdom Viridiplantae; phylum Streptophyta; class Magnoliopsida; order Myrtales; family Myrtaceae; genus Corymbia; species Corymbia maculata. Next base: position 23,552,106 of record CM024688.1, on the reverse strand, counting down.
CACCTGCTTGAGCACAAAAATTATTAGGCTCATCTCAATTTTATCCATCGATTTGTTATTAGGCAGAAAAATTCTTCCTTGAACATTTACCTTTAACAACAATTGCTTTAACATCATTTCTTTGCAAGGCCTAATCAAAACTCTGCTTTAAGCTGTTCAAAACTGGAGTGGACAGAGAGATACAAGCTTTAATCTTACTGATGGTAACATATTTTGACATAACAAGTTACAAAAATATGTGTTAAAAGCCAGAAGTTCAAGATTACTTCAATGGCATTGGAGTCATTATATCTGCACATATTTGAAAGCATGATGGCTAAAAGTACAAGGTCAGTAAGTGACCCCGGTTTATAGAACCCAAGAATCCACCTCAATGAGCTTAGTACTCGACAAGCAAAAACTAGAGAGGAAAATACTAAAAGAGAAAGAAAGGCTTTCCAGGCAGAAGCAAATTGATCAGTCAGAATACTGTCATTAACTGAAGCCACTCAAAAATACAAAAATCTAGCACTCTTGCAGGCCAAGATCACAGCATAATTCTTTCGGTAATTATCTCCTATTCCATTAACACAAGCAAGAATACTAAACCCATCCAAAGAAAAGCACGATCTCTCCTGGAAGGAGGCTGAAAAATTTCTTGCCAGCTCTGGAATTTACAATTGAACCAGTGATGAAACCAGATACTTTCACAACTCCAGAAAGGATCCCACTTGCCACTTCCTCTGACTTCTTTGTCAGCTTTTTAACCCTGAAAAGATTTAATAGCATTACACACTCCATCATAGAAAGAAGTAAATATACTGACATGTCAAGATCCAATATGGAGACTAAACAATTTAACAACTTGTCTGCTATTGAGTAGAGACAAACAAATTATCAGAAGGGACAATAAAGGTCTAAGGAATCCACTTTGACTTTCACAGAGATCATCAAACTTCCAAATAGGACAAACTATCATCAACCTAGGAATTATATAATACTGCCGACTGCTACAATCTCACCCTCTTCTTACTAAAATGGAAATATTTTTGCATGAAACCAATCATACAGCAACCCATATTTAACCTGATGTAAATCAGAAATCAAACGGCTCCAGATTACATCTCAAACCAATTTAGTCTAAATAGGTTAAGCGTGTTCACAGTGCAGGGAAACACAAACATTGTCATTGAATCCATGCCAATTGTCCACAACTGGCAAGTCCCTAAAATTATGAGGAGTCCTTTTACATAGTTTGTAAGCAGAGACTACAAAGAACATTCTGAAAAAGGAATCTTGCAACCTAACCATAGAATATTACAATATCATGCATCTAATAACGTTGATCATGTACCAGCAACACCCATCTTAAAGACCTACATCCCTCTTGTTGATAGAACTTTCAGCGCATTCAGTGAACTATATACAAGCAAGCTAGTAGAAACAAAAGCATTGAACGTGACATTACCAATATCTCAGTAACCATTAACTCAAATCAATTTAATTGCATAAAATTTATCTTTGAAAGAGTAAAGGAATCGAAGGAGATGAAAGAGAGTAAACCACAGTGCTTGTGGATCATAGAAAACTATGAATCAAGTACCTAAATCGAGCTTGGATTCAGGCTCGATGTTAGGGTTTTGGCTTCGGGAGGACAAACCTAGAAGCGGGATTCAACATGGGTTCGGAGGAGGAAGGTGAGTAGAGTTGGGCGAGAACCGTTTGGATCAAGTGAGAGACAAAGACGACCAAGCGAGCGAGCAAGTGAGAGAGAGACGGAGATGGATCAAGTCGGAAGTGAAGGTGGAGGCAATCAAGTTAGAGGCGGAGACGGCTTGCGCTGGAGATGGAGGCGGAGGCCGATCAGCTGGAGACGGAAGTGGAGGCGGAAGCTGATCGAGCCGGAGATAGAGGCAGATCGTGACAAAGACGGAGGCAAGAATGACCAAGCACAAGAGATAGAGGGGAGACTATCGAGAGAGATATTTTGAATCAGAATTTTTGATTTGCTAATTTTTAATTGGTTCAATTCGGTTAACCGATTTGGTTCGGTTAACCAAATTGGATAGATTTTGAATTATGAGATATAATTTGATTTTTTCGGTTAACCAAACTGGAAACCGAACCGAACCGAACCAAAAACGCATGAAATTTCGGTTCTGTTCGATTTTCGGCTCGATTACTGACACCCTTGGTCGAAAGTAAATGGGTCTTTAAACGGAAAGAGGGCATTCCCGGTGTTGAGACAGCAAGATATAAGGCAAGACTTATAGCAAAGGGATATACATAGCAGGAGGGCATTGACTACAACGAGATGTTCTCTCCTGTGGTAAGACATACTTCCATTCATGTTTTACTTGCCTTAGTTGCTTTGCAGGATCTCAAGCTAGAGCAGTTAGATGTGAAAATGGCGTTTCTTCATGGTGAGTTGGAGGAACGGATTCACATGAGATAGCTAGAGGGATTTGCTATTCCGGGTAAGAAAGATCACGTTTGCTTGTTAAATAAATCTTTGTATGAGCTAAAGCTGTCTCCTAGGCAGTGGCATAAGTGTTTTGATGCTTTCATGGCTCATCGAGACTACTCAAAAAGCCAGATGGATAGCTATGTTTATTTTAGGAGATTGGAGAATGGTTCTTTGATTTATCTATTCTTATATGTTGATGACATGTTGATAGCAACTAAGAATATGTCTAATATTGATTAGCTAAAAAGGCAATTGAGTGTTAAATTTGAGATGAAAGATTTAGGTGCTACAAAGAAAATATTGGGTATGGAGATTTTGCGTGACAAAGTTGCAGGAGTTTTACGTCTATCTCAAAAGAAATATATTGAGAAGATTGTGGCACGTTTTAACATACAGTCGGCAAAATCTGTAAGTACACTTTTAGCAAAGCACTTTAAACTTTTAGATAAATTATTACCGTAGACTGAGGAGGAGGAGCATATGTCCTGTGTTCCTTATTCTAGTGCCATGGGTAGTACTATGTATGTTATGGTATGCACTAGGCCTAATATTTCACAAGCTGTGAGCATAGTTAGTCACTACATGAAACGTCCTGGTAAAGCTCATTGGGAAGCTGTGAAGTGGATCATCAGATATTTGAAAGGGACGGCAAACGTGGGTATAGTATACTAGAGGAACAACAATGGCAGTGAAACCACTAGTTATGTGGATTCAGATCACACCGGTAACTTGGATGATTGCAGGTCTTTAGCAGGGTACGTGTTTACACTAGCTAGTGGTGCAATGAGTTGGAAAGCATCTTTACAACATCATGTTGCCTTGCCTTCAGCTGAGGTAGAGTACATGGTGCTAACCTTTATAGTGAAGGAGGCAATATGGTTACAAAGTTTGCTCTTGGACTTTGGGCTTAATCAAAAAAGTGTTGATATACATTGTGATAACAAAGGTGCGATATATTTGGCATATAATCTAGTTTATCACGAGCAAATGAAACATATCAATATCAGGTACCACTTCATCCGAGATGTATTAGCAAAGGGTAATGTTATCGTGAAAAAGATTGCTACGACAATGAACCCGGCAGACATGATGACCAAGCCTATTCCTTTGGTGAAGCTCAAGCTATGCTTGAGCATAATTGGCGTATGTGAAGAGTGAGTGCCGTCGAGGCGTTGGGAGAGCAGCATGAATGACGAGCACTATAAATTGACTTCAAACATCTAGCCAAGGTGGAGAATTGTTAAATTATGTCTTGAGTTTGAATTTTTATGAACTTGATCCATAGAAAGATTTTGATTTGATCAAAATATTTCCTATCCCAATCAAATTTGGTTTTTTTTTTTGTAAGGTAAGTGTGTATAATTTCCAACCATCAACTATACAATCTAAGGGATAACAGCACCCATATACACTCAATTAGCAACATAACTAATGAGTGGAGCCAGAATTCGAGAATAACAGAGCAACATACGGATATAGGCCGGCAAAAACTAGAACAAACAACAACAGCCGAACATAGCCACAAAGAGTCTTAACTAGCAAAAATAGAAGCATCTAATCTCCACGACCTTTGTAATCTTCTATTAACAATATTGTCTTGAACCAACAGCCCTGAGACCACCTTATCCTTGACAGCTTTGAAGATATGGTGCTTCATTGCAGGAATGAAAATCGCTTTGCCCTGAAATAATGCATCATTCCGAGACTTCCATATAACATAACGGAGCACACCAAAGGAAAACCTGGATATCTCCTTCTGGAAGCCTTTACCAAATTCCAAATTTGACTAGGATTACTTTTGCACAAAAGGACAAAAACAAGGGTTTCCTCTTTTATCTATAGAAGAAACCTAGTAGTACTTGGTTTTTTTTCCTCTACGTGAGTTGGCACACATATATAAAAAAGCAAAGGTTTCTTCAGTGTACAAAGAAGAGAGTGCTGCAAAAGAATAGAAGCCAAGTCAAGAAGTTGCAGTTGCCATACGTAGCATGCAAGAAAGAACGAAGTTCTTATTTTTCGTATGTATGTGAGCGAATTGCTAGGGTTTGAACATTTGGTGAATTTGTACTATGATTTTACATTATTTATTTGTAAACACTTTGAGTTTTGGTTTAAATCTAGGTGTGAGAACCACTCGAGCATGTGAGCGATTGTTACTTTGATTCTCTGATTATAGTAGATTATTTGTTGTTGGCTCTCTCTGTGGATGTACGTATCGATACTTGGACCAAACCACATAAATTTCTAGTGTCTTTATTATTTCTCATTTATTTTTCTAATATTTTTGTGTTGATATAAATTGCAAAATCCTGTCGTTTCCACGTATTCTTATATTCACAATGACAAGTCAGCTCACCACCATTGCGGCTCACAACTTGTTGCCACCACCTCATCCTCGCCCCATCATCACAAGCCCTGAATTGAGTCACTAGACGCCACCCCAAGCCCCATCATTGCAATTTGTGAGTCGTGAGTCGGATCTGACGTCGCCATCTAGTGTCGTCGGCTTTGGGTGACTTGGATATGGCCTACGAATAGATGGCCACAAGCGAGGTTTCCTCAAGGAGAGAGTACACAACAGAGATGGTGGCTTAGCCAACAGGGACGCAAAATGATCTGCGCAAGCAATGGCCGGGGGTTGATGATGACTAGTGATGGCATAGGGTAGCAATGCAACATTGAGGTGGTAGAGGTTTGAGGTGACCAAAGGTGGAGGGGAGAGGATGAGGAAAAGAGTTGGAATAATTTCGAGTCCGGATCTTTTTTTATGTAAATTTGTCTAAAAGTGAGGGCAGTTGTGTCATTTAGGTGGGTAATTGCATCATGTATGCTTACTCCCTGAATGTAGAGGTAGGTAACTACTCTACTATACATCATTTATTCTCTTGACATTGTTTAGGGATGCGACAAAATAAAATATTTTGGATTAATACTACGAAAAATTATAAACTAGTACATTTGTAATAAATTTACATCATACTAATTTGTTAATCACAAAAAGTTCCAAACTAGTAAAATTGTGATAATTTACCCTCCTTTAATTTCCATTAAATTGAATTAATATCACAAAAAACTATAAACCGATACACTTGTGATAAATGGAGGGTAACAACTCAAATTGATACACTTGTAAACTGTCATGAATCATTCAACTCAGTAATTTGATGATAAAATTTAATATAAACCAATGGAGAATAAATTTGTCATTTGTATACTAGTTTGGGATTTTTGGGGGTAAAAAATTAATTTAGAGGCAAATTTGTCATAGCATATCAATTTAGAATTTTTCATGATAGAAATCCAAATATTTTTAGGTGTTTGATGTGCTTTGTGATAAGACACGAGTAAAATCAAATTAGTTATAATCAAAACATGGTGAAGAGTTCTATAGATTTGATGCAAAAGTATACAAATTTATTCTATAAGCGTTTTTTCCGGCAAAATTGTATGGATTATTTTTTCACTCAATTTGTAAGCACATCATTGTACTATGTCATATAATAGAAGATGATAATTTGTCTCACTTCGTAGATCCCTGTACATTAAAATTTCTAGGAAATATTTCGTGATTTTTGATGGAAAGGTGTGAGAATTGAATAACTGGGGCAAATTGCAAGATCTTCCTCCCTAACCATGTTTGGTAATTTAAGATGGGAGGAAAACAAATAGAGAAGGAATATGTAATTTCACTCTCTCTAGTAGATGAACTTTAAAAGGAAATGATGTAGAAGAAAATTGGGTTAGTTAGGTGTTCAAAATATAATTATGGCGAGAAGACAAGATATTTTCATTTGTGGCATATCCGGCACACTTTCCTACCAAAAAACCCAACCAACCCAACCCGAACATGACCTGAACACGACCCGAATATGAAATAAGTATGGTACATGTTTCAAGTTTTAATATTGTTCAGGTAACAATTATAAACACAAATGGAATACATGTTTTGGGTCAAGTTAGGGTTGGAACATTGTTCCATCCAAGCACATTAAAGGCTTCAACCCAAACACACCCATCAAACCTTGTGAAATAGTTTGGAACTTCGGAGCTTGTGACGTCTCTGCCTTCTCCTCCTCATAGACTCCGGCGCCGTTGACATCTCCTTGTTAAATCTCCTTGGTCTCTTCTTGTCCCTTCTATTGGTAGCTCCTCCCCAATCGCCACTCGCTTCTCTCCTCTGCCTTTTCTTTCCAAGTAAGAAGCCACGATAAATTACTCCCTTTTATGGGTTTTTCTAATGATTTCTTTGGATTGGTTGATGCTTTGAGAGAGAGAGAGAGTTAGAGTTGGTGAATCATTGCTCAACCTGTGTTTTGACAGAATTATCTAAATTTGGATACCGATTAGAGTGGAAAGATTGTCTTTGCAGGGTCGACGGGGATTGTCATTGTCATTGCTATAGTGGGCGATCTCTCCCTCACCACCTCATCCCCATTTGCTGAGCTCTTGGACAATTGTGGCCTTTCCAAGTCAGTGCACAACACATGCTGCGTCCACGCTCAAATTCTCAAGACCTAGTTCTCTACCGAGGTTTTTATCCAAAATCGGCTCATCAATGTTTACGAGAGATGCGGGTGCCTCGTTGATGCCCGTAGGGTGTTTGATAGAATGCCCAAGAAGAACACCTTCATGTGGAACGCCATCTTAGGTGGGTTGATCAAATTAGGGTCTCTTGATAAAGTGAAAAAGATATTTGGTCAACGTCAGATCTCAACCAGTGCTCGTGGAATTTGATGGTGTCAGGTTATGCGCAGCATGAAAGATTTGAAGAAGCTTTGCAATGTTTTGGTAAGATGCATAGGGAGAATTATGTGCTTCACGAGTACTCATTTGGTAGTGCTCTTTAGTGCGTGCATTAGGTTAGCGGATATGGATCTAGGCCAGTAGATTCAAGCTTTAATATCGAAGTCCAAGTGCTCATATGATGTTCAAACAAAACCCAAAACCCGACCCAAATCGATGATTTTTCACTTCGTCTCTTATGTGTTTCGGGTTGGGTTGGGTCAGGCTAGAACTCGCGAACCTTACACTCGGGTCAAGTCGGGTAGCATCAATACCCAACCCGACCCGACCCATTGACACCCCTACTTTCCAGCGATGCACGCCACTAGATCTCCAACTTGTTCAGACTATAAAATAGATCAATCAGTTTAGTATAAAAATTGTTATCTTTCTTCTTATTGTATTCATCAACTTTACGGATTTGTATTAATAAAAATTTAAGATTGAAGGACATTATGAGTTTACTAAATAATAAAGACATTGTGATGTGCCCTATAGATTTAAGTTTCGTGTAGAGACGGTTTTTTGGCCAAATTGTATGGAGAATTTTCTCAATCAATTTTGAAAGTAGATGGCCAAACTAGTCTTTTGTGGAGGAGATGCTTTTTTCATCAAGTTAATGGCGAGTGTAGCACATGCATCCTTAGAGTAGAACACTTTACTTGGTCTCACTTTATGGATCCCTGCACCTTAAATTCTTCGAGATATATCATTATATCTAAAGCAAAAAAAAATGTGAGAAACAAATAACTCGGGCAAATTTGAAACATCTTCTATGTTTGGCAATTTGGGATGGGAAGAAGTTGAACATTAACGATGGATGGTGTAGAAGAAAATTGAGTTAGGGGATTGTTCAAAATACATTTCGTCAAACAAAATTTGAGTACCTTCTTAATTTACGTGGCATTAATTAAATATTTTCATGGATTAAAGGGAATAATTATATTCATTTATTTTCTCTCCATAATAACCCCAACAAGTTTCAATGTTGACAATTTCAAGAACTGAACAAGGCAAATCGGTGACTTAATTCTATTGATTAAGCAAAGTCTGAGCAAACTCAAATGCAAGCAAATTAGGTGTGAAAGGATGTTATATGACTAGCTCAATGCTATGTATTTACTGTCATTGATTGTCTTTGCCACACAAATGATAAATACTTTATCCGTCTCTATAGGACCAATAAAGGCCATCAAAATCACGTAACCTCGGGCAATCTTGTATGGTAAGATGACAAGATGATCTCATGTATGGCACATCTGGCATACTCTCAAGTGATTCACAGCTTTGGAACTTCAAACTAATTAGATTCTGTAAATTAGATAGGTCAGTTGCAGTTATCCTTTTAATGGAATTGCAGTAGCTGATATGCAAATACTGCAATGATTTCAATTCTCCCAATCCCTGAATCTCAACCAGCTGAGGACATTTTATAAGTGCCAAATGCCGGATCTCCTTCAAACATGGCAGAAGGGGTAGTGTCTTGAGCAGTGGACACCTCCGCATTTTCAATTCACTGAATTTCCTTAGCTTTCCAAGCACATCAAATCGAATCTCTCCCAGTCGATAGCCATTGAGAGCCAGCCTAGACAAATTCTCCAAGTTGGAAAAGAGCGACCAATCTATCGGTGACTGGACATCTCGTAAAGTCAAATATTGAAGGCTGGATGGAAGCCCGATAAGAGCTTGGGGTCCAACACAAGTAATTTTGAGAAACTGTAGTTGAGAGAGGGAACTCAAATCGGTGGGAGGCAAGGTCACATCTTCAACAACCAAAGTCAAGTGCCTCAGAGCACGTAGCCTCACAAGCCACTCCATGTTGGGTTCTTGCACTGATGTTCCGTACATTTGAAGGTCAACTAAATTGGTTAGGTATGAAAGATTAGGGATTGTGGTCAGTAGCATCCCTGAAAAGTGTAACAACGTTAGACTCTTAGGAAGCTCTGGCACTTGTTGAATCCAATCGCAGCACAATAAGTGAAGTTCTTGGAGATTCGTAAGCTGATTGATAGTTGTTGGCAATCTATTAATGTTGCTACATGATAACCTTAGAATTCTTAACAAGGATAGTGCCCCTAATTCACTTGGAATTGCCCCCTCCAAGAGTTCACACTCTGAAGCATTCAACTGTTCTAGATTTTGTAAGGTTCCTATGGTTTTTGGAAGTTCACTTATGTTGGTCCTATCCAAATCTAGAAACTTCAATTTTTTAAAATTTCCAATACAATCAGGTAACCTCATGATTCCAGATTCTTGCATATCCAACTCGAGCAATGATTTCAGATTCCCAATCGAGTCTGGTACCTCTTCTAATTTGCAACCAGTGATGTTTAAAACTTCCAACTTTTCAAGGTTTCCAATGGAATGAGGTAATTTTCTGATTTTTGAAAATGGGACATCCAGCTCAAGTAGTGACTCTAAATGCCCAATAGAGTTAGGAAGTTCTCGAAGCTTCGAACATCTCAAGCTTAGATGCTTCAGCTTCACCAAATTACCAATCGAATGTGGCAATACTGAAAGTCTCTTAGATTGTACTTTTAGCTTTGACAAAGACTTTAGGTGGCCGATGGACTGTGGTAATGACTTAATAGCTTCACATTCTATTTCTAAGTAATCAAGATGCTGTAGATTGCCGATGGAATCATCAATTTTTCTTAGTCCAGTGCATTGTCTAAGAATCAATCTCTCTAGTCTTGAGATTGGGGAGAACTCGACCGTCTTTCCAAGAGATGGACAATCCATGAGTTTTAGAACTTTCAACTGTTTTGCTACCTATAAAGCAATTGAGTTGCAACTCAGAAAAGATGAAGAGTAAATGCAATGTAAAAGTAGGTTGTGGATCATACCTTGATTTGATACCATCCTCCCCAATTTTCAGTAATGTTAATCCCAGAAAGCTCGAGAATCGTTAAGTTCTCCAACCCCAAGCTAGTAGCTTGGAATTCCAAAGGGCAATTGCTCCTAGGGGTGTGCAAAAGAACCGGGAACCGCCCGGACCGCCCGGAACCGGACCGGACCGGCCCGGAACCGTGGTTCCTAAAGGGACCGGTCCGGTTCCCGGTTCCAATAAATTGGAACCGGTGAGTACCGGTCCGGTTCCCGGTTCCATGGGCGGATCCGCCCGCCCATCCATCCGGACCGGACCGGTATTATAATAATAATATATATTAATTTTTATTGTAAAAAATCATTTTTTTTAGTTGAAAAAAATTAAAATTTTGAAGCCCCATGTTTATAATTTTTATTGTTCTATTTGAGGCAACCTACCAAGAGAGGTAAAGAAAAAGCGTGAGAACATTTGCAAAATCTCTAAATAGACCATCTTTTCGATACGTGTCCAATGGAGTTTATTTTCTTCGCCCGCTTGTGAGACCGGTTCCATAGATCCACCCGGGAACCGGACCGGACCGGCGGTCCGGTTCTCGGGTGGATCCATGGAACCAACGGGCGGTTCCCGGATCCAATTTTTTGGAACCGGTCCTTAGTGGGCGGTTCCCGGTTCTAGGGTGGGAACCGCCCACCCGGACCATGCACACCCCTAATTGCTCCAAGAGAGCCATCTTAACTCGGAGAAAAAATCCTCAAAATCTCCTTCGAAGTTTCCATGGTCCAATTGAAGGAACCTAAGGTTGACCAACCTTGCAAACTCCTTACGTTTAAATCTATATGTCACATCGGGTTCAGGTGTGCCAAGATTGAGTGCTACTATGCTTTCAGTTCCCTGTATGAGAAATGTAGCAACTAGTAAGTACATGTGTCAATTTGAATTGAAGCTAGATTAAAAAAGTGATAATGTTAATGGATGGACATGAAACCATACCTTTTTGCTTTGCAATACATGGAAGGCATCCTTGGGAGACCATAGTCTACTGCCCGTTAGATGGACTTTGCAACTTTCTGGGTGGGCGATATCCCTTCCGAGGTCTCTAAGTTGGTCATGCATCCACAACTTGTCATCGTAGGTGATCCGTATCAAAGACATGCATGTGAGGATCTTGACTTCAATTTCAGTGGGATACCAAAAATTGCATCCCAATATGTAATTGCAGTTTTTTTCTCTCGATTGATGAAGAAACATGCGATATCAAGATAAATTTGTTGTTGATGATATTCTAATGCTTCATAGCTTATCATCAACTTCTTCTTGACATCCTCATTCATCACCTTCTTTAACTTCTGTAGGACATCTTCCCATGTACGTCGGCATTTTCTACGGAGCGTGGAACCTATAACATCAAGAGCCAACGGAAGTCTTCCAAGAGTATTGATTAGCTTACTTGAAATATCCATGTAATCTGGTGGAGGCTTAGCACATCCCGGGGCACGCTCACGAAAAGTTGAAGAGCATCATCATGATCCATCTCCAACATTTCATAGAATAAAACATTTCCACAATGTGACGTTGGAACATTGTGACCTTCTTCTTCAGTTACCAAAAATTCAATATTCCTTGTCGTTATGATGATTCTACTACCCCCACCAAACCAGTCGGGATCACCTGCAAGTTTCATGATTTGGCTCAACTTGTCAATGTCATCAAGAACAATGAGAACTTTCTTATCATGGAACTTTGTCTCGATCATGTCAGCCCCTTCATCAATGTTTGAGAGGTTCGTGCATCGGAGATTGAGAATGTTGGATAACATTTTCTTTTGTAAACTTAGTAGATCATTAGTTCGTACATCTGAAAGAAAGCAGCAATAATCTTGAAATTGAGGGGAGATTTGCTTGAAGATGACATCGGCCAGTGTTGTCTTTCCGATGCCGCCCATCCCATGAATCACAATAAACCGTACATCAAAAGCTCCTTCGTCTATCATCTTCATGATGTCATCCTTTCTATGCTCAATTCCCACTAATTGATCAGGCATGTCTGTCCGTCTTGTCCATAATAAACCGGAAACCTCTTCCACTATGAGATTTATGAGTTCATGGAAGCTGCCACGTACATAATATGCAATCATCTCATAAGGCACATATTGAATCTGGGCGCATTACTTGGTGTTGGAAGGTTATTTTGAAAGCAACCGGCAATAAAAATTAAAAAATAAAACATATTTATTCAAGAGGAGGAGATGGTGAAGGTGGAGGGACCTTATTTACAATTGAAAGTTACTGCTATGAAGGTTCTTCACTTCGGTAAATGGTGGGACGAGGTTATTTCGTGACAGAGGGTCTTGGCTTCGATTAGAATTCCGTCGGTCCAGCAACCTAATTAGTGCTGCAGGCAGCTGTGTTTTAACAAGTTGTTACAAAAGTTGGTAATTTTGAAATAAAAAATAAATATATATATAAGTGGCTCAAATGAGCGTGGATAACTTAAAACTAGTTTCTGACCTAAAAACAAAGAACTTAAAACTAGTTAGTAACTTAATTAAAGATAAATTATTATGACCCTCGTATTAGGGTTATTAATTTGGTACAAGAATTGGTAATTTTGAAATGTGAAGTAAAAAATCCAATTAAAAGCTGGTAGTTCTACAAAAGTTGTAAATCGGCAAAGGATCAAATAAACTAAGTAGATGATTAAAATAAAAGCCGACAACCTAATTTAGTTGGTAATATAATCGAAAAAAAATAGTTGGTATAATTTAAACCTAGGGATGGACACAGGGCGCGGATTCCACCATAAAAAATGCCTGGAAAAGTTTGCGAGTCGCAGGCCCAGAGCAGGGCCAGCGATAGCATTTAGTTCCTATATACTTTTATAATATATATTTAGTTCTTATATTTAGTTAATTTGGTATGGATGACGATTATACATAATATATTCAAACGTAGATTATTATGTATATTTTGCATATTTAGTAAAATAATGTAGATGGTTATTGAACTAAAAATTTTATAATGTGGATATATAATAGTTCTATATATTCATTTCATTACTTTTGTATTGTGAGTAGTTGACGTCACGTGTAGTCGTTTCCATCTTTTTTGGGATTTATTGCTTAAATATTTCTTTTTTTTTTCTGTTACTTAAATATATGTCAAAAGGAAAAATACATGCATGATTTCTTAAAAAAAAGAAGCAAAAATGCTACAAAAAATCTCAAACTTTGCCTACAATTATACATTTGCCCTAACCTTTTTTTGCAACATAAGAAATCCCAAATTATACCCACTCTGACACATTTACCCAAATCTTTTCCTTGTGAAATAAAATACCTCAAACTTGTACCTATATAATACATTTACCCTCCTTCAATGTTTTGTTAGATGATTTTTTCAGTCACAATAATGTCGTTTTTATTTTATTGAAGTCGTGTGGACGTCATATTAGTATTGTTAGCTTTCTAGTGTACATGTAGATAGATTTTTGATGGTTCTAATTGACAGATTTTTGATAAAGGGAATGTATTTTACAAAGGTACAAGTTTGAGATTTTTTATGTCACAAAAAAAAATTTATGATAAATTTGTCCTAAGTAAATATAGTTCGAAGTTTTTGCCCTAAAAAAATTACTCAATCTTTCAACTATTGCCATCCCCTGTCCCTGCCCCGCCCTCATACTTATCTCTTGCCGATCTTTGTGACTCCAATAAGAATTGATCATCTCTTCCCCTGTCTGTTCATATTGTCAATAACATACTAGCTACCTGCTAATTACCAACTTGGCAGCTCTTTATCGGTCAAGGCTTACCCAAGGTTCGATGACGTCGTGTTATTCTAAGCTAGGCCTTTCATCTTCTAAATTTTACTTTTTTAGATTAACCAACTAGTAAAAAATATGTATTAAATAGATGTTATCTAATAACTATTATAGCAACTTTAATTAATATTGTTCATGTGTATATGAACGGGTTGACTTATGTATGAAACATCATTTCTATTGTTCTGTCTTGTCATACTTGGATTTATCAAAATGGGAAAATTTGTCAAAAAAATCCTAAATTTATTGCATTTTTATCAATTCAGTCATAAATATTTTAATTTTGCCAATTGAGTCAATATGGCCAATTTTGGTCCAAATTTGCTAATTTGGACATCAGTCATCTCATGTGACATAACTAGTACAGATGTGGATAACTTTAAATAATATTTTAATATATTTTCAATTATTTATTTATTTTTCATTTTTTTCTTCTCTTTTCCTTCTTTTTTTCTTTTTTCTATTTCTTCTTTCTTTTCCCTTTTTTTTTTTTTCCCCTTTGCTATCCATCCTAGGCTTGTTGGAGCTAGGCAAAGATTGTCGCCCTCAAGCAAGGGCTGCCCTCGCCATGCCGATCCAGCGAGGGCAACCCTCACCTATTGTTGACAACCTCCATTGACCATCAATGAGGCATGATGGTGGCCGGTGGTGGGAAAAAAGGGAAAAAAGAAGAGAAAAGGGGGAAAAAGGTAAAAATAATTAAAAATAATAAAATATTGTTAAAATTTGTTCACGTTAATGCTAGTTGTGCTACATAGCACTACCACGATCAACATCAATAATTTTAAGCCAAAATTGGCCAACTGAACTCATTTGGCAAAATGTAAAAGGTTTAGGACTTAATTAGTAAAATTGAAAAGTTAAGAACTACATTGGTAAAAGTATTAGGTTTATGACTTTTTAGACAATTTTCCCTATCAAAGTGTGAGTTGTCAAATGGTGAAGAGCTCTTTTTTCATGATGGGGTCATGTGAATGTGTCATTACCAATAGTGACCATTTTCATTTACATAATAATCCTTGTTTATTAAATGATAGCTTTTTTTTTTTTAGCTCATAAAAGAAAGAACAAAAGGATGAAGCTATTCTGGAAAATGTGTAGGATTACTAGTTCTTTCAGTTTACTGCTTAATTCGTTGATGACTGAATTTCACACTTTATGGTCAGAAAGAGAGTTCATTTCATTTGAGTAATACTCGATGAGTACAAAAAGGTAGCATCCGAACACAAAATATTCCAAAGTCGTCGAGGAGGATGAACGGGCAAATTAAAGCAAGCTTGTTTCGACGCTGACCTTATGCCAACCCATCTGCAGATCGATTGGTTTCTCTTGGACTGTAAGTGAGGGTCTTCTTGGAGAATTCAGCCAAATAGAGCTCTCCCCTCAAGTGTCATCGTGTTGTTATGTTATGATTCAGCACATAATTATTAAAAAGAATAAAAAATAGAGACACAATATTTTTACCTTGATTCACTATAATTAATCTATTGCGCTTGTTATCATATATAATCAGTAACTATTCATAGGTCCAAAACCAAATTACTAATAAAATATGGGTCAAACTATCCTCGAGTAGCTTGGGGGTGTTGCCTTGCGACGCCTGCTGAAGCAATACCATTGTGCTTTCGGGAGTATGAACCATATCCCAATATTTTAGGGTACGATTTCAATTAAGAATCTAGATTTAAGTAAACTCTTACTCTTCCATCCCTTTTTGCAATTGCATTCTTTGCCTTCAGTTTTACAGCAGCGACTTCTCCGACTTAAGGGCAGCATGATGACTGCATCTTCCGAAAGCCGTTCATATGGAAGGCCAACAATCTGGAATTAGAAGTGACATTGACCGAACTGATAATTGGGGAGGTCTGTCGAGGACAATCTATTCTTGTCTGCTTCATTTTTTAAAGTACAAGTCCACTGTCAAGTCGAACTCCACGCATTCCGCATTATCGACTGGAATGCTCGTAGATTAATTAGGGGATGAAAGGAGTTTTACTAAGAGGGTCAAACAACATTGGTGCCATTTTCTGTTTTTTTGGAGAAACAGCCCCACGACAATATTATCTTCTGACTATAGTTTTGCCAGATCGCACAGCGACAAAGGGCATCAATTCTCTAATCCATTAGTTCTTCTTCCTTCATTGGCAATGGCTGTTGGAGGATATAGTGACCAGTATAGAAACTGTAGGGTTTGACGAATAGGGATTTAGAGCAAGGAGTGACGGCTAGGGATTATAGAAAAGACTACCACAAACTAGGGCACAGAATATTCCACATCTCCAAGGTAATAAGAATTGTTGAGTTACATATCCATTTTCTAGAGGTTTCAAGATTTCTCTTAATAGAACTACAAATACCTAGAAGTTCCTAAGTTAAATCTTTGGAGAGAAGCGCATTATCAGTACCATAACTTGTATATGACGCTCATTTTAGTGCCATAACTTTTTATTGGTGCATTTAAGTGCCAAAATTGGAGAAAAATGATCATTTAAATATCTCTGACGAAATATTCTAGCCAAAAATAACATGTGGCTTTTTTTTTTTTATAAAAGTTTTTAACTGACATGGTACTTAAGTTATTTAACCAACTTTTCATGGATCACTTAAGTGCCAAATTTTTTGAAAAATAATTTTTTCAATGCTAAGATTTTTGAAAAATGATCACTTAAGGACCAATTTTTATGAAAAATGATTTTTTTAGTGTTAGATTTTTTGAAAAACGATCTTTTCAGTGCCAAATTTTTTGAAAATTAATTTTTTCAGTCTCAACGAAAATTTGGCACTTAAAAATATTTTTTAAAAAAGGTTGGCACTGAAAAATCATTTTTCTCAAAATTTCGCACTTCGATAATCCTTTTTCAAAAATCTTGGCACTAAAAAATTATTTTTTAAAAATTTGGCACTTAAGTGATTCGCAAAAAATTGGTTAAACAACATCACTCGGCATTCCCATGTTTTGGCAAGCCACGTTATCTAAAAATATTTTTAAAAAAAGCTATGTAGGATTTCCAGCAAAGTAGATTGGCGATAGTACTTAAGTGATAGTTTTTCTCTGATTTTGGTACTTAAATATGCCGCTGAAAAGTTATGGCATTAAAATGTACACTGTAGACAAGTTATGGCACTGGTAGTACACTTCTCCCTAAATCTTTGGTTAGTTAAAATCTAGGGCCATGAATAGGTCCTTTGTAAAAGCAAGAGCAAACAACCAAAATTTTTTGAATCATTTTGCTAGTCGAAAAGGGTGTCCAGCATCATCAAACTAGAAATCACCCGCAGAAGATGATCATTTTAGGGTCACAAATTTTGATGGTGCACCATTTGGCCACTGGAGGAGCCCATGACCCTACTCCACTATGATTAAGTGGAAGCCCAAGACTCGCAACACGCCAAAACCTATGTCGGTCCTTCATAATCTGACCAAGATTTCTTAAGACCAAAATTAGAACGAAGAGTGTACCTCTGAGACATGCAGAGATCTTTTCAATTTATTTATTTATTTTATAATGACGTGCATAGATCTTTGTAGTGTTCGGTCTTGTGTACTCATACCAGCTTAGAAGAACTAGGACTCATAGCTTCCTCTTATGGGCTTGTAAAACTATTATTATGCAAAAGCTCCATCATTTTTATTTCTTTTTGTAACTCGGGGGTATGAGCGCAATCATCCTGTTTCCCTAGCAAAACTAGCATAGAAACACACATGAATTCTCCAGCGCAGAAATCAAATTTGTAGTCTTCGGCCTCAGCAAAAAGTATGGAAAAGCTTTTGGCACTAGGTCAATCCTAGGGTGGATTAGCTCCTTCATGTGTTCCTCTAGGCCGTGAGTTTTAAGGAAAATATTGCATAGAGTTAATCTATGGAATCATTTCTCTTAAGTTTCCCACACATCTCCCAAAAGTTCATCAAACACTAACAAGTATGAACTAATTAAGAGCATTAATTGCTCAGTACATATAAAGAAGATCCTTGCTGAGCTGTCTTTCTTTTGGCCTGATTCTTATTCCGCTTTCATTAGTATAACAAAAGGAAGAAAGATCGAGCGTCAAACTCAATCTAATTTTTCAGGGAAATAGTATAGGCATAAGGTCTTGAAAATGCAATAAAGAAAAAGAAAGTCAATGGGAGAAGCTGACATTACCCATGATCTTTTAAATTGGAATAAACTATATATTAAGTCTCCGAAAGTTTGTGTTTCTGTGTTAATGCAATGCCAAATATTATCTAGATTTACGTGTAATCCAAAATTCCATAAGATGAATCCAAAAGATTCTATTGATTGAAATACTCTTTACTCTTTTTATTTCACTTAGCATTTAAAATTGAAGATATTCCTTAATGAATATAAATAAAGTGAGATGTGTACTTAAGAGATTTTCTTCTTCTTTTTTCACACAAGTATGGTCTTACTATCTTATCATATTTTAGATCTTCATGAATATCTTGGTTTTTCTTTTTTGCATTATCGATTAATTAATTTAATTGATATACCGTGACACTGTTGTTCCCATAATGTGGGATTAGAAGTGAAAAGTAAACTCGTGCAAGGAACCTCGCCCTCTAAGCATAAAACTCTGGCTCCGTCGCTATGTCCAGTCCAACCATACGTCACATAAGATTGGAAACCGGCAAACTAAATCTAACTATTCTTGAAAAAGATTATGGCACCGATATGATGATCTCAAAAATGACAAAAACGAAAAAAGTTAATGGGAGAAGCTAACAATACCCGTGATCTTTTAGATTCCTCCCCCTAATTCCAGCAACTTCTCTTAAAGCCTCCTCCCACTGCTTGGCTGAATCCTTTCCGGAGTCGCTTTCATGTTTTTGGAGGGCTTTCCGATACAACTCGGTCTTAAGCTTGACATCATCAGCATCCACATCATAAAAGATAGGGAGGATCACTTTCTCATGATCATCTTTCGATTTTTGCCTTGTGCACTCCACCATGTGTGCAAGCTCACGGAGGCACCACTTACTCGAAGCATAGTCTTTGGAGAAAATTGGGATGTAAATTTTGGAGTTGTCGATTGCTTGCGAGAGGGTACCTTTGATATTTTCGCCAAATAGGAGCACTTGGTCATCTTTGAAAGTGTGGATCCCTGCATGAGCCATGGCATTATAGAGAGAATCTGCGATGGTTAAGCGAGTATCGGACCCTCTAAAGCTCATGAACACATCATATCCCTTCCCTGATCCTCTATCACGGTTGCTGCCTGTCCAAGCTGTTGTCGCCGTCTCTTCTCCCTCCCTGTTTCTCTTCATTTTAAGAGGACGATGGAGAGATGGATCTCCGAATTGAGTCCGCCTGGTGACTTGGGAAGTCTGAGTCGGAGTGGGATCGCTCACTTCGCTGTGTTTGCCTGGAAGTCACCTGCAGCCTTCCTTCGAGAGTCAAAAAATAGTTTGCTTAGATCCCCAATCGTTAGAAGTTTCCGTACTTCAATATTTAATTATTCGAAAAATTAGAAGACATTGTTTAAAGTTCTCTGTATTCTTTAATTACGAGTCCATGCTCATTTTAACCTTTCACGCAATGAGTTTTTCTTTGCAAACTACGCGTACAAAATAGGTCCCTCTTATTGAGTTAAAGAGTCCCGAGAGAGAAACTAGCTAATTCTTGATGGAAATTGCGAAGAAAATGTGGTTCCTCCTCCACAATGATGCCAACGAAGTTAAGACTTTTGAAACATTTCATTATTGAATGGGGTGTCTTTATCCTCTTTTTATGATATCAACCCATGTTTTCTGGTATTTTCCGAGGGCCAAAATTGCAAAACACATTGTGTTGTTCTTATGAGTGAGTTGCCAAGTCTATTTGACGTGGAATTTGGATGTGTACAAACCAACGCATGCTAATAATTGACTAGAAAAATATACTTGAGTGATTATTCTTTGCCTTCACAAGAGGGTCGGACAAAGATTGACAATGGATTTGCGTGTGTTCTAAGCAAAGACGAAAGGCCACATATTTGTTTCTAATTCAAACTATGAAATTCAATGATGGCGTGAATCATGTGATGACAATTGAGATGCTTTTCCTAGTGCATTTCCAGTTAGACATTCATAAGATTATAATAATATAAGATGATTTATATAGGTAGTATGATTCATAAAAGAGATGATTTCAATTGGTGTGTCAGGTCCAATCAAATCTGGCATGACCACAAAAGAAGCATAATGGTTGATCCCCTTCAAGTAGAGAGAACTTAATTTCAGGACCAGGACTTAGAAAATACCAAGAAACTAAGGTTGATATCATCAAAAAGCATAAAGAGCCTCATTCAAATTAAAATATTTAGAAAATCTTAACTTTGTTGATCTCCTTTTGGAGGAGGAACTGCATTTTCTTCGCAATTTTGACGAAAAAATCAGCTAAAGTCTCTCTCTGAGGACCCTTTTAGCTCAACAAAAAGGATCTATTTTGTATGTGTAGTTTGCAAGGCGAAACTCAAATTGCGTGACAGATTAACATTAGCATGGACTTGAAGGGGATCATTTATTATGCTTCCTTTGTGGTATACCAAATTTGATTGGACCTAACATGCCAATTAAAATCATCTCTTTTATGAACCATACTACCTACATAAATCATCTTGAGGATGGACTTGCATATATTATAAGCAAAGAGAGCTTAAGTTCATCTTTGTTTCTTAAGAAAGTTCCCTCTCTCTCCTAACTCATAGTCTTCATCGGGTTAGACTTGCCAGTACTTGAATCCAAATAAATAGGCTCCATCACAAAATCATTAATCACATAAATTATACATGGATCACCAAAAAATTAATGGATGTGATCACGTTGGGTCTACAGACCATGATCCATGCAACTATTTTCATTTTATGATTAGTTGATCAATCGATAACAGTCATAATGCAAACTGTTACAATTTGTAAAATCTTGAATAGCTTTATTTTACAGTTGAGATCTATTATTTTGTGATCCAACTATTGGGGGCCTCCAAGAATGCTTTTTGGAAAGATCGTAGAAACATCAACGTAGTGACCAAAGTTTTTTTCCTTCTTCTTTTTGTTGGCATAATTTTCTTTCTTATTGGAGCCAAACCCAAACTTTAACTTAATCATGGTTAAAATTGACTCCTTTTCGCAAATATCGGGAATTTAATCTAGGCGATGATGTTGCTGATGGATCGATGGATTTCAACCTTTCTCTGGCTCCATTGAATGAAGTCTAGATTTATTCTCCATTTTTGCAGATTATTCACACACATACATACACATAAAATGTTACCATGTCCTGAACATGTAATTATGTCCTTTTTAAGGTGGGCACCAAGTTTAAAATCTAATATTATGCGATTGTATAGAAGCACTTCACCCACGTAGAAGTTTATAATATTTTATCAATATTGACTATTAACTTCACAGAAAAATTAGGCTTCTCATGGAAGCACCTCAATTTGGGAAACAAGAAGTGCGAGGAAAGAGGCCGATGAATCAGTAAGGATTGCATCCACGATGGACTAATGGTGGCCCTCCTTACGGCATGCTATCGAAGCTAGAAAACCTATATTTAACACCCAATTTCTGCATTTGCCGCAAATGTTTGCTATATGTGAGGTACTTTAGATCGGTAGTAAAGAGTAGCAAAAATTCATCACGTGGAACAACTTTTCAAGGCAAGGATTATGCCTCTGCTTCTTGTTCTCCCATTTCTCTTTTCTTTCTCTTGTTCTCTTTGAATGGAGCAAGAGTTTTCACAGGCTAGACAGTATCTCAAGCATGGATTACTTTTTACACACGACTCGACTGCAATTGTGAGCATAATTTTACAAGTCAGTTTGTAGTATCAACCTTCGGGGTATCAAAGTCGTGACCTTTGAGTTTTCTATAAAGTAGTGGCATGGATACTATATTGATTGACTTGAAGCAAACATCTCCACAGTCATGCTTCTCACAAATATCCAGTCCAGAGCATGGGAAATACTCGGCTCCTCTGTGACTGGGCTGTGTCAAGACGAGAATTTAACCCCGAAATACACGCAGATGTATATACATTAACATGACAGCAGCTCCCCTTGCTGAAGTCTCCTCCAGGGTCAATGAAAAAATGATCTCCGTCCACTGACTTGTCCGCTGGGCAAGTGCAGTCAAGGAAAAGTGGCGTAACGTAATGAATGGGCAGTGCAGTCATGGTCAATGACCGATGGTTGATGGTACACATTGTCGTGACTTGTCCGCTGGGCAAAAAGAAGAAAGCCCTTCAAAGGTGACTTGTCTGCAGACAAATCATTGATGTGACTTGTCCCCCATTTCTTGACTATTTGACTGTAAACCGATCGATTAGATTTGGGAGAATTTTACAAAAAAGGCTTCAACCTTTCAATTTTTTAAATAAAAGTCCGATATTAACTTTATTCAAATAAGAATTCAAAATGATTATAATTATTTTAAATAAAAATATAAAGTGGTTAAACTTGCTTTTAAATAAGGGTCTAATTTTGTTGGTCGTCAACCGGTTAAATTTTTTAATTTGTTAAAGGCATTTTCATCATTTGTTATTTTTTTTTCTTTTCTTTTTCAGGTCATCTTCTTTGTTGCCAGTGGCTGCTCAATTTAGGGCGATCTCGGTTACTCATGATTATCGATGACCGGCATTATGTTACATAGTTATAGTTCACGTCCCAATTGAACTTAGCAGAATCTGGGCATGGCAGATTAAGGCTAATTGCAGAGAAAAGGCGAGAGAGAGAGAGAGAGAGAGAGAGAGAGAGAGAGTGAGTGATGGGTGGGGGGAGATCCATGGACGAGGTTGGTTGCCTTGAACGGGAAAAGCGAGGAACAGGGTTCTGTGTGGAGGAAGGCCGCTTTTAGCCCCTACTGGACAGATTAGTCCACGGGGTTTGTCTTCATTCTGACACTTTTGGACCCACTCCCACGTCATCTTGGAGCATATTTTACCCATCTTTTCCAGCTACGGTACTTTAACATTATCTTCCACCGATCAGTATCATCTAATGTATAGATAATTGATGATGCCCTATACGACGATGCACGTGATTTCACTTCGTTAATCGACATTTTTCACCAAATTTTCAAAATAAAAATGCCTTTTTTTGCAACCTTTGCGAGATGGATTCACAAGTGTGGCAAAAGCACAAATTTCTTACTGTGTAATAATGCCAAGAAATATTGTCATACTTAGACTGCTAACCTTCTCTTTTTTTGTTAAAAGTTTATTCCTTTTTGCCGAGTATGGTCAAGAATCCTTTTTTAAAGGAAAAGTGTGTTGAGTCCTTGAAGTACTCGAAACTCTTCTTTTTTGAGCTTGCATGGCATTGCGTTCAACATAATCCTCATAATATTGTAAAACAAAGCAACAAATATAGACCTAATTCTTCTCGCAAAAGGTCGAGAGTTCGAATTCCAGCTTCGTCATAGAGTGACTTAACTGGTTTCACGTGTGTGGTGGCTGCACGACGTGGCCCCCTGGTTTACTCCTTCCGGCTTGTCGGCGGGATGCGGGATTCCCTAGGTCATAAAAAAAAAAAAATATATATATAGAGACCTAATATTAATCTCATTCACACAAATACTACTGATATGATCAATACGCATACTCATGTGTATTCGATAAAACTATTATTAAGAAAATGTTTTTTTTGAGTTGAATTGTGAATGGTTTAATTAGTGCCACAATAGTTATAGCACTTATCCCATGATTATTACTATAATTGAAGGTGAGACCATTAAAAAATAAAAACGATACATGAGAATGGTTATTTTTTATAATTCTTTGAAGACAATTCTCTCTTAATTTGATTTAGAGAGAGGCTTTCTTTTTTTAATAATTCTTCGAAAATAGAGAGACTAAAAGGCATTATACGAAGAGACGATTTTTTTTTTTAACAAGGTAAAAACTAGCTCCAAAATTTGTCCGGTTCCGAGTGGGCCTTTGTTTGGACTCGATTCCCAAACCAATTTCAACTAGTTCTTAAAAACTAGAACCAATTCCCGGACCAGTTTAATTGGGAACCGGTTCCCAATCATGTATTTCGGGTGGTTCAATCTGGGTTTTAGATAAACCCGGTCCAGTTGTACACCTCTAATTAGGACAATGTGTGTAATCCTAGAAACAAATGTAGGCTTTTACGGTAAGAATGCATAAATGCTGGAAAATGGGGATTAATTTCTTTGAATGTGCTCTTTGAAGATGCTAGCACTGATCAAACGAAATGCGAATGTATTCCACTGTCGGAAAGGTTGCATGCTTTTACGTAAGAGACGACAAAAATACACGATTCTTATATTAAATCCATGATGCAATTAGTTTCATTTATTATAGAAGTGGTAAAATGAGTCTATGCAATCATACTGAAATATGTGAATCCCATTATTTAAAATCCTAAACAATGCCACTTACTAATTATGAGGTAGCTATCCTTATAACGGATCAAACCATTATTTGGTCTCTCAGCTGGGCAATGGGCCATTTCGGCCCTGTTGTCTAGTCCCTTTGTGAGCCTAGGCCGAATTAAGCCCATAATCCCTAATTTTTGGCCAAAACCATGGTCCCTAATTAGCTGATCCTGGCCCGACAAATTTTTGATGGACTAGTTAGGGCAGCAAGGGCCCAGCCTTAAGGACCTTTGGGGCGCCAAGGGTATAGTCACTGGAAAGTCACTAATCTAGTCCCCAACAGCTAGCTAGTAACACCCTATTTTTGGGCCTAAAATTTAAAAAAATATAATTGATCTTTAGGTCACTCGGTCAGGGAATGACTGATAGGCCCTCAATAGTCGTTCCGCATTTTCATTAATTTTCCTCAATTACTTTGTTTATTATTAATAACTTTTTTCATTTTTATTAAAAATGAATTATTTTTAAAAATAAACCCAAGCCCGAGCCAACAGCGCCCGGGCCTGACCTGGTGTCCACTCCAACTGGCAATTGGAGTTCGCATCAACCATTTAAAGGTGAAGTGAGGAATGATAGGTGGATGGTCCTAAAACCCTAGCGGGAACTATATTTGCCTTTGTGATGGGAAGTAGGTGTAAAGGAGGAGGAGATCACAAATCCTCAAGATTCTCTCCCGCTTGGGCTTCTCGATCCAAATCCTTGGTTCGAAGAAGCAGAAGATGGAGAAAATCCATCGGAATGTCAGCATCAACGATGAATAATCTGGTGGTGCAGCAATCATGGGCATCAAATTCAAAGCAACTGAGCTTGGTAGTCACAGGCCGCGAGAAACCTCTACGATCTTATCCTCTGTTTTTTTTTAAGGTACAAATCAAGATCTCTTTACAACCTCTAGCTATGGTTCCAAAAGTTCAATGAAGAAAGTCTTTGATATGAACTATTTTATATTTCCTTATGAAGAAAATGAAAATTAGGCTTTTAAAGAAACTATAGCTCTAACGGTATTCCTTAAGCACTCGAAGCTATGAAGGACCAAAAAAAAAGTAATAAAATAAATTTTTTAAAACTGGGAACTAGCAGTTGGCCAGATTTGTCCCAACTGCAAAAATTAATGTCTTTACTTGTTGCTCTTGATAATGGGGTTATGATCGACCCAAAATGTATAATTAATGCCTCTTAGTGGAAAAAGTGTGCGATATATGAGACGTTGTGTAAGTGGATATCACCATCTTCTATTATCATCCAAGAAACTATTATCCACTGCCATGTGGTAACTTTAAAAAACTGAAAAAACTCCTTGCTCCTTCCATCCTAGACTCCCGTAGCCCCTTAGCTTCACTTTCCATCACCACCTCTGAAAAAGCGACCGTTGGCCTATGCATGTGACAACCGCAATCGCCGCCCCTCGTCCCTCTCCTCCTCTAAGTCCTCATCGTTGCGACTCTGGAGGGAAGATGGGTGTAGAGGTGACCAACAGTCCTCAATTGGCGCAAGTTCTCCTAGACTCCTACTTTGATGTCGGGAAGTTCATTTTATTTCATTAACCTATGAAAATTGACTTACCACTAGCTATGACGGGGTTAAGAGCCAGGTAAGATAAGGGGTATCCTTTACATTTGACGCAATTAAAGATCTAAGTACGAGTACTTAATTACACTAGTTATGAAATTAATATCATTTCGGTACCTAAATTTGATTATTTGTCAACTAAGTGTTCACATGTAGTCTCTTTATATTCAATGATGAGTCATAAAGTTCTTGTTCATTAAATGTACATGCAATGTTTTTGTGTTTATTATGATCTTGAAATGTAACCTAACCACTCAACTAAAATGAGCAAATCACCACATTGAAGCAATATAAAAGAATCACAATCATTTCATCAAAGATAGTAATAAAATAATGAGTAAAAGATAAAGAAAAAAGGCAGTAAAATAACCCGATACAAGGCGGGTAAAGAATATAACATGATCTCATTATTAAGCCTCAAGATAGCAATCCTACGAGGTAAATTCAAATCAAATCCAATTTCTTCAAAAAAGGCTAATCTGTCTAAACCCAAGATATCCATCAACGTCCCTAAACTATATGTATACCAACTATATGAAACTAAATCTAATATTAAAATCTAACAACCTACTCAAATCCTATTTTTCTATCTTTTTCCAAATTTTTATCTCAATTTTTTTCATTTTTTTTATTGTTAATTATTTATTATGATAAATGGGACGTTGGCTAGGCCCTTTGTACATGAAATGGGCTTGTTAGCTAAAAGCCCAACCTACGTATAATCAAAACTAATTCCAAAATTCATTAAGCTAATAAAACCCAAAGCTCATTAGCCTAATTAAGCCCATTTATTATTCTCTTTTCTTCTCTTTCTCTTTTTTTTTTATATTTTTTTTATGATTTTTCTTTGGTGTTTTCCCCTCATTATCTTGTACGCTTAGACAAAAGAAGCTCCACCTAGGATTAATTCATCTGAGTGTCCAGACTGACGTCTATCACATTAAGCTCTGCTGACATCCATCTTCAGTTGCTGGATTAATGTCTGTCAACCTCTTTCTCAACCTATCTCTCCAAAGGCTAATGTCTCTCTTCCCTTTGAAGAGCTCCCTCTACCTCTTGTGGTAACTCCCCCAAATCCAAAACCCTAAGGTTTCTTCAGCTCCATCTTCCGGTACCAGCAATGGAGAAACACACCTCCTCCAACCCCCATCCCGTTTCCCTCCTTAGATCCAACCCATCAACCCCTTGCCTTGATTATCTCTTTAGCATCAACTTCTCCTCCTCTCTACCATTAACACCACCCAGAAATCCGATACATCACTCCCCTTGCCCAGACGGAAACTACCCATGCACCTTCCTCCACTAATTTGTCACAACCCACCCTATAATCTGCCTCATTGACCTTGTCAAGTTTCATCTCAGCCACTCAAACCAGTTGCAATGGAGACCATAGAAGAGGAGGAAGTCAGACTAGCAATTCTATGCAAAAGATTGGGGAAACTGTGGTCACATCAAACAATAACATCAGTAGATGATGTAATCTCAGTAAGCAAGGTAAGGGAATGCCAACAAACCCTTATAGGGTAGCTATATCATAACCCTAAAATCAACTTCCAAGCCTTTCAAACTACAATGAGGAGGGTTTGGAAGCTTGAAAATGTTGACATTAACCTACTAGCCCTTGGTATATTTGTTGCTCGGTTTGCCTCAAAAAAGGATAGAGAAAGAATAGAAATAGCGGGACCTTGGTCCTTTGCAAATCACCTCTTGCTATTGAAGCCGTGGCAACCAAATACTCCCCCAGCATGCTATAAATTTGATACATGTAGTTTATGGGTCCATATTCACAGTTTACCTGCAGAATGGATATCGAAAGAAGTAATAGCATGTATAGCAGAGGATACAGGGCCAGTAAGTGAAGTGAAAGTTGAGGCAAAATGGTATATGCCCTATAAAATAGGGAAGGCGAGAGTAGAACTGAACTTGAACATACCTTTGAAACCAGGAGTGCTTTTCAGCAATAAGGGCAAGAAAATTTGGTTGGATTTCTGGTATGAACATCTACCACACTTTTGTTATTCTTGCGGTAGGGTAGGACACTATGCTCAGAGTTGTGGGGAAATTACATACCAGGAAGATAGATTCCTAGATAAAAAAGACATGCTGTTTGGCCCATGGCTGAAGGTAGAAGCAAACGAGTTCAGTCTGTTTTGGGATGTATACTATGGGAAGTCAATGGAAGAACTACTAGAGGAAATGAGCTCCTCTGAAATACCAACAAACATGGGAGAGTTGGTCATTTATGAAACACAACAGGAGGCTTGTCTAGCCCAAACTATCCATAGGGACAAAGGCAAGAGAAATGAAGCTGCCCAAGCAGATATGCAATGGAACAAAACAGGGGGAGTAACAATTGATCTAGAACCTGAACAGGAAGTGGAACCCATTCAAAGAGCACCATTTCTCTAGAGAGGATTGCTGTTGAAAAAAAAGGAAAGGGACCAAAACATGTTGCTCAGAAAAAATTGAAGAGATACTCTCCCTATGTACCACAAGGGATGAGTAAGCAAGCTTTTGATGACACTACATTACTAGAAACCCCCGTACTTACAGAGGAAGAAACAAGAGGATGGACTTTGGTGGCTAGCCCTAATAAGCCACCAAGTCACAAATGAAGCTATTAAGCTGGAATTATCAGGGGCTGGGCACCCCCCTGACATTCCAGGCCATTAGAGCCCTGGTGGCTCAAGAAAGGCTCGCCATCCTATTTCTAATGGAAACTAAGAACAAGGAGGAGGTTAGCAAAAGACTACAACGCAGACTAAAATTTTAGCACAGTTTCATAGTCAATCCAAGAGGCATTGCTAGGGGATTAGCTATCTTTTGGAATGATCAGGTATCACTCTTGATTAAATCAAGTTCTATGCATTGTATACACTTAATTGCACAGATAGGGAGACGAACAATACTATGAGAGTATCCTGCGTCTATGCACCCACGAATTTTCAAGAAAGAATAAAGTTATGGGCTGATATATCCACAACTCAAATTCCTTTCCATGGCCCCTAGGTATGCCTTGGGGATTTTAACGAAGTGCTATATGTGTGGGAAAAAGTGGGTAAAAGAGTTGCTGAAAACTATAGAATGAAGGCCTTCCAAGACTTTCTAGATTCCAGTGGATTAATGAATATTGAAAGCAAGGGATGCGCTTTCACGTAGACAAATAATAGAGAAGGAGATGAGCTAGTAAAGGAAAAATTGGATAGAGTCCTAAGCAATATAGAGTGGAAAGTGGCATTTCCCGAGGCGGAGGTGTTTGCCTTACCAGCGGTGGGTTCAGATCACAGCCCTCTATTACTGGATTTAAATCCCCAGGTGGAAAAAAGAAGGAAAGAGTTTAAATTTGAAGCGTACTGGATAGAGGATGAGGAATATGAGCATGTAATGAAGGAATCATGGCTGGAACAAGCTGCAGAGGGGGGAAGTCTCAGCTACAAACTAAACAAAGTTGCAACCAAGCTTCATACCTGGAGTAAGAGAAAATTCTCCAATGCTCGCAATATCATTCAAGCCTTAAAAGAAGAATTGCAGCAACTAGTCAATGATCTAACAATGAACCATGACAGAAGGACTCAAAGGCTGAAAAATGAAATTGAAAGATTATGGTGTCAAGAGGAGATTTATTGGGGGATGCAGTCCCGTATTCAATGGTTAAAATGGGGAGACAAAAACACAAAATTCTTCCATGCAACCACGGTGCAAAGAAGATAGAGGAACTGTATTAACATGCTAAAAAACCCAAATGGTGACTGGACACGCGACCAAAATCAGATAAGACAAATGGCTGCCATTTTTTCAAGGAGCTATATACTTCGGTGGGGAATCGAAATATCCAACCAGTACTAGACCAGCTACCGTGTCTAGTAACAGAGGAAATGAACCGAGCATTGGTCAGGGATGTTACCTTAGAGGAGATAAAGTAGGCTACGTTCCAACTAGGAGCACCAAAAGCCCTCAGACCAGACGGGCTGAATGGACTCTTTTTTCAACATCACTAGAATGAAATCAGCCAACATGTTTACACTGAAATTACAAAGTTTTGGAGGGCTGGTACTTTAAATCCATAAATGAACAAGACAATCATCACCCTTGTACCAAAAGTTCAAAGCCTAGAACAGGTGGATCAGTTTCGCCCTATCGGCTTGTTCAATTTCACTTACAAGATCATCTCGAAGGTGATGGCTAATAGACTAAAGCCATACCTCCCTCAACTGATAACTATGGAACAAAGTGCGTTTGTAAAAGGAAGACTGATTCAAGACAATATATTGCTAGTACAAGAGGTGCTACACCAGCTACAAACAAGAAAGCGAAAATGGAAATTTCAGGCAATACTAAAGCTGGATATGAAAAAGGCCTATGACTGAGTAGAGTGGGATTTTTTAGAGGCTTGTATGATAAAAATGGGCTTTAGTGACACCCGGGTTGCGCTGGTTATGCAATGTGTATCTACTGTCTTGTACAGCGTTAAAATTAATGGGCAGCTTCTACCGTATTTTAACCCATCTAGAGGAATTCGTCAAGACGACCCACTATCCCCCTATCTTTTTATCCTGGCAGCAAATACTCTATCCCATTTACTATACAAAGTAATGAAAGAAGGCAGCATAAAAGGAATCAACTTAAACAGGGCGTGCCCCACTCTATCCCACCTTATGTTTGCGAATGATCTTATCCTATTCATGGATGGAAAAATCACAAAATGTCAAAACTTCGCTGCTATCCTGAATCAATATTGTTATGCATCGGGGCAAACTATTAATCTAAATAAATCAGGCATGTTTTTCAGCAAAGACTGCCCACTTACCCTGAAGCAAAGTTTGACACACGAGATGAGAGTTGCAAAACTTGAAAAATCTAGGAAGTACCTGGGTATTCCCTCGAACTGGGGGAGATCTAAAAAGGAGATGTTTGCTTGGATCATTGCTAGAGTGAACAAAAAACTCGAGGGCTAGAAAGAAAATCTGATGTCGAGGGCAGGGAAAGAAGTGTTGATAAAAGCAGTAGTACAAGCGATACCGCAATACGTCATGTCAGTTTTTAAAATCCCACTATTCATATGTCGGGCCATTGAGAGAAAAATTGCTGATTTCTGGTGGAAAACGAATGACCAACATAAAGGAGTCCATTGGAAACGATGGGAATTGTTAAAAGAGAGGAAAGCAATGGGGGGACTTGGCTTCCGAGACCTTATCACCTTTAACGAAGCTATGTTGGGAAAGCAACCTTGGAGATTGATTATGCAGCTGGAAACCCTCTGGAGTAAGGTATTTCAAGGCCTCTACTACCCACATAGAAACCTACTACAGGCTAGTAAAGGGAGCAACCCCTGTTGGGGATGGCTTAGCATATTGACGGGGAGGAATACTATCCTACCTTCACTACGATGGACCATTGGAAATGGCGAGAAAGTGAATATTTGCGAGGATAACTAGCTACCTAGAGGAATACTTAGCGGCCCAGCAAATAGAGAGGATCCTAAGATGGTGTCAGAATTGATAGATGCAGAGAACATGACATGGAAGGAAGTTAGAATTTGGAATCTATTTGATTCAGAAATAGCCGTAGAAATACTCTCGATTCCACTAAGCAGAAACAGGGCAGAAGATCATATAGTATGGACACCTACTAAGACAGGGGTATACACAGTCAAAAGTGCATACTAGTGCACACAACCCAAACAGAGCAGTCCTAAACAACCAGAAGGTTCTTCCTCGTTCTAGACACCAAACTCATTATGGCATTGCATTTGGCAAGCCCAAACACAACCGAAGCTCAAACATTTTCTATGGCAATTATGTCATAATGCACTACCAACATGGGAGAACATTCAGAAAAGAAATATTATACCTCACGATCAGTGCGCAATGTGCCAAAGCCAACCCAAAACAAGTAAACATTTGTTTCTCCTTTGTCCCTGGTCAGAACAAGTATGGAAACACCCTGAAATCAAAATTGATATAAATCAGAGGCATGTCACCTGAATTGATGAATGGATTGACAAGTTTCAACATGATTCAATCCCTTTTGAGCTCCTAACTCAGATTTTGTGGCAGATTTGGAAAGGCAGGAACACCTTCGCCTTTTGCGGACAACAACTCTAGCCGACACACCTGATCAACTCTACATTAGCTCAACACAGCAACATCAATACATGGGTGGCCCGAAATAATAGAAAAACAGCTCAAACAACCGAATCACCTGTCAAATGGAAACCCCCAGCTCATGTGTCTCTCAAGTGGAATATCAATGGATCTTTCTGCAGAGAGAATGGTGAGGCCATAGCAGCAGGGATCTGTCGAGACCACCAAGGAAGACTGCTCGCTAGCTTCGCACGATTTGTTGCGGTGGAATCACTGATCCAAGCAAAAGCGGAGGCTGTCCTTGAAACCCTAAGGTGGTTGTAAGAAAAAAGAAATGTAGAAGAAGAAACCCTTGGCTGGGAATTGGAGTCTGATCAACTTGAACTGGTAAAGGCGATAAGCAAGCTAGCAGATCAGTAGCAACTCCCCACGTATTAGACGTGAGCAACTGAAGACCATTTCAACTGGGAAGTACAGGCCCACTCCGAGAAGCCCAGGTCCTCTTAGCAAATTTGAGGCCCATCAAGTTCACCCATTGCAAACGAGATGCGAATAGAGTAATGGATTGGGCTGGAAAGGCTCAATGCAACAATATGTTACTGGCCAACTAGGCCCAATACCCCCCATCAAGGCTCATCGAAATCTTATGTTCAGATGTATCTCATCTCCCTCCTTAGTAATGAAATTTTCAAATTTTCGACCAAAAAAAAAAAAAACCTCTGTCTCAACCACCATCGACTCGCAACTCACATTGTAGCCACAGAATTACCAAAGCACATGGATAATAAGAGATGCAATGAACAAACCAGTGTAAACGAGCATAGATTACCACTCAGGCCATAAATTCAGCATCATCACCTTGACGATGAACACCATTATTGATAAGTTGTGTGCACAAATAGAAAAGAAAGCAAGAGACAATTTTGAAATGTTTTCAGAGATTATGAAACATATGCAAAATTTTCACCTAATGACTAACAACACAAATGTTAACATATGTGATATGTACAATACTTGTTTAGATTGACCAATGTCAAGGACTAATTCACAACAATTTCTCATTTGCATTTTGTC
This sequence comes from Corymbia maculata, assembly GCA_014182735.1. Lineage (NCBI taxonomy): Eukaryota > Viridiplantae > Streptophyta > Magnoliopsida > Myrtales > Myrtaceae > Corymbia > Corymbia maculata. The sequence goes on along the minus strand of CM024688.1, from coordinate 23,519,123 downwards.
AAACATGTTACAGGCAATGTAGGAGTAGAGCTCAAGCATATACTCAGGGTAATTTTTATCCAAAATTAATTCGAATACAATAAAATTAGTACCAATCATTGAGAAACAACTTAGATCTTGAATGATTCAGCAATGTCACAACGATTTCATTTGTTTTTCTTTATATAAAAATATGATAATAAAAGAAAATAGACTTTGATTATAAATCATTAAAGGGCATTATGGGTATTCTTTACTATTCCTAACTTATTCTCCATGCTATTATGGTAAAACAAACAACAACATAGTTTTGAAATTAACAATGCGGTTCTACAAATTGAACTATAGAATTGTTATCTCATTCCTAGTCCTACTCTCTTCCATTTCACGGAATAGCTATTCCATTCCAAACTTATCATATTTTGCAATCGAAACATCCTCGTTTGAGATGGCTTTCTATGAGAAAGTCACCTCACCATGAGATTAGATCTCTCACTATCAAACAAAAAGAAAAGTAATCTCAACTATCTATTTTTTGACTTGATAAATAGGTTACTCACTCATGTAGTAAAAATATTTATGTTTAGAGTAACTATCTTATACATAGTACGTGTCACGCCTCGACTCTCGAGCACATGACAATCTCTATTTTTCCCTTTGATCATTGAATTGCAACATCCTAGGACGCGTTGTCAACCCATTCTTTTTATTTTTCAACTTTACGCAAGCGGAAACATTATATAACCACCCAACCAATCACAACAATAGAGATAGTAAGAAAGCATAACATCAAATGTTTTCGATGGCAATACTTTATTTATTTACTTGTTAACCTTAGGAAGTTTAATACTTACAAGCCCTTTCAACAGGCAACTTCCTATCAACCAACAAAAACCAACGGGTGCTCAAGGTTAACTTAAACTCCTCTAATGTGAGGGCTCGCCAAAAAGCGATGCTTCTCATGCCCATCAGACACTTGGTCTCTAGGATTGGGTGTGGTGTCTCATCGAGGTACTGGTTCACATGAACCTTGAATCGCACACATTGGTTGTCCATACTATGGGCCCAAAAAATGTTTAACAATAACGAGTAAGATAAAATCTCAATGAGTTAACAACCTAAGCCTCGTTTAGGAAGCTAACTCGCCTCGAGTACAACCTATACATGTAGCATATTATTGATGGTGAATCAATAGTAAAACACTCCTAGCTTTGCCTTTACTTTAACATAATAGGCACCTTGGCCCAATAATAGCCAACAAGGCCATTGAATCAACCCACAAGCATTCTCACATTGCCTAAGAACATGCACTGCATATAATAAATTATAATGTCATAATCAATGCAACAAGTATAACTCATAATCAAAATGCAAATCATACTTTTCTATGCACATTGCATTTACGCATGTTACCATTATTACAACTTCTCAAGGCTACGGCCAACACAAGAATGGGTAGTCTTTTGGCATCACCAAGTATCGTCCCACCCTATTGGACATGGAATCATCTGGGACCCTTCCCACAGACAACATTCCATAAGGAGTATTGGCCTTGCCTCAATCGTGACTTAGCATCCGGACCCCAACTAGGCATCAGATAAATTAGGCATCATCCCCTAAAATCCATCAGTGGTGATGGGTTCTTCTTAGTGATCACACAAACACACCAACCACTCATGCCAATTTCATTTCTCATTAATTAGCCAATGCTATTGAATAATCTTGATTTCTGGACTTGATTATTTGGAATATTTGATCCAGATTTTTTGGTCTTGATTATTAGGAAATAGCTATAAAGAATTAGTTAGGAAATGATTTATTAGCATCTCGTAATTTGTGGGATCTTTCAGATTTTTTTTTCCTAATTAACACTCAAAGTTGTCTTATAAGTAGCTTTGTAATCGTGGTACAAAATATATAGAGAATTGTCACAATTCCTCTCTAGATTCTACAAATGCAAATGTGGTTCTTGCTCACGCAACAAATTATTGCAACTTTCACATATAAAAATACACGAGTCATCTTGTATAAACACACCACAACAAAATGGAGTGGCTGAAAGGAAAAATGGTCATTTGCTTAACACTACTCGAGCATTGTTGTTTCATAGAAATGTTCCTAAATCATATTGGGGGAAAGCTGTCCTTACATCTAAATACATGATTAATAGACTACCATCAAGAGTATTAGATTTTAAAACTCCTATGATTGTTCTTTCCAGCTTTTATCCCCATTTCAGGAAAACAAATAATCTCACACCTAGAGTCTTCGGTTACACCTCATTTGTACATGTTCATAATCAGCAAAGGGGGAAACTAGATCCTAGAGTAATCAAGTGTGTCTTTCTAGGTTACTCCTCCACACCAAAGGGGTATAAATGTTACCATCCTCCTTCTCGAAAGACCTACATATCAGCTGATGTTACATTTGTAGAAAACAAACCTTACTTTCCACAATCTAATATTTAGGGGGAGAAATCATTAGTGAAAGATGAAGACTTTGACAGCCTTAATCTTGACTTACCTCCTAATAATCTTCTAATTCGAGCTCCCACTTTTGATCAAGCAGTCCCTATTCAATCAACTCTTGACCAATTAGCTTCTAATGACCATAATCTTAACTTACCTCTTGATAATCTTCCAATCCAAGCTTCTACATCTAATCAATTAGCTCCTAACAAATCAATTTCTAATGAATCAGTTCATGCTCCTTCAATCCCAGACTCACACTCTACATTTGGGTCTATTCCGGAACAAGTGTCTACTCCTATATCTCCCCGTATTTGTGACTCTATGAGATTTCCTTAGGTGTACTCAAGAAAGGCGACTATTCTTGACCAAACACAAGTTCAAGATTCCCATCTGAGTTCTACAAATGAATTTTCAGTAAGTTTTGACTCTTCTTTACATAATCAGTCGTTTGATATGTTAGAAAATGACTCATACCTTCCCATTGCTGTTAGAAAAGGTACTAGAGAGTGCACAAAGCGACCCTTATACCCACTATCTCACTATGTGTCACTTGACCGCCTATCACCACCTCATAGAAAATTCATTGTGAGTTTGAACATCATTTCTATTCCAAATACTTTATTTGAGACATTGTCTAAACAATAATGGAGGAACGCAATGAGAGAAGAAATGGATGCACTTGAGAAAATCTAGACTTGGCAGATTGTCGAAAAACCGAGGGGAAAGAATCTTGTGGGCTGCAAATGGGTTTTTACCTTGAAATACAAAGCTGATGGTTCTCTTGAGAGATATAAAGCACGATTGGTGGTGAAGGGTTATACTCAGACTTATGGAGTAGATTATCAGGAGACATTTGCTCCGATGGCAAAGATGAACACTGTCATGAATTTTACTTTCTCTAGCAACTCACTTTAATTGGCAACTTCAATAGTTTGATGTGAAGAATGCCTTCTTACATGGAGACCCAGAAGAGGAGATCTACATGAGTATTCCATCAGGCTTTGAAGGAGAACGATCGGCAAACAAAGTATGTAGATTATGGAAAGCACTATATGGGCTTAAGCAACTGCCTAGAGCCTGGTTTGGGAGATTTTCCAGAGTTATGAAAGCTTCAGGCTACAAACAAAGCCAAGGTGATCATACCCTCTTCATTAAGCATTTAGCAACAGGGAGAGTGACCGCACATCTAGTTTACATTGATGATATTATTATCACTGGTGATGATGATAAGGAGAAATAGGAGCTGAAACAGTGTTTGATTAAAGAGTTTGAAATAAAGGAGTTGGGAAGACTCAAATACTTCCTTGGCATTGAAGTTTCTTACTCCAAACAAGGAATTTTTGTCTCATGACATAAATACGTGACCGACTTCTTGAAGGAAACTGGAAAACTTAGGTGTAAACCAGTAGCTACACCTGTTGAGCCTAATAAAAAACTTGGGGAGGCAAAGGAAGAACCTTTTGTAGATCAAGAAATGTATCAAAAATTGGTGGGAAAACACATCTATCTAGCTCATACTAGGCCTGATATTGCTTATTCAGTGAGTGTGGTTAGTCAGTTTATGCATGACCAAAGAGAATCACACTTACAAGCCGTCAATCGAGTGCTACATTACTTAAAATGAAGCCCTGGAAAAAGAGTCCTATTAAGAAGAAATCAAAAATTGATGCTACAAGCTTACACCGATGCTGACTATGCAGGATCTATGGTGGACAAAAGGTCAACATCTGGTTATTGCACATTTCTTGGTGGAAATTCAGTGACTTGGAGAAGTAAAAAACAGAATGTAGCTGCATGATCAAGTGTTGAATCAGAATTTCGAGCAATGGCCCAAGGAATATGTGAGCTATCATGGCTCAAAATCATCCTGGAAGATCTAAAAGTCAAGTGGGAGGGTCCTATGAAGCTATATTGTGACAATAAATCAACAATTAACATTGCTCATAACCTTGTACAACATGACAGGATGAAGCATATTGAAATCAACAAACATTTCATCAAAGAAAAGCTAGAAGAAGGATTGATCTGCATGTCCTACATACCTTCTGAAAATCAACTAGTAGATGTGCTAACCAAAGGACTTAATGGTGGGATCTTCCACGAAATAATCTCCAAGCTAGGAATGGAAGACATCTATTCCTCGGCTTGAGGGGGAAGTGTTAAATTATCTTGATTTCTGGACCTAATTATTAGGAATATTTGATCTTGATTTTTTGGTCTTGCTTATTAGGAAATAGCTGTAAAGAATTAGTTAGGAAATGCTTTATTAGCATTCCTTAATTTGTGGGATCTTTTAGATCTTTTTTTTTTCCTAGTTGACACTCAAAGTTGTCTTATAAGTAGCTTTTTAATTATGGTATAAAATATATAGAGAATTATCACAATTCTTTTCTCTAAATTCTACAAATGCAAATGTGGTTCGTGCTCACGCAACAAATTACAGCAACTTTCACATATAAAAATATAGTAAAATAATCATATGCAATCATGTAAATACAATTAACTTGTCAAACTTTGCATGCTTTCATTTTAGAACATCCTTGCGCAATTTAACACATAAAACATGGCAAATAAACACAACACCACATAAATTACCATTTATACATCCATGAAACTCTTCTTTAAAATACCTACCTAATTCTTATGATTAAGCAATTCATTTCACATAGTAAACATGCTCTAAACATCACGAAACATGCAAAGAATTATCATATATCTCAAGCAAATATCATTTAAATATAGATAACCTATTAGCAATCTTTGATAGCTTATCGCCTAATTCGCAATAGCTTACAATCCATTTTCCAATAGCTTATCACCTCTTCGATGAAAGCTTACCACTCACTTTCCGATAGATTATTACCTCTTTGGTGATAGCTCATTATTTATTTACCAATAGCTTATCACCCTTTGGCGATAACTTATCACTAAATTTTCAATAGTTTATTACCCCTTGGCAATAGCTTATCACTAAATTTTTGATAGCTTATCTCTTATTTTGCGATAGCTTATCGTGATAACTTATCAACTAAACTGTCATTAATTAGTACTGTTCCTCATTATCCTTAATCTAATGCTACCCCTAAGCATAATTATCAAATATTAGGAAGTTAACTCACCGTTTAACAGTGATGGCAAGGAAAACGGTGGTGACAATGCGAGCGGAAAAACAACGCAATGAACAACAACACTCATAGCTTGAAATGACAAGGGAAGACGGTGGCAGTGGCTCTCAATGGTGGTGGCTCATGGCTGAGAAGTGGATGGCATGGTGATGATGGCGGGATGGTGGCAAGACGGACGAGTGAGTGACCGAGAGAGATGAGGGGTGATATATGAGAGATGAGAGTGTCATGCCCCAATCTTTGAGCTTGCAACAACCCTAATTTACTTGTGGTCCAAAACATGCGACGTTCTAGGTTCTATCACCAACTAATTTATTTTATCTTGTCATTAAGCACATGCAGAAATGATAATAAACACACCCAGTCAAACATCAAGTAGGAATAGTAGAAAGACATGGCAATAAAACAACTGTAGCTCATTTTATTTATCTATAGAGGTTAGCTTGAGAAACAGTTCATGTACAAGCCATTCTTTGGGTGATGTTCCAAATGCCATCATAAAAAAGGACTAGGCCTGACTAAGGCCTGACTAACCTACTATTACCAAAATGAGGGAAGGGTTAGTTAAAAAGGGATTAGGCGAAAGGTAGATAATCACTGGCCTCAGAAGGGTCAAACTCACCCGATGAAGGGTCCATCACCACGCCAATAGTGGGATTGAGGTCCATCGGATCCCACACCTCATCACCTGACCCCTCGTGTGGTGGAGGCTTGTTATAGCCTCTCAGGGGACTGTACATCATGTCCCTTTGCTTGATGTACCACACCTTGAAGGCATGTGGCACGTAATGGTCCCTCCCCCTTGTACACCCAAATTGTCGCCATGTGCTGCTCATACACAAAATTGCGACTTGGGACGAGTTGTGTGGTGATGATGGTGCTCATGTCCATAGGGACATCGAACTTTACTGGGTACGGCATCACACTAAGGCTTTGAAAATGTTAACTATGACGGGGTGAGTTAAACTCAGTAAGTTAAAGTTCTAAGCATCAGTTAAGAACTTCATAGGGACATCGAACTTTACTGGGTACGGCATCACACTAAGGCTTTGAAAATGTTAACTATGACGGGGTGAGTTAAACTCAGTAAGTTAAAGTTCTAAGCATCAGTTAAGAACTTCACTCATTTCAAGTGCAACCTAACCAAGCAACCTAATACCAATAGCATATCAATTGTAAAGTGACCCCTATTTTGCCTTATCTAATAACATGCAAGAAATTCAGCCATAACATAAACCATCAATGATCAATTACAACCATAGGCGATCTCACATTACCTTGACCCATGTACCCTGCATATACAATATGATTCAAGCTATAACAACTTCAACAAGCATTTCACATAATCAGAACACCCATCGAACTTTCTCATGCATTAACATCTACACGTGTTCCGATTATTACGACCCCTCGGGCCACGGCACAACCTTATGGTTGGTGGTCTATTGGTCCAAAAACTAGGCATTGTCCCCCCTTGGGCATGGCTATGTCATGGGCCTCCCTCCAAATGGCATTCTTGAAGGAGCATTGGTCCGGCCTATATTGCGACTCATCATCTAACCACTACCAGGCAACCGATTGAAATCTGGCAATCCAAAGGCCACAGCACAATCCTAAGGGTTGGCGGTCTTCCGATAGTGTCGGGTATCACTTTATGTGACTGTGCAGCACAACCATCAACTATTTCATTTTTTATTTTTTTTCTGTTGTCAATGCAACCATGGTTCATGCTCACACAACATGCTATTGCAATTAGCACATGTATAATGCAATGCAACAATAATTAATGGTCACATAAATTTGTATAATTCAATAGTTCTAGATACAACCAACAACATAGTAGTTCGAGTTGTAATCCAATGATTAGTCTCAACCGACTAACGCCTTAATATTCACATGATACTCAGTACAGTAATCAATAGTGATTATTCCCGTAATAATCAACAATTATTGACAACCTGTCCACAATTAAACACTTTGATAATCAATCACGTGCGTCAGCTAAATATCAATAATCAACCACTTACCTTAACAAATAACAATAATCAACAACGTGTCTCAACAGTCAACAATAATCAATCATGTGCCTCAACGATCAATGGTAATCAATTATTCCCATAAATAATTGATTACCGCAAAACAAGTGTACACTATGATTATATTCCCAAAAATACTCAATACTAAAGTATATAATACTTTAGTCAATTATTTTAATAAATAATTAATTCCAACAAAATAAGTATAATTATTTATCAATCCCATAAATAATTACCCAACCAAGTAATTTAATTTCATAAAACCCTTCCTTAACAAATCAAAGCCACTCACATTATAGTATATAAATACCCTTCAACCTTAGAAAAATAAGCAATAGTTAAATACACATAAACGTTGCTCAATTTAATCAATTACAAATAAATAATCATAATTAATTATTTTTTCCAAAAATAATTAATCATCCATAAATAACCAATACTTTGAAATTAATTAATATTATAAATAATTAACTAATTTCTACAAAAATAATGTAATATCTCTATAAATAACTAATTTTCATAAAATAAAATAATTATTATTAATTATTCCCATAAATAACTAATCATAATTAACTAATACTAAAACTTCATTAGTCAAATTAATTAACCATAAATCAGCTTAGTAATATAATATTATGCTAATTAATCATAAACCTAATTAATTAACAACTAAGCACAGTCAAGTCACAATTAGCTTATCATAATCTCACTTAAGCATAATTAAGGCATATAAACCATACTTTAAGCTTAAACAACCCTTATTGGTCACTAATCACACTTAAGACTAATTAAACTACTCCTAAAGCAAGATTAACCACCTAACTAAGGGATTAGGAAATTAACTCACACACATAAAGATTCCGAGAACATCTAAGCAATGGCAAGGACAAGGGTTACGTGGGATCGGCTCAAGGACCATGACGGACAACGAATGACGGTCGAATTCTGGTGAAATAACGTTGGTGGCTATTTCTTGCGAAAACAACAATAGTGGCATCCAAGGCTTGGACAGGCGGTTGACAATGATAGACGGCAGTCGACGGGCAATGGCTGGACTTTGGACGACAACAACTTCCCAATAAATAGTGGCAGCAACTCTGGCGGACAGCAACAGTAGTGGTAGCAAGGGCAAATAGTAGGGGTGGCGAGAATAGAGAGAGAAGAGAGGGAAAAAGGAAGAGAAGAGAGAGAGTGAGCTGAGGAGAAAGAGGGGCGGTAGCTAGAGAGAGAAAGGAGAGAGAATGAACTAGCAAGCTTGCCCAAGAAGCCTTGGCAACTTGCTCTACAAGGTTAAATAATAACCAAGCAAATATAAGCACTAAGGACCACACAAAACAAAGCTTCTAGAAGAGAAGGCCCATGGGCTAAAGTGAAAGAAATTTGGCCAACTTAGGCCGTCCTTGATGGGCGTAAGGCCCATTGGGCCACCGGTCTTGGGCCAACCCACTTGCGGACCCAAATTCCCGGTCCAAAATTTCCTTTCCAACACTTTGTAGCTGACTGAAAAACCCAATAATAAATGTGGCGTTATCCAAATATTAAGTTATGAAGTCCCTAAAAGTTGATACTTGAAATCAGTTTAAAAATCAAGGTTAAATTGAATCAATTGTGACTATAGTACGGTTTAAACTATCGGATGTCCCTTTAGGGTTTTCCTCACATTTGACCCGTGGTCAACAATTTTTTGACCCAAGTTTAAGTGAATTCTCAAACAAAGGACGACCCTCGATTGTCATGTAATCCCGAGGGTTCAATAGTACAAGCTCAAAAGGAATCGGTTTAACGTCATTCGTTGTTTGTATCGAAATCGTGCCGAAATCGTGCAAATATCATCCGCAATCCAACTTCATACCTTTGCCGAATCAATTTATTTCCATTTGCTAATGGATTGATAACAGGGTGGTATTGTTCTTCCTCGGATCCTTATGGTCGAATGGTCTGTTCCTAATTGAATATGCTGGTCGTTCATGTATTGATCTCTAATTGCACTTTCGAAATGTCCATTAAATCACAAATGATCAGTTTAGAGTAATCGTACTAACAATGCATTGATTAATATGACCATTTCATATGATCTCAAAATAAGGTCGAAATTTAGGACGTTACAACTCTTCTCCTCTTACAGAAATTTCATCTTAGAAATTTAAACTACTACTCGAATCCTAAAAAAGGTAGGGGTATTGGCGCTTTATTATTTGCTTGCTTTCCCATGTGGCTCCCTCTGTGCCATGATGTTGCTAGATTACTTTGACCAAGGGAATCGTTTTGTTCCGTAGCACCTGCTCCTTCCGATCCATTATTCGAATTGGTCTTTCCATGTACGACACCTTATTATTCGCATCTATTTCTTGAAAGTTCAATATGTGGGTTGGATCCAACTCATACTTTCTAAGCATCGACACATGGAAAACATCATGCACTTGCGTGAATCTAGGCAGTAACGCAAGATGATAGGCCAAAATCCCAATTCTTTCCAAAATCTCAAAATGCCCAACGTACCTTGGACTTAGTTTCCCCTTTTTGCCGAATCATGAAATACCTCATATCGACGATACCTTAAGGCACACATGGTCACCCATTTAAAACTCCAATGGCCTATGGCACTTGTCCGTATAACTCTTCTACCTGCTTTGGGCTATTTTTAAACTTTCCCGAATAGTCTCGACAACCTCCAAAGATTTTTGCACTAACTTTGGGTCTGTAATCTTTCGCTCACCAACCTCGTCCCAACAAACCAGAGTTTGCAAGGCTTGTAATACAATGCCTCAAATGGTGCCATCTTGATACTCTACTGATAGTTGTTGTTGTAACCAAAATTGACAAGGTGAAGTTGTTCCTCCCAACTCCATTTAAAATCCAACACATAGGCTCGTAGCATGTCTTCCAAAGTCTAAATTGTTCTCTATGATTGACCATCTGTCTAAGGATGATAGGCCGTACTAAACTACAACTTCATCTCCATAGCCGTTTGTAAGCTTTTTCAAAATGCTGCAGTGAACTTAGGGTCTTGATTAGACGTGATTGTTACTGGTACCCCATGAAGACGAACAATCTATCGCACATACAATTCCACATACCTTTCCAATGCAAAATCCTTTCGTACGGTGATAAAATGTGCCAATTTCGTCAATCTGTCCACTACAACCCAAATCAAGTCGTTGCCTCATTGACTCTTCGATAATCCGATTATAAAATCCATCGTGATGTGTTCTTACTTCCCTTCGGGAATCTCAAGGGGTTCCAATAGTCCACCCAGCTTATAGTGTTATGCTTTCACTTGCTAATATGTCAAACGCTTAGCCACATGCTTGGCAATATCCAATTTCATGCCATTCCATCAATAATATTGCCACAAATTTTGATACATTTTCGTATTGCCTGGATGTATGCTATAATCACTATAGTGAGCTTCTGATAAGAGTTCCTCCTTAAGCTTGGCATCACTCGGTACATATAATCGTCTATGGAATTTCAAGATCCCGTCCTTGGACACTTGAAAATCCTACTTCCTCTTTGTAGCATCTAATTGCAAAATCTTTTGGATTGTAGCATCCGAAGATTGCATTGCTTTAATCTTGGCTTGCATTTTAGGCTCAATCCTAAGAGTAGCCATTAAATTAGAAATATGGTTTATCTTAAACTTGAAGTTTGAATCTTGAATTTCCTCTAGTAAGATCCATTCTTGTTAGCCTTACCAAGATGGTATAGAATGTCATAGTCATATTCCTTGAGAAGTTCTATCCATCTACATTGCCTCATGTTTAGTTCATTTTGGGAAAATAGGTAGTTTAAATTTTGATGGTTCGTAAAAATTTGAAACATTTTTCCATAAAGGTAATGCCTCCATATCTTTAATGCAACTATAATTGTGGCCAACTCTAAATCATGCATAAGATAATTCAGCTCATGAGGTCTCAACTGTTTGGATGCATATGCAATTACTCTGCCATGTTACATTAGGACGCAAGTGAGTCCCTTGTATGATGCATCACTATAAATCTCATACCCTCTAAGGCCAGATGGTATCATCAAAATTGGTGCGGTAGTCAACTTATCCATTCATTCATACTTCTTGTCCTTCTTTAGCAACTACGTTAATGGCATAGCTATTGTAGAGAATCTTTCCACAAACCACCTATAATATCTAGCAAATCCTAAGAAACTACAAATCTCAGTTATCATAGTAAGTCTCGGCTAATCCATGACAGCTTTAATCTTTGTTGGGTCTATCGAAATCCCTTCACCAGAGATCACGTGGCCAAGGAAAGCCACTCAAGTCAATCAAAACTTTCACTTGCTAAACTTAGCATATAGCTCGTGTTCTCAAAGGGTTTGCAGCACAGTCCTCAAGTGCTATTTGTGCTCTTTCGGATTCCTCAAATACACCAGAATATTGATAATGAAAATGATCATGAACCGATCTAAATATTCCTTGAATGCGTAGTTCATAAAGTCTATAAATGCAGCAGGGGCATTCATTAGACCAAATGGCATCACCATAAATTCATAATAACCATAGTGCGTACGAAATGCTATCTTTGGTACATCCTCCTTTTTGATTCTCAATTGATGATAGCCTGTTCTTAGGTTTATGTTGTAAAATACCGAAGCTCCTTAGAGTTGGTCAAACAAATCATATATCCTCAGCAACGGGTACTTATTCTTCATCGTCACCTAATTAAGCTGCCAATAGTCAATGCATAATCGCAACGATTTGTCCTTTTTCTTGATGAATAGAATTGGCACTCCCTAAGGCGATGCATTTGGGCAAATAAAACCCTTGTCCAACAACTTCTGCATCTGTGCCTTTAATTTCTTTAGTTCTAACAACGCCATTCTGTAGGATGCTTTGGAAATTGGTTCCTTCCTAGGAGCCAACTTGATCACAAACTCTATCTTCCTTTTTGGGGGTAATCCCGGCAATTCCTTGGGAAAAACATCAGAATAATCTCATACTATTGCGATGTCTTCCATCCTTGGCTCCTTTGCCAACGTGTTATTTACCGATGCTAAATAACTTTGGCAACCTTCCCCCAATAGCTTAGTCACCTCAAGCGAAGAAATCATAGGGATCGAAGGTCCTCCTCGATTCTCGACAAACTCAAAAATACTAATGCCGATTGAGTTAAACTGGATTCTTTTCCCCTAACAATCCATCGTGGTTCTTTGCTTGGTAAGCCAATGCATCCCAACGATGACGTCAAAGTCATATATCGCTAAATCAATCAAATCTATCTTTCCTTCCTGACCGTCTATAATTAACTTGCAATCATAACAACCTACTGCAAACAATACCAAATCCTTTAACGGGATAGAAGTAACAAAAACTGTTTCCAACGGTTTTGGCCTTAACCCCATTAATTCCACAAATTGTTAAGCAATAAAGGAGTGCAAAGCTCCGGAATCAAACAACGCATAAGCTGCATGGTTGTGTAAGGATACCATACTTGTTCTGCGAGGCGTTCCCTACTGGTGGTCTTACCTATTATTTTAGCACTGGTGTCATCATGGTTATGCGTGGACAGTCCTTAACTCAGTAGCCTAACTAACTGCACCCAAAACAAGCTCCCGATTGAGTGGGACACGAGGCATTCCCATGCCTTTTCCCACAAGCTCAACACATACCAAACGAACTTGGTGTCGGCTTTCCCACACAATTCTTCCTATTGGGTGAGAGAGGATACATTCCTCTAGTCATCGATTTCTTCCCGAATTGACGGTTATCTCTACTAGGTATGAACGGTTATCCAGATGCGGTTGTCTTTTTTGCTAGGTGTTTCTCAATCATCTGAGTTCTCTCATATAGCTCATCATAGTCTTTCAAGTTCAAGGACACTAGATGAATCCTAATTTCCAACTTCAGTCCATCCCTAAATCTCCTGGCCTTATCCATAGGATTCTCGACCAGCCATGGCGCATACTTGGACAGTTTTGCAAACTTAGCTTCATACTGATCCTTTGTCGTCAGATTTTGACGTAGCCTTTGAAATTCAGCTATCATTTTTTCTCTTGCACAGTTAGAGAAATACTTGCCCAAAAAGGCCTCCATGAAGGTACCTCACACCTAGGTCGTACTTTCGGGAAATACCCTCCCTTGAGTAGCTTCCCACCAAGTACCGGCATTACCCTACAACTGGTAAACAACTAGTATTACCTTGTCGTCTTCTAAATACTGTAGCAGCGTGAACACCTTTTCCAATTCCTATATCCAATAGGTGGCTCCCTTGGGATCACCTGCCCTAGTGACCTTAGGCAACTTCAACTTCATAAATTGTTCCACCAACTGATACATAGGATAATTACCATTCCCAAGCCTAGCTACTGGATCATCAACAATAATAGCAACAATGACTGCTGCAGCAGCAACGACAACAACTTGAGTCCAAACCTGATGTCCTATCAAGGCCTCCAGAGTGCATAATCCAATCCATCCTTGGATCCTTCGGTGCCGTTTTCCTTGCACTACTTGGGATCTATGCCGTCCTTCTCCTCGGGGCCTTCTACCGAGAAGTCCTCAACTCAAGAGTACTCTGATTCGATTTACTCATAACATAGGGTTCACCTAGCCTGCTTTTCAATTCCCAACGTGGAATTAGAAATTGAGACAACCCAACAATCACTATAGCTTCTACAAGCAATCACATGCAAGCAAAAGAAATGTCTTTCCTAACTAACTATACCCAAGACCCATTGCAACTTATCACTCCAAATGCTAACCAGGCTTTGATACCAAAATCGATGGGGATGCCACGCCTAACCCTCGAGCTTGCAACAACCCCAATTCACTTGTGGTATGAAACATGTGATGTCCCAGGTTCTATTGCTGACCAGTTCATTTTATCTTGTTATTAAGCATATGCGGAAACAATACCAAACATGCCCAGTCAAATATCAAGTAGAGATACTAGAAAGACATAGTAGTAAAATAACAGTAGCTCATTTTATTTATCTACAAAGGTTAACCTAAGGAACAGTACATGTACAAACCCTTTTTCAGGCGATGTTCCAAAGGCCAACACAAAAGGGACTAGGCCTGACTAACCTACTATTACCAAAGGGAGAGGAGGGTCAGTTAAAAAGGGATTAGATGGCAAGTGTCTAATCATTGGCCTCAAAAAGATCAGACTCTCCTGACGAGGGGTCCATCACCATGCCATTAGGGGGATTGAGGTCCATCGGATCCCACACCTCATCACTCAGCCCCTCATGTAGTGGAGGCCCGTTATAGCCTCTTAGGGGATTGTACATCATGTCCCCTTGCCTGACATGCCATACCTTTAAGACGTGTGGCACATAGTGATCTCTCTCCCTTTTGTCCACACAAATCGTCATCATGTGTTGCTTGTACATAAAATTACAACTCGGGATAAGTCACGTGATGATGGTGATGCTCATGTCCACGAGGACATTGAACCCCACTAGGTATAACGTCATATTCTCGCAAAAACAACAGCAGTGGCGTTTAGGGCTTGGACAAGAGATCGGTGATGACAAACGGTGGTGAGCAGGTGGTGGCTAGACTTTGAACGGTAGTAGTTGCATGGTGGACGATGGCAGCAACTTCGACGGACAGCAACAACGACGACAGTAGGGGGGAATAGCAGGGGTGACGAGAATAGAGAAGGAAGTGAGGGAAAAATGAAGAGAAGAGAGAGAGATGAGGAGAGAGACAGGTGGCAACTAGAGAGAGAGAAGAGAGAGAATGAGCAAGCAAGCTTGGGCAAGAAGCCTTGGCAACTTGCTCAATAAGCTTGAATAACAACCAAGCAAATCCAAGCACTAAGGACCACATAAAACAAAACTTCTAGAAGAAAAGGCCCATGGGCTGAAGGCTAGTTTGGGCCCTCCTTGGGCCCTCCTTAGGCTGTCCTTGATGGGCACAAGGCCCATTGGACCGGCTCACTTGCGGGCCTAAATTCCCAGTCCAAACTTTCATTTTCTAACACTTTGCAGCTCACCGAAAAACCTGAGAATATATGTGGTGACATCCAAATATTAATTCATGAAATCTCGGAAAAGTTGATACCTCAAAATCAGAGTAAAAATTGAGTTTAAATTGAATTAATGGCGACTATAGTATGGTTTAGACCATTGGGCCCCCCTTTAAGGTTTTCCTCACGTTTGACTCGTGGTCGATAGCTTTTCGACCCACGTTTAAGCGAATTCTCAAGTTAGGGATGACCCTCGATTGACATGTAATCCCAGGGTTCAATTGATAGTTCTGAGTACAATGTCAAAAGGAATCAGTTTAACGTCATTCGTAGTTCATATTGAAGTCATGCAAAAATCACCGCAATTCGACTTCATACCTTTGCTGATTTATTTCCATTAGCTAATGGATTGGTAACAGGGCGGGTATTGTTCCCCCTTGTATCCTTATGGTCAAATGATTCGTTCCTGATTGAATCTGCTAGTCGTACGTGTATCAATCTCTAATTGCACATTTGAAAGGTTAGTTAACTTAGGAATGATCATTTCAGAGTAATCATTAATAGGGCATTGATTAATATCGCCATTTCATATAATCCCAAAATATGGTCGAAATTCTGAATGTCACATGGAGATTTGAGGGGGGGGGGTGAGAACATGAGATGAGGAAAAAGGGAAAGAGAGGGTGACGGGTGAGAGAATCAGAGATGGCCTGTGAGTTGAGAAGGGAGGGAAACATGAGAAAATGTGGAAGAAAGCAAACATGAGGAGGGGGGAGAGAGAGAGAGAAGCTTCCTTTGCATGTTTCTCTTGCAAACTTCTCATCCAAGCCTCACTTGCAATCTTGCTATGCAAGCTTCATTTGCAAAAATATTCTAGAAATGGTATTTTGGTAATTTTACAGAAATATAGTATAAAATACTATATAGGTACATGGGCCAAATTCATGTACAAGCTTGTATAATTCAATTATGGGCTCAATTTAGTGGGAAATAGGCTTAGATGGGTTTGGTTGGGCCTACTTGGGCTTGGTGGGCCTACTTGGCTGAACCAAGATGGGCATAAGGCTCATTAGGCCTTCGCTTAGCTAAGCTCCTTCATTCATGGCCCATTTCCAATTTTTTGATAATTCGTGGCTTACCATAGTCAACTTGAGCATCGTCCTGAAATAATCTCCTTGTAATTACCTTTAGTTCCAAGACCTGAATCTTATTTTGCTCCTCAAATAAGGGTCGAATTGAGGACGTCACAACTCTTCCCTCTTAAAAAAATTTCGTCCTCGAAATTTGCAGAATTTTCCGCCCCTTCGAACAAATGAAAACATTGGCATCTCATTACATCCTCATTTTCCCAAGTTGCTTCTTCCATTCCATAATGCTATCAAATCACTTCAAGTGTACTTTTGGTTTCATTAGGCTAATCACTCTCCCATTTTTGCAAAAGTAGGAGATGTGAATATTTTTTTATAACAAGACAACCTTGTTTCGCTTTTGGGGATCAAACCTCAGCCGGACCTAGATCGCTTCACCCCCAAACAACCAGGCTGAGGCACTGGTAGTGTCTATGGGTATTTCACCTTTTCATTTAATTGAGTTGGCTTTGGGATGGAAGTGCAAATCGATAAACTAAAATTCCTATTCGTTCCAGAATCTCAAAAGGTCCAACATACTTAGAGCTCAACTTTCCTTTATTGCCAAATTGAGATGTCCCTCTCATAGGCAACACCTTAAGGAAAACGTGACTCTTTACTTGAAATTCCAAAGGCCTTTGTCTTTTATCTGCATAACTTTTCTAGCGGCTTTATGCTGTCCTTAGCCTATCTCTGACAATCTTAACCGCATCCACTAACTATTGAACTTACTCAGGCCCAGTAATCCTTCTTTCTCCAAATTTGTTTTAGCGAGATCGGAATTCTACAAGCTTGACCATACTTTTGCTGCGTTGCTCTAATACCAATTTTATCCCATAATTGCTTTCCTCTTATTTGGTGTATAGTCTGGTTCGTTCCTGCTCCCTTACCAACCTAGAAGCCTACTAGGAGTTGTTCCTTGCTCAAGCCATCTCGCATCGGCTACCACTTCCTACGCTAGTTGGACTAGGTTGTTATAGGCTCCCTAGCTTTCACTTGGTTCATCCTTGACCACACACCTACTAGAAAGGGTCCTATTTTGATATGGATTTACTTGTAAAGGTGTTATCCGCTTTGGCCTATCCCATACCGAGGCTTACGATTTTATCTTCATTTGAGCACCTCAGAAGTGCAAAAGCTTTCTCCAGCTCGTCGATCCATGATGTCGTTTCCTTAGGATTACCCATCATTGCTTGAAATATAATCCATTAGATATCCATCAAATATATCACAACCTGAGTGTCTACAAGTCATTGATTCTCATTCCAACATTTCCTTCAATTACGTATATAGCTCAAGAATATCACATCAACCACTCAAAAGTTTGTGCAGACCAACTTTTATTTATTGCACAAAAACTTTTGGATACTTTTTCAAGTCTTTATTAATACCCTGACAAGAAATCATTGGTAACACTACTTCAAAATTTGTCCATTTAGCAAGATGTGATAATTAACTCTTAATCCACCAAAGACAAAATCCATTTCTTCAAACCCCAATCTTAACTGTCTCCCAAAACAACTAACCCTAGTTCTATATAAAATCTAAAACTTCCAAGTAATAACTTGTCTATCATAAAATTTCATCAAAGAGTATCACCATGTAAAAGATCATCACTTATAATTGAATACCTATAACTCCTTAAATCACTAAGATAAGAACTTATCTAATTCCACAAAGCTGCTTCAAGTATAATCATAACCTACACTTCAAAAGTCCACAACTAATTGCACCTATTTACCATAAGTAAATTTATCTCTCATGGCTATTCAAGCTTACAACTTCAAAAATGAATTTTTATTATGCGAAATATCATCAAGTAATGCCTCCAAATCTTGAGAGTGAAAACCATCACTACTAGTTCCAAATTGTGCATTAGGTAGTTCAACTCATAAGGCCTCAATTGTCGGGATGCTTAAATGACCACTTTTCCATGTTGCATTAGAATGCAGCCCAATCCCTTATATGACGTATCACTATAAATCTTATAGCCTTTATGGTATCATTAAAACTGGTGTGGTAGTCAACTTATGCTTAAGTTCTTAAAAACTATGCTTGCACTTATCTGTCCATTCAAACTTTACATCCTTCTTTAGTAGTCATGTTAGAGGCATAGCTATTGTAGAAAACCTTTCTACGAACCATCTATAATAGCCAGCTAGATCTAGAAAACTTAGAACTTCCGTCATTGTCCTAGGCTTTGGCTAATTTATGACTGCCTTAATCTTGGTCAGGTCCATAGAAATTCCTTTGCCAAAAATCACATGAAAAAGGTACACGAGTCAGCCAAAACTCGCACTTACTAAACTTAGCATAGAGCACATGATCTCTAAGGGTCTGCAGCACCATCCTCAAGTGTTGTTTGTGTTCTTCCGAACTCCTTGGATACACCAATATATCATGTATGAACATGATTACAAATTGATCCAAGTATGCCTTAAACATCCAAATAATCAAATTCATGAAAGCAACGGATGTATTAGTCAAACCAAACGGCATTATGGTAATTTCATAGTGACCATATCACGTACGAAATGCTGTCTTCGTAATGTCTCCCTTTTTAATCCGCAATTGATGATAGCCCATCCTCAAGTCTATCTTGGAGAACACCGAAACTCCTTGAAGTTAGTCAAACAAGTCGCCTATGTTTGGCAAGGGATATTTGTTCTTGACTGTCACTTGGTTAAGTTGCCAATAATCAATGCAAATGTGCAATGATCTATCATTTTTCCTTACGAAAAAAGCTGGTGCTCCCCATGGTGATGCATTAGGCCAATTAATTCCTTTGTCTAGTAATTCTTACATCTACACCTTTAATTTGTTTAATTCCAATAATGTCATAGGGTAAGGTGCTTTAGAAATTGGCTCTATTTAAGGGGTTAACTCAATGACAAATTCTATCTCAGAAGTGCAACATCAAGTAAGTGCGGTTTACGGCTTCACATCAAATGCAACTTAGTTAGCACTAATAGCCCATAACTAGACAATGATAAAATAAAGAAAAAGCATCCTTAGACAGAAAAGTGAATTAGAATTATTAGGAGAGATGAAGCCATGGACCTTGAGCAAACAAAAGAGTACCTCATGCAGCAAAGATGACATGATGACTGAGAAATTGTATATGATCGATGTAACAAGACTTAAACAATCCACATTAATTGATGCCGTTGTAGAGGCTGAAGACCAGCGTAATACACTTCTTATGAGCTACTTCTTTAGTTGAAAATAATTTTTATGCAATCCCATCTTTTGTTACCTTCTTTTTGATCCCTATGTAGTATGTTTAATATTGTGTATCCAAAGTTGAACAGTTCTGAATCAAGGAAGTCATGTTTAGCATTTTATAGTCTGCCTTGAAGGTTATTGCATAGTATCCATACTAAATGCTTTGAAGAAGATGTTTGTCGAAGCATTCATAATGGCTATGCAAATTTTAATAGCAATTGATACTTAGGGTTAGGGTGCCATTGGAAGAGAGTTCTTTCTGTTATCATTTACTTGGAAAATATTACCTTGTTTGTGCAAACACAAACACACCGGTTAAAACTGCAACACCATATAATTTAGTGAAAAACTGCACCAATGAATTACAAACCGGTAGTGAGTCATACTATTAAATAGATTTCACATGATCTCCTTATAAGTGCTATAGAATGCAAGAAAGTAACTTGATTGACAACATGGTCAGTGAGCTCGCATTATCATTCCCCCTTGTTGGTGCAATGGAATCAAATTCATAAAAAATGAGAAGGCAATGTGCTGCTGCCATTAAGAATATATCCGAACCTGTATTTCTCTAATTGCCATTTCGTTGTTACTCTCAAATATTCAAAGTCTCTCCATTTTGCCGACAACGTCAATGCTATCAATGTGCAAAATAGAAAATTCAGTAGACATTTTATCACTAATTTTAAATTTTGAGGAAATGCTTCAAATATTTTACATCTTAATCTTTCTCTCAATCAACTGGTCATAGATGATCCTCTCATTCATAAGTGATGAAACTCAACAACATTTTTAACATGGTCACTTCAATGGTTATGGCAGGTGTTGTTGATAATATTTTAATTAGAACACGTTGGCTGCAGCGGGAGGAACCTCATTACTACTGCTAGTTATCCTATTTTGACTGCTAGCATTCATGAAGGGAACTCTATTAAACGCATCCAAAAGTAACAGAAGAAAAGAACAAGATGCTGCTACAGAACCAACAATTTGTGTCTTGCCAAAGCCGAGACGTCCATGTTAATGAACATTGGACTATGTGAGGAGCTTGAGCAAAAACTTTTCATCAGCAAATGTAAGAATGATAGACACTGAGATGAAATAGGTTTATTTAACAAGTTAACCATAACCACATTTTAGCAAAGCGCAAGATGAAGAAAATTGTAATGAGTCACCGGAAAGAATAAACAAAAGCTACAGCTCATACACAACCAATGTAGTTATACAAGCTTTCTTGAACAAAATCCATCCATAATTTAACTCACTCACAAGAATGCATCAGGGAAACAATGGTTGGTAGTTGAACTCCACAATCCCAGGTAATCCCATCATCTCATTGAAATTCTGCGGAGCCTGACCATAAACTCCCTTCACTACATTGTTGATATGCAAAAAGAGGTTTAGACAGCTCACTACCTCAAGATGACTTCGATGTTACATGGAAAGTAAAGCACTCAATGGAGAACAGACACTTGGGAACCTACGATGGAGATTAGTATTGCTCGTCTGGATACTCAATCAGGAAAGACACTACAATAATAAGATCCTCGCACATGTTGAGTATAATGGACAACTCCTTTTTCCAACAAAATAACGTATTCCTCATCCAACAAGAAAAAGTGAATTAAGCGATCAAACAACATGAAGTATATGGGAAGCACACTCGAGAATATGAGAGGAAGTCCCAAATCTTTTAAGTTTCAGTCCCCTAACATGCCTTCTACTTGACTGATTAGCAAGATCTATAAAATAAATTATGTGCTTTGATTGAGCTAATTATGAGTACTGAAAACTAAGTAATTCAGTAAGCAAAAGCTAAGGTCAATGCTCAGAACATTAAGCCATTGATGCCTAAGTGGAATAAGATGGTTAGCCAGAAATTTTTTTCCCAGCAAACAACTTTAAGTTGCTCATATAGATCCTGAAGTAGCCCAAGGTAGGCTATTCAAACAATAGGATCGGGAGAGTGACAAAAACTTAATTACAAAATCAAGCAGAAATTTCAGTTTTGCACTTGCTCGAGAAAATGGCCATAACTTTGTCAATTTAGATCAAAATGACCTGATTCTAAAGCCCGAAGAACGAGGATTCAATGATCTACAATTTTTGTGTTTTGAGTTTTTAGAGATAAGCACTATAGAGCTGTCAAATTTGAGAGGAAGTGGGTGAAATGGAATTGGACAAAATGAAGAAAAGGATATAAACTTCAATGGTTGCTCTTCTAGGCCTCCAAGGAAGTTGAAATGACATTGATTCTTCGAGATTGATGGCTGCAACTCTTGAAGGATGCAGGCTTTAAAAGCTTTGACTCTTCAAGGACAGAGTGAAAACTTTTCTAGGTTTTCAAAAGATTTGAACTCTTCAAGGTTCAAGAGAATTGCACCAAGCAAATTTTATTAATTAGATTCAGGCTATGTTTTACAGAGACTCAATGAATATTTATAATAAAACAAAAGAAGAGCAGAAGACTAAACTCAAACCTACAAACTAATCACCATTTATGTACATAGAAACTATGAGCTATTAAATGTATAATACTTTCAATGCTTGTGGTCATCCCAAAGTGTCTTGATACAAATTTCAATGTATGGGAAATGACAGAGTCTTTATGACAAAGCCAACATGAGGCCTTATCGACGAGGGACTTTTTAATGAGAGTGTTGTCAATCTTGAATCCATGTTGACCTTCTTGATTGAGCAAGCTAGTCTTGAAAATAGGTTGCATCAATCCCCCTTCTTTAAAAGAATTTGTCCCTGAATTTGAATCACTAATAATGGAAGAATCATCCACATAAGGTATTAAATGTTGAACATTGAACACATCATGTATCTTCATATGAGATGAAAGCTTTAGTTGATATGCATTATAATTGATGTGCCTAATAACTTCAAGTGGACCAAGCTTTTGATCACTAAGCTTGTTGCAGTTTCCAATGGGATGACGCTTCGGCAACAAAAACAAATAAGTCCAAACAAAATCTCCAGGTTCAAAGATAATTTCATGTCGACGCTTATCGACATTTGTTTAAGAAGCAAATATAGTACTTAACTCCTTCATGGCACCCTTTACTTCTTTCATCATGAGAAGTTTGTCGGAATTAGCATATACAATTTGCTCATCTTCAACAACTTCATCATTTTTTGTTTCTTCTTTAGGTGGCTCTTCCTTGTCCTCATCAGATTTATTTTCCATCAAGAAAGCTTTATCAAATAGTCAATTCTTGTTGTCTCGATAATTATTAGCATGATGACCCATCTCTCCATGAGAATAACAATGTATATTGGAAGTAATTGGTTGTTTTGAATTGTTGGGCTGACTAGAAAGCTTACTAGTAGGTTGTGTTGTAGCTTCAACAACTTTGACAATGCCGGTGGTACTTCTAGTTGCTTGGTTTGGCACGGTAGAAGGTTGTTGCCTCCTAGAGTGAGAACGCTCGACTTTTGAGTGCTTGCTAATGTACATCTCCCAAGTCCCAAATGTCAAGGACTTCTAAGGCTTCTTGGATATACAATTGATGACCATTCAAGTATTTGTTCACAAGCACCTCTTTCGAATCTTGAATGTTGTTGCGAAACAATTCATTAAATTCATTGGTGTATTGATATACCGTTTGAGTTCCTTGTCTCAAATTTTCATACCTTTGGTAGAACTCTTTCTTGTATCCTTTAGGAAGGAAATAATTTTGAATCTTGTCCTCCATTTTTCTCCATGAAATGATTGGAGCCTTGCCAATAGATTGGCAAGTCTGCTTCTCACGTCTCCACTAAGCTATGGCTTTACCTTAGAATCGCATAGTAATGATGCCAACTCAACAATTTTCCAGATATTCCTATGCTCAAAAACTTCATTCACAAGTGTCAACCAATTGATAATTTCATCAGCATAATCGATACCTGAAAATTCTTGAATGTCTCTCTTGATTTCCTTCTCCCAATCCAGCTCATGAACTTCTTGCGCGTGATATGGAACATTCCTCCTTCGGGGAAATGATTGAACACTTTCTGAAGAAGGGGAATCACCATTGGCATCTCTGGTTTTGGAATGGAGTGGAGGATTATTTGCTTCAACCCTCAGATGTAGAACTTCTTGGGTCAAATCATGAATTTGTTGTTGCATATGCAACTGCAAATTCTCAGCAAGTGTTTGTACTTCGTTCCATAAAATGGTTCTACCACCTCAACGTCTTAATTGTCCTGGAGGCATTATCCTCTCCTCCAAGGCTCTAATACCAAATGATGTAGCTCAAGGTAAGCTACTCAAACAATAGGATTGGGAGAGTGATGAAAACCTAATCACAAAATTGAGTAGAAATTTTAATTTTATGCTAGCTTAGGAAAATGGCCATAACTTTGTCAAATTCAAATTGAAATGACTTGATTCCAAAGCCAAAAGAACCAGGACTCGACGATCTACAACTTTCATGTTGTGAGTTTTAGAGATAAGCATTGTACAGTTGTCAAATTTGAGAGGAAGTGGGTGAAATAGAACTAGACAAAATGAAGAAAAGAATATGAACTTCAATGGTTGCTCTTCTAGGCCTCCAAGGAAGTTGAAATGGCATTGATTCTTCAAGATCGATGGCTGTAACTCTTCAATGATACAGGCTTTAATAGCTCTGATTCTTCAAGGACGAAATGAAAACTCTTCTAGGTTTTCAAAAGGTTTGAACTTTTTGAGGTTCAAGAGAATTGCGTTAAGCAAATTTTCATTAATCAAATTCAGTCTGTTTTTTATAGAGACTTGATGACCTTTTATAGTAAAACAAAAGAAGAGCGAAATACTAGACTCAAACCTAGAAACTAACCATCATTTATGTACATAGAAACTAAGAGCTTTTAAATGTATAATACTTCCAATACTTGTGGTCATCCCAAAGTGTCTTGACGCAAGCTTCGATGGGTGGGAAATGACAAAGTCAAGATGATGCCTTATCGATGAGGGATTTTTCAATGAGAGTGTTGTCGATCTTGAATGCATGCCGACCTTCTTGGTTGAGCGAGCTAGCCTTAAAAATGGGCTGCATCAGATCCCCACCTTTACACCCAAAGACATTTCAGCATGAATAGTTGATAGATTACAAGACTTTGCATAAATAAATGAAGAAGCTAATAATTATTGCTGGAGAATTAGAACTTTAACTTTAAGAATGGAAATACTTGAAAATTGTAACTATAACTATTGTCGAGGTACGGACCTCTGGAGTGCCAAAAGTTGGCACAAAGGGACACTTAAGTGCCAAAAGTTACAAAAGATACACTTAAGTGCCAAAATTGGAGCAAAAGGGATGAATTAAGTGCTAACCACGAAAAATTCTAGCCAAATTGCCATGTGTCCATTTTCCGGCGACTTCATTTGCTAATGGAGCATTTTTTTCAAAATAAAAAATCCATGTAGCAATTTTTTTTAAAAAAATTGTCCACATCAGATTTTAAAACAATTAAAATTGATTTCATTAAAAAAGAGAGAGAGAGAGAGAGGGGATCGGCGAGGGCTGTGCAGCCCTTGCCGCCGCCGTTGCCGTCGCCATCCCACCCTCGCCGGGAAGGGCCGGCGACGGTGGGCGAGGGTCGGCCAAGGGTAGGCCAAGGTCGTCGGGCCCTCACCCCAGATGGGGGCGAGGGTCGCGACCCTCCCCCAAATTCGGTGAGGGTCACCGGCCCTCGCCCGGCGGGGCCAAGGGTCGCCGGCCGCCCCGACTATGCCGGATGCGGGGAGGGTCGTGACCCTCGCCCCAAATCTGGTGAGGGCCCGCAGGCCCTCACCGCGGGTTGGCCGAGGTCGTCGGCCACGGCCGAGGCCCGTGACCCCGGCCGACCCTCGCCCACCATCGCCGCCCTTCCCGACGAGGGTGGGGCGGTGATGGTGGCGTGGCGAGGGCTGCACAGCCCTCGCCGATTTCCCTCCACCTTTTTTTTTTTTTTTAATTAATCAATTTTATAATAATTTATTTTTTTAATTATTTAATATTATTTAATTAATAATTTTTAAAATCACGTCGGCGCAAAAACGACATCATTTTGCGCTGATTTTTTGTCGTTTCAATTTCCGGCGAGCCACATAGGCAAAAAAATTAATAAAAAATTGCCACGTAGGATTTCCGGCAGGGTTCCGGCGACTTGGCACTTAAGTGATCCATTTTTTTTTTTGAAAAGTGGCACTTAAGTGTATCGTTTATAAGTTTTGGCACTTAAATGTCCCTCCGTGCAAAGTTTTGGCACTTCCGCTGTACTTATGTCAACTATTGTCATAAGATGTAGAGTATAAGTTGATAGTGATCTTTGGTTGTGCAGCATCAGATAATCACTATTCAATGTTTGGAACTGCGGGAAACAAAGATTATACAAAAGGGAGTAACCGGGGTTATTGTATTTGCCTTATTTAATTCATCATTGAGTCAGAGTCATAAATTCCCATACCCAATTCAAAGTAGCAAAGGAAAACGAAAAAGATACGTCATCAGCACAAAAAATAAGAATTCAAAAATGTAAATGCCTTATCGGGCGAGTTGCAACATTTTCCCCTTTTGTGTTTGGTAATTTAAGATGGGAGGGAATGAACAAATAGCAACATACAGAGAAGAAAAATGTAATATCTCTCTCTTTTGAGATTGAACATTAAAGAGAAATGATGTAGAGGAAAATTGAGTTAGTTGATCGTTGAAAATACCTCTTGTCAAACCAAATTTATACCTTCTTAGTATACCTAAATATTTAAATATTTGTATGGATCAAAGGGAATAATTGAGCTCATTCCTTTTCTCTCCATGATTAACACAAAAGAAGTTTTGTTATTGACAAAATGCATCAACTGAACAAGGCAAGTCAGTCACTTAAATCTTGTCATTAAGCAAAGCATTAGCAAACTGAAGTGCAAGCAAAATTGGGTGCAAAAAGATTCTATCTGAAATTTTTCCATGCAATAAATCTTATGGATGCGAGATTGTGTCGAATGCATGGCCCAATAGTCTGCATTATGAAGCTAAAATCCACATTTAAACTAGTACATAGCCTCTAGCACTGAAAACTAATGTATGGATAATCCCACTAGTTATGATAAAGAAGCATAACACATTACAACCATTTCAGCTCATGTCAAAGAACATCTCTTTCACATTTTCCTATCCAGCAAAAAGTTTCTCTTCCTTAGCACCACAAGTTGTAGAATGCGCAGTTCAATGCGACTAAACCAAGTCTTCAGCAACATGGCGGCTAGACCAGATCGACAAGTTTACTCTAATATCAATTGTCTCGAAGAGCAAATTTCATGCATGAATGGCTAAATACTAGAAGGAAGAAGGATATTTCACAAATCACACCATGACTCAAGACTTGAGGCTTCTTGACTTCGGTTCAGAAATGACTAGAAAAGCACTTCCAACTCTTCATGAAGGAAGCAACTAAATCGCCCACTTCCAACTCTTCATGAAGGAAGCAACTAAATCGCTCATACTGCATAACAAGTATCAACATTTCACTCTTTCACTAACCAGGCATTAATTCCTTTATTTCATTCCTCACAAATCATGATCGTTCTTGTGTGAAATTTAAAAAAAAAAATTCCATAAGTTGAGACCAATACTTTCAACCACCTCTGCCTTACAACAAAACTTAGCATTTGTTAGCATCGTCAGTGTGGTTACTATCTAAAAGTTACGTTCCACTTTATTCGTTTTTTTAGCAAGTTAGGTACCGTGGAGCATGTCAACCTTGACATTATTCTGATGTGTAAAATAAACCAGCTAAGAATCACCATCATCAAGGAAAGGATTTTCATGTTTGTTGACACCTAAATTTTGGCATTCTATTTAGTTATTTATTGCATAGAAAATTAGGGATTAATTCTTAACCTTAAAATAAAAAATTTCGAATTAAATTGCATAACATATAGTTTTAGGAGCATAATTGCATTAGCATTGGACCAGTGATGGATGGTTTTGAGCTTAAAATTCAATAAATCGAGCCCACAAAGGGAGATCAAAAATCGGTTTGGACTAAGGAACATGGTGGCCAAAATTCACATTGAGCATGGGCCAGAATTAAGTTTAATTTAATCTAATTTCAGCCTGTATGATTAACAATAGGTCTTAGGCTTAATTAGCCCATTATCTTGAAAAGGTCTAAATCAGCCCATGAAACCAAAGATTAGACCTAGGGTTACACTATAAATCGGATGTTATGCATCATAAATTATAGGCCGGCAAATCATAATTCTCAGACCACATAAAGAAATACGGCTGAAAAGAGGAGAAGTTCCCTCATCACCGCCCATACTTCCAGGATTCAAGAGATTTGGCTATTGAAGACCCACTGCCGAAGCGACAAAATCTAGTCAACAGTAGTCATGGTCAAGCGGTAAGTTTTGTTCTCGAGTGTTCCAAGCTGAAACAGACAAAAGAGGGGAGATATCCATGAAGAAAGGAAAGACTCCACCGAGACCTGCTTGCTGTCCACGACGTTTCAAGATTTGCAGCTTTCCCGACATTTTTATGAGCGCTTTTGAAGCTTTCCGTTGGTCTGGTTCGCAGGTGATCGTCCCGTGCTGGCCGCCCCTCCGCAACTTGGAGAATTTCTGTTTTTTCCGTGGGTTATCTGAAGCGCTGATCGCAACGCGAGCATCATCATGCACCAGCGACGATCAAACTGTTCTGTACCGCAAGCCGAGCTCCCAGCCACATAGCCGAGACGACCCCCTGCCTCGACGAAGCTGCCCCACTATGACCTCCTGCTACCGTCACGACACTACTCCATATCACCGGTTTTCAGCAAGATCCCCAGCTGTCCGATGAGCCACCACCGGTGTTTGCAAGTCCCCAACAATACTGGTCTTCTCGCGCAGCTCGCGGCTGTTACGCTCCCTGCAGCGAGCCCATGGCCTCATCATCATCACATGCAGAAAACAGAAAACGTCACTTTTTCGATTTCTTTTGAGGTCTGTTTGTGGTCAAAGTGGATTGCCTGGTCAAAGCATCCAGTCTTTAGGGGAAGCTCGGACAGATTTGTGTACTGAGAGCCTACGCACGCATCCCATATGGAGGCTCACTAGGGAGCCCCAAAGCTCAAACGCCGTGGCGCACGTCGACGCTGTGGTCGAGCTCGTCCCTAAGCCAAGCTCATCAATCCATGCTAGCTTCGATCATGAATCACCGCGCCGTCACCATTATGGTCGCTCGCCTTTCACCCGAGGAGCCAGTCGCAATCCCGATCCGATTGCACTTGGTTCAAATTTGGAAGTAAAATCATCAACTTAGATAAGGTGCATATCTCTAGTAGTTTTGAATATTTAATTGCCTTATTTGAGTGATCTAATATATTTTGCAATTGATTGATATATTATGCTAGCAATTAAAATATTCTATTAGATATTTAATTATATAATATAATATTCAAGATACTTGGAAACTTTCCTAACTTACAATGTACTTAGACGGCCTACCTGGATGGCCGTCCGATCTTTAACTAGGAGATATAATGCTCGGGTACGGAAAATCTTCAATCATATCCATAATTATTTGGATACAATCGTTGATTTATCCGTTTTCAAGTTTGAATGGACGACCTTCCATCAATATCCATAATCACTTTGATCGTTAGTTTATTTCGCGCATCCTTATTGAGATAGATAACGTTAGATGATTTGATTGTTTTCCTTAAAAAAGAAAAGAAAACCCACAAATATATATATTTGAGCTGGATTTGATTTTTGCTAGAATATTGCTTGTTTTTAGGCTAGATTGCATGTTTAGATTAGGCAGTTTATTTAATCCGAATTTTATATAAAAAATACCAAAACATTGCTTTAGGATGTTAGATTTTATTTTCCTTAATTTGAATTACATGTTTAAATATTGGATAATTTTAATTTCGAATTTTAATTTAATATTAAAAAATATCATGCGTATGTCTTGTAGAATTAGGTCATTTGTTGCATGTCATTTAGTAATTACATGTCTAAGATCACTTAAATGGGTGACATTTTAGGATATTTGGATTTAATATTGGCCCGTCATTAGATTAGGTCATTTAACTAATATTGCGTGACATATAGTTGCATATTTAGGTTTATTTCATGTTAGTATAGACATTTCGTATGTCATTGCATTTGCATTTTTAGGTTTTATTAAACAAGTGAAAATACCAAAAATTGAATGACTACTTATTAATTAAAAAATCATATGTAGAATTACTAATGTGATCTTGAGCTAACATTACGGATGCTTTCATTGCTATAAGTGAAGTCCTGCAATTATTTATTGCTTTATTGGGCATTAAATTAGTGGCTTGTGTACCCACATGGTCACCTCACTTGTTATGGAGCAATAAAATGGATTTAAGCTACCCGCAAAACATTTTTTTTTTATTAAAACAATAGTATCAAAAGGGCATTAGAGAAATCTAGTACAATCAATTCCCCATATCCAAAATCTCTAGTTTATAAAAATAAAGTATATTTCCCAATACTTTATTTGGGTTTTTAGTCAACTTGCTGTAAACTTATTAGTGGTAACTCTTGAATGAAAATGATTTCATGTTGAGAACTTGAACCCAAAGTTGCGAATTGGTATGGGCTAGGGAAAGCTTGAATTAAGTCTAGACTAACAATCCATTAACTAAACTTCTAGGTGGTGCACCTAGCGAGGGTGAGGCCACAACAATGTTAAAACAAATGCAAAAGGTTGTTCTAGAACCAATATGAAAGGTTAGTTACAGGAAAACTCACAAAACAGGATTCAGCAACATTAAATTTCATCTCTAACACATTTAAAGAAAAAAGAAGGCACATCTACTCAAGTCTCACTAGTTCTATGGACTTGCTTTCATTGACTGTCTTTGCTAATTAAATGATAAATACCTTATTCATCCCTGTTGAACCTCGGGCAGTCAATTACGGAGAGCCGACAAGATTTTGGCACACCCAATACGCTCTCAAGTAATTCACACCACCGGAACTCCAATGTTTTCAAATTCTGTAAATGAGACAAATCAGATTCGTTTAAACTTTTGATGGAATTGCATTCCCAGATCCCCAAATGCCGCAATGATGTCAGATCTCCCAAATCCTGAAACTCAGTTAGCTTAGGCAATTTGTGCAGGTTCAAATGCTGGATGTCCTTCAGACCAGGTAGAACGGGTAATGTCTTAAGCAATGGATTGTTGGACATTGTCAATTCATTGAATTTTTGTAGCTTTTCAAGCACCTTGAATTGAATCTCTCCTAGCAAATATCCTCCAATAAACAGCCTTGATAAATTCTTCAAGTTAGAAAAGATTGACCAATCTATCGGTGAATAAATATTCTTTAAAGCCAAATATTGAAGGCTGGATGGAAGCTTAGTAAGAGATTGTGAGTCAACATAACTTATGTTGAGGTATTGTAGCTGAGACAGAGAACTGAAATCGGTTGGAGGCAAGGCCTTTTTTCCAATGCACAGGATCAAACGCCTTAGAGCATGTAGTCTCACAATCCCCTCTATTTTGGGTTCTTCTTGCACTGATGTTTTGCGTATACAAAGATGAAATAAATTGGTTAGGTTTGAAAAATCGGGGATTGCAGTCAGCGACTTGGATGAAAAGGCTAAAAACTTTAGACTCTTAGGAAGCTCCAGCAGCTGTTGAATTGAATCAGAAGCCAATAAATAAAGTATATGGAGTTTTGTAAGCTGATTGATGGTCGTCGGCAATCCACTTAAGCGGCCACCAGATAAGTCTAGAACTTTCAACGAGGATAGTGCCCCAATTTCACTTGGAATTTCCCCCTCCAAATGGTCAGAGTGGGCAAGTAACTCTTCCAGATTTTTCAACATTCCTATGGTTTTCGGAAGTTCACTTA
The DNA here is from genome assembly GCA_014182735.1 of Corymbia maculata. NCBI lineage: Eukaryota > Viridiplantae > Streptophyta > Magnoliopsida > Myrtales > Myrtaceae > Corymbia > Corymbia maculata. The sequence goes on along the minus strand of CM024688.1, from coordinate 23,487,402 downwards.
TGCGGCTATCATTCAGATTTAGTACCTTCAACATTTTGAGATTTCCAATACAATCAGATAAGCTCCTAATTCTTGACCTGCTCAAATCCAACTTGACCAATGACTGGAGCCTCCCAATCGAGTTAGGTACCTTTTCTAAATAGCAATGTGAGCTACGTAAAACTTTCAACCTTTCAAGATTTCCAATAGAATGAGTTAATTCACTAATTTTTAAAAATTGGACATCTAGCTCAAGTAGTGACTCCAATTGTCCAATAGAGTTAGGAAGCTTTTGAAGTTCCCTCTGTGACAAGATTAGATGCTTCACCTTTGCTGAATTACTAATCGAGTGAGGCAACACTGAGAGTCTCTTATCTATTCTTAGCACCATCAAAGATTTTAGACTGTCGATGGACTTCGGTAGTGACTCAATAGCTTCACTCCTTATCTCTAGATAATCAAGATGTTGTACATTGCCGATGGACTTGTCAATCTGTTTTAGTTGGGTGCATCTAAGAATTAATTTCTCCAGTTGAAAGATTGTGGAGAACTTGGGTGTCTTTCTAAGGGATGGACAATCCTCGAATTGTAAGACTTTCAGCTGTTTTTCTACTTATAAAGAAATTGAGTTGAAACTCAAAAAAGAAGAAGAGTTAATGTAATGCAAAATCATGTCATGAGATCATACCATGATTTGACACCATCCTTCCTAGTCTTTAGTAACATTATTCCCAGATAGTATGAGAATAGTTAGGTTCTTCAACCCAAAGTTGGTAGCTCGGAATTTTGAAGGGCAATTGCTCCAAGAGAGTCATCTCAACTCAAAGAAAATATTCTTAAAGTCTCCTTCAAAGTTTCCATGGTCCAATTGAAGGAACCGGAGGTTGACCAAGCCCACAAATTTCTTGCGCTTATATTTGTACGTCTTATTAGGGTTGATGCTTGATGCTTCTGGCCTTGTTGTCCCAGTTGATTTATGTCTTTCTCAACATCAAGGATAGCACCCTCATTTGTTCTAAGTCCTTCTTCTCTTTCTTCCTCTTCTTCTTCTTCTGGCTCTTTTTCCGATTCATCATTTTCTGCAAGATGAAGTTCTGAAGTAGGAATGTTCTCTTTTGGTGCATTAGATGGAGGCATTTCTGCTTCTGGTTCTATCATTTTGTGTCCTGTTTGTCTCAAGTTTGCCAAAATTTCAAATATACTTTCTTCTTCATCCTCTTCATCATGCAACAATAGCTGTCTCCTTCTTTTAGAACTTGGCTCAGTAGTAGCTACTTCATTTCCTCTTTTCTTTGTAGCTTTTGAAGCCTTAGCCAATTCCTTCTCTTTTCTCCTCCATATTTCCATAACATCCTTTAGTCTCATTTTGGCTATCATCTTCTGTCCAACAACCATTGTTGGTAGAACTATGGTGCAAAATCTCATGGGTATCTTTATCTGGAGATGTTCAAATATTCTGGTCACCAAAGCTCCATAAGGCAACTGACCTTTGTTTTTTGAAACTGTTATATACATGTGTAGTATAATAGTGTGTGGGAGTGAGAATAGAACTCCTTTTTCAATCGCCCACATGAGCTTTGCCTCAAACCTGGCCACATCAGTCTTTGATGATGCCTTTAGACGTATGTAGTTGATGATTATTTTGTGTATAATAGTTCTTCAGAAGTCAGATAGGGATAAGTGATAGAAGCCCTGACAGACTTTGTGAGATGTTTACACACATTCTCATAGGTCACTTCAATCGGTTTGAAAGGTCCCCTCTCAACTTTCATAATATCAGCTAGAACATTTGCACAAACCTCATAGAATTTATCATTCACACTAAACTGCATTTTATCTGGAGACAGGAATGTTAAGTTGGAATAGAAGTATGTTGTGAGTTCAGGATAAACAACAATAGAGTCAGTACAGAAGTTATCCATCCGTAATCTTTCAAACTTTTCTCGCAGGTTAAGATCAGCAGCATCTAAAAAATCAAAATCCACTATCCTGTGGTGCACAACTCCTCGTTCCAGTAATCTGTTACAAAATGTCTTGTGTTCTTTGGACCGGAAAAACTTCCCAATTGTGTTCCTAACCACTGCAGCAACCCCCATCCTAACTTCAAAATTCCTGTAAATTCGTTCATCATCTTCTTTCTCTCCCCAAACATTATCCTTACTCCTACTTACTTCACTAACCCGTTCTCTTCGTGCAAGCGATGGTTCAGTCATTTGAACAGCTTGAACCAGACGCAACTCATTTGCGTATCATTTTTGTCTCAAGTAAAAAAATTTTACTTCCTTAGTAGCTTTTCCTTGCACTAAACACTCATGCATTCTCATGACCGTATGAGGATTTTCAATAGGTGCAGGCAAAGTTAATCCAGACATACCTCTTTTGGAGACATTTCTTTGCTCAGATTCTGTTGGGGAATTCCTCTACGACTCCACATTTTCATTTGCATCCCTTTGAGCCGATGCATTTTGAGATTGCCCTTGGGAATCGTCAGAAGTTTGCGTCAGATTGAAATGAGTCTAGCCTCCTTCTACATTTCTTGGCCCTCTACCAGCAATCATGTTTGATTGTCTTCGAGGAGTTGGGGATGCGGACGTGATCTGAAATGGAGGATCTCGAAGCCATGTTCGGAGAGGATGTGATTCGATTTTGAGAGAAAGTTTTGTTCTTTTAGGGTTTCAAACCGATTTCTCTTTTGTTTCGTGAAAAGGCTCGGTGTTTGGGGGTTATAAACTCTACTGAAGATGAAACGACACGACTTTTGGCTAAAATAGCAATTATTCAAAATTATTAAAAATTGGCAAAAATAGATGCAGATAACATATGCAAGTACTGAAATTATGCAAATCATTTATTTTACTAATAATAGCTTACCAATTATATAAAGAAATAACTTACCCGCCAAAAATAAATTCCAAAAATGCTATCAATTTCTTCTAAGTGCATTGCAGAAGATTACTTCTTCTAGACTCTGTCCTGTTCTCATAGACTTTATGCAAAATGATTAATAATGTTTAATCTACTACATATAAAGTCGAATGTACCTTTATCTAGCGGCTTTGTAAAGATGTCTGCTAGTTGATTTTTTGAATCAATAAATTCCACAAATATATCACCATTTTGCACATGATCTCTAATAAAATGATGGTTGATTTTAATGTGCTTTGCCCTGGAGTGTAGGATCGGGTTCTTGGTGAGATTTATGGCACTCGTACTGTCACACCTTATTTCAGTACATGTTTCTTCCTTTCCATAGTCTTTTAGTTGCTGTCTCATCCAAAGGATCTGTGAACAGCAACTTCCAAGAGCGACATATTCTGCTTCTGCTGTAGATAAAGCCACGGTGTTCTGCTTTTTAGAAAACCATGAAACTAGCATCTAGCCTAGAAGTTGGCATGTTCCTGATGTGCTCTTTCTGTCTACTTTGCATCCTGCTAGGTCAGCATCTGAGTAACCAAGAAGGGTAAAGTGTCTGTTCCCTTCGGATACCATAGACCCAAATGTGGATAAGTGGCTATGTACTTTATTATTCGCTTGATAGCAGAAAGATGTGATTCTCTAGGGTCAGCCTAGAATCGAGCACACAAGCATACACTATATAGAATATCTAGTCTTGATGCAGTAAGATAAAGAAGAGAACCAATCATGCTCCTATAGGTCTTCTGATCAACTTTCTTTCCTAATTCATCTTGGTCTATTTTGATGGAGGTGGACATTGGAGTTTCTGTCCTCTTGCAATTCTCCATTCCAAACTTCTTGATCAAGTCTTTGGCATATTTTTCTTGATAGATGAAAGTTCCATGCTTTGATTGGTTGACCTAAAGTCCTAAGAAGAATGTAAGTTCTCCCATCATGCTCATCTCAAATTCTTCTTGCATAGACTTTGAAAAGTTCTTGCACAAACGTTCATTAGAGGAACCAAAGATAATATCATCTACATAAATTTGTACTAGCAGAATATCCTCACCTTCTTTCTTAATAAATAGAGTTGTGTCAACCATACCTTTCTTGAAGCTGTTGTCTAGTAGAAACTTACTTAGTCATTCATACCAGGCTCGAGGTGCTTGTTTCAGACCATACAAAGCTTTCTTTAGTCTGTATACATGGTCTGGCCTTTTTGGTTTCTCGAAACCAGGAGGCTGTTCAACGTAGACTTCTTCTTTGATAAGCCCATTTAGGAAGGCGCTCTTTACATCCATCTGAAATAACTTGAAGCTTTGATAGCAAGCATAGGCAAGTAACAGTATGATAGCTTCTAATCTTGCTACTAGTGCATAGGTTTCATCATAGTCTATTCCTTCTGACTATGAATAGCCTTTGGCTACAAGTCTTGCCTTGTTTCTGGTCACTTTACCTTGTTCATTCACTTTATTCCTAAAGACCCATTTAGTACCTATGATGGTTCTTCCTTTGGGTTTGGGAACTAATTCCCACACATCATTCCTTTTAAACAACTGGAGTTCTTCTTGCATCACTTCTATCCAGCTTTCATTTGTAAGAACTTCATCTATTCCCTTGGGTTCTATCTTGGAGATAAGTGCCACAATACTTGTTTCCTTTTTATTCTTTGATCTGGTTCGAACTCCTTCATTGATATTTCCAATGACTAGCTCTTGAGGATGACTGAACTTATGCTTCTAGTTTCTGTTCTGCACTGCATCGTCATCAGAATCTTCTGGTAACTATGTAGCATCGGATTGAATAGTTCTTTGTTCTGGAACTTTCTCTGTGATTGTTTTCTTAGAGTATTCAGCTTCTTTGTTGAGAGAAGATTTTTCAGACGCAATAGTTGGTTCTGAATCTTCAATAAGAGGCTTGTTCTGGTCAGAATCATCTTGCTCTAAAAACTTCACGTTCATGGATTCCTTCACAGTTTGAGTATTCTTATTGAACACTCTGTACGCTTTACTGGTGTTTGAGTATCCTAGAAAAATACCTTCATCTGACCTTTCTTCAAACTTACTAGAATGATTATTAGCATTTTTAAGAATAAAGCATTGACAACCAAAAATGCGAAAATAAGAGACAATTGGTTTTCTTTCTTTAAAAATTTCATAGGGAGTTTTCTCAAGAATTGGTCTAAGAAAGACTATTAATGATATGGCATGAAGTGGAGATTGCTTCTGCCCAGAAACGAGTTGCTACCTTACTTTCAATAAGCAAAGTTCTAGCCATCTCTTGCAAGGACCTGTTCATTCTTTCTACAACTCCATTTTGTTCACGAGTGTAGGGAGAGGAGAACATATGCTCAATACCGTTTTTATTACAAAAATCTTCAAAATCTTGATTTTCAAATTCTCCTCCATGATCTGTTTTAATGCTAGAAATAGAATAACCCTTTTCATTTTGTACTCTTTTTGCAAATATTAAAAAATAAGAAAATGTTTCTCCTTTATTTGCAAGAAAGAATACCTATGTAAAACGAGAATAGTCATCTACAATTACAAGGCAATATTTCTTTCCTCCAATCTTTGAGTTCTAGTTGGTCCAAATAGATCCATATGCAGAAGCTGCAATACTCGATTAGTAGAAACTTGTCTAACAGATTTAAAAGAACTTCTTACCTGTTTTCCCAGGGTGCATGCAGAGCAAAGTTCTGTCTTCTTAAAACTTAACGAGGGTAGACCACGAACAAGCTTTTTGGTAAGTAGCTTTGAAATCCGTTTCATACTCACATGTCCAAGTTTACGATGCCAGATATTTGCTTCATCTTGGACTGAAATTAAACATTTTGCAGTGTTTTCATTTATATCCGAGAGATAGATATTCCCATGCCTTCATCCAGTAAATGATTGGGAAGAGTCGTTGTTGGTTCTCGAACATAGGTTCTCCTTGAAATTTATTCTAAAACTAGCATCGCACAACTAGTTAATGCTTAGTAGATTGTAGTTCAATCCTTTAACCAGGGAAACATTGTTGATGATTAGACTACCAATCTTAACAGTTCCTAATCCAATGATGTTTCCTTTGGTGTTTCCTCCAAAAGAAACTGTTCCTCCCTTAACTCTTTCTAAGCCAATGAACATCTTTGAGTCTCTAGTCATATGTCTTGAGCATCCACTGTCTAAGTACCATTTCTTCTTGCTTTTGAAACTTATTTGCAATCAACACACATACTCATTTTTCTTTGGTACCCAGATTTTCTTGGGTCAATTGAGGTTAGTAGTATATGCTTTTTCTATCCATTTCTTTTGAATAGGTCTCCAAACTTTAGGACATTTATTTTCAAAATGTTCTCTTTTTGCACAGTTAGAACACTTTAGATTCTCTCGACCAACAAATCTTACAAAATTCTTTCTAAAATGATTTTTGTAGGCCTGTCGAGGAGGTCTCTGTTTAATTATTTCCTTGACCTTAGGGAAATCAATTAACCAATCACTTTCCCTTATAAAACCCAAGTCCTAATTTATCACAATAAGAGATTTGAATAGAAAGTATATGTTGCAGGGTTTTCGACCCTTTAGAAAACTTTGTAATGATATTCAAAATTTCCTTTCTGAGAGATAAATTCTCATTTTGCAAAGAACTTTGATTTTGCTTTGTTTCAAAAAGTTCCCTTTTAAGAGACTCATTTTCATTTAAAACAGAATCTCGACTTTCCTTCAGTTCTGAAAATTCCTTTTTAAGATCATCAAATTTTCCTTTCAATGAGTAACTCTGATGACTTAACTTATGATTTTCCCTTTTTAAACTGGAGATCCTTTTCAAAGTAGTTTTTAGATTGAAACACAGCTCATTTATGTAATCTGAAACTTCTATTGGAATATCAAAATGATTTACCTCAATCTCTTTGTCTGAATTTGAGTTTGATCTTGTATCTGTTTCAAAGTCTGAGTCTGAATGTGCTATAAGACAGATGTTGCCATATTTGTCTTCACTATCTTCAACCTCAGTGTCACTCCATGTTTCAGCTTTTAGGGCCTTCTTGTATTTTTTGAATTTCCCTTTGTTCTTCTTGAGTTTAGGACAATTCTACTTTACATGACCCTTCTTCTTACATTGAAAACAAACAACATCTTTGGCATAATCTTCCTCGTCCTCAGTTCTACGTTGTCTAGACTATCTATTTTAATCCTTGCTGTTGAACTTCCTGACTTTCCTGTTTAACTTTTTTACTTTTTTGATTAGTAGTGCAAGTTCTTCGCTGTCCAGTTCGTTCTTAGAATCTGTATCACCAGAATCAATATTAGACTTAAGAGCAATGGATTTCTTACCTCTGGATTCCACTTTCTCGTTCATTTGTTCTACTTCATAGGACTGTAAGGTACCAACAAGCTCATCGACTGTCAATGGTGAAATTCACAGGGTTTCTCTAATAGATGTCTTTACATTATTCCACTCTTTTGACAACCCTCTTAGCAGCTTGTTGACTTTCATTGGTCCAGGAACAGGTTGTCCTTAACATGTCAATCCATTTACAATTTCTGTAAATCAACTGAACATGTCTCCTATGGACTCTCCCTATTTCATCTTGAAGGATTCATATTGACCAAGTAAAATATTTACTTTGGTCTCCTTAACAGGATCAGTTCCTTCGTATGTCACATGCAGTCTATACCATACTTCCTTTGCTGTGTCACAAGAAGATATTCGATTATATTCATTAGGTGATAAAGCACAATAAAGAGAGTAGATAGCCTTAGCATCGAGAGTTTGTCTTTTTGTCAGTTCTTCTGGTGAGATGGTAGCTGAAGATTCCGTTTCTTTCGCATCAGCTTTCTTTGAGGTTTTTCCAGTTTCAGCATTTGGATCAACCCCTCTTTCAACTACATCCCATTCCAGTGGATCTTTTGATCTGAGGAAGGCCTTCATCTTGTTTTTCCATATATTATAATCTTTACCATCAAAATATGGTAGTCGTGTGTTGCTCTGTCCCTCAATCAGACCTGGTGCAAGAATACTAGTCATATAGGATCTTTAACTCAAAAGTAATAAACACTTCAAAGCAATAAGCATAAGGCTTTGATACCAATTGATGTAGCTAGTATTAACACCTAGAGAGGGGGTGAATAGGTGTAGAGGCAGTTTAAACGCAAATAATAACAATCTAGTGCAATATACAAACAACAATTAAATAGAGAGAGTAGAGAAGATTGCCAACACAGTTTATAATGGTTCGGCTTTAGATAAGCCTACGTCTACTCTCCAAGCAATCAGCCAATAGGATGGATTTCACTATGTGATCAAACGTGATTATACACTCTCAAGTGTTAACACTTGGTGATGATATGTCTCACGAAGTCACTCTCTTTGGTAATACACTAGAATCACTCAATTTCGCACTATGAACAACAGATGAATAACAAAATTGAGCTTTGGAATATGTTCATCTACTCTATCTCCTAAGTCTTATCCTATCCTTATATACTCTCCAAGCCACACTCGACCATTGGCTCTTTCCTTGAGAGTTTAGTCTTCATTTCTTGGGCAGACTTTATAAGGCAAGTCTTTTTTATCGTTGAAAGTAGATCAGATCCCCTTGGATTCTGTTCGCGACAATCAGAATTCGGGCTTCCATAAGTGCTCCATTCTTCTTTGGAAGTTGTCCATTGATTGAACATGCCAATCAGTTTGATATAACAGAATCAATATAAATAAGGTAAGTGAAATACTTTACCGTTGGTGATCTTATCATGTAATTTCATTCAGAGTCTGACAAATTCAAGTTCTAAGTCTGCTTAAGTTTTCCGTCTGATACTGTCAGACTCAGAATTTGCGTTTGCTCAAGTCATCCGTTTGGTACAGACAGACTCAGAATTTGCGTCTCTCCATATCTTCCGTCTGGCATGGACAGACTTAGAGACACCTTATGCTTTTTCTTCTGCCACTAGCAAAGTTTAAAGCATATGTCACCTTTGTGACTTTTCCTTCAGAAAGAGATATATAAATATCATACATAAAACGTTTTGTTACCATCAAAGCTAGGAGTTTTCTCAACAATTATAAGTAAATGGCATGATTTCCAAGCCCATGAACTGCCAAGTTTCAGCAATTAACCCAAATGGTAAGAAGTATTATCAGAATTGGAAGTTCTTCCCTTTGGTTCATCTTATAACCCTCTACCACTTATCTAATCTTTCTATAGAGCTAATAGGATTAAGGTGAAGGAAATTGAAAGAAAATTACAAGATTGCGAGTACATGAACTCCCATGATCAAGTAATTAACCCAAATGGGGATAAACACTCTTATAATGGAAGGTTCTTCACTTAGAAAGATCATATGACTCTCAACCTTTGCTCTAATACATTCCAAGCTCAAATAGCTTCAAAGTGAAGGTAATTACAAGTAAATGACAAGATTTCCAAGCCCGTGAACTCCCAAGATCAAGCAATTAACCCAAATGGTAAGAAGCATTATCAAAATTGGAAGTTCTTACCTTTGGTTCATCTTATAACCCTCTACCACTTCTCTAATCTTTCTATAGAGCTAATAGGATTAAGGTGAAGGTAATTGAAAGAAAATTACAAGATTGCGAGCACGTGAACTCCCATGATCAAGTAATTAACCCAAATGAGGATAAACACTCTTATAATTGAAGGTTCTTCACATAGAAAGATCATATGGGTCTCAACCTTTACTCTAATACATTCCAAGCTCAAATAGCTTCAAAGTGCAGGAAAGTATAAGTAAATGACATCATTTCCAAGCCCGTGAACTCCCAAGATTAAGCAATTAAGCCAAATGTTAAGAAACAATCTCAGAATTGGAAGGTCTTCCCTTTGGCTCTTCTTATGACTCTCTACCACGTCTCTAATCTTTCTAAATAGCTAATAGAATCAAAGTGAAGGTAATTGAAAGAAAATTACAAGATTGCATGCACGTGACCTCCCATGATCAAGTAATTAACCCAAATGAGGATGAACACTCTCATAATGGAAGGTTCTGCATGTAGAAAGATCATATGGCTTTCAACCATTGGTCCACTACTTTCCAAGCTCAAATAGCTTCAAAGTGAAGGTAATTATAAGTAAATGACATGATTTCCATGCCCGTGAACCCCCAAGATCAAGCAATTAACCCAAATGGTAAGACGCATTATCAGAATTGGAAGTTCTTACCTTTGGTTCATCTTATGACCCTCTACCATTTCTCTGATCTTTCTAAAGAGCTAATAGGATTAAGGTGAAGGTAATTGATAGAAAATTAGAAGATTGGAAGCACGTGAACTCCCATGATCAAGTAATTAAGCCATATGGAGATAAACTCTCTTATAATGGAAGATTCTTCACTTAGAAAGATCATATGGCTCTGAAATTTTGCTCTACAACTTTCCAAGCTCAAATAGCTTCAAAGTGAAGGTAATTATAAGTTATTGGCATGATTTCTAATCCAGTGAACTCCCAAGATCATCCAATTAACCCGAATGGTAAGAAGCATTCTCAGAATTGGTGGTTCTTCCCTTTGGTTCATCTTATGACACTCTACCACTTCCCTAATCATTCTAAACAGCTAATAGGATCAAAATGAAGGTAACTGATAGAAAATTAGAAGATTGCAAGCACGTGAACTCCCATGATCAAGTAATTAACCCATATGGGGATAAACACTCTTATAATGGAAGATTCTTCACTAAGAAAGATCATATGGCTCTCAACTTTTGGTTTACTACTTTCCAAGCTCAAATAGCTTCAAAGTGATGGTAATTATAAGTAAATGGCATGATTTCTAAGCCCGAGAACTTCCAAGATCATTTAATTAACCCAAATAGTAAGAAGGATTCCCAGAATTGGTGGTTCTTCCCTTTGGTTCATCTTATGACCCTTTACCACTTCCCTAATCTTTTGAAAGAGCTAATAGGATCAAAGTGAAAGTAATTGATAGAAAATTAGAAGATTACAAGCATGTCAACTCCCATAATCAAGTAATTAATTAGGGATAAACTCTTTTATAAAGAAGATTCTTCACTTAAAAAGATCATATGGCTCTCAACCTTTCATCTACTACTTTCCAAGCTCGAATAGCTGCAAAGTGAAGGTAATTATAAGTAAATGGCATGATTTCCAAGCCCGTGAACTCCCTAGATCAAGCATTTAACCCAAATGGTAAGAAGCATTCTTAGAATTGGTAGTTCTTCCATTTGGTTCATCTTATGACCCTCTACCACTTCTCTAATCTTTCTAAAGAGCTAATAAGATCAAAGTGAAGGTAATTGATAGAAAATAAGAAGATTGCAAGCACGTGAACTCCATTGATCATGTAATTAATCCAAATTGGGATAAACTCTCTTATAATGGAAGATTCTTCACTTAGAAAGATCTTATGGCTCTCAACCATTGGTCTACTACTTTCCACGCTTAAAAGCTTCAAAATGATGGTAATTATAAGTAAATGCCATGATTTCCAAGCCCATGAACTCCTAAAGATCAAGCATTTAACCCAAATGGTAAGAAGCATTCTCAGAATTGGTTGTTCTTCCCTTTGGTTCAACTTATGACCCTCTACCAATTCTCTAATCTTTCTAAAGAGCTAATAGGATCAAAGTGAGGGTAATTGATAGAAAATAAGAAGATTGGAAGCACGTGAACTCCCATGATCAAGTAATTGACCCAAATTGGGATAAACACTCTTATAATGGAAGGTTCTTCACTTAGAAAGATGAAAAGCCTCTCAACCTTTGGTCTACTCTTTTCCCAGCTCAAATAGATTCAAAGTGAAGGTAATTAGAAGTAAATGGCATGATTTCCAAGCACGTGAACTCCCATGATTAAGTAATTAACCCAAATTGGGATAAACACTCTTAGAATGGATGGTTCTTCACCTAGAAAAATCATATGGCTCTCAAACTTTGGTCTACTACTTTCCAAGCTCAAATAGCTTCAAAGTAAAGGTAATTAGAAGTAAATGGCATGATTTCCAAGTCCATGAACTTGTTAGATCAAGTAATTAAACCAAATGGAAAGAAGCATTCTCAGAATTGATAGTTCTTCCCTTTGGCTCATCTTATGACTCTCTACCACTTCTCTAATCTTTCTAACGAGCTAATAGGATTAAGGTGAAGGTAATTGACAGAAAATTACAAGAATACAGGCATGTGAACTCCCATGATCAAGTAATTAACCCAAATGAGGATAAACACTCTTATAATGAAAGGTTCTGCACTTTGAAAGATCATATGGCTCTCAACCTTTGGTCCACAACATTCCAAGCTAAAATAGCTTCAAAGTGAAGGTTAGTAAATGACATGATTTTCAAGCCCGTGAACTCCCAAGATCAAGCAATTAAGCCAAGTGATAACAAGCAATCTCAGAATTGGAAGGTCTTCCCATTGGTTCTTCTTATGACCCTCTACCACTTCCCTAATCTTTCTACAGAGCTAATAGGATTAAGGTGAAGGTAATCGAAAGAAAATTACAAGATTGCAGGCACGTGAACTCCCGTGATCAAGGAATTAACCTAAATGGGGATAAACACCCTTATAATGGAAGGTTCTTCACTTAGAAAGATCATATGGCTATCAACCTTTGGTGCACTACTTTCCAAGGTCAAATAGTTTCAAAGTGAAGGTAATTATAAGTAAATGACATGATTTGCAAGCCTGTAAACTGCATAGTCCAAATTATAAGAAGCATTATTAGAATTGGAAATTCTTCCCTTTGGTTCATCTTATGACCCTCTACCACTTCCCTAGTCATTCTAAAGAGCTAATAGGATCAAAGTGAAGGTAATTGATAGAAAATTAGAAGATTGCAGACACGTGAACTCCCACGATTAAGTAATTAACCCAAATTGGGATAAACACTCTTATAATGGATGGTTCTTCACCTAGAAAAATCATATGGCTCTCAACCTTTGGTCTACTACTTTCCAAGCTCAAAAAGCTTCAAAGTGAAGGTAATTAGAAGTAAATGGCATGATTTCCGAGCCCGTGAACTCGTTAGATCAAGCAATTAAACCAAATGGAAAGAAGCATTCACAGAATTGGTAGTTCTTCCCTTTGGCTCATCTTATGACTCTCTACCACTTCTCTAATCTTTCTAACGAGCTAACATGATTAAGGTGATGGTAATTGAAAGAAAATTACAAAATTGAGAGCACGTGAACTCTCATGATCAAGTAATTAACCCAAATGGGGATAAACACTCTTATAATGGAAGGTTCTTCGCTTAGAAAGATCATATGGCTCTCAACCATTGCTCTAATACATTCCAAGCTCAAATAGCTTCAAAGTGTGGGTAATTATAAGTAAATGACATCATTTCTAAGCCTGTGAACTCCCAAGATCAAGCAATTAAGTCAAATGGTAAGAAAGTATTCTCATAATTGGAAGTTCTTCCCTTCGGTTCCTCTTATGACCCTCTACCACTTCTCTAATCTTTCTAAAAGCTAATAGGATTAAGGTGAAGGAAATTGAAAGAAAATTACAAGATTGCATGCACGTCAACTCCCACGATGAAGTAATTCATCCAAATGGGGATAAACACTCTTATAATGGAAGGTTCTTCGCTTAGAAAGATCATATGGCTCTCAACCATTGCTCTAATACATTCCAAGCTCAAATAGCTTCAAAGTGTGGGTAATTATAAGTAAATGACATCATTTCTAAGCCTGTGAACTCCCAAGATCAAGCAATTAAGTCAAATGGTAAGAAAGTATTCTCATAATTGGAAGTTCTTCCCTTCGGTTCCTCTTATGACCCTCTACCACTTCTCTAATCTTTCTAAAAAGCTAATAGGATTAAGGTGAAGGAAATTGAAAGAAAATTACAAGATTGCAAGCACGTCAACTCCCACGATGAAGTAATTCATCCAAATGGGGATAAACACTCTTATAATGGAAGGTTCTTCGCTTAGAAAGATCATATGGGTCTCAACCATTGCTCTAATACATTCCAAGCTCAAATAGCTTCAAAGTGTAGGTAATTATAAGTAAATGACATCATTTCTAAGCCCGTGAACTCCCAAGATCAAGCAATTAAGTCAAATGGTAAGAAAGTATTCTCATAATCGGAAGTTCTTCCCTTCGGTTCCTCTTATGACCCTCTACCACTTCTCTAATCTTTCTAAAAGCTAATAGGATTAAGGTGAAGGAAATTGAAAGAAAATTACAAGATTGCAAGCACGTCAACTCCCACGATGAAGTAATTCATCCAAATGGGGATAAACACTCTTATAATGGAAGGTTCTTCACTTAGAAAGATCATATGGCTCTCAAGCTTTGCTCTAATACATTCCAAGCTCAAATAGCTTCAAAGTGCAGGTAATTATAAGTAAATGACATCATTTCAAAACCCGTGAACTCCCAAAATCAAGCAATTAAGTCAAATGGTAAGAAGAATTCTCAGAATTGAAAGTTCTTCCCTTCGATTCCTCTTATGACCTTCTACCACTTCTCTAATTTGTCTAAAAAGCTAAAAGGATTAAGGTGAAGGTAATTAAAAGAAAATTACAAGATTGCAAGCACGTGAACTCCCACCATAAAGTAATTCACCCAAATGGGGATAAACACTCTTATAATAGAAGGTTCTTCACTTAGAAAGATCATATGGCTCTCCCTTTGCTCTAATACATTCCAAGCTCAAATAGCTTGAAAGTGAAGGTAATTATAAGTAAATGACAAGATTTCCAAGCCCGTGAACTCCCAAGATCAAGCAATTAACCAAATGGTAAGAAGCATTATGAGAATTGGAAGTTCTTACCTTTGATTTATCTTATGACCCTCTACCACTTCTCTAATCTTTCTAAACAGCTAATAGGAATAAGGTGAAGGTATTTGAAAGAAAATTACAAGATTGCAAGCACGTGAACTCCCATGATCAAGCAATTAACCCATCTGAAGATAAACACTCTTATAATAGAAGGTTCTTCACTTAGAAAGATCACATGACTCTCAACCTTTGGTCCACTACTTTCCAAGCTCAAATAGCTTAACAGTGAAGGTAATTATAAGTAAATGACATAATTTTCAAGCCCGTGAACTGCCTAGTTCGAGCAATTAACCTAATTGGTAAGAAGAATTATCGGAATTGGAAGTTCTTCCCTTTGGCTAATCTTTTATGCCTCTACAACTTGTCTAATCTTTCTAAAGAGCTAATAGGATTAAGGTGAAGGTAATTGAAATAAAATTACAAGATTGAATGCATGTGAACTCCCATGATCGAGTAATTAACCCAAATGGGGATAAGCACTCTTATAATGGAAGGTTCTTTACTTAGAAAGATCATATGACTCTCAACCTTTGGTCCACTACTTTTCGAGCTCAAATAGGTTCAAAGTGAAGGTAATTATAAGTAAGTGACATCATTTCCAAGCCGTCAACTGCCGAGTTCAAGTAATTATCCCAAATGGTAAGAAGCATGATAAGAATTGGAAGTTCTTCCCTTTGGTTCCTCTTATGACTCTCTACCACTTCTCTAATCTTTCTAAAGTACTAATAGGATTAAGGTGAACGTAATTGAAAGAAAATTTGAAGATTGCAAGCACGTGAACTCCCATGATCAATTAATTAACCCATCTGACGATAAACACTCTTATAATGGAAGGTTCTTCACTTAGAAAGATCATATGGCTCTCAACCTTTGGTCCACTACTTTCCAAGCTCAAATAGCTTAAAAGTGAAGAAAATTATAAGTAAATGACATGATTTACAAGCCCGTGAATAGCCAAGATCAAGCAATTAACCTAAATGGTAAGAAACATTATCAGAATTGGAAGTTCTTCCGTTTGGTTCATCTTATGACCCTCTACCACTTCTCTAATCTTTCTAAAGAGCTAATAGGATTAAGGTCAAGGTAATTGAAAGAAAATTACAAGATTGCAGGCACGTGAACTCCCATGATCAACTAATTAGCCCAAATGAGGATAAACACTCTTATAATGGAAGGTTTTGCACTTAGATCATATGGCTCTCAACCTTTGGTCCACTACTTCCCAAGCTGAAATAGATTCAAAGTGAAGGTAATTATAAGTCAATGACACGATTTCCAAGCCTGTGAATTGCCATGTTCGAGCAATTAACCCAAATGGTAAGAAGCATTATCAGATTTGGAAGTTCTTCCCTTTGGCTCATCTTATAACCATCTACCACTTGTCTAATCATTCTAAAGAGCTAATAGGATTAAGCTTAAGGTAATTGAAAGAAAATTACAAGATTGCATATACGTGAACTCCCATGATCAAGTAATTAACGCAAATGGGGATAAACACCCTTTTAATGGAAGGTTCTTCACTTAGAAAGATCACATGGTTCTAAACCTTTGGCCCACTACCTTCCAAGCTCAAATAGCTTCAAAGTGAAGGTAATTATAACTAAATGTCATGATTTCAAGGCCTGTGAAGTTCAAGCAATTAACCCAAATGGTAAGAAGCATTATCATAATTGGAAGTTCTTCCCTTTGGCTCATCCTATGACCCTCTACCACTTCTCTAATCTTTCTAAAGAGCTAATAGGATTAAGGTCAAGGTAATTGAAAGAAAATTAGTAAATTGCAGGCATCTGAACTCCCACGATCAAGTAATTAGCCAAATGAGGATAAACACTCTTATAATGGAATGTTCTGTACTTAGAAAGATCATATGGCTCTCAACCTTTGGTCCACTACTTCCCAAGCTCAAATAGCTTCAAAGTGAAGGTAATTATAAGTAAATGACACGATTTTCAAGCCCGTGACCTCCCAAGATCAAGCAATTAAGTCATTAAGAAGCATTATCAGAATTGGAAGTTCTTACGTTCGGTTCCTCTTATGACCCTCTACCACTTCTCTAATCTTTCTAAAGAGCTAATAGGATTAAGGTGAAGGTAATTGAACGAAAAATACAAGATTGCAAGCACGTGAACTCCCACGATGAAGTAATTCACCCAAATGGGGATAAACACTCTTATAATGGAAGGTTCTTCACTTAGAAAGATCATATGGCTGTCAACCTTTGGTGCACTACTTTCTAAGCTCAAATAGTTTCAAAGTGAAGGTAATTATAAGTAAAGGACGTGATTTGCAAGCCCGTGAACTGCGAAGTTCAAGCAATTAGCCCAAATGATAAGAAGAATTATTTGAATTGGAAATTCTTCTCTTTGGTTCATCTAATGACTCTCTACCACTTCTCTAATCTTTCTAAAGAGCTAATAGGATCAAAGTGAAGGTAATTGAAAGAAAATTAGAATATTGCGAGCATGTTAACTCACATGATCAAGTAATTAACCCAAATGGCCACAAACTCTCTTACAATGGGAGGTTCTTCACTTAGAAAGATCATATGGCGCTCAACTTTTGCTGTTATACATTCCAACATCAAATAGCTTCAAATTGAAGGTAATTGTAAGTAAATGCCATGATTTCCAAGCCCGTGAACTCCTCATATCAAGCAATTAACCCAAATGTTAAGAAGCATTCTCAGAATTGGTAGTTCTTTCCTTTGGTTCATCTTATGACCCTCTACCACTTCTCTAATTTTTCTGAAGAGCTAATAGGATTAAGGTGAAGGTAATTGAAAGAAAATTAGAAGATTGCAAGGACGTGAACTCCCACGATCAAGTAACTAACCCAAATTGGGATGAACTCTATTATAATGGTAGATTCTTCACTGAGAAAGATCATATGGCTCTCAATCTTTGGTTTAGTACTTTCCAAGCTCAAATTGCTTCAAAGTGAGAGTAATTATATGTAAATTGCATGATTTCCAAGCCCGTGAACTCCCAAGATCAAACCAATTAACCCAAATGGTAAGAAGCATTCTCAGAACTTGTAGTTCTTCCAGTTGGTTAATCTTATGACCCTCTACCACTTCTATAATATTTCTAAAGAGCTAATAGGATGAAGGTGAAGGTAATTGAAAGAAAATTAGAAGATTGCAAGCACGTGAACTCCCATGATCAAGTAACTAACCTAAATTGGGATAAACTCTCTTATAATGGAAGGTTCTATGGCTCTCTACCTTTGGTGTACTTAGAGAGATCATATGGCTCTCTACCTTTGGTGTACTACTTTCCAAGCTCAAATAGCTCCATGGTGAAGGTAATTTTATGTAAATGGCATAATTTCCAAGCCCGTGAACTCCTCAAATCAGGCAATTCTCCCAAAAGGTAAAAAGCATTCTCAGAATTAGAAGTTCTTCTCTTTGGTTCATCTTATGACCCTCTACCACTTCCCTAATCTTTTTAAACAGGTAATAGGATCAAAGTGAAGGTAATTGATAGAAAATTAGAAGATTGCAAGCACGTGAACTACCATAATCAAGTAATTAATCCAAATTGGGGTAAACTCTCTTATAATGGAAGATTCTTCAATTAGAAAGATCATATGACTCTCAACCTTTGGTCTACTACTTTCCAAGCTCAAATAGCTTCATAGTGAAGGTAATTATAAGTAAATGGCATGATTTCCAAGCCCGTGAACTCCGAAGATCAAGCATCTAACCCAAATGGTAATAAGTATTCCCAAAATTGGTAGTTCTTCCATTTGGTTCATCTTATGATCCTCTACCACTTCTCTAATCTTTCTAAAGAGCTAATAGGATAAAGGTCAAGGTAATTGAAAGAAAATTAGAAGATTGGAAGCACGTGAACTCACATGATCAAGTAATTAACCTAAATTGGGAAAAACACTCTTATAATGGAAGGTTCTTCACTTAGAAAGATCATATGGCTCTTAACCTTTGGTCTACTACTTTCCAAGCTCAAATAGCTTCAAAGTGAAGGTAATTATAAGTAAATGGCATGATTTCCAAGCCCGTGAACTCCTCAGATCAAGCAATTAATCCAAATGGTGAGAAGTGTTCTCAAAATTGGAAGGTTTTCCCTTTGGTTCATCTTATGACCCTCTACCACTTCTCTAATCTTTCGAAACAGCTAATTGGATTAAGGTGAAGGTAATTGAAAGAAAATTAGAAGATTGCAAGCACGTGAACTCCCATGATCAAGTAATTAACCCAAATTGGGATAAACTCTATTATAATGGTAGATTCTTCACTTATAAAGATCATATGGCCCTCAACTTTTGGTCTACAACTTTCCAAGCACAAATTGCTTCAAAGTGAAGGTAATTATAAATAAATGCCATGATTTCCAAGCCCGTGAACTCCTCATATCAAGCAATTAACCCAAATGTTAAGAAGCATTCTCATAATTGGTAGTTCTTCCCTTTGGTTCATCTTATGACCCTCTACCACTTCTCTAATCTTGGTAACGAGCTAACAGAATTAAGGTGAAGGTAATTGAAACAAAATTAGACGATTGCAAGCACGTGAACTCCCATGATCAAGTAATTAACCCAAATTGGGATAAACTCTATTATAATGGTAGATTCTTCACTTATAAAGATCATATGGCCCTCAACCTTTGGTCTACAACTTTCCAAGCACAAATTGCTTCAAAGTGAAGGTAATTATAAGTAAATGCCATGATTTCCAAGCCCGCGAACTCCTCATATCAAGCAATTAACCCAAATGTTAAGAAGCATTCTCATAATTGGTAGTTCTTCCCTTTGGTTCATCTTATGACCCTCTACCACTTCTCTAATCTTTGTAACAAGCTAACAGAATTAAGGTGAAGGTAATTGAAACAAAATTAGACAATTGCAAGCACGTGAACTCCCACGATCAAGTAATTAACCCAAATTGGGATAAACTCTATTATAATGGTAGATTCTTCACTTATAAAGATCATATGGCCCTCAACCTTTGGTCTACAACTTTCCAAGCACAAATTGCTTCAAAGTGAAGGTAATTATAAGTAAATGCCATGATTTCCAAGCCCGTGAACTCCTCATATCAAGCAATTAACCCAAATGTTAAGAAGCATTCTCATAATTGGTAGTTCTTCCCTTTGGTTCATCTTATGACCCTCTACCACTTCTCTAATCTTGGTAACGAGCTAACAGAATTAAGGTGAAGGTAATTGAAACAAAATTAGATGATTGCAAGCACGTGAACTCCCACGATCAAGTAATTAATCCAAATTGGGATACACTCTCCTATAATAGTAGATTGTTGCCTTAGAAAGATCATATGGCTCTCAACCTTTGGTCTACTACTTTGCAAGCTCAAATAGCTCCAAAGTGAATGTAATTATAAGCAAATGGCATGTTTTCCAAGCATGTGAACTCCTTAGATCATGCAATTAACTCAAATGGTGAGAAGCATTCTCAAAATTGGTGGTTCTTCCCTTTGGTTCATCTTATGACCCTCTACCACTTCCCTAATCATTCTAAAGAGCTAATAGGATTAAGGTGAAGGTAATTGAAAGAAAATTAGAAGATAGCAAGGATGTGAACTCCCACGATCAAGTAACTAACCCAAATTAGGATGAACTCTATTAAAATGGTAGATTCTTCACTGAGAAAGATCATATGGCTCTCACTCT
This sequence comes from Corymbia maculata, assembly GCA_014182735.1. Lineage (NCBI taxonomy): Eukaryota > Viridiplantae > Streptophyta > Magnoliopsida > Myrtales > Myrtaceae > Corymbia > Corymbia maculata. Next base: position 23,467,132 of record CM024688.1, on the reverse strand, counting down.
TAGGTTTAGTACTTTCCAAGCTCAAATTGCTTCAAAGTGAGGGTAAGTATATGTAAACTCTATTATAATGGTAGATTTTTCTAATGCATGGTTCTTCACTTAGAAAGACCATATAGCTCTCAACTTGTGGTCCGCTATATTCTAGGCTCAAATAGCTTCAAAGTGAATGTAATTATAAGTAAATGGCATGATTTCTAAGCCGGTGAATGCCCAAGATCAAGCAATTAAGCCAAATGCTAAGAAACAATCTCAGAATTGGATGGTCTTCCCATTGGTTCTTCTTATGACCCTCTAACACTTCTCTAATCTTTCTAAAGAGCTATTAGGATTAAGGTGAAGGTAATGGAAAGAAAATTATAAGATTGGAAGCACGTGAATGCCCATGATCAAGTAATTAACCCGAATGACGATAAACACTCTTATAATGGAAGGTTTTGCACTTAGAAAGATCATATGGCTCTGAACCTTTGCTCTAATACATTCCAAGCTCAATCTGTCGGTAATTATAAGTAAATGGCATGATTTCCATGCCCGTGAACTCCCAAGATCAAGCAATTAACACAAATGATAAGAAGCGTTCTCAGAATTGGTAGTTCTTCCCTTTGGTTCATCTTATGACCCTCTACCACTTCTCTAATTTTTCTAAAGAGCTAATAGGATTAAGGTGAAGGAAATTGAATGAAAATTAGAAGATTGCAAACATGTGAATTCCCACGATCAAGTAATTAACCCAAATTGGGATAAACTCTATTATAATGGTAGATTCTTCACTGAGAAAGATCATATGGCTCTCAACCTTTGGTTTAGTACTTTCCAAGCTCAAATTGCTTCAAAGTGAGGGTAATTATATGTAAACTCTAATATAATGGTAGATTCTTCTAATGCATGGTTCTTCAGTTAGAAAGACCATATAGCTCTCAACCTGTGGTCCGCTATATTCCAGGCTCAAATAGTTTCAAACTGAATGTAATTATAAGTAAATAGCATGATTTCCAAGCCCATGAACTGCCAAGTTCAAGCAATTAACCCAAACAGTAAGAAGCATTATCAGAATTGGAGGTTCTTCTCTTTGGTTCATCTTCTGACCCTCTACACATCTCTAATACTTCTGAAGAGCTAATAGGATTAAGGTGAAGGTAATTGAAATAAAATTACAAGATTGCAAGCACGTGAACTCCCATGATAAAGTAATTAACCCAAATGAGGATAACCACCCTTATAATGAAATGATCTGCACTTAGAAAGATCATATGGCTCTTAACCTTTGCTCTAACACATTCTAAGGTCAAATAGCTTCAAAGTGAAGTTAATTATAAGTAAAGGACATGATTTCTAAGCTCATGAACTCCCAAGATCAAGCAAGTAACCCAAATGGTAAGAAGCATTCTCAAAATTGGAAGGTCTTCCCTTTGGTTCATCTTATGACACTCTACCACTTCTCCAATCCTTCTAAGCCCGTGAACAGCCAAGTTAAAGCAATTACCCAAATGGTAAGAAGCATTATCAGAATTGGAAGTTCTTACCTTTGGTTCATCTTATGACCCACTACCACTTCTCTAATCTTTCTAAAGTACTAATAGGATTAAGGTGAATGTAATTGGAAGAAAATTAGAACATTGCAAGCACGTGAACTCCCATGATCAAGTAATTAACCCATCTGAAGCTAAACACTCTTATAATAGAAGGTTCTTCACTTAGAAAGATGATATGGCTCTGAACCTTTGCTCTAATACATTCCAAGCTCAAATAGCTTTGAAATGAAGTTAATTATAAGTAAATGACAGGATTTCCAAGCTCGTGAACTCTCAAGATCAAGCAATTAACCCGAATGGTAAGAAGTATTATCGAAATTGGAAATTCTTCTCTTTGGTTCATCTTATGACCCTCGGCCACTTCTCTAATCTTTCTAAAGAGCTAATAGGATTAAGGTGAAGGTAATTGCAAGAAAATTAACCCAAATGGGGATAAACACCCTTATAATAGAAAGTTCATCAATTAGAAAGAACATATGGCTCTCAAACTTTGGTCCACTACTTTCCAAGCTCAAATAGTTTCAAAGTGAAGGCAATTATATGTACATGACATGATTTGCAAGCCCGTGAACTGTGAAGTTCAAGCAATTAAACCAAATGGTAAGAAGCACTATCAGAATTGGAAGTTCTTCCCTTTGGTTCCTCTTATGACCCTCAACCACTTCTCTAATCTTTCTAAAGTACTAATAGGATTAAGGTGAATGTAATTGGAAGAAAATTAGAACATTGCAAGCACGTGAACTCCCATGATCAAGTAATTAACCCATCTGAAGCTAAACACTCTTATAATAGAAGGTTCTTCACTTAGAAAGATGATATGGCTCTGAACCTTTGCTCTAATACATTCCAAGCTCAAATAGCTTCGAAGTGAAGTTAATTATAAGTAAATGACTTGATTTCCAAGCCCGTGAACCCCCAAGATCAAGCAATTAACCCGAATGGTAAGAAGCATTATCGAAATTGGAAGTTCTTCTCTTTGGTTCTTCTTATGACCCTCGGTCACTTCTCTAATCTTTCTAAAGAGCTAATAGGATTAAGGTGAAGGTAATTGCAAGAAAATTAACCCAAATGGGGATAAACACCCTTATAATAGAAAGTTCATCAATTAGAAAGAACATATGGCTCTCTAACTTTGGTCCACTACTTTCCAAGCTCAAATAGTTTCAAAGTGAAGGCAATTATATGTACATGACATGATTTGCAAGCCCGTGAACTGCGAAGTTCAAGCAATTAAACCAAATGGTAAGAAGCATTATCAGAATTGGAAGTTCTTCCCTTTGGTTCCTCTTATGACCCTCAACCACTTCTCTAATCTTTCTAAAGTACTAATAGGATTAAGGTGAATGTAATTGGAAGAAAATTAGAACATTGCAAGCACGTGAACTCCCATGATCAAGTAATTAACCCATCTGAAGCTAAACACTCTTATAATAGAATGTTCTTCACTTAGAAAGATGATATGGCTCTGAACCTTTGCTCTAATACATTCCAAGCTCAAATAGCTTCGAAGTGAAGTTAATTATAAGTAAATGACTTGATTTCCAAGCCCGTGAACTCCCAAGATCAAGCAATTAAACCGTATGGTAAGAAGCATTATCGAAATTGGAAATTCTTCTCTTTGGTTCATCTTATGACCCTCAGCCACTTCTCTAATCTTTCTACAGAGCTAATAGGATTAAGGTGAAGGTAATTGCAAGAAAATTAACCCAAATGGGGATAAACACCCTTATAATAGAAAGTTCATCAATTAGAAAGAACATATGGCTCTCTAACTTTGGTCCACTACTTTCCAAGCTCAAATAGTTTCAAAGTGAAGGCAATTATATGTACATGACATGATTTGCAAGCCCGTGAACTGCGAAGTTCAAACAATTAAACCAAATGGTAAGAAGCATTATCAGAATTGGAAGTTCTTCCCTTTAGTTCCTCTTATGACCCTCTACCACTTCTCTAACCTTTCTAGAGAGCTAATAGGATTAAGGTGAAGGTAATCGAAAGAAAATTACAAGATTATAGGCACGTGAACTCCCATGATCAAGTAATTAACCCAAATGGGGATAAACACTCTTATAATGGAAGGTTCTTCACTTAGAAAGATGATATGGCTCTGAACCTTTGCTCTAATACATTCCAAGCTCAAATAACTTCAAAGTGAAGGTAATTATAAGTAAATGACAAGATTTCCAAGCCCGTGAACTCCCAAGATCAAGCAATTAACCCAAACGGTAAAAAGCATTATCAGAATTGGAAGTTCTTCCCTTTGGTTCATCTTATGACCCTCTACCACTTCTCTAACATTTCTAGAGAGCTAATAGGATTAAGGTGAAGGTAATTGAAAGAAAATTACAAGATTATAGGCATGTGAACTCCCACGATCAAGTAATTAACCCAAATGGGGATAAACACTCTTATAATGGAAGGTTCTTCACTTAGAAAGATCATATGGCTCTCAAACATTGGTCCACCACTTTCCAACCTCAAATAGCTTCAAAGTGAAGGTAATTATAAGTAAATGACATGATTTATGAGCCCGTGAACTCCCAAGTTCAAGCAATTAACCCTAATGGTAAGAAGCATTATCAGAATTGGAAGCTCTTCCTTTTGGTTCATTTTTTGACCCTCTACCACTTCCCTAATCTTTCTACAAAGCAAATAGGATTAAGGTGAAGGTAATCGAAAGAAAATTACAAGATTGCAAGCACATGAACTCCCATGATCATGTAATTAACCCAAATAGGAATAAACACTCTTATAATGGAAGGTTCTTCACTTAAAAAGATCATACGGCTCTAAACCTTTGTTCCACCACTTTCCAAGCTCAAATAGTTCAAAGTGAAGGTAATTATAAGTAAATGACATGATTTCTAAGCCTGTGAACTCCCAAGTTCAAGCAATTAACCCAAATGGTAAGAAAGCATTATCAAAATTGCAAGTTCTTACCTTTGGTTCATCTTATCACTCTCTACCACTTCTTTAATCTTTCTAACATGCTAATAGGATTATGCTGAAGGTAATTGAAAGAAAATTACAAGATTGCAGGCACGTGAACTTTCATGATCAAGTAATTAATCTAAATGGGCATAAAGACTCTTATAATGCAAGGTCCTTTACTTAGAAAGATCATATGTCTCTCAACCTTTGGTCCACTACTTTCATAGGTCCTTTACAAGATTGTAAGTACATGACATGATTTCTGAGCACGTGAACTGCCAAGTTCGAGCAATTAACCCAAATTGGTAAGAAGCATTCTCAGAATTAGAAGTTCTTCCCTATCATTCATCTTATGACCCTCTACCACTTCTCTAATCTTTCTAAAGAACTAATAGCATTGAGGTGTAGGTAATCAAAAGAAAAATAGAAGATTGCAAGCACGTGAACTGCCGTGATCAAGTAATTAACCCAAATGAGGATAAACACTCTTATAATGCAAGGTTCTGCACTTAGAAAGATCACATGGCCCTCAACCTTTGGTCCACTACTTTCCGAGCTCAAAGCGGAGGTAATTATAAGTAAATGCCATGATTTCGAAGCCCGTGAACTCGTCTGATCAAACAATTAACCCAAATGGTAAGAAGCATTCCCAGAATTCGTAGTTCTTTCATTTGGTTCTGCTTATGACCCTCTACCACTTCTCTAATCTTTCTAAAGAGCTAATAGGATTAAGGTGAAGGTAATTGAAAGAAAATTACAAGATTGCAAGGACGTGAACTCCCATGATCAAGCCATTAGCCCAAATGAGGATAAACACTCTCTTATAATGGAAGGTTCTTCACTTAGAAAGATCATATGTCTCTCAACTTTGGTCCACTACTTTCCAAGCTCAAATAGCATCAAAGTGAAGGTAATTATAAGTAAATGACATGATTTGCAAGCCCGTGAACTGCAAAGTTCAAGCAATTAGCCCAAATGGTAAGAATGAATATCAGAATTGGAAGTTCTTCCCTTCGGTTCATCTTATGACCCTCTACCACTTCTTTGATCTTTCTAGAGAGCTAAGAGGATTAAGGTGAAGGTAATTGAAAGAAAATTAGAAGATTGCAAGCACGTGAACTCCTATGATTAAGTAATTAACCCAAATGGAGATAAACACCCTTATAATGGAAAGTTCATCACTTAGAAAGATCATATGGCTCTCAAACTTTGGTCCACTACTTTCCAAGCTCAAATAGTTTAAAAGTGAAGGTAATTATAAGTAAATGACATGATTTGCAAGCTCGTGACTTGCGAAGTTCAAGCAATTAGCCCAAATGGTAAGAAGCAATATCATAATTGGAAGTTCTTCCCTTCGGTTCATCTTATGACCCTCTACCACTTGTCTAATATTTCTAAAGAGCTAAGAGGATTAAGGTTAAGGTAATTAAAAGAAAATTAGAAGATTGCAGGCACGTGAACTCTCATGATCAAGCAATTAGCCCAAATGAGGATAAACACTCTTATAATGGAAGGTTTTATACTTAGAAAGATTATATGTCTCTCAACTTTGGTTCACTACTTTCCAAGCTCAAATAGCTTCAAAGTGAATGTAAATATAAGTAGATGACAAGATTTCCAAGCCCGTGAACTCCTAAGTTCAAGTAATTAACCCAAATGGTGAGAATCATTATCAGAATTGGAAGTTCTTCCCTTTGGTTCATCTTATGACCCTCTACCACTTCTCTAATCTTTCTAGAGAGCTAAGAGGATTAAGGTGAAGGTAATTGAAAGAAAATTAGAAGATTGCAAGCACGTGAACTCCCATGATCAAGTAATTAACCCAAATGGGGATAAACACCCTTATAATGGAAAGTTCATCACTTAGAAAGATCATAGGGCTCTCAAACTTTGGTCCACTACTTTCCTAGCTCAAATAGTTTAAAAGTGAAGGTAATTATAAGTAAATGACATGATTTCTAAGCCCGTGAACTGCGAAGTTCAAGCAATTAGCCCAAATGGTTAAAAGCAATATCAAAATTGGAAGTTCTTCCCTTCAATTCGTCTTATGACCCTCTACCACTTATCTAATCTTTCTAAAGTGCTAAGAGGATTAAGGTGGAAGTAAAATTAAAAGAAAATTAGAAGATTGCAGGCACGTGAACTCCCATGATCAAGTAATTAGCCCAAATGAGGATAAACACTCTTATAATGGAAGGTTATGTACTTAGAAAGATCATATGTCTCTCAAGCTTTGCTCTAATACATTCCAAGCTCAAATAGCTTCAAAGTGAAGGTAATTATAAGTAAATGACACGATTTCCAAGTGCGTGAACTCCCAAGATCAAGCAATTAACCAAAATGGTGAGAATCATTATCAGAATTGGAAGTTCTCCTCTTTGGTTCATCTTATGACCCTCTACCACTTCTCTAATCTTTCTAAATAGCTAATAGGAATAAGGTGAAGGTATTTGAAAGAAAATTAAAAGATTGCAAGCACGTGAACTCCCATGATCAAGTAATTAACCCATCTGAAGATAAACACTCTTATAATAGAAGGTTCTTCACTTAGAAAGATCACATGGCTCTCAACCTTTGGTCCACTACTTTCCAAGCTCAAATAGCTTAATAGTGAAGGTAATTATAAGTAAATGACATAATTTTCAAGCCCGTGAACTGCCAAGTTCGAGCAATTAACCCAATTGGTAAGACGCATTATCAGAATTGGAAGTTCTTCCCTTTGGCTCATCTTATAAGCCTCTACAACTTGTCTAATCTTTCTAAAGAGCTAATAGGATTAAGGTGAAGGTAATTGAAAGAAAATTACAAGATTGAATGCACGTGAACTCCCATGATCAAGTAATTAACCCAAATGGGGACAAACACCCTTATAATGGAAGGTTCTGCACTTGGAAAGATCATATGGCTCTCAACCTTTGGCCCACTACCTTCCAAAACGTTCTTAGAATGGCAATTCCTTCCCTTAGGATGATCTTACGGCCCTCAACCATCATACTAACCCTTCGCATGTCCTATTAGCACCAAAATGAAGACGCTCATGTACAAATTAGGTGATTTCCAAGCTCATGAACTCTGAAAATCAACCCGAATGGCGGGAAACCTTCTCAGAATGAGGAGGCTTTCTCTTAGACTGATCTTATGGCTCTCGGTCACCACCCTAATCTGTCCCAAGTACTAACAGCACCCGGATGGAGGTAATTGCAAATAAATTAGACGATTTGTGAGCATTAAGAGCATAGAGACCAAGCGGCTGAACCGAACGGTGGCAAATATTCTCGGAATGGGAAGTCCTTCACTTAGGATGGTCTCGTGGCACTCGGCCATTGCTCTAATCTTTCCCAAGCACTAACAGCGCCCGAATGGAGATAACTACAAGCAAATTGGATGATTTACAAGCTCATGAGCCGTGGAGATCGAGCGGTTAACCCGGATGGCGACAAACGTTCTCAGAATGGGAAGTTCTTCACTCATAATGATCTTCTCGCTCCCAAGAGTCGCCCTAATCTTGCCAAAGCACTAACAGCGTCCAAATTACGAGCGAGTAAGAGGGTTTTCCTGGTTCTTGACTTCCAAGATCAGCCAATTGACCAAGAGTGCCGCAAATGTTCTTAGAATGGCAAGTTCTTCACCTAGAGTAACCTTATGAGTCTCGATCATTGCACTAACCCTTCGTGGGTGCCCATGGCATCGAAATGAAGATCACCGGGAGAAAGTTGGGTGACTCGCAAGCTCGCAAACTCCTAAGATGACGTGATTAACCCAGATGGCGACAAATATTCTTAGAATGGGAAGTTCTTCACTTAGGATGATCTTCTCGCTCCCAAGAGTCGCCCTAATCTTTCCGAAGCACTAATAGCGTCCAAATTACTAGCGAGTAAGAGGGTTTTCCTGATCCTTGACTTCCGAGATCAGCCAATTGACCGAGATTGCCGCAAACGTTCTTAGAATGGCAAGTTCTTCACCTAGAGTAACCTTATGAGTCTCGATCATTGCACTAACCCTTCGTGGGTGCCGATGGCATCGAAATGAAGGTCACCGGGAGAAAGTTGGGTGACTCGCAAGCTCACGGACTCCTAAGATGACATGATTAACCCAGATGGCGACAAATATTCTTAAAATGGGAAGTTCTTCCCATAAAATGATCCTGCGGCATCAAGCCATTACTCTAGTCCTTCCCAAGCGTTAGTGGCATTTATGTGAAGGTAATTACAAGTAAATTGGACGATTTGCCAACTCACGGACTCCAAAGATCGGGCAATTAACCCAAAACGTTCTTAGAATGGCAATTCCTTCCCTTAGGATGATCTTACAGCCCTCAACCATCGTACTAACCCTTCGCATGTCCTATTAGCACCAAAATGAAGACGCTCACGTACAAATTAGGTGATTTCCAAGCTCATGAACCCTGAAAATCAACCCAAATGGCGGGAAACGTTCTCAGAATGAGGAGGCTTTCTCTTAGAATGATCTTATGGCTCTCGGTCACCACCCTAATCTGTCCCAAGTACTAACAACTCCCGGATGGAGGTAATTGCAAATAAATTAGATGATTTGCAAGCACTAAGAGCATGGAGATCAAGTGGCTAAACCGAACGGTGGCAAATATTCTCGGAATGGGAAGTCATTCACTTAGGATGGTCTCATGGCACTTGACCACTGCTCTGATCTTTCCCAGGCACTAACAACACCCGAATGGAGCTAACTACAAGTAAATTGGATGATTTACAAGCTCATGAGCCGTGGAGATCGAGCGGTTAACCCGGATGGCGACAAACATTCTCAAAATGGGAAGTTCTTCACTTAGGATGATCTTCTTACTCCCAAGAGTCGCCCTAATCTTTCCGAAGCACTAATAGCATCCAAATTACGAGCGAGTAAGAGGGTTTTCCTGGTCCTTGACTTCCGAGATTCCCGCAAACGTTCTTAGAATGGCAAGTTCTTCACCTAGAGTAACCTTATGAGTCTCAATTAGAATGGAAAGTTCTTCACCCAAGACGATCTCAGAAGCCCCAACCGTTGCACTAATCTTTCTTGAGTGCTAACAGCATCAAAAGGAAGATGGTTGCAAGTAAATCAGATGATTTGCACACTCATGGACTTCTAAGATTAAGTAATTAACCCAAATGGCAACAGGTGCTCGTAGAATGGGAGGTTCTTCCCTTAGAATGATCTTATGGCATTGAACCATTACTTTAATCTTTCCCAAGTATCAATAGCGTCTAAATAAAGATGATTCTACGTAAATTAGATGATTTGCAAGCTCGTGAGCTCTGAAGATCAAGCAATTAACCCAAGTGGCGATGAATGTTCTTAGAACGGGAATTTCTTCTCTTAGAATGATCTTAATGGGCATTGAACCATCATACTAATCATTCCCAATTATCAATAGCATCCAAATGAAGATAATTATGAGTAAATTGGACGATTTCCAAGCTCGTTAGCTCTGAAAATCAAGTGATTAGCTCAAATGGCGAGAGACATTCTTAGAATGAGAAGCCTTTTCTCTTAGAACGATCTTGTGGCTCTCGATCATCACACCAATCTTTTCCAAGTACTAAATTGCATGGAAACGAATAAATTAGACGACTTGCAAGCTGGTGAGCTCCTAAGATCAAGCAATTGACCCATATGCCGACAAATACTCACGAAAGGGAAGTTCTTCCCTGAAAATGGTCTCGTGGCAACTCAACCATCAGTCCAATCTTTCCTAAGTGCTAATAGCATCCAAATGAAGATAATTATAAGTAAATCAGATGATTTACAAGCTCATGAGCTATGGAGGTCAAGCAATTAAACCAAATGGTGACAAACGTTCCTAGAATGGGAAGTTCCTCACTTAGAATGACCTCCTCACTCTCAAGAGTTTGCTTTGATCTTTGCAAAGCACTAATGGGATTGATGAAGATAATTATAAGTAAGTTAGATTGTTTTCTAGATCGTTAACTTCCGGGATCAACCAACTAACCTAAATTGCAACGAACGTCCTCAGAATGGGGAGTTCTCCACCCAGGACGATCTCGGGAGCCCCAACCGTTGCACTAATCTTTCTTGAGTGCTAACAGCATCAAAATGAAGATGGTTGCAAGTAAATCAGATGATGTGCACCCTCGTGGACTCCTAAGATTAAATAATTAACCCAAATGGTAACAGGTGCTCGTAAAATGGGAGGTTCTTCCCTTAGAATGATCTTATGGCATTGAACCATTACTCTAATCTTTCCCAAGTATCAATAACGTCTAAATGAAGATGATTCTAAGTAAATTAGATGATTTGCAAGCTCGTGAGCTTCGAAGATCGAGCAATTAACCCAAGTGGCGACGAATGTTCTTAGAATGGGAATTTCTTCTCTTAGAATGATCTTAATGGCATCGAACCATCATACTAACCTTTCCCAAGTATCAGTAGCATCTAAATGAAGATGACTATGAGTAAATTGGACGATTTTTGAGCTCGTGAGCTCCGAAAATCAAGCGATTAGCCTAAATGGTGAGAGATATTCTTAGAATGAGAAGCCTTTTTCTCTTACAACGATATTGTGGCCCTCAATCGTCACACCAATCTTTTCCAAGTACTAAATAGCATGGAAACAAAGAAATTAGATGACTCGCGGGCTGGTGAGCTCCTAAGATCAAGCAGTTGACCCAAATGCTAACAAATACTCATGAAAGGGAAGTTCTTCCTTGAAATGGTCTCATGGCAACTCAACCACCGGTCTTATCTTTCCCGACTTCTAATAGCATCCAAATAAAGATAATTATAAGTAAATCAGATGATTTACAAGCTCCTAAGCTATGGAGATCAAGCGATTAAACCAAATGGTGACAAACGTTCCTAGAATGGAAAGTTCCCCACTTAGAATTACCTCCTCGGCATCAGGAGTTTGCTCTGATCTTTGCAAAGCACTAATAGGATCGATGAAGATAATTATAAGTAAGTTTGATGGTTTTCCGGATCATTAACTTCCGAGATTAACCAACTAACCTAAATTGCAATGAACGTCCTTAGAATGGGAAGTTCTTCACCCAGGACGATCTCGAGAGCCCCAACCGTTGTACTAATCTTTCTTGAGTGCTAACAGCATCAAAAGGAAGATGGTTGCAAGTAAATCAAATGATTTGCAAGCTCATGGACTCCTAAGATTAAGTAATTAATCCAAATGGCAACGGATGCTCTTAGAATGGGAGATTCTTCCCTTAGAATGATCTTATGGCATTGAACCATTATTGTAATCTTTCCCAAGTATCAATAGTGTCTAAATGAAGATGATTCCAAGTAAATTAGATGATTTCCAAGCTTGAGAGCTCCGAAGATCAAGCAATTAACCCAAGTGGCGACGAATGTTCTTAGAACGGGAATTTCTTCTCTTAGAATGATATTAATGGCATCGAACCACCATACTAATCTTTCCCAAGTATTAATAGCATCTAAATGAAGATAACTATGAGTAAACTGGACAATCTCTGAGCTTGTGAGCTCTAAAAATCAAGCGATTAGCCCAAATGGGGAGAGACATTCTTAGAATGAGAAGCCTTTTTCTCTTAGAACGATCTTGTGGCCCTCGATCATCACACCAATCTTTTCCAAGTACTAAATAGCATGGAAACGAAGAAATTAGACGACTTGCAGGCTGATGAGCTCCTAAGATCAAGCAGTTGACCCAAATGCCAACAAATACTCATGAAAGGGAAGTTCTTCCTTGAAATGGTCTCGTGGAAACTCAACCACTAGTCTAATCTTTCCTGAGTGCTAAAAGCATCCAAATGAAGATAATTATAAGTAAATTAGAAGATTTACAAGCTCGTGAGCTATGGAGATCAAGCGATGAAACCAAATAGTGCCAAAGGTTCCTAGAATGGGAAGTTCCTCACTTAGAGTGACCTCCTCGCCCTCAAGAGTTTGGTCCGATCTTTGCAAAGCACTAATAGGATCGATGGAGATAATTATAAGTAAGTTAGATGATTTTCCATATCATTAACTTCCAGGATCAACCAACTAACCTAAATTGCAGCGAACGTCCTTAGAATGGAAAGTTCTTCACCTAGGACGATCTCGGGAGCCCCAACTATTGCACTAATCTTTCTTGAGTGCTAATAGCATCAAAAGGAAGATGGTTGCAAGTAAATCAGATGATTTGCACGCTCGTGGACTCCTAAAATTAAGTAATTAACCCAAATGGCAATGGGTGCTCTTAGAATGGGAGGTTCTTCCCTTAGAATGATCTTATGGCATTGAACCATTACTCTAATCTTTCCCAAGTATCAATAGCATCTAAATGAAGATGATTCTAAGTAAATTAGATGATTTGCAAGCTCGTGAGCTCCGAAGATCAAGCAATTAACCCAAGTGGCGATGAATGTTCTTAGAATGGGAATTTCTTCTCTTAGAGTGATCTTAATGGCATCGAACCATCATACTAATCATTCCCAAGTATCAATAGCATCTAAATGAAGATAACTATGAGTAAATTGGACGATTTCCGAGCTCGTGAGCTCTAAAAATCAAGTGATTGGCCCAAATGGCGAGAGACATTCTTAGAATGAGAAGCATTTTCTCTTAGAACGATCTTGTGGCTCTCGATCATCACACCAATCTTTTCCAAGTACTAAATAGCATGGAAACGAAGAAATTAGACGACTTGCAGGCTGATGAGCTCCTAAGATTAAACAATTGACCCAAATGCCGACAAATACTTATGAAAGAGAAGTTCTTCCCTGAAAATGGTCTCGTGGCAACTCAACCATTGGTTCAATCTTTCCCAAGTGCTAATAGCATCCAAATGAAGATAATTATAAGTAAATGATTTACAAGCTCATGAGCTATAGAGATCAAGCGATTAAACCAAATGGTGACAAACGTTCCTAGAATGGGAAGTTCCTCACTTAGAATGACCTCCTCGCTCTCAAGAGTTTGCTCTGATCTTTGCAAAGCACTAATGGGATCGATGAAGATAATTATAAGTAAGTTAAATTTTTTTCTAGATCGTTAACTTCCGCGATCAACCAACTAACCTAAATTTCAACGAACATCCTCAGAATGGGGAGTTCTCCACCCAAGACGATCTCGGGAGCCCCAACCGTTGCACTAATCTTTCTTGAGTGCTAACAGCATCAAAATGAAGATGGTTGCAAGTAAATCAGATGATTTGCAAGCTCGTGGACTTCTAAGATTAAGTAATTAACCCAAATGGCAACAGGTGCTCTTAGAATGGGAGGTTCTTCCCTTAGAATGATCCTATGGCATTGAGCCATTACTCTAATCTTTCCCAAGTATCAATAGTGTCTAAATGAAGATGATTCTAAGTGAATTAGATCATTTGCAAGCTCGCAAGCTCCAAAGATCAAGCAATTAACCCGAGTGGCGACGAATGTTCTTAGAATGGGAATTTCTTCTCTTAGAATGATCTTAATTGCATGGAACCGTTATACTAATCTTTCCCAAATATCAATAGCATCGAAATGAAGATAACTATAAGTAAATGGGATGATTTCCGAGCTCGTGAGCTCTGAAAATCAAGCGATTGGCCCAAGTGGTGAGAAACATTCTCAGAATGAGAAGCTTTTTTTCTCTTAGAACGATCTTGTGGCTCTCGATCATCACACCAATCTTTTCCAAGTACTAAATAGCATAGAAACAAAGAAATTAGATGACTTGCAGGCTGGTGAGCTCCTAAGATGAAGCAGTCAACCCAAATGCCAACAAATAGTCATGAAAAGGAAGTTCTTCCTTGAAATGGTCTCATGGCAACTCAACCATCGATCCAATTTTTCCCAAGTGCTAATAGCATCCAAATGAAGATAATTATAAGTAAATCTGATGATTTACATGCTCATGAGCTATGGAGATCAAGCGATTAAACCAAATGGTGACAAATGTTTCTAAAATGGGAAGTTTCTCACTTAGAATGACCTCCTCACTCTCAAGAGTTGCTCTGATCTTTGCAAAGTAAGTTAGATAATTATAAGTAAGTTAGATGGTTTTCTAGATCGTTAACTTCCGGGATCAACTAACTGATCTAAATTGCAATGAACGTCATTAGAATGGGAAGTTCATCACCCAGGACGATCTCAGGGGCCCCAACCGTTGCACTGATCTTTCTTGAGTACTGATAGTATCACAATGAAGATGGTTGCAAGTAAGTTAGAGTTTGCTCTGATCTTTGCAAAGCACTAATGGGATCGATGAAGATAATTATAAGTAAGTTAAATTGTTTTCTAGATCGTTAACTTCCGGGATCAACCAACTAGCCTAAATTGCAGTGAACGTCCTTAGAATGGGAAGTTCATCACCCAGGACGATCTCAGGGGCCCCAACCGTTGCACTGATCTTTCTTGAGTACTGATAGCATCACAATGAAGATGGTTGCAAGTAAATCAGATGATTTGCAAGCTCGTGGACTCCTAAGATTAAGTAATTAACCCAAAATGGCAACAGGTGCTCTTAGAATGGGAGGTTCTTCCCTTTTAGAATGATCCTATGGCATTGAACCATTACTCTAATCTTTCCCAAGTATCAATAGCGTCTAAATGAAGATGATTCTAAGTGAATGAGATCATTTGCAAGCTCGTGAGCTCCAAAGATCAAGCAATTAACTCGAGTGGCGACGAATGTTCTTAGAATGAGAATTTCTTCTCTTAGAATGATCTTAATAGCATCGAACCATTATACTAATCTTTCCCAAGTATCAATAGCATCTAAATGAAGATAACTATAAGTAAATTGGATGATTTCGAGCTCGTGAGCTCTGAAAATCAAGCTATTGGCCCAAATGATGAGAAACATTCTGAGAATGAGAAGTTTTCCTCTTAGAACAATCTTGTGGCTCTCGATCATCACACCAATCTTTTCCAAGTACTAATAGCATAGAAATGAAGAAATTAGACGACTTGGAGGCTGGTGAGCTCTTAAGATCAAGCAACGGACCCTAATGCCGACAAATACTCATGAAAGGGAAGTTCTTCCTTGAAATGGTCTCATGGCAACTCAACCATCGGTCTAATCTTTCCTGAGTGCTAATAGCATCCAAATGAAGATAAGTATAAGTAAATAAGATGATTTACAAGCTCATGAGCTATGAGATCAAGCGATTAAACCAAATGGTGACAAATGTTCTTATAATGGGAAGTTCCTCACTTAGAATGACCTCCTCGCTCTCAAGAGTTGCTCTGATCTTTGCAAAGTACTAATATGATCGATGAAGATAATTTGCTACATAAGCCCAGGACTGAGCAACTGATACTAATTTCCCAACTTGTTGTTGCAGCAAGTCTGGTCTTTGCTCAATTGAGGAAGAGTGCTGACTTCGACTTGGCCCAGCAGCTCCATCTCCAAGTGTGGACGGTGCAACTCCTCCTTTAGTGTTCTACCTCCCAGCTGCAAAAAATAGGGCAGCACCCTTCCCGTTCACTCCGGATCACGGGATGGATTTCGAGCCACTAGCGGTCTGCTGCGACTTCGATTTCTACCTCCACCCATAGCAAGGTGAGTTTTGAGGGCCACTAAAGCCCTCTCAATGGTTCGGACAAGGATAGCGAGTTTCCGGTGAGCTCCATGGAAACTAAAATCGCTCAAACCCTAACATCGTAGACCAGAAATGCATGTGGTTCCGGTCCTCGTTTGTTTTCTTCTTAGTCTTTTATTATAAGTCCCATTTTTCTCATTCTTTACTTCTCTCTCTTCTCTCTTAATTATGATCATAGTTCGAGCCTTGGTAGTATTTGTAAAAAAAATAGAAAGAAAAGAGAATGCTCCATGGTTTGTCTCTATCACTTGTCATCTAGGCCACGTTGCGCTCATCGATTTTTTGTTGGAACCAAAAAAGAATGGCAACTCTGGAAAATTGGAATGAGGCGCAAGCTGGAGGGAGAAATTGTTCTTAGAATGCTTTCTAATAACTTCTATTACAACACTCGCCCTCATGTTCTATATAATAGTAGAACATTTACAATACAAAAGACAAATATCTCACACAATTGAAATACACACCAAATGAGCCATGACGTTCTCGAGCACTTCTTCTAACAACGTTAAATGAAGCTAGGGGTGTCAATGGTTCGGTTCGGTTCGGTTCGGTTCAGTTTTTCGATTTTTCCTGACTTTTAAAAAATATATATATATATCAATCATGGGAACCCCTCTTTTCTCTATTTGTCCTCATTAATTACAGGAATTTCACATCAATAACAAAATCTGCTCTTTACATGTCCATCTTTAAGCTTCGAATCAATCATTACATCCGAAATCAAAGAAAAGTACTTAGCAGCTTCAAAATATAAACCAGCACTGCAAGAAATAGGAGGGTCCTTTTGTAGGTCCTTCAACTCCTTGTTAATCCGCTTCGAAGCCATCCCAAAATCAAGAGCTTCTGGAGCCTCTAATTCCTGCTTTAAGCTGTTCAAAACTGGAGTGGACAGAGAGATACAAGCTTTAATCTTACTGATGGTAACAGATTTTAACATAACAAGTTACACAAATATGTGTTAAAAGCCATAAGTTCGAGATTACTTCAATGGCATTGGAGTCATTATATCTGCACATATTTGAAAGCATGATGGCTAAAAGTACAAGGTCAGTAAGTGACCCTACTTTATAGAACCCAAGAATCTACCTCAATGAGCTTAGTACTCGACAAGAAAAAACCAGAGAGGAAAATACTAAAAGAGAAAGAAAGGCTTTTCAGGCGGAAGCAAATTGATTAGTCAAATTACTGTCATGAACTAAAGTCACTCAGAAATACAAAAATCTAGCACTCTTGCAGGCCAAGATCACAGCAGAATTCTTTTGGTAATTATCTCCTATTCCATTAACACAAGCAAGAATACACAGGACAATCCATAATCTAAAGTGCCACTTATTGTAAAATCTGCTATCTAAACCATGCTAGCATCCAACCGTCGGGCTTGCAACACTCTCATTTAAACATAAAGATGAAATATTCAAGGCATAGATATGTCACTGTGATCTACTATATCTCTTTATGCGAAGCGGAGCATGCACTCAAAAGAAAGAGTTTCAAATTCTACCTAATTCCTGAAAGCAATAAGCCACTAGCAAATTCAATCATCAAACCTACGAAAACCTCCAACAATGAGGGTGAAAAAAAAAGAGAGCACGAGCAATCAAGCTGATAGTGATCCCAGCAACGAGTATCAAATCATAATTCAAAAAGGGAAAAGGCAGCCAATGATACAAGAGGCTGCACTTTCAAAAGAAGCAACTCATCACAATTACAGAAAAAGGCAGCCGACCAATAGAAGTCAACTGGTGAATTGGTGTCTTTGCCAAGCAAAAGCAATCACAGGCCTAACAGAAGTCAATTGGTGAATTGGTGTCTTTGCCAAGCAAAAGTCAACTGGTGAATTGGTGTCTTTCTCCCTCTTTGTTTGCTATCAAACCAAAAAGAAGTTTCTCCAGGGCTATAACCCACCTTAGTCGACTTCTGTTTCTTTTTAATCAAATAGCAGCATCTAGGTTCTAAATTAATCAAAATATCAATTTTTTTTTATTGACAAGACACACAGAATTTCATTTAGCGAAATGTCGCCACGTAGACGAACTGAATTGCCCATCCTTCGAAGATTTAAACCAATAAATACATCCAACACCTCAAATAAAATCCTTCTTGGGCTTTATTGAAAGAGAATTAATAAAATCATATATCCCTCATAGCATAGCTGGAAGAGATAAAAAAAAAAAAAAAAAGAAGTGGTCAAGAGGGAAAGTATGATTCACGAAACATAATAACACAATATGCTTATTCCTTAACAGGTGTCATTTGTAAGCTACAACCCAGAAAACAACGGCATAAGTGCATGAATTGGTAGTCCTAGGGTAAAAGCATCATGGCTGATCAGCTTGAACATTCGTCTACCTATCATCTTCTGTCCGGTTGCCCAATAACAAGAATAGCGGGTGATGAAGTCACCAGCATAAGTTTAGCTTTAATATGCTTCTTAGTACATGCATTAAAGCATTAAGATGTGCAAGATAACATCTGCAACCAACAGTAATGTCATAGTTTGGATACATATACTGAAGTAATGCTCATGATATACAACTGATTAAAAGAAACAAAAACTTATTTTCATTAAAGCATAGTTTCTCCCAACTGATCAAACAAGACATCATTAAGAACCATGAAGAAACATAACATCTTTCATCAACAATGTTGAGGCCAATATGACCGGTAAGTCAAGCACGTGGCAAAGTACTTTTCCAGAATAATAGCATATATGTGAAGCAATTAATTACATCCAACTGTAATGGAACAATATCTTCTTCCTACAATTTTTTAATAGACACTGTACATCTTTGCACAAAATTATCAAAAGTATGGCAAGAGGTAGAGAAATAAAGTTTTGTAAAATAGAAATTTCTCTAGAGACACGTAGTCTAAAGATCAGAAGCGGGACATGATCAAACTGATTGTAACATTAAATGATCAAGAAGTTCTACAACCACCTCATCCCAGACAGTACCATGAGATTAGTTGGATTTAGTGTATCATCTTTTGCTGACTTAAATAGATTCTCAGAAAATAAAAGAAAGGACAAAGCATACAACATATGGGGAGATCACAAACCTACAGCAACCTCTGCCCTCACCAGTGGGCTGCCATCTGAAACAACACCCAAGAGGCTTGTGATAATGCTAATCTCAGCCCTAGTCTTTCCATCATCATCATATTCTTCATCCCTAGTGACACCATCTGTACTACAAAAAGTTGAGAGTTTCAAGCCATTTACTGAGGAAAATAAGGGAAGTGGAAGGCAAAGTCAATTAATGAAAGGCAAAGCACCCATCACCATTAGTCTCAAGAAAGTTTGTAAAGTGAGCCCCTTTTTGCTTTTGCTTGTACGTCTTCGTTAGTCTATTTCCCAGTTCTCAAGCCACAACAAGGGCATTGTGGTCCTCTCGCACTATGGCCATGGCTGACAAGGGCTTTAGCCCTCCTTGCCCTCCCTCGCTATAACCTGTGAACGTAAAACTCAGCAATTACCTCAGAATCAATAGTGAAATTGACTAAAAACTGGAAGATAATTGCAAGTCCCACCCTCCGTGTCTATTAGGCAAGCTGTGCCAGTGTTTGCTGCTCCACCAGCTAGGAAGGAAGATGTACGCCCGGTCCAAAAGAGGAACCTCCGGCCCTTGTTCCTTCTACACCACCAAGTCAGTCCACCGTCAGACCCAACATCAAGCAGGGTACCCAGTGCAAAAACAGCAGAGGCCCTGACCTGAAATTAAAAATACAGAATTTAGAAAGCCGATATCATTTACATCATACAATGGGCAGGACGAACCCAGAAGCCGATATCTCTCTCACAGTGCTTGTGGATCATAGAAAACTATGAGTCAAGTACCTGAATCGAGCTCGGATTCGGGCTCGATGTTAGGGTTTTGGCTTCGGGAGGACGAACCCAGAAGCGGGATCCGACATGGGTTCGGAGGAGGAAGGTGAGCAGAGCCGGGCGAGGGTGACGGACGGGAACCGTTCGGATCGAGCAAGATACGAAGACGACCAAGTGAGCGAGCGAGTGAGAGAGAGAGATAGAGATGGGTCAAGTCGAAGGTGGAGGTGGAGGCGATCAAGTCAGAGGCGGAGATGGCTCGCGCCGGAGATGGAGGCGGAGGCCGATCGGCTGGAGACGGAGGCTGATCGCGCCGGAGATGGAGGCGGATCGTGACAAAGACGGAGGCAAGAACGACCAAGCACGAGAGATGGAGGGAGACTATCGAGAGAGAGATTTTGAGTCGGAATTTTTTATTTGCTAATTTTTAATCGGTTCAATTCGGTTAACCGATTTGTTTCGGTTAACCGAATTGGATTAGGAGATATAATTTGATTTTTTCGGTTAACCGAACCAAACCGAAAACTTACGAAATTTCGGTTCGGTTCGGTTCGGTTTCCGGTTTCCGGTTACTGACACCCCTAAATGAAGCAACCAAAAAGTCAACAGATGATAGATGTAGGCACCGAATTCGGATTCTCCGTGGTGGTTGGCTGACGGTCGCGTTGCAATGCAACGTGATGATACTTCTTTGCATCAATATAGTCAAGTCTATAAAAACTTCAGAGTCCAAGTTCTATTTGGTCCCCATTGTCTTGTGGGATGACTTTTTATCAGAAGTACCATCAGATGGTTATCAGAATCAACGAATTATGGGGTGAAGGTTTTCTGTTTTTTGTACTTACCAAGAGGCCGAAATTGAAGCCGGCGACGACGTTGATGGCGACAGACATGGCAGCAAGCTCAACCTCCCCAAGGTGCCCTGCGAACACCTGCATGATGATGTTCATGGTGTATGCAGCCACACGGTTAAAGATGGCAGGGTCGACGATATACCACAGCTTCCTCGTCTCAGCCCATGCTCTCACGCTCAGGTGGCTCATACCTTCGTCTTCGTGATCCCTGTGGTTGCAGTCGTCATCCACCACAGATTCTTGCGGCAGAGGACAAGGACTTACCAGAGCATGAAACGATGAAGGATTTGTAGAGCAGCTTGGTCTACCTATCCTTCAAGAATCAGCGTCAAGTGAGGCCTGGAAATGCCCGCACGAAGCCAAGCCGAAGCCAAAGCTACAGTGAGTCGGGATATCAGAAGAGAGAGGATGATGAACAGTGGAACTCTGGTTTTGATGTTTGCTTTTTAGAAAATTTTCATGTCGCAGATCCCGTTCGTGGCTGCAGATGCCAGAAAGATGCCCTAGCCGATCTGATCGGTCAGTTCCTGTGACAACAGTTAGGTACATATTTGTCATTCCCATACTTGATCGGATAAGCATGTTTTATCAAACTAAAGCATTAGGTTGTCTGTCGGCAAGTATCAGCTGCATGTTTCCTCATTTTTAGGTTATGTCTTGCAATTAAGAAAAGCCAGTCGGTCGAAAAATTATTTTCTGAATCAACACGATCAGTAACATTCTGAAAATGAATTCTTGAAGTATATAATGCTCCTTATGCAGAGGCAATTTGAATGTGCATACCGGTTTAGAGTTGTTCCGGTTAAAAGCTATGACATCAGCTAAGGATCGCATTGGAGACACCACGAGGTCCTTCAAGTAAGCATTCAGATATATTTTGAACTCAGCTAGTATGGCCGTTGCTTCGCCACTCGAGGTGGAGCTCAAGATGATGTCAATGTTGTTTATCTTCAGATTGTCCACCAAAACTGCTCCTGCTTGCAGAGTCAAAAAAGTTTCAAGTCATCATCCATGAACTACAAATGATCCAGCATTCAGTTCAAATCTATTTCTTGCTCATAAAACTATACTGGTGATTATTGTTACCGTAATGTTTGAAAATGATTCTGCAAAGCCAGAGCTTTTCCAGGCTTACAGGTGAAATCAAAGAAGGGATCCCCCACTATCCCCAGCCTTTTTTGCTGGAGTCCGTGAGCTGTGAGAAACTGTCTATATCCTCCTCGAGGAATATATTTTGACGCTTCTCTCGCTGCTCCATCATTGTAGTCATAACCCACGATGGCAGCAAGAAAGTATACAGCATTGGAAACAGTCCAGCGCGGAGGCCTGTTGCATCAAAAATTTTAGCAGTGCTTTGTGAGAACATGTAATGCAGATGATACGTTTTTGGCGGAACGTCAAACATATGTAGGTGACAAGATCAGATGACCATCTGCAATAAGTTGTCAACTATGTAATGAAAAAAAATGCAATATTTTTATTATTTGAGCTGTGGACTGTCTCTGACAAGCTTTATTAACTTGATTATGCTGCCACTTAAAAAGAAATTGCACAATCGACGTACCCGATGGTGTTTTGTCTGGGAGTGATAGGAACAACCCCAGCTCGGCTCGTGAGGCCAAAAGTTGGCTTGATGCCTACTACTGAATTAACGCTAGTAGGGCATAAGATTGATCTGTCAGCCTCGGTTCCTAGTGACACTGCCGCCGTATTAGCCACCACCGAAATTGCCAATCCACTACTTGATCTGCAAGGATCCGCTGAAAGAACATACAGGTTCTGCACGCCATCCCAAAACGCTTGTGACTTTTGTAAAAGCTCGGGTAACTTCAGAACTGATCACTAGCTAATGGTTGCTTTGCAACTAAAGAGGTGACATTATGGTGAAGCAATGGCCAGATAGATCCATTGCTAGCGGTATGCATAGAATCGTTTGAGCTTTCTGGGCATCGTTCACTTTGGTTTTTGACACAAGACAATCTTAATCATCACATTACATGAAAGACTCAGAATTTCCTCCTTTAGAGCTTCTCAGACTCAAATTTGTTGCTTGCCTTTATCCTATTGTTGTTACATTTAAGTTTTGCTACTAGTCCATTAAGATTTCATCGCATAATTTGACAAAGTTCTTCATCAAGCTTCTTCATTTTTCTATTCTATCATATAAAGCATATATAACCTTTTCCCTTCATAGAGCTAGTAAGATGGTAACTTGACCTTTCCCTGACCACCTCCGGCACTCCAACCATTTGGTGCAGTCAAAGACCTGAAGTTTGCCCACTCGCTGGAGCTAGCCTTCCCCAATGTAGCGGCACCAGCACTCCTCAAGCAAGCCACCACTCCTGCATCCTGTGCCACGGCAGAGCCAAGCAGCGCAAATGAGCTGGCCATGGTATTCAGCTCGTCTTTCATCCCGATGTTATCCTGATAGGAATCCCATGCAGGACGGGCAGTGAGCCAGATGGCTCGGCCTTGCGTTCCCAGTGAGCCTTATCAGCCCGAAACAACATTTACGGGTTCACTTCAACGACTCCTCTCAGGACCGGGTTGAGCCGACAGATCTCACTGAGACAGAACTCAGTGTGTTGCCTGGAGGTGAGTTGGTTCTGCTTGAAAGCTTGTTGGATTTCACTTATGCTTGCTTCTCTGATTGATTGCACAGAGACCATAAGGATTGTGCCAAATGATGACTAGAAAAGGAAAAAAGGAAGGAATGACAATAGAGGGGGATTCATTTTTGGGTGTTTTGAACTTGGAAATGTGTTCGAGGGTTGAATGTCAGAGTTGAAATGATCATTGAGATTGAGCGATTTAACTGACTTCAGTTCCACTAGATGTCATTAGACGTTACAGAAAGAATTGTTTTATTTATTTATTTATATTGTTTTATAATTGAGAGCCATGAGCGTAAACTTAACTATCTAAAGGTTCGTAAACATCTTGCAAATCTCATGAACCAATTAAACCCATGCACCTTTGCCTGTGCAAGTAAAGCATAGGCATTGTTTAATATCTGATGTTAGGTTTGCAATTAGCAAGGAACTTCCAACGACGGATGAGAGGCAAGCTTAGGATGTGTGTGATAACCATTTTATTTCTCCGTTCTTCTATTTTTCTATTCCTTGAAACAAATTTGGAACAAAAATTCATTTTATAAAGCAATTTTTTTTTCTATTTACAGGACAAATTTTTAGCCTGAAAATGGGTTTGGACAAAAAATGAAAAGTAGAAATTTCTACTTATCTATTTCTTGAATAGAAATTGAAAATAAAACTTTTCTCATCGCCCACTCTTGTAGAAACACCCCCCCCCCTACGCCCACCCCCTATCCGTCTATGTATGATTTCCACATTGGTGCTTTCAATTCAATTGATTAAGGATGTTTTGTCTTATGAAAGAATGGAGCACAATGAATGGGAAAAAAAAAAAGTATGGGAGGGAGATATTTAAGAAGGTCTAGTAAACGAATTTGTGTTTCAAAAACATAAATTTTATATCATTATCAAATGTATATCTATACTCAAAAACTCATTTAGGGAATAGAAATAGAAAAATATGGCCATAAATCTTTTCCCAAAAAAAAAAATAGAATGATTGTCATTCACATCTTTAGATGCTGCCTAATTTATTAAAATAAACTAATGAGACAGGACAAAGGATTGCGATCTTAGACTGTAACATGCCAATACCAGGCTTTTCTATATTGATATTATTTTCTAACTACGATGCAAGCAGAATAGGGAAGCGCACAAGGTTAAGTAACAGTGCAATTGTTGCTCTTGTAGTCCATTACCTATGTGTTGGTCATCTCAACAAAATGAACAACCGATTTTGCTTATCATAAGCATGACGTAATGACAACCTCTTGCGAATCAATAGTGCATTGCTATTATATTATACTCTACGACTACGTTGCCGGTGGTGGCATTAAACCGATGGGTCCTTGCCATGGCGGTTCCATGTGCGAGCTGGAAAACCCCCAACCCGCCGATGATCGGCATCTCGTTGTAAGTTTCTGGGGGCCGCATTTCAGCCCAGGATGCTCAGAGTGCTCCATTGTGCTTCTTATTGGTGAAGACGAAGTTCATGTTCATGAGCAGGCCTAGAGATTCCAGCCCAGCAGCTGCGTACAGCCCCTGGGCTCGACCCATGGGCCTTGAAGACGGTGCAGGTCCTTCTGTCAGCGGGCCGTCAAACACGTTCACGCGGCGAAGAAGGTGGTGGATTGGTTCGTGAATGGCGCTTGAGCGACCAGGACCGAAGTGGGGTTCTTTCCCGAAATGGTGTCGTGAAAATAGTAACGGAGCCGGGTCAGCTGAGGCTTCGCTTGGTGGAGCTTCTCGTACCATGACTCGATCGTTTTCGGGTCATCAGTCATCAGCCCTGCTCCTAGCGAAGGGCTCGGCTGCGTGTACAGAAACAAAGAGAAGAACGAGTGCAATCTTCCCCATTGCTACTGATGAATTCTTTGGCTCTAGTTGACAGGGAAAAGAAGAGTTATTGGATGGGATTTTATGAATTGAAGTGCATATGCTAGCGCTTAAAGTCAGCAGATAATCCCTCCCCCCTCTCTCCATCTCTGAACCTTTCTTCATCTCTTCCACTTTCGGAGGGGAGGAATTTGACCTAAATCTCTCCATCTCCTCCTAGTGTTAGGGAAATCCCTTATGATGTTTTGAAAATGACAAAATAAATCAAAAGCTACTAACGTGTTTATTGATTAAGTAACTTGGTGAAAGACGAACAAGCCACTATGCAGATGATGGAACGCTTCTGAGTCTTCTGCATGGAGCAGAAGATGTTTCTGAGTCTGCTTGTACCAAATGGAAAACTCGAGGAGACGCAGATCTCTGAGTCTATGTGTATCAGACAGAGAACACAAGCAAACGCAGAACTTTAGTCTGGCAGACCGAGAACAAACTTACAGGATCATATCACCAATGGTTAAAATTTTCACTTACTATATTTATGTTGATTTTGTTATATCGAATCAATCAACAAGATCAATCATGAAGACAACTTCCAAAAAAGGATGGAACACTTATGGAATCTCAAATTCTGATTGTATGGGCAAACAGAATCCAAGGGAATCCAATCTACCTTCAAACGGTCAAAAAGACTTACCTTATGAAATCTATCCAAGTAAGGAAAGAGAAGACTAATCTCTCAAGGAAAGAGCCAACGGTCAAGTGTGGCTTTGAGAGTATATAAGGAGAGGATGAGACCAAAAAGAAAAGATAGGATTAACATATTCCAAAGCTCGATTATGTTCTTCATTAGTTATCTGAAAAAGTGCGAAATTGAGTGATCCTAATGCATTACCAAAAAGAGTGATTTTATGAGACATATCATCACCAAGTGCTAACACTCAAGAGTGTGTAATCACATTTAATCATATAGTAAAATCCAACATATTGGCTGATCGCTTGGAGAGTGGATGTAGGCTTGTCAAAAACCGAACCACTATAAACAGTGTTTGCAATCTTCTCTACTCTTTTTATTTAATTTCTGTTTGTATATTGCAAAAAGTTCTATATACTTGCGCATAAAATCCCTCCACACCTATTCACTCCCCTCTATGTATTAATACTAGCAATATCAATTGGTATCAGAGTCATGTGCTCAGTGTTTTGAAGTGTTTATTACTTCAGAGTTAAAGATTCTCGAATAGCTAGTATTCTTGCACCAGGTCTAATTGAGGGATAGAGCAATACTTAGCCACCATACTTTGATGGAAAAGAGTACAATATATGGAAGAACAAAATGAAGACTTTTCTCAGATCAAAGGATCCACTAGAATGGGACATAGTCAAGAAAGTCCCAATGCTGAAGCTGGAAAAACCTCAAAGAAAGATGATGGGAAAGCAACAGAAACATCAACTACCATCTCACAAGAAGAATTGACAAAGAGACAAGCTTTAGACGCTAAGGCTATCTACTCTCTTTACTGTGCTTTATCCCCTAATGAATATAATCGAATCTCTTCTTGTAAAACAGCGAAAAAAGTATGGGATAGGCTACACATTACCTACAAAAGGACTGATTGTATGAAAGAGACCAAAATAAATATTTTACTTGGTCAATATGAATCCTTCAAGATGAAATAGGGGGAGTCCATAGGAGATATGTTCAGCCGATTTACAAAAATTGTAAATAGACTTGCATATCAAAGACAACCTATCGTAGGACCAATAAAAGTCAATAAGCTTTTAAGAGGTCTATCAAAAGATTGGAACAATGTGAAGACCTCCATACGAGAAATTCTGCAAATCTCACCTCGACAGTTGATGAGCTTGTTGGTACCCTACAATCCTATGAAGTAGAACAAATGAACGAGGAAGTCGAGTCTAGAGGTAAGAAATCCATTGCTCTTAAATCTAATGATGATTTTGATGAGACAGATTCCGAGGAAGATGGAAAAGATGACGATGAGGAGATGAAGTCGTTGATCAAAAAATTTGAACACCTTGTGAGAAAAAGAAGCCATTCGAAAGGGAAGAAGTCCACAAAGAAATCCAAAGAAAGAAGACCTTACAAAAACAGAGACGACAATGAAGGTAAGGCTATAGTGTGTGTTGAGTGCGGGAAAACGGGTCATGAGAAACCCGATTGTCCTTTATTCAAGAAAAGGAAAGGGAAATTAGAGAAGAAAAATAAAGCTTTGAAAGTCGAGACATGGAGCGACATCGAGTCTAAATCCAGCGATAATGAGAATTTATGCTTAGTGGCGAACATTGAATTTGAAGAAGACAATGTAATATGTTTAGATCCTATTCTTGATAATGATGATCTTTTTGAAGAATTATGCACAGAATATAAGAAAACGTTGAAGAAGATCTCTGAATTGAAGAAAGAAATCTCTAAATTAAGAGAGCAAAATTCTACAAATGAGACGAGGATCGTTGAGCTGAAAAAGGAGAATTCTTTTGTTAAGGAAGAGAAAGATTTTTTGCAAAAGAAAAATAATTCCTATAAAAAAGAAATTCTGAAAATTTGCAAGAAATTTTCTATTGGTTCAAAGACATTAGAGCATGTCCTCTCCATACAAATGCCACATTACAACAAATTCGGCCTCGATTACGAGAAGGATAGTGAGATCAAGAATGATTTTTCGAAAGTAAAGGAAAGATTGCGGCGCAAACCTTCGATCCACCATTATCGAAATCATTTTGGTAAGCAATTTGTTAAGCCTATTGGATCTCAATATTTTAATTGCTCAAGTTGTGGTGATTGTAATCACTTTAAGCAACAATGTCCACTTGATTGGAAGAAATCCAAATCAATCAATTGGAGATTTGATGCTTCCTCTAATCGAAATGGACCCAAATTCATTTGGGTACCAAAGAAAAAAATGAGGTGTTTTTCTTGCAGGCAATAAATGAAAGGAGAAAGAGAATTTGGTAAGAAAAATATATTTTTAGATTCTCAATTTGTTTTGCTTGCATATTTTAAATATTTATAGATTTTCATTATACTTGATATTCGATATATTATTTTTATGCCTCGGTTGATTCATACTTTATAATGACTATATTCTATAATTGGTTATATTGAAAGAAGAATTATGTGATATATTTTTGGTAGTTCTGTGAGTTGGAATTTGATACGTGTGATATTCTGCTTGGAGATAATCATGATTATTTGATCGGATTTTATGCTCTCTTATTCTGTTATATTTTTGCAAAGAAAAAATTTGTTTTATGAGATATTATTTTATTATGTGAGATATTCTCCCTTGAATTCTCTTTTGAGTAGAGTTTGGAAAGAATATTGGGTTATCTTTGAAAATTTCCTATTTGTGCTCTAACGTGAAAGGAGGATCCAAATTCATGGATACCAAAACAAAAAGAACTTGCTACAGGAAATTTTACTAAAGAATAATGATTGCAAATCTAAGCAAATCATCGAGCAATCAGAAGAATATTTCAAGCGATGATTTATGAGGATATTTTTCTAAATCAGTGGTATATTTTAAATATATACCTTGGGTAAGGAAATAAAATATTCCATCTTTATCATCCTACCTTCCAAATTTATACATAAATTTTTATGATTCTGGATAATTTTTATGACTCACATGTGATTTATATTAAAAAAAAAAAAAATCTCTTGTCAGATATTGCACATTTTTACTTGATTTGGCACATGATAAAAATATCTACTTTCGTTTTGCGTATTGCATCAATAATATCTTTTTGAAATTTATGCTTAGGAAAATCCCTTTAATCTTAAAAGATATTGTTGTATTTTGGGATTCACTTGCTATAATCTTAAAAGATATTTTATGTCATGCAAGTTTGATCCGCAAATTGAAGGAAGGTATATGTGTGATATTTTTTTTCTGCAAAGATTATTATCTATTTTACAAGGATTTGCAAGTGGCAAAATATCTTTTCATATAAGGTTGGAAAAGCTTGATCCAAAATTGTGGAGATTTTTGAAGGCTCAAAAATTCTACTCATTGCACAAAATTTTCAGAAATTATTGAGCAAACCCCTAATGTGTCATATGTAAGATTGAATAACTTTGAATTGAAATTTTTTATATTGTCATATATGTTATTTAATTTATTTCGCAAAAAAGGGTATTATATATTACATGAAATATTATAATAATGCATTTGTGCAAAAAGTTTGTTAAATTTGTGCAGCTTAAATTTGAGGCAAGCTTGATTGAAGAAAACAAACTTCTACCTCAAATTTCAAAAGCAAGAGCATAGTGTAGTCATTGTTGCTACAAAGGAAATAAAGGGACGGCATTTTGTTCAACGTGCACAAGCCGCGATAAGTATTATCACAAATACTGTCATGAGGACAGGGGGAGAAAGTGAATATAAAAAGAAAGGGGGAGAATCGTGATCATTTCAAAAAGGCAACAAATTGAGGGGGAGTATTGATCAAGTATGACAGATTTTTTGAATTGATCTTGACCTTGATTATTACGGAAAGAAAAGGTAAATTGTGTCCTACATAATTTGATTTTTGTTTATATATATGAGCTATATTAAATATTCTTTATGTTCGTATCAACATGGTATCTTTGAAGTTTGTGTTTCATGTCTCATACATTTTTAAAGATATTATGTGAATTTATTCTCCACATGACACCATTTTGCATTGTTATCGCCTTTTGATTATGACAAAAAGGGGGAGAGAATATGTATATGCATATGTGCTAATTGGTTTATATTGGTATATATTATTTAGTGCATAATATAGAGCTGCAATTATTTATATATATTATTTTGCTCAATTCATCAACTATCTTTTGTTTTATAATCTCCTTGAATGACATTCATTGAATATATAAAATTTTGGAGATTGTGTTATGTGCTTATGATGCTTTTATTTATCAATATCTTTAAAAGCATAATTGCATATCTGTATATTCAGAGATTGTTTTGTCATCATAAAAAATGGGGAGATTGTTAGAAAAATCCCTTATGATGTTTTGAAAATAACAAAATAAATCAAAAGCTATTAACATGTTTATTAATTGAGTAACTTGGTGAAAGACACACAAGCCGCTATGCAGATGATGGAACGCTTATGAGTCTTCTACATGGAGCAGAATGTTTCTAAGTTTGACTATACCAAACAGAAAACTCGAGGAGACGCAGATCTCTAAGTCTATGTGTACTAGACAGAGAAGACAAGCAGACACAGAACTTCAATCTAGCAGACCCCGAACGAACTTACAAGATCAGATCACCAACAATTAAGATTTTCACTTACCATATTTATATTGATTTTGTTATATCGAATCGATCAACAAGATCAATCATCAAGACAACTTCCAAAGAAGGATGAAATACTTATGGAAGCCCGAATTATGATTGTATGGGCAAACAGAATCCAAAGGGATCCGATCTACCTTCAAACGGTCAAAAAGACTTACCTTATGAAGTCTGTCCAAATAAGGAAAGGGAAGACTAATCTCTCAAGGAAAGAGCCAACGGTCGAGTGTGACTTGGAGAGTATATAAGAAAAGGATGAGACCAAGAAGAAAAGATAGGATTAACATATTCCAAAACTTGATTATGTTCTTCATTAGTTGTCTGAAAAAGTGCAAAATTAAGTGGTCCTAATGCATTACCAAAAAGAGTAACTTTGTGAGACATATCATCACCAAGTGCTAACACTCAAGAGTGTATAATCACATTTGATCACATAGTGAAATCCAGCATATTGGCTGATCACCTGAAGAATGGATGTAGGCTTGTCAAAAGCCGAACCACTATAAACAGTATTTGCAATCTTCTCTACTCTCTCTATTTAATTTCTGTTTATAAATTGCAAAAATTTCTATATACTTACGCGTAAAATCCCTCTACACCTACTCACCCCCCTCTAGGTGTTAATACTAGCAATATCACCTAGTTTCTTTTTCTTTTTTTTGGTTTCTTTCCTTACTCTCGCAATCTAGTTTTAGATATGAGAGTTTTACTCTCCCAATCTTATATTTAGAAGTTTTTCTCTCTAATCTAATTCTAGATTTTGAAGTTATAATGAATAAATACTCCATCTCCAATTTTAACGATGTTCTTAACAATTTCGGTGTCAAATCTGTGCCCATTCCACATGTTTTCATTCAAAGCTTCGGCAATTTTCATTGGCTTCAAGACTTGCTCTCACACGTGTCAAAACTTTGGCACTTCTCTTTGGAGTTTTAGTAATTAAGTATTTTGCCTCTAGTTTCTTCAACATGGTTGTGTTGTCTCCATATGGTGATGGTGCTAGGGATGTCAAACCTAGACACATATCGCCAAAAGGCAAAACCATAATTTCATATGGAGATCTCGATATGTGCTTATCACTGATGGTGTCAATGTGACTTGATGATTGGCTGTCGATCATTTCGTTGTGATGCAATCCCAAATCTGTTTTAAAGAATGAGCTTGTAATTTGGTGTTTTGGACTATTAAATCCGTTCTTTATTGTCAAATAATCGAATTTATCATCAATTTTGTATCAATAGAAGTGGCATCCAAGACTCTTGAAGTGCAATCTCTTCCAACGTAGCAGTCCTATTGAGTCTGCACTCTTAGAGAAAACGTGATGGTGGATAGCTTAAATTCAAGTTTTGAAAGGAAAAGTAAGACCCTATTTGATAAGGGCATGTTTGTTGATTGGCTAAATAGTATTTGATTTATTCAGTTTTTGTCTTCTCTTTCTTTTTGTTCTCTTCTCTTTCTCTTTCCTTTTCTTCTTCTTTCTCCTAGCCTACTATTGATCCATTGCCGCTTGTAGGTCACTGTCACTGTTGTTGACAGTGGCTGGCAAGTGGTCGAGCGAGGTCCGATGAGCTCAGTCTCGCAAATCTAGCCGAGGCCGACCTCGCGCTACCTAGGCGAGGTCAAGCCTTACCAAGCTGGCCACCGCTAGCAATGCCGACCGACCACAAAGGGAGGATGAAGAAGAGAAAAGAAAATAATAAGAAAAAAATAATAAATAATAAAAGTACTAAAGAATTAGAATAAACAAAAAATTTAAGAGTTTTACCAAATGCATTTCTATCCCAGGAATAAAAATTTTGGAGAATTGTTCCTGGGAATATAATAAAAAAGAATAATTCTGATTAGAAATTATTTTTCGGAAACAAAATAGTTACCATTTATACCCTAACTGGTCAAATAGTGATTGTTTATGTTATATTATTTCTCAGAATAAAGAAAGAACTGAAATTCTTTTGATAATGTTTTTGTTCCCGGGAACATTTGTTCCCGGAATAAATTTGAAATAGAATCATAAAGTAGAAAATAGTTTCTTCATTATTCCTGGAAGAACTCAAGAATCAAGCCCAAACTAGTTTCTTTTTTTTTTTGCTCTTTTCTTTTCTTTCTTTTTCTCTTCCTCTTCTTCTTCCTCTAGCTGGTTGCCGATCATGACGATGGCTAGTGATCAACCAGACAAGGTTCGTTGACTTGGTTGGAGTCTCACCTAACCACCGATGAGACTCCTCCAAAGAAAAAAAAAAAAAAAAAAAATCATAAATTTGTTAAAAAATTAAAAAATGCTATATTACAAAAAAATTCAATGCCATACCAAATGCATTTATGTTCTTTTTTATTTATTTCAAGAATGGAAATTTTGTTCATTTATCAAATGCCTTCAAATATTTAGAAACTTGTTAAGGAACACAATCAGAAAAAATTATTTCTAAACAAAAATTGTTTTCATAAACCAGTTATCAAACGCATACTAATTCATCCAATAAAATTAGACGGATGGCTACATGTCTGAATTTTCTTTTCTGGCCAAAGACTCTTCATTTGACTGACTCCTTCCCATTGGATTGTCTACTACTTCACACGCCTATCGTTATATCCTCCACCAACCTAGGCTACAAGTGGAACAGCAATCACTTCAGGAATTTTGAGAAATTGGAAACTAGACAGGACTGATAATCACCTACCGTATGTTTATGTCCGCCTCAATTGAATTAGATGGATATTACATGATTGGCATGATCTGATAGGATCAACTTGGTTTTTGAATCGAGTGGCAGGCCTTTCTGCACCTTAATCTTTGAAAACAAGTGTAAGTGTATCCATGCGAATTGATTCGTGGTTAATTTCTTAGCTTGAATTCATAGTCATCCTCAATTTTTGGAGATTATTCCATTTGCTTCTGTCGTACGATTGAATTGAGATCTACAATAGATAGACATCAATTTACATTTAATTCATTCATATCCACATGCTTCGCAACTAGCAAAAAATTTTCCTCTCATTCATTTTTCAATTAACATAGCACTTTTGAACAAAAAAAATCTTTGATTCAACCACAAACAAAATGAGGGATAATGCTTCTCTTCTTATGATTTTAGATTCAAATATTGTCAAGAGACTATATAAATAAAGTCTTGAATACACCGTACCGATGTGGAGTGTACCTACCCTTTTGATTGTTGGGGAGGTAGATTCTACCAAAATTGACTTGGGTACCACTGAACCGCTAGACTAGAATTAGGGAAAAAAAAAGTATTCACAATGTGGCTTTTTATACATATTTTGGCAATCCATTGGACCGACGGTACCGACGATGGTTTACATTCCCGTCACTTTCCTCGTCCGCCGCACCCACCCCACCAACAGAGGATTGATGCCGCCGCACTTCACCCCCACCTGTGGTGAGAAATTGGGACGAGTTGATATTACACCAAGGTTATTTATCTATATTTATAGGTTTGATGTTGGTGAAAAATATATCCCCGGGCACATTTTCTGCAAAAGGCCCAACATCATACCTTAGTCGAAGCTTAATCGCCGGACCGACCCACTAGACATTACTCTCAAAATAAGGGAAAATTGTTTAAAAAATCTTAAATTTATTGTATGATGGCCAATTCAGTTATAAACCTTTCAATTTTATCAATTTAATCTTAAACCTTTTGACAACTTGCTAATTCAGTCATAAATCTTTTGATTGTACAAATTTACTTCTTAACCTTTAAATAAACTGTCATACCAGTATTAAACCTTTTAATGAATTATTAATTTAATCATTTCGACTAATCTTGACTAGATATTGCTAACATGGTGACCTAGTCAGCAACAACCATTCTACGTGATGCAATTGGCGTCAACATAGATAATTTTTTTTAATTTTTAAAAAAAAATTCAAAATTTTTAATTAAAATTTCATTTTTTCTTTCTTTTATTTTTCCTTTTTTGAACATGCTTAGCAACCTCTACTAGCCACACCAACTCCTAGGCGAGGGTCGCCAAGCCCTCGCCAAACCTAGCAAGGGCCATGATACCCTCGCCAAATCTAGTAAGGTGAGGGCATCATGGCCCTCGCCGCCACAACAAGGGTGAGCTAAGGCTACGAGAGCTTGCGATGCTCTTGCTAGATCCAATGAGGGCTGCAACCCTCACCCGTGGTTGACAAGGGCTTTATGGTACTCACCTAGGTCGCCAGCCCTTGCTCAACGGTCGACAGAGGTTGTTGGCTCTTGGCCTGTGGCTAGCGGACCCATTAGCCATGTGTAAAAGGAGGGAAAGAAAAGAAGAGAAAAGAAAAATAAAAAATTAAACAAATTGTATATGTCAACATTGATCGTGCTATGTAGGATGACTAATGCTAATTGGAGTATCACATCAACGATGTCTAGCCGAAATTAGCTTGGATAAATAAATTGACAATTTGCTCAAAGGTTTAGGATTAGTTGGGCAAATCGATTAAAAATTTATGACTAAATTGGCAAAATTGAAAGGTTTAAGACTAAATTGACTAACTCATGATAGGTTTAGGAATTTTTGGACAATTTTCCCCCCAAAATAAGCCAACTAAGCAGGATTACAAGACCCATTCAGCGCCTAGATATCTTGCCAGTAAATAGTAACAAAGGGATGGATCTAGTCAAACCACCCCCAAGACCCGCCCAGGCCTTTTATGAATCTTAAACACGATGCAACTTGATCTTCTTTTTGGTGTTAGGCTACACTTTGGCAATTATTTTGAAGTAACAAGACAAAATCAAGCATTTGGCTGAGCTTTTAGGTTTACTTCTGTTCCGTTTGTGATTTTGCAATTTGTTTTTTCAATAACGCAAATCAATAAACGTTTTCAAATATTCAATTGTCAATATTTATGTCCATATAATTATTTTCATAAATCTCAAACACTTGATGTTATACATTTCATAACTTTTAAGTTTTGGAGGCAAAGCAGAATTCGCTTTTTTAGAGCAAAATCAAGGTAGACTTTTGTTTATTGCTTTTCATTTTGGGATAAGTGGCAAGTCCTTAAACTTATCACAAAAATATAATCAAATTTTAAAATTTTCAAAAAGTGCAAATAAATCCTAAAACTTATCACAGAGTGCAATTGAGACCTTAGAGTTTCAAAAATATAATCAAGTCTTAAAAATAATTAAATTGATCCAATCTAAGTCCTTCTATTTATTGCATTTTTTAAAAAAATTTAAAAATCTATTGCACTTTCATAATAAGTTTTAAGACTTCCAATGTACTTATATATTTATTTATTTATTCCCTTATTTTTTGCCTTTCGCCGTTTATTTTTCATCTAAAAATCTAAAGTCTCTCAATAGAATCCGAAGTTGACATGTAAATGCTTTATCGTGTTTTATAGTTTTTTAAGATTCAACTTTTATTGTATTCAAATTTTAGAGGGAAAGCTAGATAAACTTCTCACGCAGCAATAGCAGGAGAATTGACTGAAGGAATCCAAAGCGTAAATTTTAGCTGGCAAAATAACAACACAAAGCAGACGCCATTTTATTTAATTTTAAGGAGTAAATATCATTTAAATCTCTCCCCTAATAGTGAATGAGTTGTAGTCTCCTTGCCGCTGCAACCCATTTTGAGGCGTCACACTTCAAGAGGAGGAAGAAATGGCGTCACATCATCAAGGTTTGAATGAGGGAGGCTTCCTACTCTTTGTAGCTCGCTCAAATGAGTAGGCTATCTCGATCAGCTTCGGCTCCGAACCCTTCAGTCCTCCGAAGCAAATTCCAAACGGTATTCCCTTGTCGTCGTAACCGGCAGGGACGCTAATCCCTGGGAATCCGCCAATGGCAAGAACCGGAGCAACTTCGAACCCTGGAGTTACTATTGCATCTAGATTGTACTGCATCATCAATTTCTCAAATCCGTTTTTTGATAGGTTCGCCATGTTCAACAAAGCCGACTTCTCCAAGTCACCGATCCCATTCGTGGCTTCAGATGCCAGAAAGATGTCCTGGCCGATCTGATCAGTCAGTTCCTGTGACATCATTCAAGCACTTTTTGTCATTCCCAAACTTGATCGGATAAGGATGTTTTATCAAACTAGAGCATTAGGTTGTCTCTCAGCAAGTATCCGCTCATGTGTTTCCTCATTTTTTTGGTTTTGTCACGCAATCAAGAAAAGCTGGTCGGTCAAAAATTATTTTCTGAATCAACACCAGCAGTAACATTCTGAAAAAGGAATTCTTGAAGTACAAGATGCTATTTATGCAAAGGCAATTTGAATGCGCTTACCAGTTTAGAGTTTTTCTGGTTGAAAGCTATGATATCTGCCAAGGATCGCACTGGAGACACCACGAGATCCTTCAAGTAAGCATTCAAATTTATTTTGAGCTCTGCTAGTAAGGCTATTGCTTCGCCACTCGCGGTGGAGTTCAAGATGATGTCAATGTTGTCTATCTTCAGATTGTCCACCAAAAATGCTCCTGCTTGCCTAGTATGGAAAAAAGTTTCAAGTCATCATCCATGAACTACAAATGAACAGGCATTCAGTTCAATTCTTTTTCTTGCTCATAACACTGTATTGGTGACTATCGTTACCGCATTGTTCGAAAATGTTTCTGAAAAGCAAGAGCTTGGCTGGGGTTATTGGTGAAATCAAAGAAGGGATCTCTCACTATCCCCAGCCTTTTTCGCTGGAGCCCGTGAGCTTTGAGATACTGTCTATATCCGCCTTGAGGAATATATTTTGACGCTTCTCTTGTTGCTCCGTCATTGTAGTCATAACCCACGATGGCATCAAGAACGTACACGGCATCTGAAACGGTCCGGCATAGAGGCCTGTTACACCAAGAATTTCAGGAGTGCTTTGTGAGAACATGTAATGCTGACGATGAAGTTTTCAGCGTAGAGTTGACATATGGATGTGACGATTGTATGCCTATCTGCAACAGGTAATCAAATGAAAGATTTTGCAATAGTTTTATTATATGAGCTGTGATCCGTCTGTGACAAGTTTTATGAACATGATTAGGCAGCCGCTTTGAAAGAAATCATGAACTCGACGTACCCGATGGTGTCTTGTCCGGGAGTGACAGGAATAACCCCAGCTCGGCTCGTGAGGCCAACGGTTGGCTTGATGCCTACTACTGAATTAAAACTAGCAGGGCATAAGATTGATCCATCCGTCTCGGTTCCTAGAGACACTGCCACCATATTAGCTGCCACTGAAATTGCCGGTCCACTACTTGATCCACAAGTAGCCGCTGAAAGAACATATGGGTTCTGCACACCATTCCAAAATGCCACTTGTGACTTTTGCAAAGGCTTGGGTAACTTCAAAAGTGATAAGTAGCTAATTGCTTTGCAACTAAACCGATGATGTTGTGTTGAAACGATGGCCAGATAAACCGAGTGCTAGAGGTCTGCTTAGAATGTGTGTTTGAGCTTTCTAGGCATTATTCACTTGTTTTTGTAACAATTAAAAAGATCTTAGTCATCGCATTATGTGAAAGACTGAGAGGTCCTCCTCCTTTAGGGCTTCACAAACTAAAACTTTTTTCTTGTCTTTCTCGTATTGTAGCATTGAAGTTTTGCTTCTGTGTTTCTTAAGATTTCATTGAACAATTTCACAGATTATTCTCGTGGCCTCTTCATTCTTTGCCTGTTTCTATCACGGTAATTGCCTGGATAAATTGCTAAGAATGATTTAGCCACATAAAGCATGTCCAAATATTTCCATTTAACGGACTAGTAAGATAGCAAATCACCTTGCCCTGACCGCCTCTGGCACTCCAACCATTTGGTGCCTTCGTAGACCTTATGTTAGCCCACTCGCTCAAGCTAGCCTTCCCCAATATAATGGCACCAGCTCTCCTCAAGCGAGCCACCACTTCCGCATCCCGAGCCACAACTGAGCCAAGCAACGCAAACGAGCCGGCCGTGGTGTTCAGCTCGTCTTTTGTCCCAATGTTATCCTTGAGCAGGATTGGAATCCCATGCAGGACTGGCAGCGAGCCATTTGGCTTGGCCTTGCACTTCCTGTCAGCCTTAACGGCCTGATGCAATGCATCCGGGTTCACTTCGATGACTCCTCTGAGGACTGGGTTGAGCCTGCGGATCTCCCCGAGGTAGAACTCGGTGAGTTGCCTGGAGGTGAGTGGTTCTGCTTGAAAGCTAGTTGGATTTCGCTTATGCTCGCTTCTCTGATGGAGAATGCTTGCACAGAGACAAAGAAGATTGCGCCAAATGACGATAAGTAAAGGAAAACTCGAAGGAATGATGATGATGGAGGATCCATTTTTGGGAGTTTCGAACCTGAATATGTGTTCGAGGGGTGGGTGGGAGAGTCGGGATGAGAATGACCGATTTATATAGTTTTGGAAGTTAGGTTAGAAGTGACATAAACAATTGTTTCCTTTGTTTATTTATTTGATAATTTAGAGTCACAAGCATAAACTCAATTATCTTGAGATCACGAGACACTCTACATATTTTATGAATCGATTGAGTCTAAGCCTTTGGCCTGCGCAAATAGATCTAATCCACAGTTTACATACAACTAATAGGATATAAATAGTAACATATGTTGAAAATATCTTTATTCCTCAACCAACTACGACAACCCTAAAGGGTAAAAACTTGACTTTTAATTTAACTTTTTATGATTTTTGGTTTATTTTCCCGTAACTCTACTAGTTACCTCCCCGAGCGATGATAAAGGCGCCACTCATTACTCTTTAAAGTGATGTCAATAAGACCTGTACTTCCTGTCTAAGTCAACATCCCGTTGCTTATTAGATTTAGACGAATATATGTTTCTAGCAGTACATTTATTATAATGTAAGCTTATGTACTTCGGATGATTCGTCAGTGTATTTGCCGATATATTTAGAGACAACAAAAGAAACTCCGAAGTGACTGTCTCTCGACTTAGTATTTGACATACTGCCATGACAAGTGGCACATTTGATTTATGCCAAAGCGTCTGGAGATGGGAACAAAGACACGGTCTTCTGAAGATGTAAACGTCACGGTAGACGCAGAAAGCTTAAATTTTAAAAAAGAAATAATCGAAATGAAGGTCATTGACCAATTCGGCCATTGGCCGGCTCCATTGAATTTGCTTTGCGATTTTCTTGTGCCACTTGGATGCATTCGGAAGGACACAGGATTATTATTACTAGGGAATTGGCCGATCATACTGTCTCTACCAAAGGCCAAAATAGATGTTGGCCATTTTGTAATGTGTAAGTATTTAACCCAGTCAAAAGGCAAAAAAAAAAAAAGGGGGCGGAAATTTGAAATGCCCACAAAGAAGAAAAAAGGGAAAGGCTATATTTTGTCATTTGGATTTCTAATTAGGATAAGACCGGTTAGAATACAATGTGAAATATATGGATTTGTTATATCCTATCTATTATATAGTAATCACAATAACAAAGTTGGGTGAATTTATTTGATATAAATGGTATATTAGTGTAAATAAACCTAATTATTTACAAACGAAGATGGTAAAAATTTATCACGACACTTTTACCTATTTTATTTTTATTCGCTTATTTTATTTTATTCTTCCTTTCCTTTTTTTTTAATCTATTTCTTTTTTCCACATCATAATTCTCTAAAAAAATTTTAATGAACACTAAATTGTAATAATATATCTAAAATAATAAAATAACTAAAATATGCAATATAATATATTAAATATTGAATTTATATTATAATATAGAATAAATTCAGATATATAAATAAAAATAAGATTAAATAAAATTAATTGCCATTTTATGTTATTTTGAATTTCTTATATTAGAATTCAAATATTATTTATATTGAAATATAATTCTAATTTTGTTAATCTAAGGAGTTTGTTATTCGAAAAATATAAATTTCTTATTATAGCTATTAGAAATTCTATCTACCTTTATCACACATCTCCCATGGGATAATTTAATTCTGTCTATATCCATTTTATATCCGACTTTATCATGTCCTGAGTAGGCACCAAACGCAAGACAAAATAAATTTCATCATATTCTAAATTTTGCCAAATGTGGCCCAAGGGGATGTGCAACAAGGTAGAGAAGGCTGAGACACGATTGGAGAAAGAAAAGACTAAGAAGAAAAAAAGAGAGCACATATATGCCACAAACTCCCCACCAAGATTTTTTAACTTCGAATTGCAATGCCGGGAAGTATTCAAGCCTATTACTCTTGTAATCGAAGAAATTTTGGAAGTTAGGGTACCAATTTTGGAGTTACGTATATTTTGAACTATGAGGTTCAATTGAGGAATTTTTGAGGTCCAATTTTTTTTTGGAAATGGTAGCCTAGGACGTTTGACGAAAATCGATTTTTGAAGTATGGTTTGTTTGGAATGAAATTAAAAGTTTCGTGTGTGAGTTACATATAACCGATAATACACGTAAAGAAAAATATTGATGTTTGCTATAAACAAGTTTATTCGTTAACGCGTGGGTGTTGTGTTTTCGAATAATAAGTATAATTAGGTAAGTCATTCATTAGAATTGTGTAATACTCAATAGATAAAGGTTGGAAGTCGTGTTATTTGGCATTAAATTCCGGTCCGCCCTATCGTCTTGGTTCAACGCATCTGGGTTCACCTCTATGACAGCTCTCACGACCAGATTGAGTCGGCGAATTTCGTGGAGGTAGAACCGGTTGCCTGGGTAATTTGGTTCAATGCATCTGGATTTTGCTTGAATGCTAGCTGGAGATCACTTATGCTTGCTTATTGTATTGAGATTGCTTGGCTTGCGAAGACCAGTGACAAATATGATAAAAGGCAGAGGCATTGCAAGAAGGGAAAGAACCTGATTGGGATGGGGACCATGCCTAACCTTGGAAAGATTGAGTTTCTCTATTTGTGAATTTGACTGAAAATACGAATTCCGATGGGATCAGTCTCCAAAAACAAGCGATGGAAAGAGCTTCGAGCATGACTCGTATACTATAAAAGTCAGATGTGACATTTTTTTTTTGGTCGGTCAACTGTGACACTTCAAATGTAGTGGGTACATGTCTAAATACAGGCATAGGGGTTAATTACTTTGTAATTAATCTAACACACTTCTTAGTAAGATATTGAGCATCCCTGACATTACTTGTTCTTAGATCTTGACTAAGGTTTTGTACTGTAAAAATCCATTCTAAAGTATGACTTTTCCGTAGCTGGCGCAAATAGGAAGATGCTTAAGCATTTAGAAATGATTAGGGGTAATCAATTTCAGGGTAGGTCGATTGCAGAGCTAGAACATAAAACCGATCATGTTATAATTTTTATCCAGTTTTTGGACCCTAAAGCCTACCGTGCTTGCTTGAAAACGATTCTAGAATCTACCTTGTTTTTCTAGTCCGGTCCAAGGGTCGACTTGAGAACCCTTTTTTTTTGTTCATTTTTTACAACAAAATCATATGAGGTTATGAATAACAAAATGATTCAAAGTAAAAGATAAACAACAGAATTCTAATCTGCCAAAAACAACCATTCATAGGACAATTATGTAGTCACGTACAATTATAATGGATAAAAATTTCAAATACGTAATATAAAACATAAATTATAAAACTCCATTCCCCATTCATCCATAAAAATTTAGAGAAAGGAGTAAGACCAACAATGAGTTCCAAGAAATGACAAAGGATGAAGGTGCTTAGGTTAGGATTTAGGGAAACAAATTAAGGTTTTAGCTTTTTAGTTTATAAAACCTGTTTCAAAACAAGACGGTCTGATCCAATCTAATTCCCAGTAGATTTTCACTCAAAACCTATTCCTAGACGAGTAGCAACCAGTTCCAAAAATTTGGAACCTATTTCCAAACCGGTTCCAATCGGAACTTCTTCCCGAATCTATTTTCCGAGCGATCCGGTCTAGTTTTCCAATAGAAACAGTTTGGCTGCATGCCCTAGAAATGATCCCTTGTAGTAGTGTTGCGTGGGGTTCTGACTTTGGGCTACATGATGACATCATTTGAGAAGCGGCTCAAATGGTTTTCTAGACAAAATGAGATTAAAATCAATAACCCCCACAAAGTATGACAGAGATGGCTGACCAGTTCAGCTTCAGCCATTGGCCAAGAAGCCCTTGCCTGAGTTTTCTTTATCGTTAAAGAAGCTTTGGATATTGTGTTAGGAGAAGTATTTGACCCTTTTTTGAAGTCAATGGCTCTTCACTCTACTAAAGGCTGCTATTCTCCTGGTATATTCGACGCCATTCTGTCCACAAAGGCCGTTTTTAATTCGTGACCCCGGATTTTAAAATGATCGATTTGTTGGAGAGAAGCTTCCGAAGTTCGAGTTCTGATGCGCCCTTGAAGCAGTAGGAGGAAACTTGTTTGAACTAGCTCATCCTTATACAGTTTTCTGTTTCAGCTTCATGCTTGTGACTAGCCATGAGATGAAATTATCCTTAAATTAACTCTGCTAACTAATTGAACATAATCGAACAAAGCCGCAGCTTTTGCGATGAAACTTTGCATCTTGTGTTAAGAGAATTAATTGATAGTTTTATTGAAGTCAATGGCACAGAAAGCACGGACACCTTGATGCATGTCCGATACGCTCCGACACGTGATCAACAAGTGTCGCACATCAACTCTCCCAATGTGCTAGCGATACGTGAATCCATAATCCTAAAATGCGATTCCGACATGCACGAAGTCAATTTTAAAAAATTTTATTAAATTAAGAGTCAAAATATAAATATAAAAAAAAAAAAAAAGGGAGAAAGGAAACTTCTCTTATGATGATGAAATGTGGATTTTTTTTCTCAATTTATTTTTAAATGTTAGATTTAATAGTGGAATATGGATTTTTCTTCCTCCAAGTTTTATAGACTATTGGAATGAAATGTTTTTTTTTTTTTTTTGTTAGTCCTACTCTACTCTTATTTCAACTCTCACTCTCAAACATTTTTCTTGCATTCTTATAGGACGTAAGAGTCGAAACTCATACTTTAAACTAAATTATCATCACCCCCACCTCCCCCTTCCCATATAGGAAGGGTAGCCTCTAAGGCAAATTTAAGCAGTTAAATGTAGTTAAATTTGTCAAATTGAAACGACGATTCATTCTATGAAATTTTTTATTATAAATTTGGTTGAAATTATCATAAAAATAATAATTTACATACATTTGATATAAAAATGTGTACTAATGTGTCGGAATTCCCATTTTATTAAAAATGATATCTCAGTATATCATGTCGCATTGCCTCGCGTCACATCATGTGTTAGTGTCAATGCTACTTAGTCAATGGCTCTTTAGTCTAGTTAATGTTGCTATTCTCCTGATATATTCTACGCCAGTTCTGTCCACAAAGGCCGTTTTCTTATTCGTAACCCCGGATTTCGATATGGTAAATTTGCTGGAGAGAAGCTTCCGAAGTTCAAGTTCTGGTGCGCCCTTGAACAAAGTAGCAGTAGGAATGAACACGTTTGAACTAGTATGTCCTTATAGATTTCTCAGTTTCAGCTTCATGCATGTGACCGGCCATGAGATGAAATTTTCCCTAACTCTGCTAACTAATGAAACATAATCGACCAAAGCCGCGTCTTTTACGATGTAACTTCATTTCAGGAGTCAATTCCTCTGTATGACCAGTACCAATTACCACATAGTACAAGTAACTCATGCACAATGAGATGTAGGAAGTTCATGTGAATAAAAAGTTGAAGGTAAAGTAAGATCACTCCATGGTGATGGTACCGTATCTGCATTACACTCATTATCACAATGCTTAATCCTGGACTTTTATTTCGCAAAAGAAAAGGAGAGAAAAATGCAGGCACAAAT
The DNA here is from genome assembly GCA_014182735.1 of Corymbia maculata. Classification (NCBI taxonomy): domain Eukaryota; kingdom Viridiplantae; phylum Streptophyta; class Magnoliopsida; order Myrtales; family Myrtaceae; genus Corymbia; species Corymbia maculata. The sequence continues at coordinate 23,422,965 of CM024688.1, read as the reverse complement.
TTGACTTCAACGATAATCCATTTCTAGTAAATATGTCAACTACCTATTTGCTCCAAATCAGAAAAGTACAAATACATTAGAGTATGAAAATCTCCTATGCCACAGAGCATAGATAAGAGTGGCATAGTAGCGCAGGCATGAAATAGCCCTACAGAATATTTTTAGTGTCTAATAAGATCTCGGCAAGGTGATATCCAAATCCGATCCATATAGCACTGGATGGATACATTGCGATCACTTGCAAGGGGTGAATTTGCAGTTGGTGGTGCCGTAACCCAAGTTACCCAAGTTGGCCCTCCTGAAGCGCAGTGCCGTGCGGAGGGCATTCTGCGTCGAGCCCATCAGGGCCCAGTTCACGTGCTGGATCACGTCGAGGCTGTGATAAGGGAACTGAATGCTGTTGTAGGAGTTGAGGAGCGCAGTGGTAGCCTCCCTCAGGAGGGTCCTGTACGGGTCGGCCCGGCCCTGGAGGCCCTGCCACAGCGTCATGTCGGTGCCATACCTCCGAGCCGCCAATGAACCGAAGACCAGAGCCACCTTGGTGTCGGGGTTGATCGCCCTCCAGTAGCATTTGAATTCCGGCATTGTCCATTGTCTGAGATATAGGCACTCACAAAGTCAGTAACTGGATTCCGAGGCATTTGGATCATGAATCCCGAGAATACAAGGGTCTTGGAGTACATGACACGCCCGTTCCTATATCTACCTAACATTTCATCCTATTTATGAGCAAAGTGTACCTTCTTGTAACATGGTACGAATCTTCTGTCTGAAATAGCTCGTGTCTGCCTAGGGTTGCATTGCCAGACGACAGTGGCTTCGCGAGTCTTTGCTCTAGTTTGATTAGAAGAGACTGTAACTGGACTTTTCATTTTCTCATACTGAGAATCAACAGCTCATCTTATCCTCACATAATGTTTCGTTTAGGATGACTAAAGATAGAACATGAGGATTAGCTGATTTAGCTCTTGAAGTCCCTTGTGACTTCACCTAAAATTTGGCATCATAATGGCCTAGAAGAGGACCCACCTTCACTCAACTTTTCTAATAACAACTCGCGCATGCATCAAAAATACCATTTGTTATGAGTGTGCCGCGGAAGTTTAACATCTTTAGACGGAAAGATTGCCCCGAGAGAGTCTAAGTGTGAGCCTGTCAAAATTTACTCAAATATGCTAATAATACTTCTAATTAGGATATGTTAAATGTTACACATCATATCAATTTTCCGATATAAGAGATTTCTCTAACACAATTCACGCATGCATCCTAATATTAGTGTCATCTAACTTCAATGCCAACTATAATAGAAGTAAATGCAAATATGCTCGCAGCACTCCCATTTAATGCCCTATCTCACCAACTTTTTTGTCATCCGATTACAGTGAGCGCAAGAATTATTGTAGAAAGGCATTCTATGGTCCCTTTGAGGAATAGTGCACATTTAAAGAGGATTCCGTTTCCTGTATTAGCATATATAATTGTAAATCTGAAACAGATTAATCACCTCACGGAGAGTCCTGACCCTAAAGAGGAAAAACTCACTCATTTGCGCAAGCAGAAGCTTCCAAGAAAGGGATAGGCGGCACCAGTGGTGGCATGGGAGGGAGCTTGAAGGCCGGGGGCAGCTTGAAGGCCGGAGGGAGCTTGAAGGCCGGCGGCAGCTTGAAGGCTGGAGGGAGCTTGAAGGCCGGCGGCAGCTTGAAGGCCGGCGGCAGCTTGAAGGCCGGAGGGAGCTTGAAGGCTGGTGGGAGCTTGAAGGCTGGTGGCAACGGCATGGTAGGCGTGCCCGGTGCGGTAGACCGTGGGCAGAAGGACATGGGCTGTGCGGGCTGAGAAAGCAAGGAGTCCACCGAATAGAACGCCGTGTCGAGCATCCAGAAGATGAGCCTAGGGCTCTGCGCAGGACCGGCCGATGCCGAACATCGCTCGTACCCCTGACCGCTCATCACTTGCGCATGGCAACTGCTCAGGTCGGTAAACCCATCGAACCTCACGACGTAATTCCCGAGCCAGTTGGTGGTCCCTACTCTCAACTTTTGACCATCGGGGCACGACACAATAACCTTAATTCCTGCACGACACAAAGCACAAGCTCTGAATCCATCGCGGACTGCATCTAGGATCGCCTCTCTTCTTTTCCCTCCAAGTTAGGACAAGCATATCACTAATGGAGCTACACACATACACATAATTCCTCAAGCGCCCAGAATTATTTAATTTTTTCCCCTTCTAGAAGCCCAATAAATGCAAACCTGGTCGCTATCTGATGCCGAACAAGATCTAGAAATGACTAAGGAGAATGTTGGCACATGGACGTTGCGTTACTTTGACCCAGGTTTTTTTTACTAGTGCTGACTCAAAAGTCCAAGAATCAAGAACTCGGAAATAAAACATATGATTGAATAAGAAAAAGTTGTGAGAATGTTCAACTTACCATTGACTGGGTAATCAAAGAGGGATCTCTCGCCATCCTTGCACTGGTCACAGAAGACAGTGCCTCTGACAATGGCACCTCCTCGAGTGCCATCAATGGCAGCTGCAAGAATGAGAAGAGATGTGAAGAGGAGTCTGTGCATTGTATCCATCAAGTTTGGAACAAGCTGTGAAGGAGAGAGATCAGTCTGTGAAGAGAGCTTGAGAGAAGAAGGGGTGACACGCAGAGCGCGATCAGCATTGGATGCAGAAGCCTCGATAGTCAAAAGAAGTAAATAAGGCCAAGCAGCTGGGGCTTTTATTTCATTTCAACCCTCAACTGTCGAAATTTATGAGGGTGAAAGAACAGCTCTCTATAGTAAAGAGACTCGGTACGGCTAAGTCGTTCTCGTCTTTGCGACGAGATGACTCGGAAAGGGCATAGATATGGAAACCATGAGACAGAGATTTGACATATAATCTGGTCTAGAAGCGAAGGCAAATTCGACTTACCGGTCCCTATTACATCATTTAAGGTTTGATGGTATTTGATGATTTTGATTTGTGCCTTAAAGCTTGGGGAATGTCCGTGCAGATGCCAATGAATATGCATTTGCTGATAGGGTTACATGGGATGGAATGGATATTGGGCGATCTAGGACGTGCATTAAATCAAGATCTTGAGAATTAGAAATAGGAATCTTCCTCTCTCTTTTTTTCTTTTTATTTTTTTTGGCGTGGGGAGGGGAGGGGGGTGGGTGGCGCGGGGTCCTGGAAGAAGAATGTAAAATTTGAGCATCTAAACCTAACAAATCCAAAAGAGGTAAACGAGGGTTGAAACCCAGCTTTGAGGAAGAGTGTTTCGGAGTTGAGAAATAGGAATCTTGTTCAGTACTTTGTTGCCTGGGCGATCTTAGACGAACGCTAAATCGAGATCTAGGACAGAATTTCTAGTAGCATAGAGACACCTTAATTGCATGGGCAACCCATGCTTCTACCTCATCAACCTACCATCACGAAAATATATTATATGGGTTATAAACCACATAAATCCAACGTCTCGATTATCGATCTCGCGACCTCTATAGAAGGTCATAATTATCGGTTGAGGTGATATTGATCCACATGGTCTATAACTCATTTAGTAAGACACAATGATTCCTTAGTCAGTTAACACGTGTCAATCTCTTATATGCTATGACTTGACTTTTATGGTTGTCTTTGAGCATGCACCACTCTTTTAGAGCATATCAGGGTCTAAGTTAATCATAAGGCCAATCCTTGAATAAGCCAAAGAGACTCTATCCTTTTACAAATCGCTGATCATGGGAAAAAAAAAAGGGAAGTTAGAAGATCTTAGCCATTTAGCATCCAAAGTCTGAACTATTAAAAGATGGGTCAAGTCGGGTGGCATTTAAGTTGATAAGTCTCATGCATCAATCTAAACACTCTATCTCCTCAAAAAGATTTCATTCGCACTTGGACAAGGAAGATGTTTTTAAGGGAACGCAGTTCATCGCAATGATTTAACCACATAACAACGTTGTCTTAAGTAGTCAAACTATAAATTTTCTTGAAATGTGAACTGAAGGGTCACGACAGCTAAATATTCAACTACAATTTCATAGAGGATCCTCCTATTGCTCTTGTGAAAATGCCTAATCGTTGTTAGAGTATGATTCATACTCCACATCGACAGGATGGCATGAGAGTCCTATAAATAATTATTGGATATATATAATCTATTTCTCTTATGAATGTAATAAAGAAATGTAATGTGTAGTAAAATCTTTTGTTGGATGTAATTGTAGTTTAAGAGTGAGCCAAGATTAGATCTTGTATCTTGAATTCCTTGTAATTGTGCTCGAATTCTAACAATCGTGAAATCAAGCACTTCACTTGCGACTCTTCCTGCTTTTTATCCTCTCACGGGGAGTTAATTTGATGGTCGGGCATGGGGATGAGGGTCATCCGATTTTCTCCTCCTCTTCCTCCTCCTCGTCGTTACCTTTATTGAGAACAAAAGGCTATTGCAAATGTGATGAAGGGATAATGATGGTACAGGCCTTCCATGATAGTGAGAACAAGAAAAAGTGTTCTCGAATCTCCAAGCCTCTAATCTACCTCTTTGTCGCCGAATCCGGACACGGATTCGAGGAGGGATGTCGGAGTACATGACCAGACAAGATCGTCGTCATCTACTAATTTATGCTTTGCGATGGATTGAGAACATTCTTGTAGTGTTTTATGGAATCATTCATCGACATCGCCAACTCAACAAACTCCGGACAGGGGAAATCATATTCCAAAATTAGTGGAGGAGCAGTCCCCTCAAATACATGGCCCAAGAGCAGCGCCCACACCCGCCTCGAGAAATTAATTCTAGAAAACATTAAAATGGCGAGTGCCCTAGATGGCGTAACCGCCCTAGGACAATTATACGAGAAAAAGTGTCGAAAAAATCCTAAATATATTGTATTAATATCAATTTAGTTATAAACATTTCAATTGTATTAATTTAGTCATAACCTTTTTAACTTAATATTAATTTAATCACGAATCTTTTACTGGTACCAATTAGTCCTAAACTTTTTGAATTAACATCAATCTAGTCTAAACATTTTGAATTTGTGCCTATTCAATTCTTACAGCTAATTTTGGTTGAATATTACTGATGTGGATACCAACTGACTTACCTATTTTTCGATTTTTTATTATCCTCTCTTTTTTTTACTTTCTTTTTTTTTCTTTCGTTCTCTCCTTCCTTTCTTCTTCCTTTGGGTAGTGGACAATCATTGACCATGGCCAGGCAAGCTAGCGTCCACTAGCCATGGCCAGGCATGTTGGCCTTGCCTAGCCATGGCAAAGCCAACCCTCACCTAGGCAAGGGCCTCCCTCACCAAATATGGCGAGATCACCTTGGCCTAGGCAAGGGTGAGCCTTGGTGAGGCTCAATCTCGCCATGGCCAAGCGACCCACTTGACCATGGCAAATGGCCAACCAATACTTAAAGGAAAAAAAGAAAGGAAGGAGAGGAAAAAAAGAAATAAATAAATAATAAAAAATGAAAAATTATTAAAATATTATTAAAAATTGTCAATATCAATGTCATGATGCCACGTAAGCTGATCGGCATCACTTTAGTATTATCAAGCCAAAATTAGCCAAAAAGACTTAATTGACATAAAATCAAAATGTTTATGACTAAATTAGCACTAATTCAAAAGGTTTATAACTAAATTGGATCCAATAAAATGTTTATAATTAAATTAGTACTAAGTCAAAATGTTTATGATTAAATTGACAATATTAAAATGTTTAAACTAAATTGACACAAATGTAATAAATTTAGGATTTTTCTAATACTTATCCCCATTTATCTAAGATTAGAAGGAACACTAACTATATGCTTACAATTTATTATAGTAGTTGAGTTAGGATTTTCAAGTGACAACTAAAGAAAGTAATGACCGAAACAGAATATTGCACACGTTTTGGTAATATAATATATAATAAATGTGGAAAAAGTACCAAAACAATTATGCATCGATAACAATTCATATTTTGCCAATTGAAATCATCTGACTAATTTAAACCGAAAATGACTAGCGTGGACACTATCCGTCCTATATGATTTAGCTAGCATCAACATGAATAATTTTTATAATTTTATAATTATTTTTTTGTAATTTTTATTAATTGTTCCTTTTCTTCTATTTTCTTTCTTTTCCCTTTTTTTTTCCACTATGGTCAACAAGGGTTGTCGGACCTTGCATAGCACTCACCCTCGACCAGGTGAGGGCTTCGCGATCCTTGCCCAATGGTCAGCAAGTTCCAATGACCTTACCGACCACCAAACTTGCCAAAATGAGTCATAAACTCATTTCTTATCTCATATATAATATGGTTGAATTGTTATATGTGTTAGTTATTTTTAGTAAATGGGTTTAAATATAACATGAGTGTTAAATGTCTCGTAATGGATTGACAATTTACTTAAGCCTAACTTACTTTTATAACTCTCTTTTAACTCTCTCTTACCCTCACTTGATCTCACACTCCCTCACCTTGCATTCTCAGCTCCATTTGAATATGAGATTTCCCAAATTGGGTTAAGTATGGGGTGTTTTAGTAATATGAGTCGAATCGGGTATAAGTTAAGTATGAGTCGCTAGTTCTATTATATGGAAATAAGTCAAAAAACAAGTTAAATTGGGTCTATTTGGATTAAACCTTTTGACCATATCCAACCCATCCTTTTGACGAGTCTATCAACCACAATGAAAAAAAAAAAAGGAAAAGAGAAGAAAAAAAGAAAAGAAAGTTAATGAAAAATTCGAAGAAAAAAAATTGTCTATGTCAACATCAGCCAACCATAAGATGAATAGTGTTCATATAAGCAATTTCCGGCCTAAATTAGCTAGATATTATAATGTTTAAAATTAAATTCAATTGAAAATTTTAAGATTGAATGGTACCACTACAATAAGTTTATATGACTTTTTAAATATTTTTCCCTAATGAATGCTAATGAATGATGTTGACCAGTGCTCCTGGAGCACGCATTAAGCGTACTTATTACAAAACTGCTTTGGTTTCCATTACATTGATTAAACATAACGTGAGATATTTACTACATTGAAAATAACGAACTTTCTCTAGTTATGTAACACGTCCGTCTCTAGATCACTTATTCATCAAATTTAAAACCTTAACAATTGGTTGAAAAGCTAACAATATCAGCAATCAGATAAAAACGTCAAAAAGTGTGGCCGATCGAGGTCCACCGTGAGCGAAATACGTGTTCCATCGAGAAGAGACCATAAATGAAATTGCTAAATTCGCGAAAAAGAAAAGCCATACATGCCTTCACTAATTCCTACCGGGAAATAAATCACCCCCTTTGTACGCGCACAATAGGTACTTGTTGAAGGACAGAAGGTAGTTGTCCGTCTTTAGTAGCCTCGAGACGGTGATTCAAACATGGACCTAATTGGAGTCCGGATTTTGGGTCCAGATCTTGAATGAGAAAATGAACGCATTTCTTCTCACTTTGGCGACATAGACAGTTGTCAAAATCACGTACCGTGTCATTGGGGAATGTGGAACACAATGATTCTAATCCAAACAAGGGCGAGAAAGATTGAGTACGTTCATAATTCGGGTGATCCCACAAAATTGTCATCCCACCTAACTATCTAGATACTCAATTTACTGAATGTAAACACTCTGGGACGTACGCAGCCGCAATACCGTGCCGTGGTCCCATGACAGGGGTAGTTATAAGTTGGCCGTCAAGGTAGAGAGATTGGCATTGATGGCAAATTGCACAGATGTCCCCACGGCGGAAGAGCAACGAAAATAGCCAATTCTTTCCCATATTCTAGAATTTAAAACAGTCACGGGGATAAACCATATGTAATTTATAAAAGGAAAAAAAGCACATTTTCTCATCATAGGAATAATGGAATTCTCAATTCTTTCTAAGCCATAAATTTAAAAAAAAAATGATTAATATCATAAAAAATCCAAAATCAAAATGTCTGTGACAAATATATCCATCCATTAGTTTTTATTTAATTTTACCATCAAATTACTGAATTAAATAATATATGATAATTAATGACTAAACTAATTTAGAATTTTACTTTCCATTTGTCACAAGTGGAAAGTAAAATAAATTTATCCATCGATTTGAGGTTTTTTATTATCAAAAAATTAATTAAAAATAAATTTATAAAGGATGTAATAATTTGAGTTTTTTATAATCAAAAAATTAATTTAAAATAAATATGTGACAGATATACTAACTTAGACTTTTTCATGATGTTAATTAAAAAAAAAATAGAGTAAAGGTCTCTCTTCTAGTTCGTGCCACATGAGTGCAGTACGAACGACTGTTTTTGACCGTAAAAGAAATCCTGTGAGAAAAGTGCAACATGAGCGATTGAATTCACCACCACACACATCATGGCCCGCCTAAATCCTGACGAGAATGAATTTGCTCTTCGTCCATTCATTCGCTCGTTTAACCGGTCAGGACAGACCCACCTAACAGGCGAGGTAGATTGAATCCATGCACTGGTAAAACCATATGATAACGAGAGCTGATCGTACGTCCGGAAAGGAAAACGGATGGGCTGTAGTGCGCATTTCATGCACTAGCACGTTCACATGAAATCATTTAGGTTTTAGCTTGAAAAGAACTTACTGTGGAGAGTGATTGCAACGAGGCAGTGATGAAATTCGGATAATCAACTTCAAAAAACTAGAAGCTGTTGCGTTGCCTACGGCCACCGTCAACTAAGGTGATGATTGAGGGTATGAGGTTGGTGTCGGACTGTCCAGTATCACTATATGCCGAAAGTAACAAGGACCATTAAAGAGCAACACAACAGGTTAGATTGAATTAAGACATGCAAATTGCAATGATTGGAGCTTCTGCATCAACTATCCTACGTATTAGCCAATCCAAAATGACGTGACGGTTATAACGCCAGGCTGTTCGAGGGAAAGTAATCAATCTCTCTCACCCGATATGCCACTGGGAAATGACAACTGTGTGTGTGCGCACGTAAAGAGAAATGGCATGACTTGTAACATAAGCATGGAAACCTTTCCCATGGCACGGACTTCCCATTTGAATGGGGAATGCTGTCAGGATCAAGTCTTGCAAGCACTTCCCTCCGGTAGATTTCAGGGGAACTACAAGTTAAGGTACAAAACACACTTTAGGCTTGCACAGAGAATGAGATCAAAGCCACAATCCTCATTATTGGGAGCAAAACTTCTTCATCAGCATTGAAGCTGCATGAAAACTATGCGCTCACTCAAAACTCAGGTAAACACTAAAAGAAATGGTTGAAAGAAGAAAATGTCAGAACATATATGTACAGAAAATAATTGCTTCGTTGCCAACTTCTTCATGTCTGGGACCTCCGGGTTGATAGGGTGTCACTCGCATATCCAGTGGATTTCAGTGAAATGGCTTAGAAAAGGGTGATTCTTCATTTCAAAATGCCAGCACACGGCTCGTCAAACTGAGACCAACAGAGATGCACACCACCCAAATTGGCTCCCTCGCACTTTGCTTGGCAAAGCACTAGACTCTCTCCACATCAACAGCGTGAAAAAATGTTGGGTGGAGTGTTCAAATTACGGAAAAAACTTTCCAAAACCGGAGGACAAAACTCTCTTGAGTTGATTCTATGTAAATTCTTGACGCTCCAAGTAATCTGAATTGCTCAATTTGACTAGATGTTCTTCCTCAACACTCTTTACAGAATCCCCACCAACATACCACGTCACAGTGCCTACAAAAATTCAATGGACTCTCATGATTAGATCCTTTTTAAAGGCATAAAATTAGCTTCCAAATAGTCAATCACACCAATAAGCATGACAGCCCGGTAAAGCATACTATTGGTGATACTTTCATATGAATAATAGTATTCCTTTGATATTTAAAGTCATCATCCCTGAGACAAAAGCATGGAGATTTTTTTTTTGGACACGCTGTATATGTTTCATAGTAGGCATAACCTGTCAGACTGCATTAAACTCCTGCAAGAAAAAACATGAAGGACAGAGTTTACCTCGTGCATTAGCTGATTCCTGTTCTCTTGTTGAATGAAGTATGATTGTTCCTGAAAGTACAGTGATGAATCCACATATCTCAGATGCTATGCTGCTTGCGGTCTGACCTGACCAATCCTGCAAAGATAATGCAACTTGAACACGCTGTTCTCAAGAAAACTGAAAGAAAAAGTCACTGGCTGAAAACCTCACTGAAGCCACTTACCTTGAACATTATTGCACTAGCAACAATTGTCAGAGTTGTGAACATCACGTAATATACTGGTGAAACGATGGCAGCATTGAATGTATCTAATGCCTAAAGAAACGTTAAGAAGACATCATTAGCATGTACGTCTTACACCAGGTTTTACATTGATCACCCCTTGATAACTGTAAACATAAACTCTAAAATCTAAGGAGCTAAAATATACGAAAAATCACAGGCAAGCATGTTTGTCTGATGAGGCATCAGATTCATCCCCAGGAATCAACAATCTGCTAAGCTTGATTGATGACACTTCAACACATGATGAGTGACATACAGAAAGGAAACTATCATGCGAGGACATGGATGGCTAGGAATAGATTAATTGATGACAAGTCAATGCATCATGTCATTGTATATTGGACAGGAGTTCTTACACATCAATATAGATGATTAAACTAAAGCCGTTATTCCACTACTGCAAATTTATGATAGTAGAACATGATTGGACAGACATTTGTAGGGTAAATTCTAAATCTTGACAAATCCTACCACATTCATGGTAACAGTTTGGAAATTTCTTGTTTGTAATAATTAAGATCTGCAAGGCCTTGAAATATATAACAAAAATGTTGTAGAAATAAACAAGAATATGGGGGATAAGTTATTCGAATTGTATGCAAGAAAATGCGCTGAACAGTTGCAGTAGTAACTTGTTGATTTCAAAGGTTCATGCACAATGGCACTACACTCCTGTTTCATGCAACAGACAGCAGTACCCACTTCAATACCTCAAATGGAAAAAGATTAATCCTTTGTTTGGGAGAAGGAAGGGAGAAGGAAATCATGGGTGGGTGAAGAAACTTTTGCACTTTCCCTCCAATTCAACCCCACAACCAATTTAAAATTTTACAAATTTCCCATACACACCTCCTATCTTCTCTCCCTCCCCTCTCTCTCAAACAAAGCCTAAAAGACGCAAACTTCTTTTGTCTCAAACAAGAAAACAATGGAGCACTGCCAAATAATGTTGCATTAGGCATTAGATAGATATCATGGGTCAATCGTCAGTAGACCTACTCCAACCATAATCACCTAGCTTCATAACAATGGACTCTTGCTAAACGAAAGTGAAGACACAAAACATTGCTAAAAACATAACTAGTATAATAACCTGATAAAAGTGACATGTTTCATTTCCCCAAATTTCCATAGGCAAGCGTCTTTCATATTCTCAAGAATCATCATCCCAAGTAAAGATGGCAAATGCATTGACATGGAGAGGCGTAGAACCAAGTTAAAAGGCAAACAAACTTTCAGTGGTCTGCTATCCTCTTGAAAATCCAATACTCACCTTGTTAAGGTAGTTCAACTGGGTGACGACACAAACTGCAGCAACTGTAACAAAGAACCAAGTCTCTGGATAAGCAATTTGACTTATCCCCTCCAAAGTAAGCTTTATTGCGATACCAATAGCTTTTATGCTGACAACCTATAAAAATGCACAGAAAATGGCCAATGAGATGGTATCAAAGCAAAGGGCGCATAGGGATTTTTATTCTTATTTACAGAGCGTTTGGCAGTTCATGACTCAATGGGAGACAATTACCGTAAGTGAACCCATCAGAGAACATATTCCCAAGTAGACAAGTATGTTTGTCTGGCCATAGCGAGGTTCAAAATACGACACCAAAGCAAACACCATAGATATTGTTGCTCCAACATAAATAAGAAAAGCTGTTGATGGAAGCAGGAAGCACAATTCATTAGTAATTCTCTCAGATAAGATCAATTTTATAACCAGAAGATCTGAAGATGACAAATCTAATAGACCTGATTGCATAGCTAGATCCCAAATTTCTTGGACTGAACTTGGAGTCTGCTCTTGAGGAGCATGGATTACAATCACAACTGAACCAACAATGCAACAGACACATCCTACAATGCCCATCTTTTGTAGCCGTTCCTTCAACATGAAGTGTGCCAAAAAAGCACTGTCAAGATTTGCAAGAAAGCTGTCAGGTTAGAAGGTAGAGTTACTTATAATCAGCATCAGCACAGAGTGAGGTCAAATTTTCTGCGCACCTGACTATTATACTCAATGCACCAAGAGGCGTCACCAGGACAGCTGGAGCATAAACGTAAGCCACGAAATTGGCAACCTCTCCAACAATCACTTTCACCATTAAACATGCACAAAGGAAAAATATCCAGCATCAATGCTTGTCAGCTGTAAACATGGAGTTCATAGTCTTTGATTTTCCAAAATCTAAAAGTAAAAAGCAGAATTACAACAAATAATTTTTCTCAACTTTCATTCTGATATTTTCTATGAAACAATTGAGGAAACAATGGCAAAGAGAAACCTCTCTGAGGATGTAAAGCCTATGGTGCTCATGCAATATTAGAATCAATTTTTGAGGGACTTCAACACTATCCAAAAGGAAAAGGAAAGCAAGAACAAAAGCTTCAACCCCTCCTTATATACCCACCCACCAAAGAGCCTATCAAGTACCTCATTTTCAGATCCAACCACTAGCAGTTAGAAAAATTATTGAGTAGATGAGAGATCCACTTTGGAATACTGTACAATTGTGAAATTTAAAAAGGAAGTATATAGATTAGATGAGGTGGTAGAAAGCTTGGATATAATAATTCTACAGAGCTAGAAAGCATTCAGCTGCATCAAAGGCTTAACCTACCTATCTTAACATGTGAGGCATGCCCATATCTATATAGAAAGAGGGGAAGAGAGGAAGAGAAGGAGAGGGATTTACTTGTGACCATTCCTGTCCACCAAAGCGGCTCATATAAATATGTATATCCTCCAATCCCTACATTATCAGAGAGAACTGATGAATATCACGAATGAGCTTGATATTCAAATATGCATAATCACAGGGACTCAGGGCCACTTAATATAATTATAGATGGAAAAGCAAATATCATGAAAATAAAAACCTGTTAATCAAAGTTACAGATGGGTATGTAGAGCAACAAAAGGCCAATTTCAGGCCAACAAGACTCTTGCCCTTCAAGAGCTTCCACTCATGCAAGACTACTAGAACTTAGGATATTAACACCTAGTGCATGTCACCCCGAGATCATACGAGATCGCTGTGTCTTTTAGTTTTGCAAAACATGCTTAATGAAATCATGAATGTAATAGTGCAATTGCCGGTGGAACGAAAAATTTGGAAATTAACATCTAAGAAAAATTCATACATTCATAGCACAACCTCTCTTTGTACACTGTGGTCAATGAGTAATTAGTGTATCTCACAAGTCACAACTAAATAGCTTGCTTGATTTTATTGATAATATCATGACCCCTGCACACCAATAAAGGGTGTCTCCTAAATGCACTTTTCCTAAATGCTTGCCCAATTACACGGACAAACCAAAACCTCTGTTCTAATATACCATTTCATCAAATGTAGATATCCAAGTTCGGGGATTACACTAGGATCACATGGCAATATGTCAAGGAATTAGCAACTATTCAAAGCTCCATTTACAAGATGTACCATGTAATTGCTGAGGAATCAGCAACCAATGACATGCAGTTACACATCCACAAGCAATCATCCATTGGATAAGCAAGCAATGACGCATCCATCACAATTCAGCTGACAATTAATCTATAAGAAAAGCATAATTCTTTGACACTCTTCTTCCAGTGCCACTAAAAAGTACGAAACCTCGACCCAAAACTCGATTCAATCAATCCCAACTCCATAATCGATAGACAACCTGCGCGAGTACCGGCAGCGCCGGCGCGCTTGAGGCCCTTCTTCTTCAGGATGAAGCTCGCGCCGATGAACGCGCTCGAGGCCACGGCCAGTATGAGCCCCCTGGCGTTGTCGGACATCACCATCTGCGGCTCGTCCCCGCGGGCGGCGGACTCATGCGAATCGCCTCGAGAGCGTGGGCCCTCGCCGGAATCGGAATCGGGCGGATTGCGGGGTTCTCCGATCGGGGAGGAGGAGGAGGAGGAGGATCACTGCACAGTCGATCGACGGAATCTCCACAGTCGCCACGGGGGAGACACACAGAGAGAGGGAGAGAGAGGGAGAGAGAAAGAGAGATCTTCGACGACGACACGCGGAGTTCGTCGCCTTGTCGGAAGCTTCCGGCGGCTGGACCGACTTGCCGGTCCGAGGAACCACGACATAGGCCGACCGGCGTGCCTATTATTTAATTTTTAATCTCAGCCGTCGGATTATATGAATTTCGTGATGGGCGGCCATATTTTCATTCCTATTTTGGTTAAAACGCGTTTTTTTTTTCCAGATGACCAATCCAAATACGCTTCTCAATCTTTAATTTATTATTTTTAGAAACCGTGCTATTTCTATCCTTAAATAAGTAAATCCACTCTATTTACTTTAAAAAGACAAAATCGCCTAAGTCTTTTGATTCCAATTTAAATTGATGGTCTCAAATTTATTTGCTTTTTTTTTCTAATTTATTATATCTCTTTAAAATTTACTTACCATAATTAAAATTTCGGATGTTGAGTTTTGTTAATGAAAGGTTTCCCATGTCTATTAAAGGCCTTATATTTTTTTTATTGCTAGATATTACTTTCATAAAAATTAGTTTTGCCTAAAAGAGAAATTTTCCAAAAATCTACAATTTATGATGTCAAGCAAATTTATGGGTAAATTGTTAAAGTAGAGTCTAGAAAAAATTTAGCATAGATAAATGTTAGTCATATTGACCTTCTTATATGTTTTCACTTTTCTTGTGTATATCACCCTAAAACCCCTCCTTGTTCATTTTCTTCTTTTATCTACATATACAAATAATGGAATGATCAAATAAAGAAGAAGAAAAACCTTTCTGAAGATTTTCTAGAATAAAATCGTAGTTAAATTCTCTAACGAGAAATCTTAAAAGATAAATTTTAATTAAATCAAAACATTGCATAAAATAAGAGATTTTTTTGAAAATGCTAGTGAAAATGTAATTATTTTCGATTGACAAAAATTAATATCATGCATAAACTTGTCTATGAGAAAAAAAAAAATCAAGATACCTTATGATGCACACCGTATACCTAGATATTCCCCCTAATGTATTATATGATCTACATAAATAAAAGGGTGAGAGCTCTAGCCTCAGTACCAATGAGCAGGTTGATATCAAGAAAAAGACAACATCAGATAATCCGTAAGGGCTTTGTTGGAAGCCTGCTTTGCGGAAGGTAGAGCTATTAGAGGTAAAATCTTTAATATAGTAAATAAATATGCTTGATATATATTTTACCCTAATGAAATTGAAAAATAAAAAGGTCACCAAGAAAGTTGGTTTTAAGATAAGAGCAAGAAAGAATAGATAAGTTTTTTTTTTTTTTTTTTTTGGTAAAGTAGAAAGAATAGATAAGTGTTATAAGATTAATAGAAGAAGAGGCCTTTTAGTTTTTATTATATCAAATAACGTCTTTTTGCTGACTATTGGCAATACTCTAAAAAATTAAAATATGCAAAATGCTTAACTATGGTAAACTAGATCTTAACTAGAAAAAGAAAAAATAGAAAAAAGAATGAAGAAAGCCATCACTTTAAATTGCAATGAATGATTGATCGAAGTTTAGTTTTTTACTAAAAATGAGGTGAATTTAGTCATTTAGGAAATGGAAATAGTGTTATCCTTTTTTTAATCGGGCAAAATTACAAAATTGATTTTATTCCTATCATATCTTTCAACAATTTCACAAGAGAATCCCATTTTTCTTCACGTCACTTAGATGTTTCCTCAATCATGACCCCCAATTTGTGAAGAAAATCAATTAACTCCTTCATGACCTCGACCGTGACCGGAAGCTCCAATTTGTTGAGCTCATCCAAGACCATCCCAATCCTGTGATGGAACTTGTAAATCCTAATGCGATTCTTCATCCTCTCGTTCTTAATGTAGAGGACAAATTTTGCTCGAAGACAGAGGTCTAAAATTCACAAGATTTGCAAGATTCGGTGGTCATAATGTCTCCGCACAGGGAGGTTTGCCATAAAGGCTTGAGAGAGATAGAGAGATTCTTTATTGAAATTTATCACCATAAATATTTAAGTATTTTTTTTTTTTCAATTCAGGAGTTAAAAAATTTAGCATTAAAGTAAGGGTTGTACGAAATTTTTGATATTTTTAATGTTTTTATGCTGATAACTATTGGATATTAATTTTTAAATAGAAAGTATATTTTTTAATATGAAAAACAAGAAAGAAAAGGAGTGGTCCAATTTTGACAGTACGCACGGATCACCAACTTGTCTATTATATGTGATTGGATGGGATCCATGTCCCTAAGATGATGGCATATGTGATAGGTGCACGTGATTCGATCTTTTATAATCCTCGGATCGCATCCCTAAGCATGAATCACGGTCACGCGGGTACTGTTTTATTATTTTCTTTTACAGAAATTATACTGTGTGTGTAATTATGTTTTAGTAAAATATTTCGAGATGGAAAAAAATTTCAACTTCACGACAATTTGTTATAGGGATACGACGGATCATTGTAGACCTTTCCCCATTGTCGTAAGAAAAAAAAGTCAACATTTTTATTTAAGGTTACAATGGACCTATCATGAACATTTGTAAATTGATGCGAGTAAAAAAAAAAATTATCAATTTCTTTATGGTTATTATGACAAGCTATTGTAAAATTTTATGGGTCGACGTGAAAAAATGATTTTGAATTTTGTAATGTTTTGTTCTTTGTTACGTCGGATTGTCAAAAAAACTTTTGTTATTTGTTGTAAGAAAAAAAAGTTTAAGTTTTACAACATTTTATTCTTGGTTATGAGGAGTCATCATAAAGTTTTCTAAATTGTTGTAAGAAAAAAAATCCAATTTTATGATGCATGGAAAAGAAATTTGATTTTTTTTAAAGGTTAAGATCGACCAAAATCTTTCAAAATAATCATGAGCAATTTTTTTTTTCAAATTTATAATGCATCACTCTTGGTTAGGTGGATTTATAAACATCTGTGAATCATCTTAATAAAGATATTTGTTATTTTACAATATTTTATTTTTAATGCCGAAGACATTCATAAATCGTAATAAAAATTTCTTTTCCTAATTTAATATATATATATATTAAGTTTATGACCGACAAGGAAAAAAAAATCAATTTTACGGCCACGGATCATCGAAAGACAGACATTTGATTCTTGTTAACCACGGAGATTTGAAAATCAAGGCATAAATAAAAGTAAAAACAATCAAACCTTACCGTGCTGCACGTTAGTATTGTCGGCGCACGAAAGTCCAAAAGTAAGTGGATAATGGGATGGAAACTGGGTCCATTTCAACGGCCAAGATCCCCCTCTTCCCAATCGAAGGGCCCACGTTCGTGGGCATGGTACTAGATCGTTGCCATTTCCCTTTCACTTGTGACTCACGGCTCGGCAAAAAGCAAAGTACTTTCCGCCCCCCCACAGAACACGATCGTACCAAAAAGCAAATATTCTACACCAATACATACATCTTCGCTTTTTGCAAATTTTTTAACTTTATCTCAGGCATACATTTAATTTACAAAAGGTTTCATTATAGGAATTTATTAACGAATGTTTCAAGATGGCCAGGAAGAAACCAAATGAAAAGTTGAAATTTTCGAAAAGAATTATATTTAAATAACCCTTCTTTCTTTACAATCCACTTTGCAAGGTGGGGAATCATTCGAGTCTTA
The DNA here is from genome assembly GCA_014182735.1 of Corymbia maculata. Lineage (NCBI taxonomy): Eukaryota > Viridiplantae > Streptophyta > Magnoliopsida > Myrtales > Myrtaceae > Corymbia > Corymbia maculata. Next base: position 23,405,066 of record CM024688.1, on the reverse strand, counting down.
GAAGATTATCCAATTTTTTCCGACTCATGATTACACAATCGGGTCGGGTCGAAATTCCCCAAATCCTAGATCTGAGTTTGGGCTTCCTCTTATTTTTTTATAATTGTTCGGGAGTTTGGGCTTCTTTTTGGGCCGAAAGTTTGGGCTTTTCTCTGTTGCGAGGTTCTTTTCTACACTTTCTCAGAATCGGCCCGACAGGACTCGATCACTCGGTTCGGTCGCCGCGACTTTAGGTCAATCAATCATGGGCCCCACTCTGCGGCTCCCAATCAATATCCATAATAATTTATCCCCATCCACTCCACTCCCCACCTGTCCTTCCCATCCACCGTAAATTTCCATGAACTTGCCCCCGAGACTTATCGATTTCATCGATATCCTCAGGATTCGATCCAGAAAAAACACATCGCGCACGCCTAAGTCAACGCCAGAGTCAAGCCAAGCGCATCATCATCCACCCACATTTCCAGACTTCAAATTCAAGAAACACAGAATCAAGAATCGCAGGAAAATCGCCAGATCAAGAACCAAGAAACCAAGAAACCAAGAATCCAAGAAATCAACGAGCAGCAAGAGGGGTAGAAGAGGGTAGATTCAAGAAAAGCTCCCTAACTTATTTTTCCAGCAGTCAATATCGCACTTCTCAACATTACGACACGACAGACACCCAACAGACACCACTGATCGCCCATAAGCCCACGATCAGATTGGCCGAACAACTCCACACACTAAAAGGCGAAAAACAAGGACACCCATAAGACAAGACCCACGCTCGAAAACGGACAAGAGATCAGATCAAGATTCCGTTGGGAGACGGGGCTGGGATCCGGCGACCGACGGGGGCCGCCCGATCTAGGAGAGCTGGCCGCAGTCGGCGATGGCGACGGGCTTCGAGGTCCTGCCGGAGCTGGACCCCACCTTCTCGATCGCCTTCACGATGTCCAACCCCTCCACGACCTGGCCGAACACGACGTGCTTGCCGTCGAGCCACTCGGTCTTGGCGGTGCAGATGAAGAACTGGGAACCGTTGGTCCCCGGGCCAGCGTTCGCCATGGACAGGATCCCGGGGCCGGTGTGCTTCTTCACGAAGTTCTCGTCAGCGAACTTGGAGCCGTAGATCGACTCGCCGCCGGTCCCGTTCCCGGCGGTGAAGTCGCCGCCCTGGCACATGAACCCCGGGATCACGCGGTGGAAGGTCGATCCCTTGTAGTGGAGGGGCTTCCCGGAGCGGCCGACGCCCTTCTCCCCGGTGCAGAGAGCACGGAAGTTCTCCGCCGTGCGCGGCACCACGTCCGCGTAGAGCTCCATCACGATCCGGCCTGCCGGCTGGCCGCCGACCGTCATGTCGAAGAACACCCTGGGGTTCCCCATGGATCTTTCTCAGAGATTCGCTTGGTTCCTGATTTTCTCGGGAAAATTCGAGGATGCAAACAAGCGAGAAAATATAGGGTTTTCGGGAAATGGTGAAGATGGAGATGGGTTTTATAGAAGGGTTGGCCAGGGTATTATCCAGGGAAAGCAGGGGCCAACCGCACGATGCGAACACGTGTCGAGATCCGAGCGGGGGCGTGACTAACCGGGGTTGAGTCAGGATCAAACCGCGGTTAGTAGTTGAGATCCGAGGCGAAGCCTCACGGTAGATGCCTTCTTTCTTGTCAGCTTGCGGGAGAGGGAGAAAAATCTAAAGACATGCTTTGGATGGAGATGACGTGAAACGACGTCGTGGCGTCCCTTGCACGCGCCTCGCGCGTGCGTACGATGTGACAACCTCGGAGACCGAGCCGGGGGCCAAGCGACACGTGGGGGGGGAAAACGTGATGGATGGTTCGAGATCCTCGGCGGAAGGGAGAGGAGAAAATTCCCAGTTGAATTTCGTGGATCCCACTTTACGAGGTAATTATTCGATTTTCATAGGGCCACATTCGTAATTGTGGTTACACCTAATGTGGTATATAGGAACGATGAAATCGACGGTGCTAATTAATCTAATAAATTATTGTTTCAGATAACGCCTCGAAAACGGGATGTGCCCTGAACGAGTTTCAATAGTTTTGTTTCAAGTAATTAGATGTAATGGAAAATTAAGTAAGTCTACTTAATGTGTCAAATCTTTTTTTTGAAAAAAGTTACCAAATTGTGGGTCCATAATGTCAACCTTCCTCGGCACATAAATGACCCTTGAAAGGAGCATTAGACACCTCAAGCTCCGCCGTGCAGCGAAACAAAACCCGACCTAACTTTTCGTTGAAAAAGGAAAAGGCGGTGTCGAAATCTAATTATCTGTCAAAATAAAAGAGGGCTCGGCTAACTTAAGCAAATGAACTTCACCTTTGAATAGTACAATTTGATTAAGCAAATCAAGAACATGGATAAATCACGTCATCGCCACTCCACGAGCAACCCCTTATCTAGTTTTGGAAATAATTAATTGACAGCTCCCAGATTGTATCTTCCGAGCAACTTTCAAATAATCATTCCATAGAAACTCGATCATTCGACTTGAGGAACCTTAGGGGAATTGCGGAAAAACACTCGCGAACACTAAGAATTGCTTTTGCTCTTTCATTTGCTCGTGTCATGATCCGCAGTGGTAACTAAAATCAGAAAATGAAATTGGAAATTGTTTTCCACCCTTGGGAAAGAAAACTTGTCATATAAAGACTAAAAATGCTAATCATCATATTTTCAACAAAATCTTATCGAATTAAATTTTTGTAACATATAAAAACTTTTATAGATTGTAAACAATATGTTTCTTACTCTTATGGAACCACGGCTCAGGTGGTTAAGTCTTGCACCCAACCTTGGGGTACTCAGGTCCGATTGTTGGGGTCCTAGACCTAACCACTAAGGTCCTAATTGAAGGCGTGAAGTTTCTTAGGCCCATGAAAACCCAAGTATGGACATTGTGGACTCAACTCTGATCTCAATGGATTAGAACTTGAGAGCCGATGACTTGGACACGAGGGCCAAGTCACCAGGCATGGCCTTTGAGACCTTAGGCATAAGCATCGAGGTCTTGGGCCCACCTCAAGGAACCAAGTATAGCCTTTGTGGACTTGAACATGGATGTCGAAAAACTAGGCTACCACAATGGACTCGAATCAATGTAAATGACTTGGGCGAGAGAGTTGGATACCTAGGCATGGTTGTCGGGACTTAGCCTAGATGCTAGTGATTTGACCATGTGAGTTGGTGCTCGAGTATGACTGTTGAGAACTCGAGCACAAGCATCCGATCTTCGCCTTGGCCATCAAGGACCTAGGACTAACCTTTGTGGACTCGAGCTGGTGCTAATGTCTTGGGCATGAGAATTGGGTATCCAAGCATGTCCAACAGGGAACCCATGTTGAAGGCCAAAGACTTGGGAATGGGAGCCAAATACTCTAGGGCATGGCTTTGAGGGACCTAGGCTAGCTTTTGTGGAATTGAGTTCAGGGTACTAGTGACTTTGGTGCAAGAGCCATGTACTCAAGCATGGCCGTTGAGGAGTTGAGAATCTAGGCCCGACCTCAAGAGATATGAAGCCAGCCTCTATGGCCAAGTTCAACCACTAGGGACCTAGGCACGATTGTATGGTCCTATGCCCAACTGATGAAATATCTATTCCCAGCATTTCATGTTTCATTTAATTTTGGAGGAAGATGATTTATATTATTGAAATGAGTGATTGACTTTTTTGAATTTAGACATTGGTGTACTGTTGATGTGAAGAGATTTTCCTTGACTCATCATCTTGAGTAATTCAAACACTAGAAAATGTGGAAAATATCTTTTAATAAAAAATTTTCCCCAAAAAAAATGGCATGTTTCTTAAGAATGATATTTTTGATGGAGACTAAATCGCAATTTTCTATTTTTCTCGTTTTCCTCTTTTTTTTTTTCTGTTATTTCTAGAAAAAATGTAAGAAAGATGTCCAAGTAAAATTTAAATATCAATAACAAACTTCTTGAACTGAACCGATGCTGTTTATTACTTTAACTTTTGTCTTTTTAACAAACAGCTCTAAGAATGTTATAGTAATCCATAAATCATAGGAAAATCCCACTAATGTCGGATATCCCTTTTGGGCTATGTTTTGTCTTAAAAAGCAAACAAAGGCAACATGTCTCCTTACTTGCAAATCATCGTGGGATCTCACACTTGGACTCTTTATTCACTTTTGGTCATCCTAAGAATGTGTCTTACATGCAAAGAAAAAGATATGATGCCATTTTTACCTTTAAACTATTTAGAGAACAAGAAAGTTGTGCTTAGTCTTTGTCTTCAAGAATCGGACCGAATTGGGAGCCACAAGATCAAGTCCTAGTTCCAAGCCGAGGATTGGCTCATCCACAAACCAATCACCTCTAATCAATTACCTTGTCTTGTTGACATCTAATCTTGTCGATCTAGTAAGTCATCTTTCTGTACAAAAAAATACAAAAAGGTCAAAATGATCGAAAAAATAGGTAAGTGGGTAGATTAGCAATAGTAATAGAGTTATTAGAAAACATATGCATTTATATTTCTTCAAACAAAAAGAAGAATGAAAAGATGAAAAAGAAAATAAAAAAAAAAATGAAAAAATGAAAAAAGAAAAAAAGAAAAAGAGAAAAGCAAAAGAGGAGAGGATAAAAAAGAGGGGAGCGTGGACGAAAAGGGGCGCGGCTGAAAAAAGGTAAGCTCTTCTCCTTGGCGGTTCTCTTGTCCAAACCCCACAAGATTCCGCCATTAGCATCCTTCGAGCTGCAACTGCGAGTAATCCATATCTCTGTTCTATTTCTGGGTTTTCTTATCCCGGTGGTCATCGATGATTTTCATCAGTGTGGTGTTGGCTTTGAATCTATGTTGTAAGCATCGAATCTCCCCGGACAAGCTTATGACTGGTGCACGTTTCATATCCCCGTTCATGTACATGTTTCCTTTGGTTGTGGTGTGGCTGCGAATATGTGTTTTCAATGGAGGGTGAGGGAGACGAAGGTCGACAAATGGTGGTCCGGTGACCGATAATGCAGTGGCGGCGGCGGCAGGTGGCCGGAGTCGTTCGTCCATGAAGGCGACGACATTATATTTTAGGAGATTTGGGTATGTTCTAGTAACCTTGGGCTTGGTTTTTTGGTCTTGTTGTGGCCGGATTGGGCTTGATTTCATTAAGCCCATTCCTTTCTTCAGGCTTTTGGCATCCATGGGCCGGTTGATCAAACATATAATGCTCCAAAAAACCATGAACTTCAGGTAACAAGTTTCCGACAATCATGGCTGCAGAGAAATTGTAACAAAGGAGCAAGCAAAGTGATTTTTGTATCTGTTCTTACCATGACACTTTTCTGGTAATGCCCAAGGATCCCAACTCGAGATGTCGACATTGGGAATTATGCAGGGTTGATCTACGATTCCTCGGACTCGCCTCTGCAAGTAATCATTTGCGAACTCCACCCCAGTTGGCCGGAATCTGTATCCGACGGGCAAAGGCGGGTTCATCAGAGCCCCCATCTCCTTCCGTTCTGTCCTAGACTCAAGACGCAAGTGAAAGTGACGAGCTCACTCCACCCTGAGGAAGCAAAGAAGAGGAGGTCAACACGCTCCTATCTGGCAGGGTATGGCGCTACAATTGCCACGTGGCAATCACTGGTTGGCCCACACTCTGATAGTGGTAGTTAGTTGATATATATATTAAAATGTATTATATCTTTGTAAAATAGATTCAATTCTGACCACTCATAATTTTACCATCAGATGTACAAGTGATCCCATTTCTGTGCCAAGGAAAAGATAGTGACCTGAATTTCTGAATATATGCTCTGATTTCCAAAAATGTGCATGTATTGCGGATTTCATTAATTGGGCCAAATGGACGGCCATGTTAAAAAAAAATTACAATATCTTCCAGGTGAAAACTCCAATCTACATAATTCGTGAGGTGTCAAAAAGTTACCAACTAAATCTACGTGAATTCAACACTTGATTAGGAAAATCATAATTTTCCCGACACCTTCAAGAGTGGACGGATGTAGTTAAATCCCGCGATATCTAGCGACATGACTGTCCAATTTGGGCAAATCAGGTGTCCTTGCAAAACTGTATAAAGAGCACGACTCTGATCGCAATCTAAAGAAAATTTCATTTTCTGTCAAATTCGTTTATACCCGGTGATGTCTACACCTCACTCTATCTCCAAATTTATTTAAAAAATCATTTTAGTGTAAAAAAAAAAAAAAAACAGCATGGATATTGTAGTGAAGGCGGCTTTAAGATTCTCTATTTATTCTAGTCGACTTAGGGTTCCCATTCTTTAGAGCGAAAGGAGAATATCATACACGAATTCAGGCGCAAGTGAAATACGAGGAAAGATCCAACAAAAAATTAGAGAGGGTTCACCGAATGCGAAATCTAGGAATCTAAGTTAAAGTCCAAAGCAGGGATTGGAAAAGTATGACCCTGTCGTGCAGGTGGGATTCCAATATGATGATTCGTCAAGACTCTTCAGAGGCCGTTGGAAATTTCGGACTAGTCTTCCTGCTTCGTTCGCGCTCCCTTCTCTCTTTCCCCATCTACAAGTCTCTATCATTGGTACAGCTTGGGTTGGCATTTCACGCAAGAACTTTCTCGTGAGGAACATTGTTGAATATCGTCAAAAAACATGTCGAGATTTTCGCACCCGAGCGATGCCCTGATACTATGATAATTGCATTGCACGCAAGAGAGGTCACACTTTAAAAAAGAAGAAGTATTGAACAATTAAAATTGAAAAGAGATCGATGGATATATTCAGTCTTGAATGGATTTTGGATTTGTATCATCAAATGATGACTCTATCATTTTCTTGCTTACAACTTAAAGAAAGAGGACGGGTTGAGAGAGGAGCTTTTAAACGTCGTTGTTAGATGGTTGGTTTGCAACCTATTGGCCCCATTAAAGAGAAGATTCAAGAATACATCGAGTTTTTTGATTTCACGTCGTAATATCCGCAGTCGGATTGGAGAAGCAAGCTGTAGAGAATTTGATGGCCCTTATTCATTGATATGGGACTTTGTAAAGATGAAAATGACTTCCAAAAAGAAGATATTATAAACAAGCATGACAAACATGACCACTAAAGCTTAGTTAGGTAGAGTGTCTTGTTTGTAGATGCATGGATGTTTTTTCGAAGGAGTCCGTCACATCATGTAATAAAAATAATTAGATAAAGACCAAGTAATTCTCTTGGAGAAACTTGTGTGGACATCCTTGAAGGGAGGCTAAGGGCTTGTTTGGTAACCTTCGAGCTGCAACTGGACACGCCCTCCTTCAATGTAGGTCTTCCGATCGAAGAGACAAAGGAGCTACATGAAATAACTAGTATAACCACCTAGAGGGGGGGTGAATAGGTGTAGTAAGATAAATCAATCGTTTATATGCAACTTTTCGAATCAATGAACTGAAATCAAGTAGAAGGAGTTAGAGAAGATTGCAAACACTGTTTATAGTGGTTCGGCTTTTGATAAACCTACGACCACTCTCCAAGAGACCAGCCAATTGGCTGTATTCCACTATATGATCAATGGCGATTACACAATCTCGAGTGTTTGTACTCAGTGATGATCTGTCTCACTAAGTCACTCTCTTTTTGTAAAACACCTAGATCACTCAAATGCGCACTATGAACAACAATTGAAGAATTGAATTAGCTTTGGAATAATGTTCATCTATCTTTCCCTAAGTCTCAACCTACACTTAAATACTCTCCAAGCCATACTCGACCGTTGGCTCTTTCCTTGAGAGTTTAGTCTTCCTTTCTTGGACAGTACTTTATAAGGCAAGTCTTTTTGACCGTTGAGGGTGGATCGATCCCCTTAGATTCGTTCGCCCATACAACCGTAATCCGGCTTCCATAAGTACTCTATTCTTCATTGGAAGTTGCTCATTTATTGATCCTGTCAATCAGATTAGTATAATAGAATCAACATAAATAAGGTAAGTGAAATACTCTACCGTTGGTGATCTTATCGAGTAGGTTCATCTTAAGTCTGATGGTCTTAAGTACTGAATCTTCCTAGATTTTCGCCCGGTTTCGTTCGTACTTAAAATCTCGCCCCGGTTCATTCGGACTTAAAACTCGGGCCAGTACGGTCGGACTTAAAACTCGATCCGGATGAGTCTTTCCGTCCAGTACGGTCGACTCTTAGACATCTTATGCTTTATCTTCTGCAATAAGCAGACTTTAAAGCCTATGTCATTCCGTGTCCTTTTCCTTCAAGAGATTGATATAAATATCATTCATAAGTTGTTTTGTTAGCATCAAAATTAGGAGTTTTCTCAACAATCTCCCCCTTTTTGATGGTGACAAAACACCTTATACATATAGCTTAACGTCCCTGCAAGATATGGTTAAAAAGAGCCTGTTTCCAAATATTCTGCTCAACTCATAATTGTAGCTCATATCAACCCTGTATAGACAATACAAGAAGAATATAATAACATGATTCGACTTTATCGATCGTGAGATCATCCTATAAGAGAATACTATTAGCCATTCATAATCAGAACTTTCATATCACAGTATCATGCATCAACCCAATGATAAAGTCAACTGTCATGCATTAACACAATGATAAATCCATCAAAAATCAACTTCAAGCAGCAGCAATTCAAAAATCAGTCAGCAGTAATTCAAAAATCAGTAAAGCCAATATCTACTGCCTCTTTTTGTCAACTTCAAAAAATCAGTTCAAAGAGATGTTTTTAAGAGGTTTTCTTGTTTGGGGTCCGAACAAGGGTGAAATCCTCCATATCGGATGCAGACTTTTCAATCTCACAATACACCGATTAACTGTCTTCTCAAGAGTTTCCGATGCCTGTATTGAAGGAGGTTTCCAATTGTACCGCCGATCCCTTATCTCTGTTAAAAGTCCTAAGATATTCTGATAATCAGCATTCCCAGATGAAGCTACAGGAACTGGAATGTCAATATTTTCATAATGACGTTCCCCCTGAGGTAATGCTTCATTTTGTCCTTGTTGCCCCTCTTTTGCTCTGTCCTCATCTCTTTCTTCTTCTTCTTCTTCTGCTTCTGCTCCTTCTTCTTCTTCTGGATCATCCATTGATTCATATGCATCATTCTTCTCATGTTCTTCATGTGTTTCTGCCTCTGGTTCAGTCATTCTCTGAGAATTTTGACGCATATTTGCCAGAATTGCGGATATGCTTTCTTCTTCATCTTCTTCATCTACCAAGTAGGAGTTGTCTTCTCCTTTTAGAACTTGGCTCGGCGTGAGCCGATTCTTTTCCTTTTCGTTTTGCTGTTGTCTCTCGCTTTAGCCAATTCCTTTTCTTTTCGTCTTCATGTCTCGCAACATCCTTCGCCTCATCTTATTGATCATTTTCATGTCAATGATCATTGTGGGAAGAGTTTTAGTACGAATCTTCTCGGGTATGTCTATCTTGAGATGATCAAAGATCCTTGTAACTAAAGCTCCATAGGGTAGCAATCCTTTGTCCTTTGACATTGTCCGATACATATGCAATATTATTGTATGAGGCAGTGAGAACAGTACCCATTTTTCAATGGCCCACATCAGTTTGGCCTCAAATTTGGAGACATCAGTCTTGGATGATGCTTTTGGATGAATGCAGCTTATAATAATCTTGTGCAAAATAGTTCTTGTAGAAGTTAGAAGAGGATAAGTTATAGTGGCCCTTATAGACTTTGTGAGAAACTTACAAACTGTTTCATAAGGGACGTCTATTGGCTGAATGCTTCTCTCTCAACTTTTATAATGTCGCCGAGTATTCGAACTAACATCATAGAACTTGTCATTCACACCGAATTGCATTCTCGTCCGGAGATAGAAATGTCAGATTTGAGTAAAAATATGCTGTTAATTCAGGATAGACAGCAGCAGAATCAGTGCAAAATTGGTCCATCTGCAACTTTTCAAAGCATCCTCGCAGATTCACTTTAGCAGCATCCAAATAATCAAAATCTACAATTCTATGGTTCATGACTCCTCGATCCAACAGTTTGTTAAAGAAAGTCTTATGCTCTTTGGATCGAAATAATTTTCCGGTTGTGTTCCGGACTACAGCAGCTATTCCCATTCTCACTTCAAAATTTCTGTAGATTGTCTCATCATCTTCCTTCAACTTATCTTTGCTTCTCCCTGTATCACTCACTCGTTCTCTACGAGTAGAAGATGATTCTACAGTCTGTACTGCTTGAATGAGACGGAGTTCATTTGCATACCCATTTTGTCTCAAGAAAAATAGTTTGACATCTTCCCTAACATTTCTCCAGACTAACTTCTCATATCTCTTCATAATTACATGAGGACTTTCAGTGGGTGTCGGTAGAGTTAATCCAGACGTACCTCTACGTGAGACATTCCTTTCCTCAGATTGTGAGTGGAGAGTTCTTGGAGATTCCTCATTATCCTCTTGATTTCTTTGAGGAGAACCTCGTGGAGATTGTTCTTGAGTTTCTTCGGAAGTCTGTGTTAGGTCGAAATGCGTCTGTCCTCCATTGATTCTTCTTCCTCCTCTCCCAGCAATCCTGTTTGATCTTCTTCTAGGAGATGGAGTTCTTGATCTGGATATGGAGGATCTCGAAGCCATGTTCGGAGAAGGATGGTTTTGGCGAAGAATGATTTAGAAAACGTTTTTTTTTTTCTCTGTTAGGGTTTGTAAACACAACGTTCTGGAGAGTTGTGAGGAAAAGACCCGACTTTTGGATGTATTTATACCCTTGTTAGGAGAACAAGTGAACAGTCACCACCCAAAATGAATTAAAATGGCAGTTATTCTAAATTTAAACGAAGAATCAATCATCATGGACATATGTCAGAAATTATGCAAATCAATCATGCAGATCAAAAACTTACTAAAACAATTACCCGATTTCAATAAGGAAATAACACACCATCCCAAAATACCATTATTTCCTTTTTCACTCTTCTTCTAAGAGTGATCTCATCCCGACGATTGCTTCTATCGACTTTGTCCTTCTCATAGAATTTATAAGAAAGGGTTAATGATATTTAAACACCCACATATTGAATCGAATGTACCTTTGTCCAAATGCGGCTTTGTGAAAATATCTGCTAATTGATTCTTAGAATCAATGAATTCCACATAAATATCTCCATTTTGCACATGGTCTCTAATAAAGTGATGTTTAATCTCAATGTGCTTTGCCCTGGAATGTAAAATTGGATTCTTGGTGAGGTTTATGGCACTCGTGTTGTCACATCTTATTTCAGTGCAGGATTCTTCTCTCCCATAGTCTCTTAGTTGCTGTCTCATCCACAGAATCTGTGAACAACAGTTTCCAAGTGCTACATATTCTGCTTCTGCTGTTGATAGAGCCATAGTATTCTGCTTTTTGAAAAACCATGAAACTAGCATTTTTCCCAGAAGTTGGCATGTTCCTGAAGTACTCTTTCTGTCTACTTTGCATCATGCTAAATCTGCATCTGAGTAGCCAAGAAGAGTAAAATCTGTTTCTTTTGGATACCATAGCCCCAAGTTTGGATAAGTGGCTATATACTTAATTATACGTTTAACAGCAGAAAGATGTGATTCTCTAGGATCTACTTGAAACCTCGCACAAAGACAAACACTATATAGAATATCGTGTCTTGATGCGAAGGTAGAGAAGAGAACCGATCATGCTTCGTAATACTTCGATCAACCTTCTTTCCCTTTTCATCCCGATCTAGTTTGATGGAGGTTGCCATTGGAGTTTCGTTCTTCTTGCGCTTCTCCATTCCAAATTTTTTGATCAAGTCTTTGGCATACTTCTCTTGATTGATAAAAGTTCCACGTTTCGTTTGATTGACTTGAAGTCCAAGGAAGAATGTCAATTCTCCCATCATGCTCATCTCAAATTCTTCCTGCATAGACTTTGAGAAGGTCTTGCACAAGTGCTCATTAGATGACCCAAAAATAATATCATCTACATAAATTTGTACCAAAAAGTATATCTTTACCTTCCTTCTTGATGAACAAGGTTGTGTCTACCATACCTTTCCTAAATTTGTTGTCTAGTAGAAACTTGCTCAATCGTTCATACCAAGCTCGAGGAGCCCGTTTCGCACCGTAAAAAGTGCCTTTTTTAACTTGCATACATGGTCTGGTTTTCTTGGTTCCTCGAAACCGGAGGTCGTTTCTACAAACACTTCTTCTTTGATAAATCCATTCAGAAAAGCATTTTTCACGTCCATTTGGTATAGCTTGAAATTTTGATAGCAAGCATAAGCAAGTAATAGTCTGATTGCTTCTAGTCTTGCAACTGGGGCATAGGTTTCATCATAATCTATTCATTCAGATTGAGAATAACCTTTTGCCACGAGCCTTGCCTTGTTTCTGGTGACTTTTTCCAAGTTCATTGACTTTGTTTCTGAAAATCCATTTGGTTCCAATGATTGTTCGTCCTTTTGGTTTGGGTACTAATTCCCATACATCATTCCTCTTGAACTGTTGAAGCTCTTCTTGCATTGCTTCTATCCAGCTTTCATTTTGCGGTGCTTCATCAATTCCTTTGGGTTCAATTTCGAGATTAGTGCAACAATACCGTGTCCTTTTTGTTTCTTGATCTGGTTTGAATCCCTTCGTTGATGCTTCCAATCACAAGCTCCTTGGGATGACTAGACTTATGCTTCCGGTTTCGTTTGGAACTTCATTATTATCGTAATCTTTTCGCCGATGCGAAATATCAAGCCGAGTTGGTCATTCGCATGAGTTGCTTCTTTGATTGTTTTCCCGGGAAGATTCTCGCTTCTTTGTTGAAATCCGATCTATCGAGCCGCATTTGATTCCGATTCTTCATTTGCGTAACCGCTCTGTTTTGAAACCTCTTTCTCCGAAACTTTACGTTCATGGATTCTTCCACCGTCGAGTGTTCTTGTTGAACACTCTATATGCTTTACTAGAGTTTGAATAACCCAAAAATACCTTCATCCGACCTTTCTTCAAACTTACTAGGTTGATGATTAACATTTTTAAGAATATAGCATAGACAACCAAAGATACGAAAGTAGGAAACAATAGGTTTTCTTTCTTTGAAAATCTCATAGGGGGTTTTCTCAAGAATTGGTCTAAAAAGTACTCTGTTAATAATATGGCAAGAAGTAGAAACCGCCGCCTTCCGAACCGAGTTGCCACCTTGCTTTCCATAAGCAATGTTCTGGCCATTTCCCGCAAAGACCTATTCTTTCTTTCCACAACTCCATTTTGTTCGAGTGTAAGGAGATGAAAATGTATGCTGTATGCCATTTTTGTCACAAAAGTTTGAGAAGTCTTGATTTTCAAATTCTCCCCCATGATCTTTTTGATCCTTGAAATAGAGTAACCTTTTTCATTTTGAATCTTCTTAGCAAAAGTTGAGAAATATGAGAAGGTATCTCCTTTATTTGCTAGAAAATATACCCATGTGAATCGAGAGTAATCATCAACTATCACAAGACGGTATTTCTTACCTCCAATGCTTTGGGTTCTCGGTTGGTCCAAATAAGTCCATGTGAAGAAGCAGAACAACACACGATTAGTAGAAATTTGTTTTATAGATTTGAAAGAGCTTCTTACCTGTTTTCCCAGTGTACATGCGAGCAAAGCTCTGTTTTCTTGTAACTTAGTGAAGGCAAGCCACGAACAAGCTTTTTGTCTTTGGCAAGCTTGGAGATTTGTTTCATGCCGACATGCCCAAGTTTGCGGTGCCACATATCTCGCTTCATCTTGGGTGATAATAGACATTTCGCAAAGATCTTCATTTATGTCCGGAAGATAGATGTTCCCATGTCTTCGTCCCAAAGTAAAAGTCTGTGAGGAGTCATTGCTTGTTCCAGAACATAGGTTCTCTTTGAAGTTTATTCTGAAGCCGGCATCACACAACTGGCTAATGCTTAGAAGATTGTAGTTTAATCCCTTGACTAGAGAAACGTCGTTGATGATTAAACTACCGATCTTGACAGTTCCCAGTCCTATAATGTTTCCTTTGGAGTTTCCTCCAAACGAAACTGTTCCTCCCTTGATTCTTTCGTATCCAATGAACATCTTTGAATTTCCTGTCATATGTCTTGAACATCCACTGTCCAAGTACCATTTCTTCTTACTTTTGAAGCTTACCCGCAATGTTTACAAATACTCATTTTTTTCTTTGGTACCCAAATTTTCTTGGGTCCATTGAAGTTAGTAGTATAAGCTTTTTCTATCCATTTCTTTTGAACAGTCTCCGTACTTTAGGACATTTGTTTTCAAAATGTTCTCTTTCTCCACGCTTAGAACATTTGAGATTGTTTCTTCCAATCGGTCTTACAAAATTGTTTTTGAAATGATTTCTATAAGATTGTCGAGGAGGTCTTTGTCTTATCATTTCCTTGACTTTAGGAAAATCAATCAGTGAATCATTTTCCTTATAAAAACCAAGTCCAGACTTATCATAATACGGAATTTGAATGGAAAGTATATGCTGTAGAGTTTTTGATCATTTAGAAAATTTTGTGGTAATATCTAAGAATTCCTTTTTAAAAGAATCATTCTCCTTTTGCAAAGAATTTCGATTTTCCTTTGTTTCCAAAAGTTCCTTTTTAATAGACTCATTCTCATTAAAGAAACTCTCGATTTTCCTTTATTTCCAAAATTCCTTTTTGAAATCATCCACTTTTCCTTTCAAAGAAACGTTTTGATGATTCAACTTGGAATTTTCCTTTTTTAATCTGGAGATCCTTTTCGAGTAGTTTTCGATTAGAACAAAGCTCATTTATATAATTTGAAACTTCTATAGGGATCTCGAATGATTTACCTCGATCTCTCTCGTCCGAGTCCGAGTCCGAATCGCCGTTTCGTCCGAGCCTGAGTGTACCATAAGACAGATGTTTCCATATTCGTCTTCACTATCCTTGACTTCTGTGTCACTCCATGTTTCAGCTTTGAGAGCCTTCTTGTACTTCTCAAATTTCCCTTTGTTCTTTTTGAGTTTGGGACAATTCTGTTTCTTTCCCATCGGTACTCTTTGACGTCTTTCTGGAGTTATCCGTGGGCTCAATTCCCCTATTAATCACATCCCATTCCAGTGGATCTTTCGATCTGAGAAAGGCCTTCATTTTATTCTTCCATATATTGTAATCTTTGCCGTCGAAGTATGGTGGACGAGTGTTGCTCTACCCCTCAATCAAACCTGGTGCAAGAATACTAGCCATAGAGGATCTTTAACTCAGAAGTAATAAACACTTCAAGATCTCGAGCACGAGGCTCTGATACCAATTGAAATAACTAGTATAACCACCTAGAGGGGGGGTGAATAGGTGTAGTAAGATAAATCAATCGTTTATATGCAACTTTTCGAATCAATGAACTGAAATCAAGTAGAAGGAGTTAGAGAAGATTGCAAACACTGTTTATAGTGGTTCGGCTTTTGATAAGCCTACGTCCACTCTCCGAGAGACCAGCCAATTGGCTGTATTCCACTATATGATCAATGGCGATTACACAATCTCGAGTGTTTGTACTCAGTGATGATCTGTCTCACTAAGTCACTCTTTTTTTGTAAAACACCTAGATCACTCAAATGCGCACTATGAACAACAATTGAAGAATTGAATCGGCTTTGGAATAATGTTCATCTATCTTTCCCTAAGTCTCAACCTACACTTAAATACTTTCCAAGCCATACTCGACCGTTGGCTCTTTCCTTGAGAGTTTAGTCTTCCCTTTCTTGGATAGACTTTATAAGGCAAGTCTTTTTGACCGTTGAGGGTGGATCGTATCCCTTTAGATTCTGTTTCCCCATACAACCGAATCCGGCTTCCATAAGTACTCTATTCTTCATTGGAAGTTGCTCATTTATTGATCCCGTCAATCGATTAATATAACGTAATCAACATAAATAAGGTAAGTGAAATACTCTACCGTTGGTGATCTTATCGAGTAGGTTCATCTTAAGTCTAATGGTCTTAAGTACGAATCTTCCTAGATTTTCGATGCGGTTCGTTCGGACTTAAAATCTCGCCCGGTTCATTCATTCGGACTTAAAACTCGGTCCGGTACGGTCGGACTTAAAACTCGCCTCCTGGATGAGTCTTTCCGTCTGGTACGGTCAGACTCTTAGACATCTTATACTTTATCTTCTGCAATAAGCAGACTTTAAAGCCTATGTCATTCCGTGTCCTTTTCCTTCAAGAGATTGATATAAATATCATTCATAAGTTGTTTTGTTAGCATCAAAACTAGGAGTTTTCTCAACACTACACACCTGCCTCCTTTGAATGTTGGCGTTCTTGTCGACATCCTTGGAAAATCTACCCTCTCTCTCGGTCGCCATGGAGCCTTAGTCACTAACCACATCAAGTTTCTCATCTTTGGCAAACGTAGCCTCCATGAGTATTGTTTTCCACCATCCTTGAAGACACATCAAAATATCTTGTTTAACTTAGTCCTACGACTGGGAAGACTGAAGTGGCCATTATGTTAGGATGCATGTATGAGTGAATTGTGTTAAAAAAATTCCACATCAAAAAATTAATATGATATAGAGTAGTTTATATCTCTAGTTGGCTTATAACTCTTTAGTTTCATTTTTGAGTAAATATGGGTCTAACTGAATATGTTGATTGGCTTGAACTTGGACTCCCTCTTGGTGATAGTTAATAACAAATGGTATCTAGATTAATGTTTTTGGGGAGTCGATGGTTAAGGCTTTCGGGTATATGGTATTAGGGAAATGTATCGAACTTTTGTTGCGCTTCTAACAAATAGTATCAAAGCTAATGGTTAATAAGGTATTGGGTAGATGGTATTACGAGAAGGCAATGAACTTTTGTTGCGTACTCCTAACAAATGATATTAACAAATGGTATCAAAGTCGATGGTTAAGATTTTCGAGCAAGTAGGCTTGTGGTGTAATAACACAATCCCATAGGGATGAAATTGGGCATTGATAGAGATTCAATCCAAAAGGATACCTAAATTAAGAGGGGGCAATCCTATAGAGCGGTTAATATATTTTAATTGAGCCATAACTCGTTGATTGAAGCTTTTGTGAGAAGGCGGGTCCAACTGAAAATATCGACAGACTCAAAGTTGGGCTCCCTTTTGGCGATCTTCCCAGGTGAAAGTGTCAAACTTATGCAATGCTCTACTTAAAGTAGTTTGCGACTGGCAATTGAGCTTTCAAGGTAAGTTCAAATGCTCATCTACAGTCAAAAAGAGGTTGAGAAGTTGAGACATTATTCAAATCCTATGAAGACAAGCTGCTATAAAGTACTGCGAGTTCATTGTGGGGTTTTTGGCATCAATATGAAAGCGAATCATTATTAAATCCCTGCATTCTGACCATTAGATTGAGATGCCCATCACATGTTCGATGAATTTACTTTGCTGCCACTGTTGAGTCCGAAGACATACAAATGTGGTTTGCATAATTTTACTTGATAAAATCCCACTCAATAACTACGAGTAATCCATATCTCTGTTCTATTTCCAGGTTTGCTTGCCACAGTGGTCATCAATGATTTTCATCGGTGTGGTGTTGGCTTTGAATCTATGTTATGAGCATCGAATCTCCCGGACAAGCTTATGACCGGTTCATCTTTCATATTCCCGTTCACGTACATGTTTCCTTTGGTTGTGGTGTGGCTGCGAAAATGTGATTTCAATGGAGGGTGAGGGAGACGAAGGTCGTCAAATGGTGGTCTGGTGACCGTTAATGCAGCAGCGGCGGCGGCAGGTGTCCGAAGTCGCTCGTCCATGAAGACGACGACGTTACATTTTAGTAGATTTGGGTATGTTCTAGTAATCTTGGGCTTGGTTTAGCTGGTTGAGATTGAGTTAGGTTTTGGCTGAGCGGGCTTGGCTTTTTTGGTCTTGTTGTGGCCGGATTGGGCTTGATTTCATTAAGCCCATTCCTTTCTTCAGGCTTTTGGCATCCATGGGCCGGTTGAGTGAGACCAGTTTGCTGTCCACATTCGGACCGGGCTCAACAGCCCAGCCCGAATCCCAAATTTCGGACTTTTTTGAAAAATAAATAATATAAAAAATTGAAAATAATAAATTTTTTTAAAAAAATGGGAAATGGCTTAGAAATAGGTCTTGACTTAGTTGTGTGACCTTAGCATTGGATTCAGTTTAGTTTCTTTTTTTTAGCATATAGTTTAGGTTTTAATGGGTTCTTTTGATAAGTAGTCTTAATAGTTTAATCCTTTATAGACAAAGAAATTGAATTTGTTCAAACTTAGCTCACGGGGATCATGTCCTAAGTCTTATAACATGGCCATGTGTATTTTTGCCTAATGGGTATCGGGTTTTTCTTTCCCGCAATTACTTTTCATGTCATTTCAATTACTCGATATTTACTTACCGCATTGCATTTCAATAAAATGTTTGTTACTTTCTTTTCTAAAATGGCTAGGATTAGTCTAGAATCATAATGAAATCCATAAAAACATTTGCATGATGACCTAGCAGCTTCGATACCTTAGGATCTTAATTCGTAATCAAGATCGCATGATCATTTAAAAAATGACCTTCCAAGTTAGAAGTATCGAAAAGGTGCTAAGTAGATGTTAGCGTAATCAGGTCATTGACCCTCAAATCTCTGGTTGAGAAGGAATTGAGACAACACTCATGCTTCTCAATTGGTTTTTAGCTTACGTTAATAGGTTAGTGGTGACTCTTAGTAAAGATATTTAAGTTGTTAAAGAACTTTAAAAAGAAATTGCATTTCACATGAGGTATAGACTTGGGAGTGGCTACACTCGAGATTGACCAACCTTCTTTTGGGTGACTGAAAAGATGATGTGATTGAGGAATATTTTCAAATGAACCATTAGAATTGTCTCACGAATGAATATCATTAAATTTATTCATCAAGGGTTGCCTCTCGAAAAAGTAGGTCACAAGACGTCTCTTTGAAAAAGATTTCGAAATATTCTTTTTTTTCAAAGATAAACGATAGCTTTCCAAAAGGCAAAAGTCCAAGGAAAAATGACACTAAATCACTACCAAAAACGATGATGCAATGAAATGGGCTAAAGATAATGTGGATATGATAACTATTAAAGTAATGAAACCACATTTTATCAAATATAACTTTTAGAATAATTGGCACTAGTTCCACAATATCCCACTTGATATTGATATCTGAGTGGGAAGTCTTGAGTTCAAGTGTTTTTAGGCCTCTATTCCCCTATCTAAGATATATTTAGCTATGGTCTTATAAAATTTCACAATAACTAAAAACATCAGTAAAACTCTTTCTCTTTTGAAGCACTTGAAGATTGATTTTGTCACTTGAGACCTAAGGTTTGTAGTCCATATTATAGGACTTTTAGGTAACCACATGCCTCGTGGAGTACTTATAAAAACTCGAGCACAGTCGAGACTTGAGATTTGTGCTAAAGAAACTCCTTATCGAGACCCAAGATTTGTGCTCCACCACCTTAGACTTTGAGGTACCCACGCGCTCTGTGGTATGCTGGAAGAACCTGATCTCCGAGAGCATGGGGACCTAAGTTTTATGGCCTTTGTCATAATCTCTTAAGTCTTGTGAATGTCCTTTACTACTACTTTCTCTATCCCCGTATGTAGGGGACAGTCCTCTCGTAGGGTAATTTTGCGGAAAGAAAGAAGTAAAAGTCGGCACTTTCGTGGGATTCTTTTCTCTTATTTTTCCTGCTGATTACGCCGACATTGCCCCGCTAGTTCGTGACGACGTAGCGAGCGTCAAAGTAATTTGGTCAAAACTAGAGCGGTGTCCGATCAAGCTTATTTATGGTCTCTGACTTGCACTGTCCCTTCAACACCGTCTGTTCCTCTTCTTCCTTGCCCGATCAAGGCGGTCAATCTGTTCCACCAAGATTTATCATCAATGGCCATAAGTAACAGCTCTACAATGTTGTACTGGCTTGACAAAGTGTCTTCCATGGATTGAGAGAGGCCATTTTGTTAGAAATCCTTGCATGAACCTAATCTAAATTAGGGATGTCAAGAAGGCCCAACTTTACCTGATCCGATCCTAAATTTAGGGTATTTCGGAGTTGGTTGAACTCTTCTTTGAATATGGAGCTGGTATTAGCCAGTGTTTGATTGGGGTTGGGTTGGAACTGACCCGCGCCGGTGTTTTTGGTACTGACACCGCGCGGGCCTTTCGGCCCCCCCATGCGGGCCATCTCCCTTTCTCTCCCCTTTTCTCTCTGTCGCATGATCGCCCCCCTTCACTCTCCTTTTCCAATCCTAATTTTCAACCCCGCCAGTACGCCAACACAGCCCACCGTCACCGCCCAACCACCACCGTCATCCACTTCCATCTCCGCCTCTCCTCGCAGCCTGGAGCCCCTTGACTGTTCAACCCGTTTCTGCTTGGGCGCCCCCCGCCCGGTCCTTGATGCTTTCTTGCCGTTTCAGCTGCGGGAACCGATCGCGATCGACGAGCGCTCGGGTACGTGTCCTTGTCGATTCTTCGCTGGCTCTCTGTTGCTCTTGCTTTGTCTAGCTTGACGGCACTCGCGGCGGTCGTGAATTTGGGTCGTGGGTTTCGTTTGCGCTGTCCGCGAGAGGTCTCTGTTTCTACTCCTGTGTCTGTATGCTGATTGTGTTTGCGGTTCCGATGGTCGAGATACGTCTCCTGTAGGTGCCTTGTTCGAGAAACTAATACATTTGACTTGAATTTACCCTCCATAAAAGTGCGTATGAATCTGTAGATTTTCCTAGTCGAATTTGTCATTCTCTACGTCATTCTCAACATGATGACATCTATGCATTGTACTAGAATATTGGAGAAAATACTGATGGATGGTAAATTTGGGTCAGGGGTACTAATTTGGGTTTTTTTGCTAGATGAAAGTAGTTAGGCATAAATATCGATTTGGGATTTTTTGTGAGACGAAAATTAGTTTGGAGTAAATGTATATTTTTTATGGCATTAACTCTTAGAATTACACACCAAAATCCCATCTATGGAAATTTTTTTACTTTTACATGTATTCAAGATTGACTCATCCTCTTCATTACCTAGCCTTCCAAGGCTGAAAGAGAGCATCAAGGATATTACAAGCCCCTAAAACGTTGCCCAGTTCAATCTGTTTTGTTTAAATATGATTAATTTGTGAATCATTTATCTTTTCAGCGCGTCCGCCACTCAAAAGTTTTTATGCATCTGTGCCAATAGCGACCATTGTTAAGATTAGAGGTGCTTCAAGTGTAGCCTGCTTGGACGTGATTTCTAGTTTTGACTTTTGACGCTTGGTAAGTTTAAAAAACACTTACAAATTGACAGCACAAAACACTTAAAAATATTTTAAAAATATTCAAATATTGACACTGTGACGTCCTGAAATTCGAGCTCTTTAAGCGATGTATGAATATGAATTTCGTTAATGCATTGTTGGATAATCTCACTCGTAATTGATCACTCTCGATATACTAACCTTGAGGGGAAAGGCTATTGAGGATGGAACTCATGCGATTAAAGAACTTGACTTGGGAAAACGACTTAACTGTGAGACATGTGTAAGGAAGATCCTGTGGTTATACAGGCCGATTTCAGAGATGGCTAGAAGTCAATTCATGGGCAGGGTATAATGGGACGACGGGTGAATCTGTTTACTATCATTGAGATCGCGAATGACCCTATGTCAATTCTCGGTAATTGTGTACTTTGAAATAAAAATTGACATTCGCAATTTCATGTTAGTCAAGGATGTCCATGTGTCGAGAAAACTTGAACGTGGTTTGATACTGAGTCAAGCGCGAGTCGGTTACGTGTAAATCCTCGGAGCCGCCTATTAGTCCGAGACATACCAAAATGGCATTCGAGCGAAATTGACAATGTATGAAAATCCAATATTGGATGATGGATTTTTGGGAACGTTTGGGATGAACTTTTGGACAATGCTTCTTTGACCTTCGATATTGCCGGTGAGCTCGGATTGTTGGAAAAGGAACTAACGGATCGAGGAATTGAGCCCACGAGAAAGTGGGTTGGGCAAGACCCAAGTGGGCCTCATGCCCAAGGAGGGGTGGCCACCATGGTGGGCCCAAGTTAGCCTTTGAGCCCATTGGACCCAACTAGCCCACTTGACTCTTCCTAGCTCATTGTCTAACCTTGAGCCATTTTGCGCTCAACCAATTCCCATCCCATTCCTATTCATTTCCTAGCCTGTTTCTTAGGCTTGCTCATCATCTCAACCCAAGGACAAAGTAGTAATTGTGCAAAGATAAAAAAGACCATTTTGCCCCTCTAGATATATTATTGGAAAAGAGACAAAAGAAGAGAGAGAAGATGAGGTCATTGTATTGGGAAGGGGCATGCATTGATGAGCCTTAATGGGAGTAGACCACCATCCCTTTCATCTCTCTTCTCCCTCTCTCTCTCTCCTCCCCATTTCAGCCGCCCATCTCCTTTCTTGCTCTTCTTCTCCCTTTCATTCCTTTCCTGCATTTTTCACTGTTGATTTAGCTTTGTCACCGCTGGAGCCACCTGCAGCAGCGGCCAGGAGTTTCAGTTCGTGCCCCCTATCGCCTGGCTCACCGATCTAGGTCACCGGCCAACCTGCCGATCGGTTAGAAGCTGCCGCTCCTTTGTCCGCCTGCTTCTAGTTGCTGCACCGCCTGGAAAAGCTCCTTCACCCCTGTTTTGACCTTGCCACTGCCCATACCAGCCACCAGCCTATCCCCCTGAAGCCATCAGTTGCTGGGCAACAGGTCGTCGGAGGGCCGGTCGGTTTGGCCAGTAGCCTTCCTCTTGGATAGTTCGGTTTAAGCTTTGTAGAGAGAGAGAGAGAGAGATAGACTTGGTTGCTGCTGTTTTTGTCCTGGGGCCGCCTTGGATTGTCGTAGTTGAGGTTCCCGTGCTTAGCCTTCGTCGCTACCACCCCGCCTGTGTCTCCGGCCCTCTTAACGGGTGAGTTTTCATCCTAATTCGTTGGTTAGTGCATAAACTTGCTTAGGATTGGTTTAGTTAGAGTTAATCTTAGTTAAGGGGATTAATTAAGGTGTATTAGAGCTAAGATATGTGGTTAGTTAGATGATTATGATTAGTTTAAATTGATTTTGCTTGATGCTTATTAAATGGGGTTTGTTGGCTTAATCTTAGATTAAGGGGGTTAAACTTGTTTAGTCTTGATTTATTGATTTCTTTAATTTAATTATTGTTTTATTGAATTCTAAATTTAATTTATTAGTTATTAAATTCTGGAATTTCACCGTTTATGATGTATGTACGTTCATGCGCACTATTCATGCGGTGATCGTTCATGTGACACCTGTTCATGCAGAAGCGAAATTTGGTTTAAATGAACATGTTTTGATCATATGATATGCATTGATATTTGTTAAATACATGGACATTTGTATGAATTGCGTGGGGGGTGTCGGGCATGTAACATCCTGAAAATCGACCCCATTTTTGGATTTTATAAAATGGCGATATTAATCGAAGGCTTGGTCAGTACAAATTTTCCGAACTGTGTTCGTGGGATAACGGATTACAGAGAGGCGCCTATAGGAAACGATACACGTTTGACTCGCAATTTCGATCATGAACGAACCCTTCGACCATGAGGACCTGGGAGGGAACGATATCCTCTAAGTACTAGACTATTAAGGAAATGAAAATAAATTGATTCGGTAGAAGTACGAAGTCGAACTGCAGGTGATTTCCGCACGACTTCGATACGAACTACGATCGACGGTAAACCGAATCCTTTTCATCTTGTACTCGGGATTATCAATTGAGCCCCCGGGATCACACGATAATCGAGGGACATCCCTGACTCGAGAATTGGCATAAACGTGGATCAAAGAATGATTGACCACGGGTCAAATGTGAAGAAAAGTCCTAAAGGGGCGCCTGATAATCCAAATTGTACTACGGTCGCAATCGACTCAATTTAGCCTTGATTTTTAATCCGATTTTGGGAACCGACTTCTCAGTGATATCAGGACTAAATATTTGAATGTTGCCTCATTTATTTTGGAATTTTCCGTTGGACACTGAAGTGCCGGAAAAAGGAAAAATTGGATCGGATTTCGGGCCCGCGGGTGGGTCGGCCTAAGACCGGCGGCCCAATGGGCCTTGCACCCATTCAGCCCAGCCCAAGAGGGGCCCAAGTTCCCCTCCATTTCCAGCCCATGGGCTTCTCTCTTTGGCCTTTTGCTTTTGAGCCCAAGTGGGCTTTGTTTTGTGCTTGTTTTTGATTGGTTCTTGAAGCAAGTGGCAAGCCCACTTGCCTTGGCCTTATCCAAGTCTTCAGTAGCCCCTTCTCTCTCCTCTTTCTCCCCCAAATTCTTGCAGCAATATGCCCTCACTCTCTCTCCCTTTTTCTCTTTCTTTTCTCTTCCATTTCTGCTGTTTCTTGCTGTCCATGCTGTTTTCCAGCCCAAAAACAGCCTTGCCGCCATCACCAGAGCCGCCACCACCGCCCAAAGTGTAGTCCTGGAAGTTAGGAAGCCAGCCGCACACCCCTGGTCACCCTTGGTCGCCCTGGACCGCCCGTTTCGGCCTTTTTCTCTCTGTTGGTCATTCCGTGTGAATAGTGTTCCGGGGGCTGTTTTGGCCCGTTTCGGCCACCGTTCGTCGTCCTTTGCCATCCCCGAGCTTACCCCTCATAGCCCTTGTTCCCCTCTATGCGCCGGTGTCGCCGGATTTCCGATCCAAGTAAGTTAACTTCCTAATCCTTGTTTATGGGTTAATCTTGCTTAGGGGTTAATTATTTTAATTTTTGTGCATGGTTAATTATGGGTTAGTTTGTTAATGGTGGCTGAGTTAATTAAGACTGATGAGGATTAGTTAATTGACCATGGTTAGTGTTAAAGTAACTAAGGTTAATTAATTAAAGTAACTAAGGTTAGTTTCTAAAGTAACTATGATTAATTATTAATCATGGTTGAGTTAATTAACCCTAGTTAGGTTAAATTTAGTAACCATGGTTAAGTTTAATATTATTTTATTAATTTCGGATTAGTTACTGTTCATAATTACTGTTCACGATTACTATTCACGATTACTATTCACGATTACTGTTCATGATTACTGTTCACGGCACTGTTCATGCAGAAGCTAAATCTTGGCTTATTTTGATGTGTTCTTGATTGTTTTGATTTATTGAGGTGCCGATTGTTAATTATATGCGTGAATAATGATGAAATGCATTATCGAAGACCGAGTGGTAGTGAAAGTGTTTGATTTATTGAGTTATTCCCGAGAATTAGGGAATGTACATGATTGTTGATTGGTTGAATTTGGAATTTTAGAATTGTGGAGTGATACCGCATGACATATTGCGTGGGTTATCTGAAATGGCATGTTGCATGAGCATGAGCGATGTTGCATTCACGACAGAGCAAAGATATAAATGGATTGCTTGATGATGTGTTGCATGATCACATTAAATGAGAGAACCCGGCGTTGCCGGAAGACCACCAATTCCTATGGGGTTGTGCCGTGGGTCGCCTGACTTCGGTCGGATGCCTGACAGGGAGGGGTTCTATGTGGGACTGTGGTATGGGGGTGGGTCCCTGGCCTCTGTCAGTTGCGTGGCTGCGGTAGTGGGCGGGTCCTATGCTCCTTCGGGAATGCCGTATTGGGAGTGAGCCCTTGACGTCGCCGTGCCTCGAGGTAAAGAGGACGAAGCTGGTTTAGCCAGGAACCGCCAACCATAAGGTTGTGCCGTTGGCCCAGGATGGGGCGTAATAATCGGAGCATGTGTGAGTGTGAGACATGAGAAAGCTGTGTGAGATGCTCTGATTATTTGCATGCTCTTAATGTCGTGATGAGTTAAATGATAGTTTCTGCAGGTCACGTGTGCTAAGGCCAGGTAGGATCGCCTGTGGTCGTGTCTGCTTATTGAACTGTCTTATGCTTTTGTTTCTCTTTGCATTGTGCTGACTGCTGGATTAAGTTGTATGTTAAACTCCCGAGGCGAGCGAAGTTCCTAACCGGGGCTTAGGACTTTAACTTGCTGAGTTTATCTCAACCCGTCGTGGTTAACCTTTTCGTGCCCTAGATGATGCAAAGTGCCGAGGATCGAAGAGAGCGATCCCTCTGAGGCCAGCGAGTAGACACTTGTACAGTGTTAGGTTAGCCAGGTCGGTTCCTTTTTGAGTAGGCCTTAGCTTGTCGCCTGTAGTAAGGCGTGTATGTATTTGCTAATGTGCTGGCTAAC
Organism: Corymbia maculata; assembly: GCA_014182735.1. Classification (NCBI taxonomy): domain Eukaryota; kingdom Viridiplantae; phylum Streptophyta; class Magnoliopsida; order Myrtales; family Myrtaceae; genus Corymbia; species Corymbia maculata. The sequence continues at coordinate 23,378,954 of CM024688.1, read as the reverse complement.
CTTCGATATATAAAAATACTGTTTGTCTTTCCTCTCGCCGTTGTTGCTATCCCTGTTGTTTGGTTTGGGAGTTGTTCGTTTCCGCATGTGCTTAATTACAAGATAAAATGAATTGGTCGACGACAGTACCTAGGACGTCGTACAGTTAGACCTCAAGTGAAATGGGGTTGCCACGAGCTCGAGAGTCGGGGCGTGACAGGGCATGTGTCTTTGTTCCGAGTTGTCTTGCTATTAAAAGGGGAATTATGCTTTGTTCGTGAGACATGGGAATTGAATGATTTTCTTGAGATGAAATTGTGACTGCATGGGTTTAATTGATTATTTCTGCAAGCACGTATCATGTATGTATTGGCTAATATTCAAGATAAAAATAAGCTGTGATGATATGCTTGCATGGTCACTAAATTAAATCCGTCACCCCAATAGGAGTTTGGGGGATGATAGTCCGACTCGTCAAAAATCCTGGCGGAAGTCCGGATGCGGAGTCGCGGTAGAGGTTGGGCCTATGCTCATTCGAGAATGTCGTCTTGGGAGAGAATCCTCGACGTCGTCGCGCCTCATGGGGGAGGGCGATGTTTGGCTATGCTAATAGACACCAGCGGGAGTTCGATTGTGGCCCTGTGGGGCGTTAATAATCGGAACACGTGTGGATGCAAGAACGCATGAGAAGCATGGCATCATTGGTTCTAATTATGCATGTGCCGGTTGCACTACTTGTAGCATGCTTTAATTGATAACGTGCAGGGTATGGCAATGGTCAGGTGAGATCACCTGTGATGTGACTCGTATGTGGTTGATTGAATGCAGTACTTGATTGTAGTATGCACTGGTTGTATTGTGTACATGTATATTGTGCCCTTATGGCATAACCGAGTAAGGTTGCATGCGAGCCGAATATTTACTTGTTCGTTGGCCCTGGATATGTGGGTTAGTCGTGTCTTGGTTGTAGTATATGGGTATTGTTGCTGTTGGTCTGCTCGAGGAATGATTCTGGAGAGATACCCCGGGTTGAGTTAGTGTTCTAATCGGGGCTTAGGGCGAGGAGTCGCTGAGATTATATCTCATTGTTGTATTAACCATTTCAGGTCCTTAGAGTGGTGCACCCTTTGTTGCGATTTGGGGTCCCCCAGGATTGGGAGACAGTCGTAATGCACTATCGCTTCCTGGGCCGGGTGTATTTGTATGAAAAGTACGTATCCACCATCTGGGTGGATGAGAGACCAGGGCAATGGATCCCCCATCGGTTCTTGGCGTGGTATATCAGGGAGGACGATCTCTTGATTGGTTCTCTATGTGGTTTTGATGGGCCGCCTGGTAGGGGCCCCAAAGATGTTGATTGGGATCCTGTGGAGTTGGATCCTCCTGATGGCGCAGTGGTGAATCCTGCTCCCGCTCCACCTGTTCCCGCTCCACCTGTGGTTGACCCGTACGCCTTCGACTACGACCCGACGGAGCTTGAGTCTGATGGGTCCCTGAACTTTGGTAGTCCCTGATAGACGTACTGAACTCCAGGTGTTGACACCAAAATTTTGATTGATCATTAATTTAATGCACAAAATTTAGGGATTAATTTTAACCCCTAAACAAAAAATATTAAAATTAAAGTGCATAGCATATAGTTTTAGGAGCATTTATTATTATTGCATTTGCAATGGACTGATGGTAGATGTGCTTCAATTGATGGTTCTAAACTTTAATTTAACCAGTTGGACTAAGCTCACAGTGAAAGAAAATTTGGTTAGGCCTATTAAGGAGTGATGAGTTGGAAGAGGAGAATATTCCCGAGAAAATTCGCATTATTTTTCCAATATTCAGGGAAGGTGTCGGATGAAATATTTGAAAAAATATCGCACGTGGGATACAAGAGCTAAATAGATAATATTCAAATTTATTCTCTTTCCTTAAATAACATAGTCCTCTCAACTATAAAAAGGGGGCCACACAATTCCATAGGGACATACAAAAAAAATATAGAGAAGGCAGAGAGAAAGCGTGAGAGATAGAGAGAGCAAAGTGTAGGCTCCCCATATAGAGAGAGAGGGCGCATCATATTGAGAAGAGAGAGTTTGCAAGTTGTCTCCCTCGAGCATGAGCCCTCGTAGTCGCGATTGAGCTTCATCAACTCCACGATGCAGCACTATTTCTTTGCTGCTATAGTCAACGATGATTTAGCCGACACCCCATGACTGCTTGGAAGGTTGATTTGCTCATTTGTGAAATAGTTGCCACTTCGAGCATCGTGGGACAACTTCTTTCTCCAATCAGCCAACGTGGAGCTGCCATCGAAATCACCACCATTGAGTAAGCCTTGCTGATCCATCACTCGACGATTGAGGTTCGCAAATTGCTAAATTCAGAAGCAAATAGTCAAATTATGTAAGATATATTGTCTAATTTACGAATACTTTGTTTCCTTATTGTTGATGCATGAGATTGAAATTCACGATATATTATCCCATTCACAATATTAAGTAACCTTTTAAATTAGGAAATTTTCCTAATTTTACAACATGCGTATGATTGTCAGTTCGATTTCATGCCCGAAATATGACTTACAATCGCATGGAAAAATCATCAATCCGATCTCATGCCCGAGATACGATTCGTCAATTTATTTCCATATTAAATGGACATAGATGATATCTTACGTGATTTGATGCCGTGCTTGATGTGGATGCGATTTCTTTCTAGATTTGCCTAATTTGAATTATTTTTTTAAAATAAAAATCCAAAAAGATTAGACAATAAACTAGAGTAGATTCTATTTAGATTATATTGCAAATTTTGGGTAATTTCTTATTCCGTATTTTTTAAAATAAAAATCCAAAAATATTGCTTTAGATTAAATTTAATTCCATTTCCTTAATTAAGATTGCATGTATTAATATAGGTTATTTTTAATTTGGAATTTTGATTACAAAAAAGAAAACATAAAAAAATGTCATTGTCACGTAGAATTAGGTCATCCTTGGAAATTTTTAGTTAGACATTTTTTTATGTCATTGCATGCATTACACATAATTTTAGGCCTCATTAAATAAGTGAAAACCTTAAAAAATATTTGAATGATTGCTTGTTAATTAGAAATTATATCTAGGATCATTGATATGATTTTTAAGCTAACATCTTCGTTGCTTTAAGGTAAGTATTTCCTCCATGTGATTGCAATTTATTTATTGTTTTATTTTATTGGGTGTTAGATAATGATTGCGCATTCGCATGATCACATTGCATGTTAAGGAGTAAATTAAAATTAATGCAAGCTGCCTGCAAATTATTTTTTTAAATAAAAGAGAAGAGGTACTGAAAGTCTCCGATTCCATAGTCTCTGGTTCGTAGGAGTAAAGTAATTCTCCCGTTATTTTACTTGGGTTTCCAATCAACCCACTAAAAATAGATTAGTGGCGACTTATAATTGAAAATTATTGGCATGTTAAGAATTTGAATTCTAAGTCGCGAATTGGTATGGGCTTAGGAGAGCCTGAGCTAAGTCTAAGCTAAACCCTAGGTGGTGCATCCGATGTGAGGTTGCGACACGAGAGTTTTTTTTTGGAAAGAACGGATTGACCTAGCCTTAGTCTCTTTTTGTCTGGCTTTGAGAAAAGGAACCGACCCACTGGTGGGCTTGTAAATTGGAAACGTTTCTTTGTTGGTTAATCTAGTAAATAAATAAATGAGCAGTTGTTGTTGTTCTACTGTTCATCCCTCATCCCTTTTTAATTGTTTGATTGACTGGGAGATAGTTCGTTCTTCGCTTGCACATAATGAGAGAATAAAATGAATGGTCGATGACGCATCCTAGGACGTCGCATTCTATTGACCAAGAGAAGGGGTTGTTGCATGCTCGGGGTTCGGAGTGTGAAAGACACGTATAGTTATATATGATTTTATTTCAAAATTTCATGAAATTTAAAATAAGTTTTTTTCCCTCATTTACAAATTTTGAAGGGAAAATGACAAATACCTCAACTTTAAGCCAATGTGCAATATGATTCTTGTACTGTTAATTTGTTCAATGTAGTTCATGAACTTTTAATACATATTCAATTTAGTCCCTACACTATATAAGAATATTTAATGTTGTCCCTAATCTTAACTTAGTGGAAAGTGTACTTTGAATATTTTCATATAGTTTAGAGACTATATTAAATATTAAGTTAAAGTTCAAGAATTACATTAGACAAACTAAAAGTTCAAGGACCATATTACACATTGGGTCAAAATTTTGAGATTATTTATGTCATCATTCCAATTATGAAAGGAAATATATAAGTAGAAGTCGCAAATAAACAGAACCCCTCGACCCTTAAACCTAAGAGGCCAAGATGCTCTTTGGTCCAGCTAAGTATGCTAATTGGGCTCAACATGAATGCGTCTGTGTAAATCTATTTTTTTTTTTGGTCAAAAAAGATAAAATGCACCCATCGTGGCGCTCGAACCCACGATTACAAGGTTAAGAGCCACACGCTCTACTGACGAGCTAGATGGGCATTGAATGTTTGTGTAGATCTTCCTTTGTGCGGATAATATCCAAGTGAATCGAACATTTCTATCCCACTGACATCACGAGGGAAAATTACTAAAAAAAGATTTAAGCCTATTACAATTATGTCAATTCAATCATAAATCCTTCTTTTTTTTGCCAATTTAGTTATAAATCTTTTGCAATTATGTTAATTCAATTCATTTTGCCAATTTTGTCTTATTGGTGCTAACATGGATGCCGACTAACGCCGATGTAAATAATTTTTAATAATATTTTATTTTTGTTATTTTCCTTTTTTTTTTTTTCTTTTCTCTTTTTTTTTTTTTTTTTTCCTCACAGTGGCTAGTGGGACTTGTGACCTTTGCTTGGCCTTGCCCAGATTTGGGTGAAGTCGCCTTGCCCACAGCCCCCAGGCCTTGCCTAGTGGCTAGCAAGCCTTGCCGAAGTCATGTCGGTCACTGTGGGGAAAAATGGAAAAAGAAGGAGGAAGAGAAAGAGAAAAAGAAAAGGAAAAGGAAAAAGGAAAATAAATAAATAAATAATTGAAAAAAATAAAATATTAATAGAAATTATCCACATCAAGATCGTTCGGCGTCCATGTCGAAGACGGTTGACCAAAATTAGCTGAATGAACTAAATTGACACAATTGTAAAAGGTTCAGGATTGAATTGGTAAAAAGAGATTTATGACCGTAGGTTCAAGACTTTTTGGCAATCTTCCCATCTTTGTCCGCCACTCAAAGCAAGAGCCTTCAAAATTAATTGTACAGTGAAATAATCTTCTTGACAAGACAAAGAATCATGTTAGTGGGCATCACCAATGCTAGCTCCAGCACCCATTTTCGGTCCATTGTCTAATTGCCCAAGACCAACCCTTGTACCTTGTCATCTTCTTCATTGTATGTCGTCTCATGCCCAGAGCTTCCGAATTCGGTGCCTTCATTAGGGGTGTCAAGAACCAAATCGAAAATTGAACCGAAATGGAAAACCGAACCCAACCGAACCGAAATTTCGTATGTTTTTGGTTCGGTTAACCGAAAAATAACCATTAACCTTTTCGGTTCGGTTCGGTTAACCTAACCGAATCGGAATTCTTAATAAAAATTGAATAATTTCCCTTTTTTACTTAAATTCCAATAAACAAAGTAAAAATGGGAAAACCGAAAAACCGTCCCGAACCGAACCAAACTGAAACGCATTTTCGGTTCAGTTCGTATTTGGTTCGGGACGGTTTCGGTTCGATTCGGTATTATCTCTTATCGATTCGGTTCGGTTCGGTTTTTGTTCGGTTCGGTTTTTTGAAAAAACCGAACCGAACCGAATCATTTACACCCCTAGCCTCCATATTGTTTTCGCCTCTGAATCTGCGCAAGGTCTCGCCATCAAATGGGCTATAGCATCTTGGCATTTCAGTGAGGCCTAAATCATTAAGAATTGGTGCTTCTATTCTGCCTTTTTCGCTTTTCGCTTTTGGTTTATGGCCAATTAGCATGAGGTGGACCTAGGTCGATATTCTCGACTTGATGGTGATGCAGATGGGAGGGGGAGCATTTGGCAAAACCTTTGCATTACTTTAGACCAAAGGGGTTTTCTTGCAATACAAATAGCATTTGGTGCACTTTTTCTAACAAAATTTCTGTTTCACTGATTTAGGTTCCCATGAAAAATCTTTGACCAAATAGTGCGTTTCAGTTTTATTATAAGGAATCCCAATCTTGTGCTAAGTATGGACAAATAATGTCAAATGCGACCACCCACTTGGGTGGCGCTGCTGGTTCGCGCTCTCTTCCTCTCGCAAAAGGTCGAGAGTTCGAATCCCAGTTTCGTCATATAGTGACTTAATTGGTTTCACGTGTGTGGTGGCTAGCACGTGTGGCCCTCAGGGTTTACTCCCCCGGCTGTCGGCGGGGTGCGGGGTTCCCTGGGTCATAAAAAAAAAAATGTCAAATGCGAATGCAAACTTTATTCTTGACTTGTATACAACCTTATATTTCTAGCCCAAATTATGGCGGAATTTAATCAATGACATAGTCCAAGTAGGCTTATAGCTGGAATTTAATCAACAGTAATACCCTTGGATAGGAAACTCAACATTGAAATTTAATTGACGATACTAAGCTTGTGGAACAACATGGAATCTAATCGATGATGTCGAACCAGATAGAGAGACATGCTGGAATTTAATCAATGATGGAAATCTTGAAAGCTATAGCTAAAGTGCGATAAAGTAAGGATAAAAGTAAATATAGTTGTTGTGATGTTCGGGGGGCTTTTAGTTGTGTAACTTGTGGTATTTATAATGTAGCTGGGTCGGTTGCTTTCCTTGAGTAGCATTCTTGATTTTTCCCACGTTTTCTTTCTTTCATTAACTACCTTATCCATATCTGAGCGCCTTTTGATTTGTCAATGATGATTGCACGACTTGCCCGCCAAGTAAACAACCATTTTCTTTAATTTCTTGTGCCTTATCCATAACAGTTATTTCTGCCTAGTTTTCAATATCAATTTAGTTTAAAATCCAAATTTGACTCATCCTACTCACAATCTGACACGTGACAACTAAGTATCTTGCCATGGACTTAGGTATATTCATTTGGATTCCTATCGATGCCTAGCTTCAAATCCCTTTAAGAATACCAACAGTTTTAGGTTTTATGAACAAAACGGGGTGTATTGTTCTTTTCTATGCCCTCGTGACCAGCATGTGATAGCAAGAGTATTTTTGAGTGTCAACATATACCCCTTTTTAAAAAGAATAAATTTGAATTAATTTCTTTTAAAGGAATACCTCGTCTTTCGCACAATTTTCTAAAGTGATCATGCCCTTTTGTCCTCTACATCTTTTCTTTGACACGAATCCCTTATTTATTTATTTATCCCAACACATTCCCCTTATCCTTGGAGAGAATCACCTCCTTTTCTCCTTAAACTGTCGTCTTCTACTAATGTCTCCCTAGAGATTCCAACAGTTCTTCGTCTCCTTTCCTAGACTCCTTTTACAATTCTTCTTCACTTCCGCTTCATCGTCTACCATGGCACCAAAGGTCACTTCCAAATACGATTCGACTAATTACATCAACAGTTTCATCACTCTTTAGTCAGAAGAATATGCCAACGACTGTCGCTTTGATCTATTAACCGAGGTCGAGGAACTAAGAGGTGGCTTTCTTCTGGGTCCCAACTTTAAGGACCGCACCAAAATTCCTTCATCGCTCATAACTTGCTTTCCCACTAAACAAGGTGAGATTTTGGCCTTTCAACATCACCCTTTTTTAGATATTTGGTCTTCGGCCTCCTCCCGTTTTCATGGGTTCCCCTCATTTGAAGAGGATTTCCATAAATGGTATCTTCATTTAAGGGATGACGAAGCAACTCGACTTACTTAGAAGCATGCAAGAATTGATAAGTCGCTTAAAGCTACCATGTATTCTTATGATATAACCCATGGATTAGTAGAATCCGCCATAAGCTTTTGGTCTCCTTCGACCAACTGTTTCTTTTTCCCTTGGGGACCTATGACTGTCACTCTTTTAGATATGTATGTCCTCGTGGGTTTCTAACTGGTGGGCCGTTCTACCGAGTCCTTGCCAGAACTTGAAACTCCTTTCATTCCAAACGAAGTCCTTGCATATAACAAGTTTCTCAAGCGATTCGGCAAAAAAACTGTGCCTGTCGATGACAAAGAATGCATTGCTTTTCTGTTATATTGGCTATCTAAATATATGTTTTTCAGTCCTACGCTTAAAGTTAGCAAGGGTTATCTTCGAATAGCTGCAAATTTTGCACATGGCAAGCATATTGCTCTTTGCCCAAATTGCCTTTTCTTCATTATATAGAGTTTTTACTCATGCTTCATTATCAATGAAAAAGGCACCATTTTTGGTCCTTTTTGGATTCTGCAAGCATGGATGGCTTTCTACTTCGAATTCCTTTTTGACCTTGATTCTCGTCATCGCCCTTGCTACTCGGGCGATACATTCGGAAGACCTTCCTTAAGTAATCGATTGTTAAATAGATTGCCAAAGACAGTACCTTTAGACATGTGTCCTTTTGCTTTCTACCTCAAGCTTTTGCTGGATGTTGACCAGAGGACCACTGAGCTCTATCCTTATGAATGAAGAATTTGGCTACCTTTATGACCATGACAGCACTGCTTCTCAAAATTTCTGGCTTTGTGCTCTTTCACCAGTAGATCTACCATTATGGTTATCTTTGAAAGGCAGATTCTATCTCGGTTTTGAGATCTACTGCCCTCATTATTACGCAAGGCCATTTGGTCTCTTTCAAGCTATCCCAATACCTATTCCCTATTCAATGGACTTTTCTTATGCAAAGAAGGAGATTTGATCTAGAAAATCATAGTCCTTTAGCTTGCCGTGTTTAGATAACCAAAGCTATCTATACTCGATTTCCCCCAGGCTTGGATGATAAGAGATATCAACCTTGTTTTGGTCAGAGTTCTGAATGGACAACATGGTGGATTGCATTTACTTATGAGGGTTCTTATAGTGATGATACTGGGACAGCAGTTGCTCATATTAAATGGAAAGGAAAGCTAAAGGTTAGCAAAGAAATTATCAGCTCTACTACTTCTGTTGATTCAATAGAAATAGATGACAGTACTCTACCAAGTGATCTTCTTCTTGAGCCTGAAAGATCTAATCATGAAGCCGTCAATTCCTTTGACACCCCTGATGAAGGTATTTGTCTTTGATTCTTCACCATAACTTTTATTCACCTTGTGTATATATTTGACTTACAAGAGGGTCATGTACTTTATGTTCAGATGATGAAACACTAGCACGGCTAGTGAGGAAAAGAAAGAAGATTTCCCCTGTTCCACCAAGGAAAACATTTAAGGTACTTCCTGATGTACCTATCCCAACCATCTTCAACTTTTTGAAGAAATCCGTAAGTATCAATTCTTCTTCAATTCCTGTCCCTTCAAAGGAGACTCCCATACCAGATGATCCAACCATCATTGATCCTTCAAAAGAGCCTTGTACTCTTGTCGACAATATTAATTCCTACAATTTCAACAATCTTATCGACAGCACTAGATCTACTAATCCTGACACTTGCCCTCCCATCTTGGGGTTAGGATACCAGGAGTGCCATTACTTTCGTACGGCGCTCACTTTGGTGCCAAAACTTTTTTTTTCACTCACTTGAGTGTCAAATCGGAGTAAAATCGATCACTTGAGTGCCATTTCGCCGGAAAAGCTGTTGTGGCCGCCGAAATGTTGACATGGTAGCCGGAAAATAATATTTTCATATTTTAATTAATTTTTTTGATTTTTTGTTGTTTTTTGTTTTTTGTTTTTAAGGCCGGCGAGGGCCACCGTTGACCCTCGCCGCCCATCGAACTCTCGCCCGCATTGGGCGAGGGCCCCTCGCCGCCGCCCGCGAAGGCCTTGGGTGAGGTCGACGAGGCCGTCAAAGGCCCTAGGTGAGGTCGGCGAGGCTGTCGACGGCCTCACCCGCGGCGGCGACAGCGAAGGCCAGGCGACCCTTGCCCATATCTGGCCCTGGGCAAGGTCGCAATGGCCCTCGGTAGCCGCGGGGAGGTCACAACGGCCTCACCCAAGGCCTTCGCGGCCAACGGCGAGGGCCCTCTCGCCCAATTTGGGCAAGGGTTCCACAGCCGGCGAGAGTCAACGGTGGCTCTTGCCGGCCTTAAAAAAAAGAGAAAAAAATCAAAAGAAATAAAAAAATAAAAATATTAATAAAAATATTAAAATATTGTTTTCCGGCTGCCATGTTAGCATTCCGGCGGCCACATCAGCTTTTCTGGCGATGTGGCACTCAAGTGAACGATTTTACTCCGATTTGGCACTCAAGTGAGCGAAAAAAAGGTTTTTGCATCAAAGTGAGCGCCGTACCAAAGTAATGGCACTCCTAGTGTTGACAATGCTTTGGACAATGCTTCTTCGATAGTCAACAGTGTCAGTTGAGTTGAGTATTTGGAAAAAGGGGTTTACAAACTGAGGAAACGAGCCTACGAGGATGTGGGCCGGGCAAGAACAGTGTGGGCCTCACGGCTAAGGTGGGATAGGAACAGTGGTAGACCCGAGGCAAGCAAGTGAGCCCGTTGGGCCAAACTAACCATTTACTCTTTTGAGCTCGTTGTCTAACCTTGAGCCGTTTTGAGCCCAATCGATTCCCGAGCCCGTTCCTATTCATTTTCTAGCCCATTTCTTAGGCATGCTTTTCATTTTCAGCCCAATGGCAGTTTGGCAAATGTGTAAGGTAGAAATGACTATTTTGCCATTGGATATTTTGAAGAAAGGACAAAAGAAGAGAGATAAGATGATGTCACTTACTTGGGGACTTGAAGCAAGCATTCAATGGCCTTAATGAGGCCTTCAATCAGCCCTCATTTCACTCTCTGTCTTCCTCTTTTAGCTCACCAAAATTGCATCTCTCTTCCCTTGTTTTCCCTTCCTTCTTGCAGCTTTTGCTTTTGACCTTCCTCCGAAAATTGAGTTGTTCATGGCCTTCCCGTGTGAATCACGTCCCGTGCCACCCTCCATCATGTTCAGAACAGAAAATCCATTGAGATGGTTTCGGCCGTTTGCCAATCGGAGCCGCCGGTCGACTCGTCGGCCGGCCGGAAGTTACTGCTCATCGGACCGTCACTGTAGCTCCTGCAGCAGCTTTGTTCCGCTTTTTCAGTTGTTTTCCTTCCTTTTTGACCCAACCATCGCCCACACTAGCCACCAGCAGTTTCCCCTCGACCCCCGGGTGCCGCCGGTTGCCGGCTTGCTGGTCGCTGGAGCTCCGATTAGCTCCGTTTAACCACTTTCCTCTTATGCAGTTATTTTCAGAGGTTTAGTGGGGATTTCGAGTTTGTTGCTGTTGTGTTGAGCCTGGGACTGCCTTGGATCATTGTGGGTGAGGTTCCCGGGTGTCGGTTCCGTCGCCGCCGCGTTCGTGTTGCCGGCCCGTTTAACGGGTTAGTTTAGTCCCTAATTCCTTATTAGTGCCTAAACTTGCTTAGGGGTTGGGTTAGTTAGTGTTAATGTTGGTTTGGGAAGTTTAATTAAGTTGTATTAGCCCTAAGATAGGTGGTTAGATAGATGGTTAATATTAGATTAGCTTAATATTGCTTAATTAAGCTTAATTGTGATTGATTATGCTTAATTATTGCTTATTTGTATTTTATGGTTTAATTAAGCATGTTTAGCTTAATTGCTTGATTAATTGTTTTAATTAATGTTTTATTTAATTTCTTAATTTAATTTCTTAATTTAATTTTTTAATTAATCGAATTTCTGAAAATTACTTTTCACGAATACTGTTCACGGCACTGTTCATGCGAAAGCTAATTTTTGTCTTAATTTGATATGTTCTTAGTTGTTATGCTTTTTTGAAGTGCCGATTGTTAATTATATGCGTGAATAATGTTGAAATGCATGATCGAAGACCGAGTGGAAGTAAAAGTGTGTGATTGTTTATTGGTTGGATTTGGAATTTTGGAATTGTTGAGTGATATCACATGACATATTGCGTGGGTTATCTGAAATGACATGTCACATGAGCATGAGCGATGTTGCATTCATGATAGAGCAAAGATATAAATGGATTGCTTGATGATGTGTTGTACGATCACATTAAGAGAGGGAACCCGGCGTTGTTGGAAGACTGCCAATCCTTATGGGGTTGTGCTGTGGCCAGTTGGTCGCTTGATTTTGGTCGGATGCCTAATAGGGAGGGGTTAACTTTGTGGGACTGCGGTAGTAGGCAGGTTCTGGGTCTTTGTCAATTGCCGGACTGTGGTAGTGGGTGGGTCTTATGCTCCTTCGGGAATGCCATCTTGGGAGTGAGCCCTTAACGTCGCCGTGCCTTGAGATAAAGAGGATGGAGCTGGCTTGGCTAGGAACCGCCAACCATAAGGTTGTGCCGTGGCCCAGGAGGAGGGATCGTAATAATTGGAGCATGTGTGATTGTGAGATATGAGAAAGTTGTATACGATGCCTGATTATTTGTATGCTCTTAATGTCGTGATGATCGCATTATTTATGGCACGCACGTATGAGTTGACAGTCGTGCAGGGTATGGCAATGGCCAGGTGAGATCGCTTGTGACGTGATTCGCATGTGATTGATGAACTGTTTCATCTAACGGCCATGTGCTTTACTTGCATTGTATGAGATTTGACATGTAGGGTATGATAGACCAGGTAAGGTTGAATGCGAACCGAATATTAATTATTGGTTGACCCTGGTTGTTGTTTGGTCTGCTGTTTGCTGGTTGTGGGTTGTTGAGTTGAGTGAGGGGTGGTTCTGAAGAGATACCCCGGGTTGAGTTAGCGTACTAACCGGGGCTTAGGGAGAGAACTCACTGGGATTTTATCTCACTGGTTATTGTATAACCACTTTCAGGCCGCTAGAATGGCGTACCCGCAATGGAGAATCCTGCCCCTACTCCTCTAGTGTTGACCTGACGGAGACTGAGTCCGATGGGTCCGAGTGATAGTAGTGATGAACCTGAGGGTTCTTCTTGTATAGTTGGATTAGCCTAGTTGCTTTTTGGTTTGGCTTAGAGGATGGATCGACCCCCCTTTTGTCGGGTTTGTAAATCGGAAAGCGGTTCTCCGTTGGTTAATACAATGAAGATGTATAAATGAGTAGTTGCTATTGTTCTTGCTGTTCATCCTTCTATCCCTGTTTGATTGTTTGTTTGTCTGAGGATGGTTCGTTCTCCGCTTGCGCATAATGAAAGATTAAAATGAATGGTCGTCGATGGATCTTGGGATTTCGCTTTCAATCGATCAAGGTAATGAGGTTGCTGCGAGCTCGAGAGTCGAGGCGTGACATAAATTGCCTGCTTTCTTTAGAAGAGTTCACCTTTTATAGGTTTGGTGTTGACTTTCCAAGCGATTCTTCAACAGTTCAGCATGATATGGCTGTATTTTGGGTGAGCGATCTTACTCCTGTGGACTTGACGCTGAACTTTGCCTTTGGAGGAACATCTTCTCTGAGTTTTGTGGCATGTAACCCCAATTATTATGCTCGACAATTGGGGCTCACTCAAGGTATGCCTAATTTCCCTCTTGTTTTGGTTAGGGATAAAGCAGCGGCTGTATATTATAATGAAATTGTTGAAGATACTGTTGCCCGAAATATTTGATCTCACAGCTGCTGATTGATTGTGATTGATTCAGCAGAATATTTTGTATTGGAAATTATTCTCTGATTTATTTTGTATATTATTTTTCCTTAGTTAAATTAGTCCTATGTATTATAAATAGGACCATTGATTGTACATCAAGATCAGTGAATAGGAAATACAATACATTCCCCCAAAAACACTTTCAATCCATTTCTTTTCATGGTATCAGAGCTAGGCTTTGTATTCTGATCCATCTTCCGCATAACTTATCATCCAACCACGCAAGTCTTTCCCTATTCACTCAATTTCTTCAATCTGTGAAAGAAGACAATATTCATATCAGCAACCGTATCAAGGGTTCAAAAGTTTTCCACAACTAAAGCATGGAAAACTTACCTTCAGATCAACAACCATCCCTGATCGATGAAAATTAGAATGAAGAACAGGGCCAAGCACGGCCCAATGAAGGGCTCCAGGGCCAGAATCAGCCCAGCCCGAGTTCTTTTCCTCAGGGTCCATATGTGCAATGGATCCCCATTCAAGTCCAATCGGCCCAAAGTGCTACGGGCCCTATGGAGACAGCCCAAACAGAAAACAGTGGGCTAGGTGGAGGCCCGACTTTTCCAACTGGGCACAACCCGGCCCTTGGAATGGGCTGGTCCTACCCGAACCAAAATGGGTCGGGTCCGGGTGGAATGCCCTACCCGAGTCTCGGACTCGGATTTTTCCCCTTTGCGGGGACGTTCGCCGGACAGCCGGAGCCAGGGGATCCCCTGTACACAATGACTATCGACGGTCCCGAACTCCGATTGATTTCGCTGCAGCTGACGGGGCCGGAAAATTACTCATCTTGGTCTCGAGAGCTTCGGCGAGCCTTGACAACGAAAGGCAAGGAAGGTTTCATCGACGGGTCTATTCCCATCCCGATTGATGAGCGGCTTGCACGACACTGGAGGAGGTGCAACCAACTTGTTCGGACATGGATCGGGAACTGCCTCGCACCCGAAGTCGCTGCCGGACTTCCCCCAACCGGAGACGCCCAAAAATTTTGGGAAAATATACGGGAGATGTATGGCAAGCTTGATAGGGCGAGGATTTTTTCAATCGTTTAAACCCTATCGGAGCTAAAACAAGGAAACATGTCGATTTCAACAACTTTCAACCGATTGTCAGCCTTGTGGAACGAATTAGAAGAAGCTGAAGAAAAATTGCAGGGACTGGACGAAACCCTAGCTCAATACCGAGCGATTAGGGAAAGGGAGAAGGCAACTCGTTTCTTGTTGATTCTAAATGAGAGTTTCTCACCTTTTCGCAACCAGATTCTTGCTATGGAACCGGTTCCTTCCCTTGGCCGAATTTACCAGCTCGCGGTGCAAGAGGAGTCGCAGCGGCTGGCTTCATCGGAGTACATAAAGGTCGGCGACCGAGTTGTCCTCGCGGCTAGAGCGACGCTGGACCAGCAACTTCTTGCGGCAAAGAGCAGCCATGGGACCAGCAGCAACGTGGGGAGCAGCGGCATGGGGAGCAAGAAGATGGGGAGGAAGCAAATGGCGTGACCTAAAATCTCATGAGGAAGAAGATGAGATCTCATCTTTTCAAATGGACGGACGAGATCTTCTCATCCCATCCGACGGTTTAGGACGCACATCCTTGAAGATGAACCGCCCAGATTTCATCACGCAATTGGACGGTGGATATTTTTCTGCGCAATCTGACGGTGCAAATTTCGTCCTTGCGGCTCCTCGATCGGACGGCTCACAGCGTGCCACGTTAGCTCCGATGTGGAAGGGGTCCAAAAATTCCAACAAATCACATAATAAAGCAAGAGATAAATTCTGTGATTATTGCAAACGCCCTTATCAAACTCGAGAAAATTGTTGGAAATTGCATGGAAAATCGACAGAAAAAGAAAAAAGGGAGCAAGATCTCTCTCAAGTTGCAGCAAATGCCAGGATGAATCAACCTCGTTAGCAAGGATCAATTTCAACAAATAGTGAGAGCCATAAGCCACCTGGGATGCAAGACAAAATGGCTAGTTACGCAGTACTACCCACCGCCTAAGCTCCATTTCAAGTAAATCATGGATTATTGATTCAAAGCTAGTGATCACATAGTCTCGCAATGAACAATTATTTACCAGAGTCCATAAATCACATCCTCATACATCCGTACGTCTTCCAAATGGAAATGACACATTTGTTAGTAAAATTGGGCACGTTCAGCTTAATCCTTCCATTAATCTCAAAAATGTCTTACTCATCCCTGAATTCCAATTTAATCTTATCTCTGTGTCCAAACTTTGTCAAGACAACTCCTGTCGGGTCTTCTTCACTTCGACATCCGTTTCTTTCAGCCCTTTCGACCGGGAAACCGATGGGCTGGGTAACAATCACGAGGGACTCTATTTTTGGGTCACTCTTCCCAATAATCTTAATGTTTTGCATTCTTCCTTAAATAAAGGCACTCTATGTAATGCAAACATTAGTGAAAATATTTTGTTATCCCATCAGCGTTTAGGCCATAGCGCCTCCTTTCCTCATCCAAAATGTCCTATTTGCCCTTTAGCTAAACAATCACGACTTCCTTTTCCGAAAAGCACCTCTCGTGCTGACATAGCTTTTTCTCTCCTTCATATGGACATTTGGGGACCATACCACACTCCACATCGCGATGGATCCCGTTTTTTCCTCACAATCGTAGACGATCATACCCGAGCAACTTGGGTTTTCTTGATGCAATCAAAAGGGCAAGTCCTTTCCTATCTTAAAGTTTTTTTTACTCTTGTTAAAAATCAGTTCCATAAATCAATAAAGTGAATTCGAACTGATAATGCCCGAGAATTTTTTAATCATGAGTGTTCTACACTATTTGTTGCAAATGGCATCCTTCATGAAAGTTCATGCACCTACACTCCACAACAAAACGGTGTCGTTGAAAGAAAACATCGTCATCTTCTAGAAGTTGCTCGTGCTCTTAAATACCAAGCTTCTATTCCTGATTTGTTCTGGGGAGACTATGTGGTCACGGCAACATACCTGATCAATCGGATGCCATCACGAATCCTTAAAGGTAAAACTCCATTCGAGTTGCTTTTTGGGAAACGTCCAGATATTCGATACCTCCGTGTATTCGGCTGCTTATGTTATGCATCAACCATGGGCTATGGGGATAAATTAGGACCTCGTGCCATCAAATGCGTTTTCATGGGATACCCTAATCTTCAGAAGGGATATACAGTATATGATTTGTCCACAGGACGATTCTTTGTTAGTAGGGATGTTGTTTTCCACGAGGATGTTTTCCCTTTCCAGGAAGAGTTATCTTCTCCACAACTGAATAGTAGAACTACTGAACATCGTCCATTTCTGGCTGAAGAAGATATTCCGAATTCACAATCAATGGTGATTCCACAAATAATGTCTCCCATGACACCCTCAGTTCCTGAAAATGATGAAGCCTCACCATCAGAAGTGCACCATATGGGTTCGAGTACTTCAGAAGAAGTAACATCGACGCCACTCACACCCAAAGAACGACAACATCACTTCTGAATCACATGGTACCACTCCAATAGTCTTACCAAATGCTCCTCGTCGCTCCAATCGTATCAGACGATCACCAACATGGACGGCAGATTACATTTTCTCTACGGAAAAGACATCTGGTACACAGTATCCTATCTCATCATATGTTAGCTTTGCTAATCTTTCACCTGAACATATGTGCTGCATTAGTCGAATATCTGAAGAACAAGAACCATCTTCATATGAAGAAGCTGTCCAAGACCCTTGTTGGCAGCAAGCTATGGCTGATGAATTGCAAGCCTTGATAGAAAACAAAACTTGGGAAATTGTTCCTGTACCTACTCATCACAAAACTATTGGGTGCAAATGGGTATACAAGATCAAATACAAGGCAAATGGCTCCATTGAGCGTTATAAGGCAAGACTAGTGGCAAAAGGGTTTGATTACACTGAAACTTTTTCTCTGGTAGCAAAAGAAGTCACGGTTCGTTCTTTTCTCTCAATCGCCGCCCTTTGTGATTGGCCTCTTCATCAGATGGACGTTCACAATGCATTCCTCCATGGGGATCTTGAAGAGGAGATATATATGGACCTTCCACCGGGTTTACGCAGACAGGGGGAGAATAGGGCATGTCGTCTCCGTAAATCCTTATACGGACTCAAACAGGCTTCTCGTCAATGGTATGTCAAATTTACCAGTGCTCTCACAGATGCAAAATTCCGGCAATCCAAGCATGATTATGCCTTATTTACATGGAGTCAAGGTACATCATCAATTTACTTGCTTATATACGTTGATGATATACTCATTATGGAAAATGACGAAACTGCCATAAAAAGGTTTAAGGAGTATTTACACTCTACCTTTCACATTAAGGATTTGGGACCTCCCAAATATTTCCTCGGGATAGAGATTGCACGATCAGATAAAGGAATCTGTCTCAGCCAACGCAAGTTTGTCCTAGAGATCATATCAGAAACTGGACTTTCTAGATCAAAACCAGCCGTTGTTCCAATTGAACAGAATGCCAAGTTAACGACAGTTGAACATGATAAGGGATTATCACCCCGAATAAGGATCCTTTACTCAAAGATCCTTTTATCTATCAGAGACTTGTCGAAAACTCATATACTTGACCATGACTAGGTCGACATATGCTATGCGGTGCATTCTCGGTCAATTCATGCACAATCCAAAGCAATCTCATATGAATGCAGCATTGAAAGTTGTGAAATACTTGAAAGGATGTCCTGGTTTAGGGATATTATTGTCTCGTGATAACAACATGAAGATGACAAACGTATAGTGACACGTACTATGCCACTTGTCCTATGAGTAGACGATCTATCATAGGATTCTCGCATTAAATTGGGGGATTCGTTACTTTCCGGAAAACGAAGAAACAGCGACAAGATCGTTATCATCCGCCGGCGTAATATCGTGCAATGGCAAAGACAAGTTGTGAAATAGTCTGGATAAGAGGATTACTTCAAGATCTTGGCATTTTCGTAAAAGAGCCAACTATTTTGTTCTCGTGATAATGATGCTTTGCTCTCAAACTTGCAAGAAATCCGGTCTTTCCACGAGAGAACAAAGCACATAGAAGTTGATTGCCACTTTATCAGAGACAAAATTCAGGATAGAGTAATCAAAACAGAGGGAATCAGAACGATGGAGCAGCCCGCTGACATTTCACTAAACCTTTGGATCAGAGGCAACATGCATATCTATTAAGCAAGCTAGGTGTCCTTAATGTGTATAGACCACCAGCTTGAGGGGGAGTGTTGAAGATACTGTTGCCCGAAATATTTGATCTCACAACTGCTGATTGATTGTGATTGATTCAGTAGAATATTTTGTATTGGAAATTATTCTCTGATTTATTTTGTATATTATTTTTCCTTAGTTAAATTAGTCCTATGTATTATAAATAGGACCATTGATTGTACATCAAGATCAGTGAATAGGAAATATAATACATTCCCCCCAAAACACTTTCAATCCATTTCTTTTCAGAAATACCCCAACATCTTGCAAAGAAGTTTAAAATTTTTAACTTCTTTGGGGTCTCGCTAAGCTCTATAACCTTTAATTAGTGGCAGGAAGACTATCGAGGGCTCATTTTCCCCTGTGATTTGGGTTTGGTGATATCAAAACTCACCAGATATCTAATAGGAATGTTGCATCTTCTTAGAAGATTTGTAATGGCTGAATTTCATCTCTCAACTGAGTCTCCATTACCTATAGAAAGCTCACCTTTATCTGATGATTATTCTGATGAATTGATGGGAGAATCACAGCCCTGTCAAAGCACTCCTTTATCTGACATTTTGTCCATTAATGGTGTTAAAGCTTTTGGAGCTAACACCATCGATCATGGTAGATGGACTAGGCTTTCTCTTCTTTTAAAAGAAGGTTATGAATTCGTATGTGAGTCGCTTGAAGTTGAGGATGAAATCAAGTCATTGCTCGCATATTTGATGAACCTGCTCTATTCTTTGCCATGTCATGCCCTAGATTTTGCCATATATGAGTTCTCTGTTTCTCTCAGTTTCGTCCTGGAGTATTTTAAAGCAAATCTGAAGTTCATCAAGGCTGTCAAGGAACACGAGGAAGCATTATTTAACAAAGAGAAGGAACTGGCACAATCACTAAATCTTCTTGATGTCTATCGTAGCAATGCTAATATTCCATCTAATGTCCTGCTCATTCTATGCCAAAGTAATCTTCGAACTTGAAAATGCTTGCAAATTGATGACCCAGGAGCTTTCGAAGGATCGTGCCAAGAGAGACAACTTTTGAAGCTAACTGTGACCAAGAACTAAAGCTCCACAGCTTTGTTCTAAGGCTTCGACAGCACTCTATGTGGGCTTTAGGCTGCATTTATCTCTATTTTAGTGTTTTCTTAGTAATTGTCAATGTAAATATATCTGACGCATATTTCCTTCAATATGTTACTAGTTGATGTCACCATTGGCACGTGTTTATGGAACTTCTTATCTTTAGCCATAATGCCCCATATTTACCACCTTCATCAAATCCTGAGCATATCCCATGATGAACTGAATCTTGTATCAACGTTGTGCATCGCATCATGTCCTTGTGCTCTTTATCACAACAAAGATTTTAGGACACGTGTAGAAAGCTAAGAGGACATCTTCTCTCGTTGACGCCCATGACATCACCTTGATGACAATAAATGCTCATTACTCAGGACGTTTTTGATCTACCTTGAATCATGATGCACTTACCCTATCTTTACTGCACATTCAC
Source organism: Corymbia maculata (assembly GCA_014182735.1). Lineage (NCBI taxonomy): Eukaryota > Viridiplantae > Streptophyta > Magnoliopsida > Myrtales > Myrtaceae > Corymbia > Corymbia maculata. Next base: position 23,358,556 of record CM024688.1, on the reverse strand, counting down.
CACATCTTTATCACGTTGATCGTGACTTTTGAGATTCCCTCTCTTCCATCATATAAACCCTGATCTATACTAGTAGTTTCACTCATCCGTAGTCTCATCAACTGAGAACTCACCAATCACTCTCACTGAGAACTCGCCAAGCGCTTGTTTGCAGCTTTCTTGACTAAGAACATGTTCAGTACCACTTCCTTGAGAATTGCAAGTCCTTCCTCTTCTTCCTCTTACAGTCCTTCACTTTCCAAGAATACCTTTTTCACTCTATAGGAAAGCTTAATTACCAAGCTTGCCATGACTTTCACACTTCTGGTTGAGCACCTTGAAAACCTGGGGGACGTGATCAATCTTGTCTACAATGGCGAGCTTACTCACCTGCCTCCTACTCATCCATTCTGGGAGGACTACGATGAGTTCTGGCGCTTTTTCTATGAGGCGCTGGACTCATTCATTAAGAACTGGGAGACCATCAAAGCCTTCTAGAGTTAGACCAGGAGTACAAAAAGGGCAACAGCCTCTATTGAGGTATTCAAACGACGTCCGATGGGTGGGGCAAGGTTAAGGAGGATACTCAACGGATGGTGGAGAAAACCATGGCCCGTAAAGACAAGGTGGCCAGGGAGCTAGCCAGCGTCCAAGTATGGTGTCCTGATCGTAATGCCGCTTCAGTCAGTGAAAAAGATAAAACTGATCTCGATAGACTTTCGAGTCTTTTGCCTGTTATCAATGAACAGGTCACCATTTAGGAGCAGGTGGTGGTCAATCTCGAAAGTAGGATTAAGGACTGTTAAGAGGCCCTCATCAACTTGGACGAGGTACGTGCCAGGACACTTTCAATCATGGAAGGCAAACGCCTTGCCTACCATCAAGCCATCGAGGAAAATAGAGACATAGAAAAATGTCTGGCTAACTTTGTCTTTAGATGTAGAGATCATTTTGATTCAAATTAATGAATCAAGCACTGTTCTATTTCTTTGTATATATGGTGACTTATGAATGGAAATTTAGCTTTCTATATATGATATTCCTCCAACATGCTAATGGATCGTCCTCGATAATAAATATTCTTACGTTGTTTACGGGCTTCATTTAATTGAATCAATACTCTATAAATGTTCACATCCTTTTGAACACCTAACATGTATCAGGACCCAATATTTGCACCGCCTTGATTTCCTCTGATTTAAACAATGAATCTTTCTAAAAGAATCTGTTGCATTATCGATTCAATCAAAGTCTGCGGCTCTTCCATCCCCATTCCTCCATCTATAGAAAGAGCTATGCATAAGACTGTTCCCATCCATCGACGCACTAATATCTTCAAAATCCCTCTGTCTTAGACTCACATATCAACCTCAACTTGGACCCATGGCAGGCAATTCTTCTTCCCAATACTCTAGTTCTGCTCATCCAGACGCTCCTTCTACAATACTTGGAGGGAGATAATCGCAAGACTAAGCCTAAGTTTCACGATTTTACTTGATGATCCCAAGGACATCCTTGACCTGATCCTAAATGGAGAGCCATACTACCTCTCTTCCAGTCATCCCTTTAGGAAAGACTATAGGGAATTTTACCTCTTTTTCTGTGACGCCTTAGAATTATTTCTAAGTAATTGGAAAGCAATCTTCATAAACCACTAGTTGGATAGGGAGTGCAAGATGGGCACCAATATTTGTCGACGTTTTCAAGAGACGCATAACAATTGGTGCAGAATTAAAAACGATTGCTGGCAGATGGTAGGCAGGTTATGGCTTCCTGAGATGAGTTGACTAGGGAATCAGAAAGAATTCGAATCCGGTGTCCTGACGCAATGCACTCTTAGCCAGCGAAGGATATAGGGTTGAGTTCGATGGGCTTTCGAGCTTGCTAGTCGTGGTTGAAGAGGAAATTAGCATCTACCAATAGATGGTGCAAAACCATGGAAACAACATTAGAACCTATTGAGAAGCCCTTATAGACTTGGAGGGGCTTTGTCGCAGGACGCTACTGCTCTTGATAGGTAGGCAATTTGCCTATCATCATGCCGTTGAAGAGAATAGGAACTTAGAGAGTCGTCTGGCTGTCTTTGTTTCTAAATTTAGACAGTGTATTGATTTAGACCGATAGGTCATAGCCTGCTCTACTCTCCTATAAATACGAAAGTAAATAAATGGCAATTTTTTTTTAAAAAAATTTCATGCCATTTAAAAATAATAGAGATAATCTTCCGGGTTGTGCGGCCTCATTCAAATGGCCAAACGGTCTCTAATTAATGTTCATGCCTTTTCGAACGTCTTCATAGAACGGATTAATATCTATATCCAATATTTGTGACGCTTCATTTCCTTCCAATTGTAATCAATAATTGATGAATCTTCCCAAGAAATCTATTGCATCGATTAATTTGAAATTGATGACTCTTCGATCTCCATATTATCCACCTCTATATAAAGAGACATATATGGGCTAATTTTCATTCATTCATACATTCAAATCCTCAAATTTTGAATTCTTATCTTCCTTTCGAAATTGCTTTGAAGATATGATAGGGTGTTCTTCTTGCTCTTCTTCCTTTTTTTTCAAAATATATGTTGACATACGGCCAGGAGACCCTTGAAGTCTTACTCTCAAAGACCGAACAATAATTTCGAAAAAAAGTACGGCCTCCTGGCCGTATGTCAACAAATATGGGCTTACTCCTGTCGTAGTCCTCTTAGAAGTTCAATAAGCCTACAATACTGTTGACAATAACGAATCCACTCTCTAGGGTTATCTTCCAAATGTTTCTTAATTAAATCAATAATCACTTTATTTGAAGCTTCGGCATAATAAGTTGTAGAATGAATCATTTTAATTCCTCTTGACTTAACAAAATCCAATACTTCACGTCCAGTGAACACTGTTCCTTGATTTACAGTAATGGATTCTGGAATGCCAAACTTATGAATAATATGCTATTTAATGAACTTTTTAACTATCTTTTGTGTAAAAATTTTATATGAGGTTGCTTCAACCCACTTTGTAAAATAGTCTATAGCAACCAAAATAAAGCTATGATTTTTAGATGATGGAGGATATATTTTTCTAATTATATCCATCGCCCATCATCCAAATGGCCAAGGCTTAATTCTGGGCTTCATCACCGAAGCCGGCACATGTTGAACAGGGCCATGCTTTTGACACATTTTGCATTCTTTAGCATAGTCAATGCAATCTTGGGTTATGGTTGGCCAAAAATAACCATGTCGACATACTAACCATTTCATTTTAACTCCAAATTGATGCACTCTGCATATTCCTTCATGTACCTCGACCACCACAAGCATAGACTCTCGCTTTCCTAAACATTTCAATAGTTCACCTTCTACTGTCTTTTTGTATGAATCGTCGCTAATTAATAAATACTTGGTTGCTTTTCTTTTAACCTTTTTATCATTGGCCACTAGATTTTTTAAATATTTAATAAGCTAAGTTCTCTAATCTTGGGATGCTTCATTATGACTTGTTTCCTACGTCTCATGAATTAATATGACCCTATGATCGACTTAGGGTAATGTCTTGTGACGTCCTGAAATTTGAGCCCTTTGAGGGATGAATGAACGTGAATTTTGTCAATGCATTGTTGGTTGATCTCACTCAGAACTGATCACTCCCAAGATACTGACCTTGAGGAGAAAGGCTAATGAGGACAGAATTCGTGCGACTAAAGAACTTGACCTGGGAAAACGACTCAACCGTGAGACTTGCGTAAGGACGATCTTGTAGTTATGCGGGTTGATTTCATAGACGACTAGAAGTCAATTTGTGGACAGAACATAATGGGACGACGGGTAATTTTGTCTACTGTTATTGAACTCGCGAACGATCCTATATTGATCCTTGGTAATCGTGTACTTTGAAATAAGAATCCATCCTTTGCAATTTCATATAGTCAAGGACATCTATGTGTCGAGATGTTTTGAATGTGATTTGGCATGAATCGGTTACACATGAATCCTCGAAACCGCCTATTAGTCTGAGTTGAACTAAAATGGCATTCGGGCGAAATTGACATGGCATGAGAATCTAGTATTGGATTTTGAATTTTCGGGAACTTTCGGGATGGACTTTTGGACGATGCTTCTTCGACAGTCGACAGTGTCAGATGAGCCGAGTTTTTGGAAAAGGGATTTACAGACCAAGGAAACGAGCCTATGAGGATGTGGGCCAGGCAAGACCACTGTGGGCTTCATGTCCAAGGTGAGACAGCCATTGTGGTAGACCTGAGGCAAGCAAGTGAGCCCGTTGGACCAAACTGACCAATTTACCCTGCCGAGTCCGTTGTCTAACCTTGAGCCGTTTCGAGCCCAACAATTTCCCAAGCCCGTTCCTATTCATTTTCAGCCCAAGGGTAGATTGAGAAATGTGCAAGGTGAAAATGACCATTTTGCTCCTAGATATTTTGAAGAAAGGACAAAAGAAAAGAGAGAAGATGATGTCATTTGCTTGAGAGTTGGGGCAAGCCATTAATTGGCCTTGATGAGGCTTGACTTTAGCCTTCACTTCACTCTCTCTCTCCCCTTTAGCTCCTCCAAAACCACACACCTATCTCTCCTTGTTTCCCTTCCTTCCTTCTGACCTTCCTCCGAAAAACATAGTTATTCGTGGCCTTCCCGTGCTGATCACTGCCTGTGCCACCCACCATCGTGCTCAGGAGAGGCATTTCGTACTATTCATGGTGGCCGTTCGCCGGTCAGAGCCGTTGGCTGACTCGCCGGCCGGCCAGGAGCCACCGCCGGCCTGACCGCCTACTGTAGCGCCTATTCTGTCTATTTTCGCATTTTCAGCCGTTTTCCTCCCTTTCCAACCCAATCTCCGCCCATCCCAACCACCGGCAGTTCCCCTTCGACCCCCAGGTGCCACCGGTCGCTGGCCAACCGCTTGTCGAAGTTCCGACCAGCCTATTTTAGCTCCGGTTAGCCACTTTTCTCTTCAAGCAATGCAGTTTTTTAGAAATTCAGAGAGATTAGAGGGAGTTTGAGTTTGTTGCTGCTGTTTTGACCCCGGGACCGCCTTGGATCATTGTGGTAGAGGTCCCCGGGTGTCTCCTTCGTCGCCGCCGCCGCGTCCATGTTTCCGGTCCATGTAACTGGTGAGTTTAGCTGCTAATCTTTTGTTAGTGCCTAAACTTGCTTAGGGTTGGATTAATTAGTGGTAATGCTGAGTTAGGTGGTTTAATTAAGTTGCATTAACCCTAAGATAGGTGGTTAGATAGATGGTTAAGATTGCTTAGCTTAATCTTGTTTAATTGTGCTAAATTGAGCTTATTTGTTGCTTAATTGTGTTTATGTGATTAATTAAGCATGTTTAGCTCAAATGAATTAATTAATTGTTTTGATTAATGTTTTGTTTAATTTCTGAGTTTAATTCATTAATAATTGAATTCTGAAATTTACCGTTTATAATTACTGTTCACGGCACTGTTCATACGAAAGCCAATTTTAGTCTTATTTTGATGTGCGCTTGATTGTTGTGATTTATTGAAGTGCCGGTTGTTAATTATATTCGTGAATAATGATGAAATGCGTGATCAAATGCTGGTTGAATTGAATTTTGGAATTGTCGATTGATATCACATGACATATTGTGTGGTTATCTAGAATGGCATGTTGCATGAGCATGAGTGATGTTGCATTCACGACAAAGCAAAGATATAAATGGATTGCTTGATGATGTGTTGCATGATCACATTAAATTGAGAACCCGGTGTTGCCTGAAAATTACCAATCTTTATGGGGTTGTGCCGTGGCCATTTGGTCGCTTGACTTCGGTCGGATGCCTGATAGGGGGTTACTATGTGGGACTGCGGTAGTGGGCGAGTCCCGAGCCTCTATTAGTTGCGGGACTGCGGTAGTGGGTGGGTCCTATGCTCCTTTGGGAATGCCATATTGAGAGTGAGCCCTTGAAGTCGCCGTGCCTTGAGGTAAAGAGGACGAAGCTGGCTTGGCCAGGAACCACCAACCATAAGGTTGTGCCTTGGCCTAGGGGGGAAGGGTCGTAATAATCGGATCATATGTGAATGTGAGACATGAGAAAGTTGTATGCAATGCTCTTATTATTCGCATGTTCTTAATGTCGTGATGATCACATTATTTATGGCACACACGCACGAATTGACAGTCATGCAAGGTGTGGCAATGGCCAGGTGAGATCGCTTGTGACGCGACTCGCATGTGATTGATGAATAGGATCATCTAACGGCCATGTGCCTTGCTTGCATTGTATGAGGTTTAACGTGTAGGGTATGGCATACCGGGTAAGGTTGTATGCGAATTGACTAATTGTTTGTTGGTTGCCCTTGTCTGTTGTTTGCTTGTGGGTTGCTGGTTGTTTGTTATTGGGTTGAGTGAGGGGTGGTTCTGGAGAGATACCCCGGGTTGAGTTGCGTACTAACTGGGGCTTTGGAGGAGAACTCGCTGAGATTTTATCTCACTGGTTATTGAATAACTACTTTCAGGCCCCTAGAATGGTGCACTTGTAGTGGAGAATCCTGCCCCCGCTCCTCTAGTGATCGACTCGACGGAGCCTGAGTTCGATGGGTCCGTGTGATGGTGGTGCAGAACTCGAGTGTTCTTTTTGTATAGCTGGATTAACCTAGTTTCTTTTTGGTTTGGCCTAGTGGATGGATCGGCTCCCCTTAGTTGGGCTTGTAAATCAGAATTAATCCTTTGTTGGTTAATCCGTAAAATATATAAATGAGTAGCTATTGTTGTTCTGCTGTTTATCTCTCTATCCCTGTTTGATTGTTTGATTGTCTGATTGTCTGTTGGACTATGGATGGTTCGTCTTCCGCTTGCGTATAATGAAAGATTAAAATGAATGGTCGTCGATGAGTCTTGGGACGTCGCTTTCTATCGACCAAAGGAAGGGGTTGTTGCGTGCTTAGGGTTCGGGACGTGACATGTCCTAACGTGAGTAATGATATGGCTAGCTAATTCTTTAGATATTTTATATCTGGATGCCATTTGAGCCAACTCATTGGCTTCTGCATTTTGATTTCTCTTGATGTGAACAAGTGTAAAATCATCAAAATGATCTAAGAGATTCTTAGCTATCATATAATAAGATATGATATTTTCATTGAGGCACTGGTATTCTCTAGACAATTGTTTTATCGTCAATTGGGAGTCCCCCATGATTTTGATCAATCGTGCTTTCATGTCAGCCAAAATATTTAGGCCTACAATCAGTGCTTCATATTCAGCTTGATTATTTGAACAAACAAAGTCAAGCTTAAACATCATTTTTGTCTTATGACCTTAGGGAGAGACTATTAGAATTCCAGCTCCCACTAATCCAGTTACACTTGATCCATCAAAATATAAGGTCCAAGGGACTACTTGGAGACACGCTTTCATATTATTCTCATTTTGGATACTTGGGTACTCTGTAATAAAATATGCCATCGCTTGTCCCTTTATTGCCTTATGTGGGACATAGACCAAGTTGATTTTTGAGAGGGCGAATGCCCACTTAGCGATTCAACCCTTAATTATTAATCGAGTTAACATATACTTGATCACGTCTATTTTAAATATTACATGCACCGTAGTCGGCAATATATAATGATGTAATTTTGTACAAGCATGACATAGTGACAAGCAAAATTTCTCGATAGCTATATATATGGTTTTTGCATTGTTTAGCATTCGACTCAAATAATAAACTATTTGCTCTTTAGCCTCATCATTTTCCTATGCCAGCATGCATTTGATGGTGGTACCAATGGCCAACAAGTACAACTTCAATGGCCTACCCACCTTGGATGGCATTAAAACTGGAGGGTTGATCAAGTATTCTTTTATCCGGTCGAATCCCTATTAACGTCTGTCCTCCCAAACAAACCCTTCCTAATTTTTGAGCTTCAATAAAGGGGAGAATACCTCGATTTTCCCCGAGAGGTTAGCAATAAATCTACACAAGAAATTTATCTTCCCTAGAATCATATGAAGTTGCTTTTTAGATGTTGGTGGTGTCAATTCTAAAATAGCTTTAGCTTTATGTTTATATTTCAATCCCTCTTTGACTAACTAAAAATCTTAGACAATTACCGGCCTTAATCCCAAAAGCACATTTCAATGGGTTCATCTTCAATTTGAATTTCTGCATCCTAATAAAAGCTTGTTTTAAATAATTCAGATGATTTACCTGGTCAAATTTGATGATGACATCATCTATGTAAACTTCCATAAATATCCGATGATATCATGGAAAACACATTCATTGCTGTTGTGTATGTGGCACCCGCATTCTTCAACCTAAATGGCATAACCAACCATTCAAAGGTGCCAATTGCACCTGACCATCTGAATGCAATTTTGTGGACATCCTCTTCTGCTATGAATATTTGATTGTAGCTTGAATGTCCATCCATAAGTGATATAATTGCATTACCAGAAGCAGAATTGACAAGCATATAAGCCATGGGCATTTGGTACTCATCTTTAGGTGTGGCCGCATTCAAATCGCGAAAATCTATGCAGCTCTAAGTTTCCCACTCTTCTTCTTCACTAGGACTATATTCAATAGTCATTCAACATGCCATGCGGTTTTTATAAAACTTGTTGCCAACAACCTCTCAATCTCCTCTTTGACTCTTTGTATGACCTCTGGTGCGAATTGTCTTAGAGGCTGCTTGTGTGGTTTAAGACCTTTTATTAGCATTCGATACTCTACAATATCTCTACCAAGTCCAAGCATTTCATGATAGTTACAAACGAAATAGTCTTTATAGTTTCTTAACAAATCCACTAATCGAGCCTTGAATTCATTATCCAGGAGAGCACTTACATAAATAGGGTCTCGATGGGTAGGTGTGTCGAGGTTAATCTCTTCCAAAGGATCGTAAGCTTCAATCACCTTATCATTATCCCTAATTGGCAAGTCATCAAAATCCAATATCCCTTCGACAACTTCTGCATTTTGCTTTGCCAATTCGGCCCTATAAGCCGAGTACCTCCTATTGAGGTCTTTTGATAATATAAGGTCTCCATGGGTAATCTTATCAAATTGCTCCACCAATTGACTCTTTGGGACCCATTCAACAATCTCTTTATCAAAATGGTAGAATGTGATATTGTTGGGATCTATCAATAGGGTTTGCTTGCACAAGTATTGTCTTCTAGTGCCTGTTGGCATCCCTTACAATTTGAGAGCAAACTACCTGTGGTCTTTTGTTGGTCTTGATATACTCTACTTTATCACCATTCCAAAATGCCAGCACTTGATGTAGGGTTGATGGAACGCATTACTTTCGGTGAATTCAATCCCTTCCTAGCAACAAATTATATGATCCATTAGCATTGATCACACAAAAAGAGGTCCCAGAGATTTTGGATCCTATTATCAAATCAGCCATGAATATGCCTTTGATGTCTAAGACGTCTCCCATAAAGTCCGATCGCTAAATGTTTGATGGAATAATTGCATTATCCTTCCTTCCTATTTTCTTGTAGAAATGGTAAGGAATGAGATTCACAGTAGAACTTCCATCCACTAACAAGCAGGACATAGGGCGGCCATTGATTTTAGCATTAACATTTAATGCACTTAAATGATTGGAGCTCTGTGCAGGTGGTTTCTAAAACTCTATAACTTCCTCATTATCAAAATGGAATTATGCTCCTTCCTTCTCTTCCGCGAGAATCTCTATACATAATTTAGTATAAGAAGATACTACACGGAATTCCTTTGGAAGTTTTAACTACACCATCTGAGAGCTCATTAGTGAAACTGACCTTGATGATGGCTTTCTCATCTGTTCTGGTGATTAGGCAACTGTTGCTGTGTCTAATTTACCATTTTGATTGGGAGTTGCACCTTTATTATCTAATTTTCTTCTCCGTTCCAAATTCCTAGCTTTAGGTCTCCTTGGCTTGTGAACAACTACCAAGGTGGACCTGATCGAGTAGCTTCTGGAGCATATATACCTTTTTCTTTCTTTGCGTTCTCTTTTGTGTTTGAGTCGACTTGTCCTTTATCAATTAGAAACCACCAGCCTCATACCACCTATCAATAGGTGGATCATGGGATATCTTCAAGGCTCGACGATGAGAATTACTAGTTAGTGGCTTTTTGTCCTCATCATCAAACTCAAATCCCCATCATGATAGAGTTGTTACTCCAGGATAAACAAGAAGTGGACTATAACTAACATAATAGTCATATTTCCTACTATGTTCCCCCAAGGTTCTAATTGTGGGATCAGTCTATTCATATCTCTATTTGAATGATTTAGCAATCTGTCGACGAGCACTATACTTCTTAGGACGCTCTGTTTGATGGGAAATAGGCTTTCTCTGATTGTTTAATTATTACACCTTGCCTATGACCATAGAGTCATGGTGATTATAGTGCCCCTTAGCCCTTTAAAGTAGCGTTTCTATTGATTAATCATGTCTGTAGCTTGACCACAATGAATAACCTTGATACTGTTCAAGTTTGGAACTAGATAAGGAGAACTTCCCATTTTATATGTATGATGTTTTTCAGAATAAGTCGATTTTTCTTGAGTAAAAATTTCTTTTGGAACTGAGATCTCAAACCCTAAGCATATAAGGTACCAGCTGTTCATTGCTTGAATTGATAATCTCAATTTTTGGGACGAGAATATCCTTGCTTAATTATATGCTTGCACCTTGCACAAAACTATGGTTGCTGGTACCTTTGGGGCTTAACTTTCCAAGATATCATACTAGTCATGACATACAGGAAAAGGATCGACGTTGACTTTCATAGGAGCTTTATTTTCTCATTAGTGAACTTTATTTTTCCCTGTTTGATTGTATGTTGGATATTTCTCTTAAGTACCACACGATCGTTAGTGTTATGACTCTAGAAGTGATGCAATTTGCAATACTTCTTCCTTATCAACTCATCTTTAGCAAGTATAGTCTGTCCCTCGATCAGCCTTATTTGTCCATCAGCTAATAAGAGATTGAATATTTCCATAGTTTTATTAACATCGAAGGAGTAATAGACGGGTTCTTTTTCTTTTGGCATGATTTTAGATTTCTCCTTCATCTTGGCTGGCTTCAAAGTGTGATAGGTATAAGGTTTGTAGATGACCATTTTAGCCACGGTGACCTCTACCATTTCCAATTGTTCTAGCTCCTCATTTGTTTCTACCAAGCAAGCCCAATTAACATTTGCCCACCTACTGTGTCTCTTGTCCTTCTCGTAAGTAAGCTTTCATATCTTGTAGCTATGGTAAACAACTGGAACAAATCTCCATCCTCTCACAAATCTCAAATTCCAATTCATTAAAAGCGAGGTCAACAAAGGTATTCTCAGGTAATGGGACTAGGCATTTATTCCTAGTCTTGTTGAAGTTGGAAATAAACTGGTCAACCGATTTGTTATTTTGCTATTTCATGGTTGACAAATCAGCCACTAACATATTTGGGATTGCTCTTCGAAACTGGGTGTGAAACAATCTTTCCATTTGCTTCCATGAAGTAACTAAATTTGGTGGCAATGTCGTATATCAAGTAAAAGCAGTCGTTGACAATGATAGAGGGAACAACTTGAGTTTCCAATGATCTACATGTACTGTGCTTGCACACTGTGCTAAGAAGCGATTAATATGCTTAAATGTTGACTGATCTTTTTTCTCTAGTAAACAAGATAAATTCAGGCATTTTAAATCCCCTAGGATATGGCACAATATCCATCCAATTTAGATATGCCTTCCTATAGACATTAGGTAGGCAATCCACCTCATGACCGTATCCTCTTAATGCTGGATCAATCACTGGTTGGATATGGATAGGGGCCATAAAAGGTGACCTTGGGGCTTGTTGCATAGCGTAATTGGGTTGCACTACCCGGTTAGCATTCTACTGAGGATTCTAGTAGAACTGCTATTAACCATAGAGCGATGGCTATGGCTACACCATAGGTGCCTGATTTACTTGAAAATTGGGGGTATTCACTTGTGGTTAAACATTAGGCATGCAACTTGTGCCGCCTATTGTTGTATATTAGGCATGGCGAGTTGTATATTAGGCATGACAAATTAAGGCACCTGCTATTGCATATTGGGCATGGCAGGTTGAGGTACCTGCTATATCTGATCTTGCGTTTTAGATGGAGCCATTATGACTGCTGAAACTTCTATCATGACTAGTAATGAACCCATGTAAGATGGATAAATAGAGTTTGGTTGAGAAGCCAAATTAACTCCCGAAACATTTCTAAATCTTATGGGCTGTTGAGTCGATGGTGGAATAGGTATTATAAGAGACTAGTTAGTATTTGCAGGTACATTGGTATTGACTAACCCATTAGTCCACATAGGCGTGAGAATTTCTCCCCTTTGTAAGATCCTAATAGGAGGCCAAACTGATACATTCTATCCTGCATTACTTGATGCCGCTGGTTATACAAGTGCTACAATAATGTACCCAGTTGCTAATAGGGGTTTACCCTGTTTATGGTTGAATTGGGCTTGTTGAAGTTCCATATTGTCCTTGAGCATACTCTTGATAGGTATTAATGATTACAGGTCTAACGACATCAGTCATACGTCTCACCATGTGGTTGGTAAACTCACTTTGAGTTTCTTTAACTATTTGCCTCACAGTAGCAATCATCACTAGTGTGAGGTCTGAATGCCTTCTTTCATCTACGCACTACCTTAGAATATCAACGCCTTCCTCTTGAACTTGGTTTGTGGCCTTGTCGCGAGGAAGTCGGGCTGCTGATAACTCTCCACATGTGTTATTTTCACCCATCAATAAAGCTTGTTTGTTGGCAGCACTATTTAGGTCGGTTCGACTTCGGGTCATGGCATAGAACTCTCTCAATTCAACACAAGAGTCCTATAGGGCATGCCAAAAATTTGTTTCACCAGTTTAGGTTCCTATGAAAAATCTTTGATCGAACGGTGTGCTTTGATTCTATTATATGGAATCCAGGTCCTATCCTGAGTATGGACAGACAATGTCAAATGCGAATGCAAATTTTATTCCCAACTTGTATGTATAATCTTATATTTCTAGCCCAAACTATGTTGGAGTTTAATTAACGACATAGCCCGGTTAGGCGTATAGCTGGAATTTAATCAAGAGTAATACCCCCGGATAGGAAACTCAATGTCAAAATTTGATTGATGACACTAAGCTTGTGGAACAACACTAGAATCTAATTGACGATGTCGAATTGGATAGAGAGACACACCGGAATTTAATCATTGACGGGAATCTAGAAAGCTATAGCTAAAGTGTGATAAAGGAAAGATAAAAGTAATGATAGTTGTTGTGATGTTCGGGGGGCTCTTAGTTGTGCAACTTGTGGTATGTATAATGTAGTTGGGTTGGTTGCTTTCCTTGAACAACACTCTTGATTTTTCCCACATTTTCTTTCTTTCATTGACTACATTATTCATATCTGACCGCCTTCTGACTTGTAGATGACGCTTGCATAACTTACCTGCCAAGTAAACAACCGTTTTCCTGCTTTCTTGCGCCTTATCCATAACAATTATTTCTACTTGGTTTTCAATGTCAATTTACCCTAAAATCCAAATTCGACTTATCATACTCACAGCTTGACACGTGGCATCTAAGTATCTTGCTATCAACTCAAGTATATTCATTTGGATTCTTGTTGACACCTAGCTTCAAATCCCTTCAAGAATATCGGCGATTTCAGATTTTACAAACAAAACGGGGTGTATTGTTCTTTTCTATGCTCTTGTGACTAGCACGTGATAGCAAGGGTATTTTTGAGTGTCAATACTTTCATATTCAATCTAAAATGTTAATCTTCAAAACAAAATTTTAAAAAGGAGGATGGGATGACTTGGCTGGGGGCCGTGGTTGAGGCCACCTAGCTTAGGCGCTAGGCCACCACGACTCTAGACAAGGATTGCTTGAGGTTGCGCAATCTTAGACAAGGCTCATGGCTGGCATATTTGTCTTGTCGACATCGGATTTGGTTTGCCATCAGTCAAACTTAGGCTTGCCAATGTGATTGCGTGATCATGCACAATGAAGCTGGTGAGGGTAAAAATAGAATTTAAATAATTTAAGGAGAATAAAGTTGGAAGGAAAATATCCATTTAGCATCCTGGAAATGCTCAAAGCCAATTCAGTAGCAGTTGGCGTGGTAATGTTTAAATAGGAAAACCCTGTTAGGTTTCTTTTTTTCTATTCTTACCCTCGCACGGCATATTTGTAATTGTGTTTATACGCCATTTGGTATATGGGAATGATATAATTAAAATAATAGAAAAGAAACAAAAAATGCATGTTAATCTAAAAATTATTGTTTTAGGTGACACCTCGGAATTCGGATTTGTCCTAAAAGCGTTTTAAATTTTTTTGGTTTCAAACAGTTAAATATAATGGCATATAAATTAGGTCTACTTAATATATCAAAAATCCTTTTCAACAAAAAGTTTCCGAATCCTGGGTCTAATTAATAATCCCCTCGTGTGCTTGCCTTTTTTTATCAATCGGTTCTCATTGATTCTCACTCATTCCCACCTCTTCCATGGCGATGAAAATGGAGAAATTTAATAATATTCATTCTCAATTTCCACTGACATTCCGCCTTATTCCTATACGCCAAATCGTGTCAAGAAAAGGAACGAGGCTTTCATTCCCACTCCAATGGTTTTATTCGCAGCGTCCACACTATCAACCCGCCCCAAGACATAGATGACGCTTTGAAAGAACATTAGACACCTCAAGCCCTGCCGTGCGACGAAACAGAACACGACCAAACTTTTTGTTAAAAAAAGAAGAAGAAGGCCGTATCGAAATATAATTAATTGTCAAAACAAAAGAGGGCTATGCTAACTGAGCAAAATGAACTTCACCTTGAATGATACAATTTAACGAAGCAAATCAAGAACATGAATAAACCACGACATCGCCACGCCACCCACAGTCCCTTATCTGGTTTTGTAAATAATTAACCGACGGCTGCAAGATTGTATCTTCCAAGCAACGTTCAAATAAGTATCCCTTGGAAACTCCATCATTCAACTTGAATAACCTCAAGAGATTCGCAGAAAAACACTGACGAGCCGTCAGAATCGCTTTTGCTCGTTCATTTGTGTGTCGTGATTTGCGGAGGTAGTTGACATCGGAAAATGAAACTGGAAATCGTTTTTCATCTTGGGAAAGAAAACTTGTCATGTAAAGACTACACATGCTAATCATCATATTTTGAACAACATTTTATCAAATTAAATTTCTGTAGCATATATATACTTTTATAGATTGTAAATAATATATTTCTTACTCTTATGGAACCAGGGCTTGGGTGCTTAACTCCTACGCCCCAGTACTTGGGTTCGAACCCCCGAGTCCTGGACCTAGCCACCAAGGTCCTGATGGGAAAATTGTCCAAAAAGTCCTACACCTACTCTATGGTAACTAATTCAATTCTAAACCTTTTAATTTTATCAGTTCAATCCTAAATTTTTACACTATGTCTCAAACTAGTCCTAAACCTTTTAATGAATTGCCAATTTAGACATTTTGGCTAATTTTAGCCGACACCATTGATGTGGCAGCCTGGTCAACGGCAATTGTCTTACGTGGTGTGACTAACATTAAGGTGGACAAGTTTCTAATTTAAAAAATTCATAATTTTTTTATTAATTTTTTACTTATTTAATTTTTTTCTTTTCTTTATCCCCCCTTTTTACACATGGTTGGTGAGGTCGCTAGCTTCCTGTTGAGGGTGGACGACCTCTATTGGCCCTTGGGAGAAGGCCGTGAAGCCCTTGCTGGCTGTAGGTGAGAGCGTTGTGAGTCCTCACAGGCTATAGTGAGGGCATTGCAGCCCTTGCCTCATTAGTTCTAGTAAGGACGTCACGAGCCCTTGCCCAAGCCGTTGTGGTCCCCAACGAAGACATAACGACCCTTACCAACCCTTGTTGTGGTTGGCGAGGGCTTGCTAGCCTTTTCCATGGGTGGGCAACCCCATCGGCCTTCAGGTAGTAGCTGGCAGCCTTGTTGGTCCTGTGTAAAAAGAAAAGAAAAGAAAAAAGAAAAAAATTAGAATTTTTTAAAAAAATTTTAAAAATTGTCCACATCAATGCTGGTCGTGCTATGTAAGATGATTGGCACTAATTGAGCTGTCATGTTAGCAATGTCCAGTCAAAATTAGTTGGAAGAATTGAATCGGCAATTCTAAAAGGTTTAGGAATAATTGGCATAATCGAAAGGTTTAAGACTAAATTGGCAAGTTATTAATAGATTTAAGATTGAATTGGCAAAATTGAAATGTTTAAAGCTTAATACGATAGGTTTAGGACTTTTTGGACAATTTTCCTAATCCCTATTGAAGGAGCTAGGTTTCTTGGGCCTACACAATGGGAACCCAAGCATGGGCATTGGAGACTCAACTCTGATCTCAATGGATTGGAACTTGAGAGCCAATGACTTGGGCAAAGTAGTTAGGCCGCCAGGCTTGGCCTTTGAGATCTTGGATTTAAGCACTTAGGTCTTGGGGCCACCTTAAGGGACCAAGGATAGCCTTTGTGGACTTGAGCTTGGATGCTGAGAAATTGGGCTACAACAATGGACTTGAACCGATGTAAATGAATTGGGTGAGGGAGTTGAGTACTCGGGCAAGGTTGCCCAAGACTCAACCCGAATGCTGGTGACTTGGCCACCTGAGCTATACTTGAGCATGACTATTGAGAACTTGGGCACAAGCATCAGGGTCTTCTCCTTGACCATCAAGGACCTAGGATTGACCTTTGTGGTGCCAGTGTCTTGGGCATGGGAATTGTGTACCCGAGTGTGTCCAATAGGGACTTAAAGACTTGGAATGAGAGCTAGGTACTCTAAGGCATGGCCTCGAGGGACCTAGGCTAGCTTTTGTGTGGGTGCTAGTGACTTGGGTGTGAAAGTCATATACCCGAGCATGACTATTGAGGAGTTGAGAATGGGCATCGGTATCCTAGCCCTGACCTCGAGAGATATGAAGGCAGCCTCTATGGTTGGGTTCAATTACTATGGACCTAGGCACGATTGCAACGTCCCTGTGCCCAAGTGATGAAATCTCCAGTCCAAACTTTTATGTCTAGTCATATTTTGGAAGATAATTTTTTTATTTTAAAATGAGTAAATAATTTTTCTGAACTTAGACATTGATTTTCTATTGATTGTGAAGAGATAGTCCTCGACTCATTATCCCAAGCAATCCAAACGTTGGAAAATATGGAAAATATTTTTCAATAAATTTTGTTTGTGAAACAAATTAAACCAAACTTGAAAGAAATGCCTCTTGCAAATCAATTTGATACACCAAACTTGACCTAACTCAAATAACTGGTGACTTTAATCATGAAATGAAAAAATGGCATGTTTCTTAAGAATATTATTTTTGATGGAGACTAAATCCCAATATCCCTCTTTTTCTCGCTTTCCTCTTTTTTCTGTTATTTCTAATAAAAAGATGTAAGAAAGATCTCCAAGTAAAATATAGTTATTAAGAACGAGGTTCTTGGACCGAACCTGTTAATTACTTTAACTTTTGTGTTTTTTAACAAACAGCTCTGAGTATGTTAAAGTAATTCATAAATCATAGGAAACTCCCACTAATGGAAGATATCACATTTGAGCAATATTTTGTCTTAAAAAGTAAAAAGGCAACCTGTCTTCTTCCTTGCAAATCGAAGTGGGAACTCAATTAGACTCTATTTTGTTTTTGTTTTTTTTTTTTTCACTTTTAGTCACCCCAAAAAGGTGTCTTACATCGATCTGCAAAGAAAAAGATATGATGCCTTTTTTACCTTTAAACCATTTATAGAAAACAAGATAGCAATGCTTAGTCTCATTCCTCAAGAATCAGACTGAACTAGGAGCCATAAGGCCGAGTCTCGGTTCTAGGCCGAGGATTGGCCCATCCACGAACCAATTCCCCTTAATCAACAGCCGTGTCTTGTTAACACCTAATTTTGTCGGTCCAGTAAGTTTTCTTTCCTTACAAAAAAAATACAAAAGTTAAAGTAATGAACAGAGGGTGGGATCGAGATCGAGTTTGGTTTCGGCTTGATTTCATTAAGCCCATTCCTTTCTTCAGGCTTTTGCCGTCCATGGGCCAGTTCGGTGAGACCAGTTTGCTGTCCACATTGGGACCGGGCGTGGCAGCCCAGTCCAAATCCCCAATTTCGGACTTTTTAAAAAAAAAATTATAATAAAAAAATCAGAAATAGCTTAGAAATAGGTCTTGACTTAGTTGTATGACCTTAGTATTGAATTTAGTTTAGTTTCTTTTTTTAGCATATATAGTTAAGGTTTTAATGAATTCTTTTTATAAATTTCGTCTTAATAGTTTACTCCTTTTTAGACAAAGAAATTGAATTTGATTCAAATTTAGCTCATGGGGAATCATGTCCTGGGACTCATAGCGTGGCCATGTGTATTTTTGCCCGAGAGGTTTTGGGTTTTTCTTTCCCACATTTACTTTTTATGTCATTTCAATTACTTTAGCATTTACCTACTGTATCACATTTCAATAAATGGTTTGTTAATTTCTTTTCTAGAATGGCTAGGATTAGTCCAGAATCATAAAACCCACACAAACATTTGCATGATCACCTAGCAACTTTAATACCTACGTCTTGACTTAGTTGTCCGAGCTTAGTATTGGATTTAGTTTAGTTTTTTTATTTTTAGCACATGTAGTTTAGGTTTTAATAGGTTCTTTTGATAAGTTTAGTCTTATTACTTTAATCTTTTTAGACAAAGAAATTGAATTTGATTCAAATATAGCTCATGGAGATCATGTCCCGGGACCAATAACATGGTCATATGTATTTTTGCCCAACTGGTATCGCATTTACTTTTTATGTCATTTCAATTACTTGAAATATAGTTATTAAGAACGAGGTTCTTGGACCGATTTTCAAGTCCAATGTAAAATGACACTAAATGACTACTAAAGATGGTGCATAAAGATAATGTGAATAAGATAACTGTTGAAGTAATTGAATATTAAACTTTGCTTTATTTAATATCTTAAACTTTTAGAATAATTAGCAGTAGTTCTATAAAACCCCACATGTATGAGAGTAAGAGATTTCGAGTTCAAATCTTTTTAGGCTTCTATTTGTCTCCCCAATATATATTTGATAGCAGTCTCATAAAATTTCACAATAACTAAATACATCAATGAAACTCTATTTGCTTTTTTTGGAGCACTTGAAAATCGGGTTCGTCACTCAAGACCTAAGGTTTGTAGTTTGCACCTTGAAGACCGGTTCATCACTAAGACCTAAGTTTGTAGTCTACACCATAGGATTTTCAGGTAGCCAAGTGCCTCGTGATGTACGTAGAAAAACTCAAGCACCGCCGACACTTGAGGTTTGGGCTAAGGAAACTCGACTCCTTATCAAGACCCAAGATATGTGCTCCACCCCTTAGAACTTGGTACCCATACGCTCTGTGGTATGCCAATAAAACCCCATCTCCGAGAGCATCCATACCTAAGTTTTGTGGCCTTATCATTATCTCTTAGCCTTGTGAATGTCCTTACTCTAACTCTTCTCTCTCTCTTTCCCCGTATGTGGTGGACAGCCCCTTGCGGGGCCATTTTGCGGAAAGAAAGGAGTAAAGGTTAGCGCTTTTGTGGGATTCCTCTTCTTTCTCCAGTTGGTTACTCCAACGTTGCCTTGTTAGTTTGTGACAACGCAGCGAGCGTCGTGAGTAATTTGGTCAAAACTAGAGCTGTGTCCCGTCAAGCCTTATTATGGTCTCTAACTAGCACCGTCTCTTCAAGACTGTCCGTTCATCTTCTTCCTTCCGCAAACAAGTCAGTGAATCTGTTCCGTCAAGATTTATCTTCAACGGGCATAAGTAACAGCGCTACAATGCTGTACTGGCGTGACAAATTGTCTTACATGGCTAGAGAGAGAGAGGCCATCATGTCGGAAGTCCTAATGTGAACTATCATCTATACTAGAATAGTTACATTTTGCAAAGAAAACATGTTGTCGTTATATATATATGTAACCGCGCCATGGACCTTATTTTAAGGTGATCCATTTGTTTATGGCCTTCTCACATCATCAATTTATGTTATGGATTTTGTCAGGTGGCTTGATATAGGTCACTGGAGCACCAATGTGCCTAAATATAAGCTCTCTTATTCCTAGCTCTTAACATTCAGCATCGGTTCAAATGTACTCTTGGTCCTCGTTTGTTGTTTCTTGTGTCAAGAGTACATGTATGTGATTCTAGGAAGACTCAGAGCTACCGCCGGCTGCAATCGTTTCATTTTGCAAAAGATAAAACCTTCTATTTATCTTGAACACAAAGATGAAGATCTTGACTTCTAATAAAGTGGGCTTTGTTCTATGCAGACTGATTAGTCTGCATGTTAAGTCCATGGACCGTGCCTACAGAAACAACCAATCTCATTGGATCGATCTTTGAATTAGTCTGATAAACTAAAGAAAGACAAGGAACAACGGAATGCATGCTAAATTTTAAAGGAAACATTGCCGTGGCAACTCTTTTATTCTTCGCATTATGCAGCAGAGAATGAAGAAAGTAAATTTCAGAGCAGCCGCACATTCAGGTAGACCTTACAATTCCGCCAAAGCAAAAAGAAGTGCAAAGCATTACCATCAAAAGGAAGACATTGCATGAATTGTGGCACGACATAAAAAACCCTCTTTTACAATTGCACTTGTCAATCATGCTGCGTCGCACTCAGGGCAAAATAGCAGTGGAAATCAGAAATTCAGTACTAGGCGGGTGAAGGTGAGCAACACCACACCAAAAATGCGATGACCGCATTCACAAAATTAAAAAGTGGAGGATTTGTGGAACTTTTTGTGCTCTCGCTGGTTTTTCTGGTGGATGCAGCCACTAAATTTGATTTCTCTCTGGCATATTCATTCTGCTTGCCGTTTGTCTTCTTGGTTGAATTACCGTCTGAACTGCGCTCTTTGTATTGTCGTACCTGACAACACGAAGTGTCTCAAGTGGTGAACTGATAGGGGAAAAAAAGACAGGATTAACAGGAGACTACAAAATGCAGAATTTTCCTGGTCTTTTCAATTGTTTGTGTTAGGCGATTGTCCATTATAGATAGTTGGCCATACTGCAACAAAGCATTGCATTATATCAAATGGACCAATGGGAACAACCGAGGCATTATTTTCGTCTCATGACAAGCATTCGTTTTTTGGTTCTCAAATTGTCTGGAAGCTCTAATTACCTAATCAGCCTTTTAGTCATCTCACATTACCTTGTTCAATATCTCATCTGCAATTTTTTTTTTAAAATATATTTTCTGCTTTGTGGTTCTTCACCATTCTTCTTCTTCTTCGAATCAAAGTTGATAAAGCATGAGTAATTTAGGGCGAAATTTCACTTCCTTTATGTAGAAGAATGCTAGAATCCAATATATAGTTCACCGCAGTCAAAAACAGAATCCCACCATCTAATTAACTACCCAAGCAATGCACGTCAATAAATAAGAATAGCAATAAGACAGTGGGTTGAGTTTAGGAGCTGCTTTCACCTCTGTGCTGCCTGTTGTTTCATCCAAAGATATGCGTTCTGGCTGGATAGTTATGGCTGCAGTTTCCTGCTTAACCTTTCTGGACCTCGGCTCTTCATCTTTGCTATAGCATTTTTCACTTGCAGGTTGTACGGGAGGTGCCATAGGTCTGTAAGGTGCCCTAGATACAGGACCCGGCTTAGGTTTCTCCCTGGCGACAGTTGAGCTGTTGAACTTCTTCTCCACCATGCCTTTCTTTTCCTGAAAAGCAACAAAACTGTAGACTGAGTCGGTTGTTCGTGCTTGTCGATTCATTAGAACAGGATGTTCATTATGTGAGTTAAATGTTTCGTCATACTGCAATGACAGATTCAATGAGATAAAAATGAATCAGAGGACATAATTGAGGCATAAACTTAATTTCATGACCGAACTTCAAGATTAGGTTTTAAATTGTCCATCGTTCTTATATAAGTGAAAGTCAATTAAGCACGAGTAACTTAAGTGAAAGTCCACTTAGACCAGTTCTATAATGAACTCACTATTCTACACAAAGATGATGAAAGGAAATCACCCTCATTTTTCAGATAACCTGGAAAAGGCAAGTGCCCTTGCAATGCATTTTAAACCATTTATAAACCTAACTTTACTGGTGAAGTAATCACAGTAACCAAATGACTTTCAAGTGAGACTTTTGACCTCTGTTTGCATGTGATCTTCTAAGAAGTTGGCATTAGCAACGTCTTCATTTGTAAGCTGATGTATGTTGGAGGGGAGGCTATTAATTTGTGATCCTGGTGCAGGCTGAAACTGCTGCGGGAAGTCAGCCGTAAATTCAACTTGGTCCTCACGCCTCAGCAGTGAATTTATCCACTGTTGGCATACATGCTGTATTAACAAGTGAAAAATTAGCAATCAACAAATTCTGCACTCTTGTTAAGACAGATATTTAGAGTATAAACAGAACATTTTTTCCTCTGCACCTCAGGAATGAAGTCCTCATCATCAGGTCGAAGACAATCCAATTGGTAATCTGCCAGGTTAATGGCTTCACGCTCTGATTCTATTGTCGAATTATTAGCCTGTATTAAGTGACACAGAAGATGAGCTCTATTCAACTGCCAAAAGACCATCTCATACCAGTTCATTCCATTAGATCGTCTTTTCTTAAAAAGTAAAATTCTGTTCACAGATTTGGCAAAAATAATGTCATTCTCTAAATATGTATAAGATTCAATCTTATATAGTAGAAACTGAGCAAGAAACTATTGCTTGGCTTTTTAGGACTCTTATATAATTGGAAGTCAATTAAGCACGAGTAACTTAAGCGAAAGTCCACTTAGACCAGTTCTATAATGAACTCGCTATTCTACACAAAGATGATTGAAAGGAAATCATCCTCATTTTTCAGATAACCTGGAAAAGGCAAGTGTCATTGCAATGCATGTGATCTTCTAAGAAGTTGGCATTAGCAACGTCTTCATTTGTAAGCTGATGTATGTTGGAGGGGAGGCTATTAATTTGTGATCCTGGTGCAGGCTGAAACTGCTGCGGGAAGTCAGCCGTAGATTCAACTTGGAACTCACGCCTCAGCCGTGAATTTATCCACTGTTGGCATACATGCTGTATTAACAAGTGAAAAATTAGCCATCAACAAATTCACTCTTGTTAAGACAGATATTTAGAGTATAAACAGAACATTTTTTCCTCTGCACCTCAGGAATGAAGTCCTCATCATCAGGTCGAAGACAATCCAATTTGTAATCTGCCAGGTTATTGGCTTGACACTCTGATTCTATTGTCGAATTATCAGCCTGTATTAAGTGACACAGAAGATGAGCTCTATTCAACTGCCAAAAGACCATCTCATACCAGTTCATTCCATTAGATCGTCTTTTCTTAAAAAGTAAAATTCTGTTCACAGATTTGGCAAAAATAATGTCATTCTCTAAATATGTATAAGATTCAATCTTATATAGTAGAAACTGAGCAAGAAACTATTGCTTGGCTTTTTAGGACTCTTATATAATTGAAAGTCAATTAAGCACGAGTAACTTAAGCGAAAGTCCACTTAGACCAGTTCTATAATGAACTCGCTATTCTACACAAAGATGATTGAAAGGAAATCATCCTCATTTTTCAGATAACCTGGAAAAGGCAAGTGTCATTGCAATGCATGTGATCTTCTAAGAAGTTGGCATTAGCAACGTCTTCATTTGTAAGCTGATGTATGTTGGAGGGGAGGCTATTAATTTGTGATCCTGGTGCAGGCCGAAACTGCTGCGGGAAGTAAGCCGTAATTTCAACTTGGTCCTCACGCCTCAGCAGTGAATTTATCCACTGTTGGCATACATGCTGTATTAACAAGTGAAAAATTAGCCATCAACAAATTCTGCACTCTTGTTAAGACAGATATTTAGAGTATAAACAGAACATTTTTTCCTCTGCACCTCAGGAATGAAGTCCTCATCATCAGGTTGAAGACAATCCAATTGGTAATCTGCCAGGTTAATGGCTTCACGCTCTGATTCTATTGTCGAATTATTAGCCTGTATTAAGTGACACAGAAGATGAGCTCTATTCAACTGCCAAAAGACCATCTCATACCAGTTCATTCCATTAGATCGTCTTTTCTTAAAAAGTAAAATTCTGTTCACAGATTTGGCAAAAATAATGTCATTCTCTAAATATGTATAAGATTCAATCTTATATAGTAGAAACTGAGCAAGAAACTATTGCTTGGCTTTTTAGGACTCTTATATAATTGAAAGTCAATTAAGCACGAGTAACTTAAGTGAAAGTCCACTTAGACCAGTTCTATAATGAACTCGCTATTCTACACAAAGATGATTGAAAGGAAATCACCCTCATTTTTCAGATAACCTGGAAAAGGCAAGTGTCCTTGCAATGCATTTTAAACCATTTATAAACCTAACTTTACTGGTGAAGTAATCACAGTAACCAAATGACTTTCAAGTGAGACTTTTGACCTCTGTTTGCATGTGATCTTCTAAGAAGTTGGCATTAGCAACGTCTTCATTTGTAAGCTGATGTATGTTGGAGGGAGGCTATTAATTTGTGATCCTGGTGCAGGCTGAAACTGCTGCGGGAAGTCAGCCGTAGATTCAACTTGGAACTCACGCCTCAGCCGTGAATTTATCCACTGTTGGCATACATGCTGTATTAACAAGTGAAAAATTAGCCATCAACAAATTCACTCTTGTTAAGACAGATATTTAGAGTATAAACAGAACATTTTTTCCTCTGCACCTCAGGAATGAAGTCCTCATCATCAGGTCGAAGACAATCCAATTTGTAATCTGCCAGGTTAATGGCTTCACGCTCTGATTCTATTGTCGAATTATTAGCCTGTATTAAGTGACACAGAAGATGAGCTCTATTCAACTGCCAAAAGACCATCTCATACCAGTTCATTCCATTAGATCGTCTTTTCTTAAAAAGTAAAATTCTGTTCACAGATTTGGCAAAAATAATGTCATTCGCTAAATATGTATAAGATTCAATCTTCTATAGTAGAAACTGAGCAAGAAACTATTGCTTGGCTTTTTAGGACTCTTATATAATTGAAAGTCAATTAAGCACGAGTAACTTAAGCGAAAGTCCACTTAGACCAGTTCTATAATGAACTCGCTATTCTACACAAAGATGATTGAAAGGAAATCACCCTCATTTTTCAGATAACCTGGAAAAGGCAAGTGCCCTTGCAATGCATTTTAAACCATTTATAAACCTAACTTTACTGGTGAAGTAATCACAGCAACCAAATGACTTTCAAGTGAGACTTTTGACCTCTGTTTGCACGTCTTCATTCGTAGGCTGATGTATGTTGGAGGGGAGGCTATTATTTTGTGATCCCAGCTGCTGCGGGAGGTCAACTAGAAATTCAACTTGGTTTCCATGGCCCATCGGTGAATTTATCCAATCTTGGCGTACATGCTGCATTAAAAAGTGAAAAATTAGCCATCAACACATTCTGCGCTCTTGTTAAGACAGATATTTAGTGTAAAAACAGAACATTTTGTCCTCCACACCTCAGGAATTTCGACCTGATGATGAGGTCGAAGAAGAAATTATGTATGAGATTTCAATCTTCTATTGTAGAAACTGAACACGAAAATATTCCTTGCTAGTGAGGGGAGCGAGAGAGAGAGAGAGAGAGAGCGGGAGGGAGTGAGTGAGGAATAAGGATGTGGCTCTTAGAGCCTTAGTCCCACATTGAGTGAAAGAGGAAACTAACAAGTAGGCTACTCTTTAAATAGCAAGGAAGAAAAAACGATTTAGTTAGTTTCTTCGGCACAAAGGTCTTCAACCAAGCGACTTTTTATTTCAAGATATTTATATAATTGTTTAATAAGTACAATAACCTATTTTAAAAATCAGTTTGGTTCGATTTGGTTCTCCTTTGAACCAGGAATCGGATCGAGAGAACCGGTTGATCACCGGTACCAAAAGATGGAACCGGGAACCGGACCAATACCTGAGCTTTTGGTACCGGTAACCGGACTCTCCTTTGAACCGGGAATCGGATCGAGAGAACCGGTTGATCACCGGTACCAAAAGATGGAACCGGGAACCGGACCAATACCTGAGCTTTTGGTACCGGTAGCCGGACTAATACTTGAGAACCGGGCCAAACCGGCCAGTTCGGTTCGGTCCCGGTTTGGGATGCTCAGCAGTCAGCCCTACGGTTCTATAATGAACTCACTATTCTACACAAAGACGATTGAAAAGAAATCATCATTATTTTTCCAGATAACCTGGAAAGGGGAAGTGCCCTTCCAATGCATTTTGAACCATTTATAAACCCAACTTTACTGGTGAAGTAATCACGGCAACCAAATGACTTTCAAGTGAAGAATTTTGACCTCTGTTTGCATGTATTCTTCTGAGAAGTTGGCATTAGCAACAAATTCATTCATAAGCTGAGATTGGCTCTCAGGCCGAAGGAACCCCATCAGTGATCTGATCCCTGCTAGGACCAAAGCCTGCATTAACAAGCGAAAAATTAGCCATCAACACATTCCGCCATCTCGTTAAAGCATGAACAAGTGAATAACAGAACATTTAGTCCTCCGCACCTCATGAGATAAGTCCTCATGATCAGTTTGATGATTCCGTATGTAATCTGCCAGGTCAATAGCTGCACGCTCTGATTCTGGGGTTGAATCATCAGCGTCCTCGCCTCGTTCATGCTTCAAGTGACAAAGAACATGAGTTCTATTCAACTGCCAAAAGAACATGTCATACCAGTTCATGACATTAGATCATGTTTTCTTCAGAAGTAATATTCTGCTCGCAAATTTGGCAAAAGTAATGTCATTCTCTAAATATATATAAAATTTTAATCTTCTGTAGTAGAAACTGAGCAAGAAATTATTTCTTCGCTTCTTAGGACTCGTGTTTCTGCAGATTATTGTAGCCTTACTTCTGATACGAAATGTTATCAACTTCATGCATCTTGTGAATCTAATTAATTACAATGCATAAAGGAGGGATAGATTAGTTACCTCAGCGGGGAACGGATGATATTCATGGATTACCCATTTGGTCTTGACGCCATCGGCTCGACCCCTGTGGAAGACTAGATAATGCTTAGTCCCAATTACTGTGCCGGTACTTCTGACCTTGACATCCTTGCCAGTCTTCTTCCAGAAGCCAGATTTAGTCGATCTTCGAACCCTAGCCGAACTTCCCAAACTTTGGGGTGGATATGGACTGAAGAACCACCACTCTTGAAGTCGGTCATCTGGGCGAATGATGGATTTACCTGTCAAACTCATCAATCTCTTATTATCATTCCTTTTTCACGACAGAGTGAAGGATTTGCATCTCACAATTGTTTGCTCCTTATAAGATGAAACTTCGTCACCAGAAACTAATCAGCACATTCGCTCGGACTTTTCACTAAATGATGAAAAATATTATGCTCCAAAATCCAATAAACTTAAGGTAGTAAGTTTTCCAACAATCATGGCTGCAGAGAAATTGTATCAAAGGAGCAAGCAAAGTTATGGTTGTAACTATTCATACCATGAAACTGGCGTGGTAAATCCCAAGGATCATGCTGGTAGATGTCGACGTCGGGAATTATGCAGGGACTGTCTTCAGTTCCTTGGACTGGCCTCTTCAAGTAATAATCCACGAGCTCCTCTTCAGTCGGATGGAATCTGTATCCCACCGGCAAAAATCTTTGCACGGATTGCATTGCCCCCATCTCCTTTCTTTCTGTTCTCACTCTGACAAGTAAATGCAACGACTTTAAAGTGAGATGGAAGAGCTATATAAAGTGAGTCTTCCTTTTGTTTGAGAAGCGACGACTTTCGGGGTTAAAATTAGAAATTCTTTATATGATTTTTTTTTCCCATAAAATCTTCCCTTGTCTGAGAAGCGACGGCACTATTTCGGACGTAGCATTAGAAATATATTGATTACGAATTTTTTTTAAACATAAAATCATAATAATGATTTCCAACTGATAGTGGTGGTTTTAGGGCGCGAATGATAATTATTGTTACTAGAAATTGATTTTTAAAATAGAAATAGATTTTTCTATTCCATGCGTACGTCTGTTCCTTAACCGATAAACCCCCAGCTTGGGGTTAAAAGACTGTTATTGCTGCTTCCTTTTTTACGATAAATCCTACGTACTCGCTGATTTTGGTGATCATCTTCTCCTTTTCATGATTGGAGGAGTTTGTGTACTCTTTCTTACTTGCCAATGCTTGCACTTTTAGCTAGTTAATTATGTTAAGTACGAGCCATCCTTCTAATTTAAGTCACAAATCAGGCTATTATACATGGAATCTGTCCATATTTTCTGAGTTGGAGAAGTACCGTAATTTGGGTTGAACAATCTTTGAGAAATCGATGTTCTACTATTGAGATGAAATAAAGAGGCAAAATAAAATCAAAAGACTTCTCGGTAAGAAAGAAGATTTTACTAATGACAAACAAAGCTTATTGTGAATCCACAAGGAGCACGTACGAACTTAGGTTGAATACAGCTTCAAAAATGTTTTCAATCACTTGGATTGCATTGATTTTATTAGTAATATTTTGGATCGCCTTCTTAACTTGCCTTCAGGTGAGGCAGTGAGTCCACTAGGAATGTCTGAATTATTGACCTTCTCATACTGTACACCTTGAAAAGGCCAAGAACAATAGATTTGCACACATTTGAAAAAGGAACGCGACATGAATTGTATAAAATGTAAAAAACAGCAAATGATAGCTTAAGTAGTACTAACACATGACACGCTACACAAAATGACACCACACGTCAACATGTTATTTATCAAAAAATAGAAAATTCCTACATGTTAGATGGAATCTGTATCCCTCTAGCAAAAAACCCAAAATGGGGTGTCATAGCCCCCATCTCCTTTCTCTCTGTTCTCACTCGACACAAGTAAATGCAACGACTTTAAAGTGAGATGGACCCCCTGGAAGAGCCATATAAAGTGAGTCTTTCTTTTGTTTGAGAAGCGACGACTTTTCGGGGGTAAAATTAGAAAATTCGTTATTATGATTTTTTTTTTCCATAAAATCTTCCCTTGTCTGAGAAGCGACGGCACTATTTCGGAGGGCATTAGAAATATCTTGATTATGATTTTTTTTTAACCATAAAATTATCATAATGATTTCCAACTGATAGAGGTCGTTTTAGGGCGCTCATGATAACTATTCTTACTAGAAATTGATTTCTAAAATAGAAATAAATTTTTCTTTTTTTATTTCTAAATGAGTTTCTGAGTGAAAATGAATGTTTAAAAACAATACAAAAATTTTCTCTCTCGAGCCGACCAGATGACTGGTGGTGACTAGATGGCGGTTGGTGACTGGTAATGGCAAAAGCAGCCGGCAGTGATGGGTAGTGGCGGGTGGGCGGTCGGCTAGTAGTGGGGATGAGAAATAAGAAGAGTCTTTATTTTTATTTATGTTCTAAAAATAGAAAAGTATAAAATTTCTGGTTACTCAAAATTTGTTTCAAAAATAGAAAAATGAAATTACGTTACCAAACGGTTTACATTCCGAAATAAATTTAGAACAGAAGAATAAATTTTGATCGAAATAAAATGATCGTCATACATGCCCTTAATAATTGCTTTTCGTTGTCCCGATGAACTTCATCAAGATTTGTTCGTCTTGCTTTCTCATAGAAGAATGTTGTCCCGATGGACTTCACCAAAATTTGTTCGCTCGTTGATTACAGAGAATGTTGGTCTTGCTTTCTCATATGATAATGGCAACATCCAGGAAATTCCCGGGACAGCTCCTATGATGTGCCCTGCTCGTTATTTCTGATTACGACAGGAGACCTAATTTTCATTTCATTATTGACGTTGTGTGAAATTCATGTTAGAATCAACTTGCTAAAAGTCAGGTAATGTTAGGACTGTCCATATTAAAATACATCTTGAGTTTGAGCCAATAAGATAAAATCCGATTCGAGATTAATTGTTATTTATGGAGTTCTTAATGTTTGGAATTGGATATTTCCTATGTTGCCTTCGTATCTAATTGGTGGGTAAGAGTAGTTGGTTAAGGAAAGAAATTTAAAAATATATATATGTATAGAAGGGAAAAGTCCGTATGCACTAATATTTCTACTCAGATTCGATGTTGGACTCGGGGGCGTGATGAGAGAACTCAAATTAGGGTATTTGAGTCTTACTTTCACCAAGATCTCCTTATATATTTCGCATATAAGTATCATTCTTCGTCAGTCGAAAGGTTGCCGCAATATGGTCTTCCTGCCGTTCATGCCTAGTGAAAGTTCTTTTCTTCGTAGAATTATGGCAAGATCAACTTGTTGAAGCCAATTAAATATTGTGAGTAAGATTTATGAATTCTATTGTGAGATAGAGAGATCATCCCATGATATATTATTGGATTAAATACTGTGTGAGTTATTGGGTGTTATGAAGGGTTGGCAAAGACTAAAAGTGTTTGAGTATTTCGAATGTGGTTGTAATTTCCTTTGTAACGCTTGATTTATAGTGAAATTCTTTGTTGTTCTCTTCTCTAATCTATTTTCTTATTATGTCTATTTTATTGTTTGATCGCTTACTTCCACAACAGTCCATGCACTCGTGCATTTTCATTTCAATAACCTAGGTTCAACATGCACGGTCTCTTCATGTGCGAATATACCAATAAAAAGCGCTAAACGGCAGAATTTTTCTAAGATGACTGGCAACTCGGCCTTAGATGCATAAACGGCAGGGCTCCGAAAACATGCCTCTGACCTCGTGGGCCAAGTGAGATTTGAGCATAAGTCTTCAATGTGTGATTCAAATATAAGATTGAGGGCAACTTATGGTGTTGGAGAATCAAACCTCCGTCATATGAACTATTCCACGCATACGTCTATTCCTTAACCGGTAAACCCTCAGCGTGGGGTTAAAAGACTGTTATGGCCGCTTCCTTTTTCACGATAAATCCTATGTACTCCCTGATTCTGGTGATCATCTTCTCCTTTTTCATGATTGGAGGAGTTTGTATACTCATTCTTGCTTGCCAATGCTTGCACTTTTAGCTAGTTATTTATGTTAAGTACGAGCCATCCTTCTAATATAAGTCATAAATCAGGCTATTGTACATGGAATCTGTCCATATTTTCTGAGTTGGAGAAGCACCGTAATTTGGGTTGAACAATCTTTGAGCAATCGATGTTCTACTATTGAGATGAATTAAAGAGGCAAAATAAAATCAAAAGACTTCTCGGTAAGAAAGAAGATTTTACTAATGACAAACAAAGCTTATTGTGAATCCACCAGGAGCATGTACGAACTTAGGTTGAATACAGCTTCACAAACGTCTTGAATTACTTGGATTGTGGTGATTTTATTAGTAATATTGTGGATCGCCTTCTTAACTTGCCTTCAGGTGAGGCACTAAGTCCACTAGGAATGTCTGACTTATTGACCTTCTCATATTGTACACCTCGAAAAGGCCAAGAACAATAAATTTGCACACATTTGAAAAAGGAACGCGAATGAATTGGATAAAATGTTAAAAACAGCAAATGACAACTTAAGTAGTACTAACACGCGACACGCTACACAAAATGCCACCTCACGTCGACATGTTGTTTATCAAAAAATAGAAAATTCCCACACGTTAGAACCTGTTGTATATTAAATGTATAGTTTTATATATACATGATGGATTATCATTTTTGTGATTATTTCAATCAAATTAATTTGATTCAAATTCACAAAAATATATAATAAAAAGGAGCCTATAATTAACTTACATGAAAAACATTAGTCCACCAATATCATTTATTGTTTAAATTTGATAAATTCAACTTCATTTTAATAATCTATAAAACTTGGAGGAAAAAGAAAAGTAAGCAATTCACATTCTGGACTCGCGTTTCAAAGCAAGTCAGGAGAGAAGAGAAAAAAACAAAGTTGAAGAATGATTATGTGTCATGGGAAGTGAGAATCAGAAGAGAAGAGAAAAGTAGGTCTGTTTTCTTTCCCCATTTATTATTTTTATTATTTTTTTATATTTTTTTACATATTTATATTTTGACCATTCGTTTATTTAAAATTTTAAAATTGTACTCGTGCGTGTCAGAACCACTTGTCGGAATTCTGGATTCGAGTGCCGGAATTTCAGACTTGAGTGTCTGAAGAGTTGACCAGGTGTTGGATTTTTCGACACTTGTTAACCGAGTGTTAGACTCTCCGACACGACATGAAGGTTCTCGGAGAGTGTCGGTGCTTCCTAGATAGCAGCAACATATCCTCATAGAACTAAGATGTCCATAGCAGTATCTTAATCGGTAGATGCTAACTAGTGTGAATCAAGTGTACTCATCTATACCGGGCAAAGACAATTGGACGAGCAAAATCGATAGCTATACCTACCTTTGCAAAGCCAAGCAAAGCATAGATATCAACTAAATGGGATAAATATATGTACGTGGCCTCTTGAACTATACTAAAGGAGATTCACATTTAGGTGGTAGTTGTGCATGGCCCTTGCTCATATGTTTTGATTAGAAACAAGGAGTGATTGGGGTACCAACACATCAGTTGTTCTTTCAGCTTCAAATAATGATCAATGAGTCCTCCCGTCACAAGCTTCAACTACGATTCCTGAAGGGTAACCTTTGGTAGTAGCAGTTTTGAAATATTTGTTAGAAATTATGACTGCAGCAAAAGCTATCACTTTTGTAACAGTTCTGTAACAGCTGTATAACAGCTTTTTAATGGTTTTATAACTTTGGATTTATTTCTTCATAAACTCTTGATTATTTTATAATGGCTATATAATGGTCATATTCTTCTTTAAGTACCAATTACTTTATAGTAGTTTGGCTCTCTCTCTTCTATATAAATAGTTACTTTGAACATAATTGGAAAGTGATATCAATTTATCAAAACCATAATATTATTATTTCTTTTTTCTTATCTTGTGACGTATTTTTCCTTTTATTGCTGGGTTATACACATAATGTTGTTCTTGTTTTCTTCTATTATTTAGTGCGGAATTAAAAAGAAGGTCTGTTGTGTTTTGGGAAGATAGCTCCTAGAGCTTATTGCACCAATTTTTGTACTTTGAGGGGTGGAATTATTTAGTTGCATGCCTCAGACAATTGATTTTATTTTCTCATCTTTTTCAATATATTTCCAATAATTATTAGTATTTTCATGCCTTCTAACAATTTTCCAACAATCTTAAGGATAATTGCCTTATGAATTCTCAAATTGGAATGGCTGCTACTACCATTGATGTTGGAATTGAACAAGGACTTTGAAATGTTGAAGGACAAGTGTCGCATTATCGTGGGCGGTCATTTTGGGATATTACCGAGCTTTTGATCGTTTCACTAAGGTTATTGAATGTCAGGTAAAATCGTACTTTGAGGCTTCAATACCTTTTTTTTTTTTTTTTTTTCAAGAGGAAGCTGGATGTTTGTAGGTGTTTTCTTGCTCAAGTTCATGATTATTTTTGTAAGCTCAATCTGCATTGGGGTTTCCTAATTTCGATTATGTTCCTGATCTGGAAGTTGTGATTTTAGGGTTTGTTGGTTCGATTAGATGGATTAGAGATTGTTTATTCATCGCTACTTGAATGCTCCTATTATTTAATTGGTTGTCCATTTGATATTAGCCATTCTGTAGTGACCCCAGTTTAAATTTTAGTAATGGAGAAACCACGGAAACACCGGATTTTTGCGAGTAAATTGTACTTTACAAAATGACAACAAAATGGTTTCAAATTCTTACCATCAGAATGTCAGCGATTTCTAGTATCCGTGAAGGATTTTTGTGTCGGTAGGACAAGATACTCTCCGAGCTTGAGTTGATCTCCATTGTGATGATGTTATTGTGAGCGGGATCGTGTTTTTCTTGTTGTTTAATTTTTTGGGGAAATTTATTAAGGTGTCGATTGTTCTTCCATTAGGAGAGAGAAGTAGTGATTGGGATCGGGGGTGGGGGTGGGGGGTATTTGATTTAACTCTTGACTGTCATATTGGCGCGTTTTATTTTGAGTAGTGCTTGGCTTTAAGCTTTGTGTCCGGCTGCAATTGTTGATCATGCGAGCTGAAAATTCTGAGTTTCATATTGACCTTCTCTATGCTCATAGAGAATAGAGGAGGTACCGTATGCGAAATCAAACTATATATTTTAGCATTTTATCTTTGCCCTGCTTTATACCCTGCTTTATATATTAAGTATCTTGGATGAGCACCATCGACGGATGCATGCTGATAATTGTTTCTTTCTCGGTTTGAGACTTTGAATATGCTCTGTGTGCCAGTCGAAGAGATCCAGCTAGTTCATATACAGGTCCGGTGCTTATAAAGTGGAGGCGGCGGTGTTTTCATGTATCTTTTCGATTTGTGACATTTTATTATCTCTATAACAGAGCCAGATGAGAACTCATCCAGGAGACATGACACTATCGGTGTTATTGAGACTTGTTAAGACTTGTCGCCACCTTATTTTGTTACCTTCTGGAAGCTGCTGGCAAAAAATAAACTGAAATGGAAGCTTTTATGGTAATTCATGTTATAGAGCCATCACTCTACTTGTGGTAGTGCAGGACCAAGGTATTTGTATACCTTATAATAACTTTAAATATCCTTTGCCTTGATATTTTCATTTGACCCAGAGTGTACAGTTTACGAAGTGAGGAAAACAAGCTTCTTCTCGAGGCTAGGGTGTCAATTCCTGGTTTTAATCTAGCAATTTTTGTGGATCGAGATGCACTGTTTCGTATGTTGGCCATTTTGGAGTCAATATAATTCTCTGGCAAGGTCAACCAATGGCCTGAGAGTCAACTTAATCTAAGCTGCGTGATGCAGAGTCCTTTCTGGAAAATTTTATGTTCTATGCTTTATCGAGGGCAAATCTCAATGGGGCAAGGGAAGGTATAATTCAAACATACGTGACTCAGATAAATAATTATAGTTCCGCTTCTTCCTTCCTTTAAAAATAAAGAAAATTGCCCGTTAAATTAGTCCAACCAAAAAAATGATTTAGTTTTCCATAAAGATAAAGAAAGCTCTCCTGTAGTTGTGCTAAGAGGAGGTCATGCGAACTTGCCTCAGTCTAAAAGTCTATCCACAGTGACAACTTCCTTTTCTTCCTTTCGTTAGACTTCTCGTTGAATTGATAACCTTCCACAGTCGCTATAAGATAATGCATGAACTTTAACTATGGGTGTGCCGTAGTGCTCTATGTCAAATATCTCATGGAAGCCTAAAATTGGACCCCGGGGAAGTTCTCTCCTTGGATGGGGGTGATGCATAGAGTTTGACTCCAGTTCTGGGGCTTTCGTGGCGATGTCCTTGTTTGAAGTTCATGCTTTTATTTTGTGCTGTTATGCAATCATTCGTTCTTTCATCTGCAATGCCTTCAGTTGATCTGAAATTATGCTCTCATGCGTGTGAATGTGAGTTCTTACCGTATTAAAATCCCCCTTGAATTTTCAGTTTCCTCAATGGCCACAATATGACGAGAGATTATATCTTGTTTTATTTGATTTGTGACTTGTAAGCATATCTGTGAACATTGTGGATCTGTTCATTGCATGTGTATATGTGTAAGTTATTAAATACGCTGAATTGCAAGTGCATCTTATGAACATTGCCAGTGCGTTCATTATAAGCATGTGTTTCAGGGACTGAATTGCGTATGCTTTGTGTGATTGCTACTAATATGCTCATTGTTGAGACCTAAGAAGATAGGATCCAAAGTCTGGTGAATGAATCATGGTTGTGTGATCAAAGCGTGATTGATTACTCTTGTCGGGTTGTTGGACTGGCTGGTGCCGTAACTTTGGAAATCAACTAGAAAAAAATTGTGGGGGACATTCCTACTAAACCAAAAATTGATTTAATTGAAGCAAATGATTTGATGATGTAATCGCTAAAGTTGTTTTCTAGGCCAATATGGTGGCCAGTGAGAAAGAATGGGTGGTAGACTCTGGTACCACCATGCGTATATCTAAAATTAGAGTGTTTTATCCTCCTACACTCTAGTAGGGGAATAACACTATAGTAGGGAAAAGAGAAGAAGATATTTATCTTGATGATTTGAGGACCACTCTAGTTCTTGGAAAGAGAACATTCTTGTTAAAGTCACATTAAAAAATGAGGTTGAGTAGTTAAGAAACTTCTTAGTAAATGTTCCTTTGGGAATGAAATGACACATTCTATGTCTACGCATTGTGATTGCCAAGAGACAGTAGCCATTGCAAATAATGAAACTTTCATTGGTAAAAAGAGATACATTTGGTTGAGACGTGATGTAGTAAAACAATTCCTTAAACAAGGAATCAATCGATCGATTACGTTAAGTCATTTATCGATCCTTTGACTATACATTGAGGGGCATTGGATAAGCCAATTGAAGAAAATCAATAGTGATGATAACCCAACTTATGCGAGTGGTGATCCCATGAGTTATGTTCATATGAATAATAACAAGTCATATGTTGATCTAGTGATGCACTATTAAAAAATTTATGTCCCTTAAAAGGTGAGTATAGTGCAAAACTGCAAGGAAAAAGAGGTTGCCTAGGCTCTTAATAAAATTCCATAACCATTATTGATGATGAATTAAATTGTAGAATACACATTATGGAATTACTTATATAAGTGTGGAGTGGGGGCTCCTATAAGAATTACTAGCGATAATTTTTAGAGCATTTATGAACCAAGCAAGTGCGTGGCTTATTAGCACAAAACCGTGTTAATTATATTTCATTGTTTCTAGGGTTGGTTTATAACCTAGTGAGCACCAATTCCGAATCATTACTCTCCAATAACCAAGCATTATTCTATTTTTTCAAAACTTTTGAAATATGTGGGGAATTGTTGGATGTTTAAGTAGTTTTAAAATATTTATTAGAAATTATGACTACCATGAAAGCCATCATTTTTGTAATAGCTTTGCAATAGTAGTATAATGGCTTCCTAATGGCCATATAACGGATTTTTAACGATTTTATAATGTTGAATTTATTTCTTCGTAAACTCTTCATTATTTTATTATAGCTATATAATGGTCATATTCTTCTTTAAGTATTAATTGATTTATAACGATTTGGCTCCCTCGTTCTTTACATATAAATAGTTACTTTGAATATAATTAGAAAGGGATATCGATATATTACAATCAGAATATCCTTATTTCTCTTTTCCTATCTCGTTATGTATTTTTCCTTTTCTTATTAAGTTAGACACATAACATTGTTCCTATTTCCTTTTATTATTAAGTGCCAAATAAAGAAGAAGGTCTATTATATCTTGGAAGAATAGCTAGCTTGTCAATCCGAGGGGAGGAATTATCCTTAAAATAGTGCTTATACGCCTCAAACAATTGATCTTATTTTCTCATCTTTTTCAATATATTTTTAGTATTATTAGTATTTTCATGTTATCTAACATTTTTCCAACAGCTTTGATTTTCGACATGTGCGAGGAAATGAATTGGAGTCCTGCGTGAGCTTTGTCTGATGCACTCTTTTCAACCCTCCTCGAGAAGCTATGTTGTCCGGCTCTTTTGTGGATCCTACATCTTTTCCGTGTTCTTTTTACTTTATCTTATTCGTTGGACGTGTTTCTCATGCCTGAGACTTCCTGTGGAAGTAGAGAGTGAGTCGGTACTGGTCCTACAAATGCCTTCTCCAGTCAACTAATCGACTTACTTAATTGGACCTTTCCTTAATTTTTTTCGGCTCGTTGCATATTTATTTTTATTTTCTTCATCTGTTTTACTGGTTTCTCTTCTTAACAAAGCCAGAATAATAGCAAGCATACAAAATTAATTTTACAACAAAATTAATTTCTCTTCTTTAATTTTTCGGGTCATTGATCAACTTCAAAAGAAGATTATTGGCCATTAAGTATGATCAACTTTTAAATGTCTGCTTATGGTT
The DNA here is from genome assembly GCA_014182735.1 of Corymbia maculata. NCBI lineage: Eukaryota > Viridiplantae > Streptophyta > Magnoliopsida > Myrtales > Myrtaceae > Corymbia > Corymbia maculata. Next base: position 23,320,636 of record CM024688.1, on the reverse strand, counting down.
GTCATAGTAATTTCTCAACTAATTTGTACATTAAGCTTAGAATTAAGAACATTACTTTCTGGGTCACGATAACAATGCCGTGAAGACGTAATACGAGTTCACTGTAAGGTAATAAAGCATCAAATGCAACTAAGAGCACTGAAGAATATAACTATTATAAGTGAATTACATTCTTGCCGTAGCCAGATTCAATAGTATTGCATTTATAGCAACAATCTAGGCATACCAACCAAGCAAAGAATCAAGAGGAAACAAAAATCTGTCCCTAGTAGACCAAGTGAACTCAGTTTTTGATTACGTAAATTTCATGTGAAGCTAACAATACTCTATGAATGTAATGGACCCAACCGATATTAATCAAGTCCACGTAGTCATTTCCCACATTCTCGTGGGACCTCTTATAAGCCTCTTGCTACAAACAAAGGTTATTTACTATTGGCCAAATGAAAATTCCCAATCATTCAAATTTGAATCAACACCATGTGGAGAGAAACGAGTGGCAAAAAGATTGTTATTCTGCCGAAATTACGCCAAAAGGAAGAATATCCATTTAAAGATAAAGAAAGAAGATTTTCCTGGTTTCATTACCCAACGGACAATGTTTAAGGGAAAATAATCTAACGGATGGCTAGGGATGATATTTATCTGGCTTCATATTGGTCATTATTTAATTATTATAGATATTTTTGAGATTTCCAGTATGAAGAAAAAAAATGAAAAATTAAATCATTCTACAAAAATAGTCTTAGTTCTAATTTCTGCTAATATCTAAGGCTGAAGAGGGAATTAAAAGACGATTTTTTAGAGTCTTAGTTTTGGATAGATTTGATATGATTTCAAAGGGCGTGGGGATTTATCTTGATAACATAATGGCATTGTCTCGATGAAACTAGCATGACTTTATGGGATTATTTAAGTATTCAAGGGTATCCAAGTATCCCAAAAGAAGAAGAAGAAAGAATTATAATAAAATTCTCTCCTTTTACGTAATGGCATATTTAATTAACTAACACGTGTATATTAATCAATTGGACATGATGATCCACCGGTACATTATAAACACGTGAACTTATGAAAAATGAACTACTATTTGTAATCTATTAGAAAACGGGGTCAATTCCAAAAAAAACCCCAAACTTTAGGTTTAGTCCCAAATATACCCCGAACTTTTTTTTGTCTCAAGAAAAACCCCAATCTTTAGGTTCGAGTCCCAAATCTGCCCCGAACTTTTCTTTGTCTTAGAAAAAACCTCAAACTTTAGGTTTAGTCCCAAATCGCCCCAAACTTTTTTTAATCTCGAAAAAACCCCAAACTCTTAATCTATTCCCAAATCTATCCCAATTTTTTTTTGTCAAAAAGAAAATCATCAAATTTTACTATAATCCTAAATTTGCCCTCATTAGCCTCTCGTCCAAAAGCCGTATTAGTAATCCCTAATTTTTTATATCCTAAAATGGTTTTATTTTGAAAATAATTTTCTATAACATCTTGTTTATCTACGTATTTATTATCTATGTGGAAATGCCATGTTAAGTTGGGACTAGACCATGGGGTATATTTGAGAACAGATCAAAAATTGGTGATTTTTTTAGTACAAACGGAGGGTAAAACCCCAAATTGGTATAACTGTTAATTGCGGCGTGTTATTTAATTTAGAAATTTGACTGTAAAATTTAACGGAAAATAATATATGGTAATTTTTTTTGGTGGTCAAAAAAAAATTTTTGGGTAAATTTGTCATATGTGTACCAATTTGAGATTTTTTTAGACAAAACAAAATTCGGGGTAGATTTGGGACTAAAATTAAAGTTTAGGGTTTTTTTGAGACAAAAGAAAAGTTTGGGGCAGATTTGGGACTAAACCTAAAGTTTGGGGTTTTTCTTGGAATTGACCCTTAGAAAACGTGCATTTTATGTGGCACGGCATTGATGTAAACATTTTTGCAATTTTTTTTTAAAATTTTATGAATTTTTATTTATTTTTCCTTTCTCTTTCTTTTCTTCATCATCGCATTTCCGGCCAGTGGGGTTGCCAGTCTGGCAAGAGGTGGAGGCTTGCAGACTGTGTTAACTGGAAACTTGGCCTGCCACATGGTTGTCCGAAAGCTCCAGGTCCAAACATCAGAGAGAAACACTAACCTCTGCTTTTTTATGCTGAATACTGCAAAGAATTGGAGCCAAAGAAAGAAAATCTCAAGGAATGATACAAGCCCAATGAACAAGCCCCCAAACTCTTCTCTGTTTTGGATCCCACCGAAGCATGGAACCCTGAAGATTAATTTTGATGGATCGTTCTTACCTTGAGAGATGGAAGGATCCATTGTGACTATCTGTCGTGACTCACCAGGAGTTCTCATCGACGGATTTGCAAGAACGATTCAAGCCTCTACGGCTGCGCAGACAGAAACCCTAGCTTTGCTCCTTTCTCTTTAGTACTTCAAGTCCTGACAGAACGGAATGTTGTATTTGAAGGAGATAATTTTCCTATGATAAGAGCGGTGCAGTTTGTTAAAAGAGCTCAGATCAGTTTACTTGGGAACTAAGAGCACTTACAAGTGAGTGTAGTGAGCTGCTGCTGTTCCCCAATTTTCGGATGTATGGGTAGCTCATTGTTTTAGAGAAGCCAATTTGATGGCCGATTGGGTTGCTAAATCCCATAGGAAAAAAGTCTTGCCAAGTCACTGGTTAGCTTCTCCTCTTCAGGTCCTTTCGGATCTCTTATGTAATGATGGCCACTCCAAGGGCTCTACTTTTCTCTAATATTATCAATAAAGAACTATTTCGACAAAAAAAAGGCTTAGAGTGGGCTCTTCAATATACAAACCAAGTTGTTTTTATGCTTTGTAAGGTTTGTCTGCTTGCACCAGAAGTTTTTCAGCAGCAGAGTAAGACAGTAAGGAAATCTATAACGTTATTTTGTTGAACCCTCACTTAGATTTGGATGTTGGCCGCGGCACTCTTGGTTCTAGCTGGCGAGTTGCCAACCATCGCTAAGGCCCTAGCCACTCCGTCAACTGGAAATATGATAAAGGAGAAAAAAAAAGAAAAAGAAACTAAGAGAATAAAAAGAAAAATTCAGAAATTCTTTAACAAATTACAAAAATTGCCCAGTTGACTGATATCCATGTAAGTATTTCCCGTCAATTTTGGCCGGATAAGTTTATTAGAGAATTGTCAAAATATTTATAATTAAATTAATAAAGTTGAAAAATCTAGTACTGAATTAGTTTCTAACTTCTAATAGGATTATGCTCCTTTGGTTGGTGACGTACAGTATCCCTTTGCCTGCAATTGTTTACTCATGAAAACGTGAGTACTCAAGAAACAGACCGGGCAAGGATTCAGGGAAATTTATGGATGTTCTTTTCAAAAATTGGGATAGATTGACAAATACTTGCATGTTAGCCAGGTATGTCTCCTGCTGTATAATTCCTGATCTAATTAATATTCCACTTGCGTGCTTGCCGTTTATTATTACATACAATCGCACGATGGGAACACGTGTCGAGATCTGAGCGGGGGCGGGACTAACCAGGGTTGAGTCAAGATCGGACCGCATTTAGTTGCTGAGATCCGAGGCCAAGCGGCACGGCACATATGCCTTTCCTTCTGTCAGTTTGCGAGGGACGAAGAAATCTCAGATACGTTTGGATGGAGACGACACCAAACGACGTCGTGCCCTCGCACGCGCGTCGTGCGTGTACGATGTGCGAACCTCGGACTCTGCGCAGGGGCTAATGACGCGTGGGGGAAAAACGTGGATGGCTCGAGAACTGCACGGGTTTCATTTCGCAACGCCCGGCGGAAGGTAGAGAAGAAATTCTTGTTTGAATTCGTGGATCGAATGCAATCATACGAGGTAACATTCGATTTTTATAGCGCCACATCAGCAGTTGGCACGATAATATTTAGATGGGGAAATGTCGTAGCGCTTCTTTTTTCTATTTTTACCCTCTTAACGGTATATTCCTAATTATGTTTACACCACATTCAGTATATAGGAATGACGAAAATGACAGTGCAAATTAATTTAAAAATTATTGTCGCCTTGAAATCTGGATGTGTCTTGAATGTGTGTTAGTTTTGTTTTGTTTCATATAGCTAAATAAAATGGCAAATTAAGTAAGTCTACTTCATGAATCAAATCCTTTTTCATGAAGAAGTTACCAAATTCAGGGTCTAATTTATAATCCACTTGGTGTGCTTGTCTTTCTTTATCGATCCGTCGTCACTGATTCTCACTCATTCCCACCTCTCCTATGGTGCTGAAAATGCGGGAATGTAACGATTTTTGGTACCCAATTTCCATGGTCATTCCGCCCCGTTCCTATACGCCAAAGTGTGTCAAGAAAGGGTTCCCAACCCAATAATTTTATTCGAGATGTCCACATTGTCAATCTGCCTTGAGACATAAATGATCCTTGAAAGGAACATTAGACGCCTCAAGTCCCGTCGCACAACAAAACAAAACACGACCGTGCTTTTCGTTAAAAAAAGAAAGAAAACAATACTGAAATATAATTATTTGTCAAAAAAGAAGAAGAGGAGAGCTTTGCTAACTTAAGCAAAATGAACTTCATCTTGAATAGTACAATTTAACTAAGCAAATCAAGAACATGAACCACTGAGATTTGTCTCGGTAATCACCTTTCCTACATGAAAAGGAAGGGTGAGAGGTTCGAATCATTTTTTTTTTGAGAGATTGTTGGGATATGGACGATTTAGTTTCAAATGTGGGTTTTAACTCCTATGTCCTATAAGAAGGTATAGTAAAAGTCTAAGAGTGAGAATTAGACTAAAAGTAGAGTATGACTGACAAAAAAAAAAACGTGGATAAATCACTACATTGCCACTCCACGTACAGTCCCTTATCTACTTTTGGAAATAATTAAGCAACGACTCCAAGATTGTATCTTCCAAGCAATGTTCAAATAAGCATCCTATGGAAACTTGATCATTCGACTTGAAGAACCTCAGGAGATTCGCGGAAAAAACACTCACAAGTCACGAGAATCGCTTTTGCTCAATCATTCGCTTTTGCGTCATGATTTATGGTGGTAATTGAGATCTAAAAATGAAATCGGAAATTATTTCCTATCCTTGAGAAAGAAAACTTGTTATATAAAGACTACACATACTAATCATCATATATTAAACAAAATATTATCAAATTAATTTCCATAACATATATATACACACGTTTATATCCTAAACAATATATTTCTTACTCTTATGGAATTAGGGCTCGAGTGTTTAAGTTCTGCGCACAACCTTGGGTTATTTGGGTCCAATTGCTAGGGTCCTAAGCCCAACTGCGAGGTCCTGATTGAAGGAGTCAGGTTTCTCGAGCAGTGGGAACCCAAGCATGGGCATTGGGGACTCAACTCGGATCTTAATGGACTAGAACTTTAGAGCCGATGACTTGGGCACGCGAGCCAAGTTGCCAGGCATGGCCTTTAAGGCCCCCCACCTCAAGAGACCAAGGATAGCATTTGTGGACTTGGACATCGAGAAACTAGGTTGCTACAATGGACTCAAATTGACGTGAATGATTTAGGTAAGGTAGTTAGGTAATCGGGCATGATTGCCGAGGACTCGACCAAGATGCTGGTGACTTGGCCACATGAGGTGATACTCGGGCATGACTGTTGAGAACTCGGGCACAAGCATTGGGGCCTTGGCCATCAAGGACCTAGGACTAACCTTTGTGAACTTGGGCTAGTGTCAATGTCTTGGGCATGGGAATTGGGTACCCAAGCATGTCCAACAGGGGGACCCAAGCTTGAACACCAAATACATGGGAACAAGAGCTAGGTACTCTAGGGCATGGCCTCGTGGGACCTAGGCTAGCTTTTGTGGAACTGAGCCTAAGTGCTAGTGACTTGGGTGCTAGAGCCATGTACCCAGGCATGGCCATTGAAGAGTCGAGAATGAGCACCGATGTCCTAGGCCCGACCTCGAGAGATAGGAAGCCGGCCTCTATGGTTGGGTTCAACCACTGAGGACCTAGGGATGATTACAATGTCCCTATGCCCAAGCGATGAAATCTTCGTCCAAGCATTGATGTCTAGTCATATTTTGGAAGACAAATTCTAATTTTTAAATGAGTAAATCATTTTTCTGAATTTAGACATTGGTTTTCCATTGATTGTGAGGAGATTTTCCTTGACTCATTATGCCAAGAAATCCAAATGCTGAAAAATGTGGAAAATGTTTTTCAATGAATTTTTTTGTGAAACAAAAAAAAACGAACTTGAAAGAAATGCCTCTTGCAAATCAATTTGATACATCAAACTTGACCTAACTCAAATAAGCGAGTGACTTTGATCATGAAATGAAAAAATGGCATGCTTCTTAAGAATAATATTTTTGATGGCGGCTAAATCCCAATTTTCTTTTTTTTTTCTCGTTTTCCTTTTTTTCTGTTATTTCTCAAAAAGATTTAATAAAAACATCTAAGTAAAATTTAGATATCAACAATGAGGTTCTTGGACTGAACCAACACTGTTCATCACTTTAACTTTTGTCTCTTTTAACAAATAAGTCTAGATATGTTATAGTAATCCATTAATAATAGGAAATTCCTCACATTCGGGCTATATTTTATCTTAAAAAGTAAAAAAGCAACATGTCCCCTCACTTGCAAACACGCTTGGACTCTAATTGTTTTTTTTTTTTCATTTTTTCTCATCCTAAAAATGTGTCTTACATGCAAAAAAGAAAAAAGATATGATGCCATTTTTGTCTTTAGACCATTTAAGGAACAAGAAAGTTGTGCTTAGCCTTTGTCCTCAAGAAGTGGACCGAATTGGAGCCACAAGGCCGAGTCCTAGTTATAGGGCTGAGGATTGGCTCATACACAAATTGGTCACCCCCAATAAACAGTGGTATCTTGTTGACATCTTATCTTGTTAGGTCGTTTCCGTACAAAAAATACAAAAAGGTCAAAATAATAGAAATAGACAAGTGGGTAGATTAGCAAATAGGAATAGAGTTATTGGAAAACATATACATGCATGGAGGAAGAAATGAAAGAGGAAAAAAAAAGCGCAGAGGGAAAGAAAAATAAAAAATAAAGAGGAAAAATGAAAAATGAAAAATAAAAAATAAAAAGAATGAAAAATGAAAAAGAGGGAAAAAAAGGAGGAGAGAAGAAAAAAAGAGGGGAGCATGGAGGAAAAGAGGCGCAGTTGAAATAAATGCCACCTCTTCTCCTTAGCGATTCTCTCGTCCACCCCGCCAGATTCCTCCCTTAGTAGCCTTCGAGCTGCAATCGAACAGGCCCTTTGGTCTAGGTCTTCCGATCGAAGAGACAGAGGAGCAGTGCACTTGCCAGCTTCAAACGTATGCATTTCTATCGACATCCCGGGGGAAATCTGCTCTCTCTCTCAATCGCCATGGAGCCTTAGTTACCGCCCACGTCAACTTCCTCATCTCCAGCCACCATACCCTCCACGAGTAATCATTTTCCACCATCGTTGAAGCTGTGTTGGAATGTCTCGTTCAACTTTGTCCTATGACCGAAAAGACTAAAGTGGTCATCTTGTTAGGATATATGTATAAGTGAATTGTGTTAGAAGAATTCCATATTGGAAAATCGGTGTAGTGTACAGTAGTTAATATATTCAGTTGGCCATAACTCTTTGACTTAAAACTTTTGAATGAAGATGAATTCAAATTGATCTGTTGACGGACTTGGACTTAAGCTTCTTCTTGGTGACCTCTCCAAGTGAAGGTATTATACTTTTGCTATGTGCTCTTAACAAAGGGTATCAAAGTCAATAATTAAGGTTTGTAGATAACTAACAAATGGTATCAAAATTGATGGTTAAGGTTTTCCGGTAGGTGGCATTGTCGTGTGGTAACGTAGGCATGTATGGACGAAATTGAGTGTTGATAGAGATGCAACTTGATATAAGTTGATGCAAATGGATAAAACCTATAAAGCAATTAATATATATGGCTTAAGCTTTTGAGTATATTTTAGTTGACTCATAACTTATTTACTTAAGCTTTTGAATATAATCTAGTTGGTAAATAACTCATTAACTTAAGCTTTTGAGTAAAAATGGATCTAATTAAATATATTGGCAGGCTTAAACTTAGGCTCATTCTTGGTGATTTTCCCATGTGAAGGTATAGGCCTTTTGTTGTGCTCTACTTGACAGTAGTTCGCGATTGACAATTGTGCTTTCAGTGTAAAGTTCGAATGCTCATCTGTGGGAAAAGATGAGGTTGAAAAGTTGAGACACTATGTACAAATCCTATGAAGACAAGCTGCTATATAAGTACTGCAAGTTCATTGCGGGGTTTTTGGCATCAATATGAAAACGATGCATTGTTAAGTCCTAGCATTCAGACCATTAGATTGAGATGCCCATCACATGTTCGATTAATTTACTTTGAAGTCTGCTCGTGAAGTTATATCTGCTGCTTCCGTTGAGTCCGAGGACATACAAATGTGGTTTGCATAATTTTACTTGATGGAGTCCTACTCAATAACCGCGAGTTAATCAATGTTGTTGTTCTATTCCTGGGTTTGCTTGTCACGGAGGTCATCAATGATTTTCATCGGTGTGATGTTGGCTTCAAATCTATGTTGCGAGCATTGAATCTCCGGACAAGCTTACGGCCGGTTCTTCTTTTGTATTCTCGTCCATGTACATGTTTCCTTTGATTGTGGTGTGGCTGTGAATACGTGATTTCAATGGAGGCGAAGGAGACAAGGGTCAACAAATGGCAGGCCGATGAATGTTAATGTGGTGGCGGCAGCGGCGGAGTCAGTCTGATGGCCGAAGTCGTTCGTCCATGAAGGCGACGAAAGGTTGGCGCGGTGTGGTCTTCGTGCTGTTCTTGTCTAGTGAAAGTTCTTTTCTTCATGAAATTATGCCTAGATATTTGTTGAAGCGGATTAAATCTTGTGAGTAAAATCTATGAATTTCTTTGTGAGATAGAGAAATTATTTCATGAGAAATTATAGGACTAAATATTGTGTGAGTAATTGAGTGTGATTGGGGACTGGAAAACACTAAAAGTATTTGAATACTCAAGTATAATTGTAATCTCCATTGCATAGCTTAATTTATAATGAAATGCTTTCCCGCTCTTCCCCTACGTCACATCAATCAAACCACGTATATATGGTGGCCAATATATTTCCTTGTTCTGTCTATGTTATTATTCGACCATTTACTTTCGCAACAGTCCATGTACCCATGCATTTCCATGTTAATAACCTACGTTCACCATGCACCGTCTCTTCATGTGCCAATGTACCAATAAATTACATACGATTGGGATTTTTGTCAATGCTTTGTTTAGTTAAAAAGAAAATGTGTAATGGGAAGTGAGACTCAAAAGAGGAGAAGATTAGGTTTTTCTTCTTTTTCCATTTATTATTATTATTTTTATTATTATTTTTAGATATTTATATTTTGACCTCTCATTTATTGAAAGTTTTAAAATTAACCCATGTGTTTCGGAATTACTTGTTGGAATTCTGAACTGAGTGTTGGAATTTAGGACTTAAGTGTTGAAGAGTGTCTGAAGAGTTGATTAGGTGTCGGATTTTTTTACCCTTGTTGACTGAGTGTTGGACCTTCCGACACGACATGAAGGTTTTCGGAGAGTGTCGGTGCTTCCTAAATGGTAGCAACATATCCTCATAGAACTGAGGCGTCCATTGTTGTATCTTAATCAAGAGATGCCAACTAGCGTGAATCAAGTGTACTCATATATACCGGGCAAAAACAATTGGATGAGCAAAATCGATAATTATACCTGAGTTTGCAAAGCCAAGCACAACATAGATATCAACTAAATGGGATAAATATATGTACATGGCCTCTTGAGCTATACTAAAGAAGATTCACATTTAGGTGATAGTCGTGCATGGCCCTTGCTCATATGTTCTAGTCAAAAATAAAGAGTGATCGGGGTGGGTACCAACACATAGGTTGTTCTTTCAGCTTCAAGTAATGATCAATGAGTCCTCCCATCACAAGCTTCAACTAAGAATTTCAAAGGGTAACCTTTGTTAGTAGCAGTTTTGAAATATTTGTTAGAAATTATGACTGCAGCAAAAGCTGTCATTTTTGTAATGGTTTTGTAATGGCTGTTTAATAGCTTTTCAATGGTTTTATAACTTTGGATTTATTTCTTAATAAACTTTTCATTATTTTATAATGGCTATATAATGGTCATATTCTTCTTTAAGTATCAATTGATTTATAGCAGTTTGGCTCTCTCTTCTTTTTACATATAAATAGTTACTTTGAACATAATTAGAAAGTGATATTGATATATCAAAATCATAATATTCTTATTTTTCTTTTCTTATCTTGTGACCTAGGGTCCACCAATGACGATGTGTGAGGGTGTAAACAGTTTGATTTGGTTCGATTTTTGAAAAATCGAACTGAATCGAATTGATAAAGTGTGGTCTTGAATTGAATCGAATCTTCCCCGAACTGAAAACCCAGTTCCATTTGGTTCAATTTGATTCGGTTTTTCGATTTTCCTATTTTTTTCCTTGCTTAATAGAATCAAAGTGAATAAGAGATGAAAAAAGATTTTAATTTGATTGTTTAATTTTTATTAAGAATTTCGATTCATTTCGATTAACCAAGCCAAACCGAAAACTATACTTGAATTAGAAAAGTTAATGATTATTTTTTGATTAATCAAATCAAAACTAAATTAAATTGAACCAAATTGAAAATGTACGAAATTTCGATTCTATTCCATTTCAATTTCTGTCGTATTTTTATTCGGTTCTTTAACACTCTATCGATGGGCTATGTAGAGGGGTAGGCTAGGCTAATATCTAGGAAAAGCAGGGGCCGACCGCACGATGGGAACACGTGTCGAGATCTGAGCGGGGGGACACGACTAACCTGGGTTGAGTCAGGATCGGACCGCGGTTAGTTGTTGAGATTCGAGGCGAAGCGGCACGGCATGTGCCGTCTTTCTTGTCAGTTTGCGAGAGAGGGAGAAAAATCTCAGAGATGCTTCGGATGGAGAAGACCCAAAACGATGTCGTGGCCTTGCTCGCACGCGCGTCCCGTGGCGCGGGCGTACGATGTGCGAACCTCGGAGTCCGAGCCTGGGGGCCCAAGGACACGTGGGGGAAAAAACGTGGAGAAAATTCCTCGGCTTGAATTTCGTGGATCGCATGCCTCCATTATACTAGGTAATATTCGATATTTATAGCGCCACGTCAGCAGCGGTTGGCGCGAGTCCGCAACACTGTTTAAATGGGCAAATGCTGTTGGGCTTCCTTTTTTCTATTTTTACCCATTTATGGCATATTCGTGATGCCTCATTTGGTATATAGGAATGATGAAATTGGAAGTGTAAATTAATCTAAAAATTATTATTTCGGGCGACGCCTCAAAATTGGGATGTGCCCTGAACGACTTTTAATTGTTTTGTTTTCAGTAATTAGATATAATGGCAAATTAAGTAAGTCTACTTAATGTATCAAATATTTTTCCATGAAAAAGTTACCAAATTCCAAGTCTAATTAAAAACCTATTTATGTGCTCGCCTTTTTCTTTCAATCTGTTCTCATTGATTCTCTCACTCGTTCTCACCTCTCCCGTGGTGATGAAAATGCGGGAATGTAATGTTTTTCATTCCCAATTTCCATGATCGTCCTATCTCATTCCTATATGCCAAAGCGTGGCAAGAAAGGGAGCGTGGTTTTCATTCCCAATTCAATGGTTTTGTTCGCAACCTTGGGATGTGTCCTAAATGCAAATTAATCTAAAAATTATTGTTTTTGGTGACTCCTCGAAATTGGGATGTGTCCTAAAAGCCCTTTAATTTTTTTGGTTTCAAATAGTTAAATACAATGGCAAATTAAAAGATTTACCATCTAATTAATAATCCACCTGTGTGATCTTCGTGCCGTTCATGTCCCCGTGCTCTCACGTAACAAACAGCTCATGAGAAGCAAACTCCCAAAAAAAAACCAAAAAATTATAAATCTATCTTTGTATTGATTCAATTTTAGTCATTTCAATTATATCGATTGAGTGCTGAATATTTTCACGTTATGCCAATACATCCAACCAAGAAATTGCTGATGTGAACACTAATCGCCCGACATTACACCACCAGTGCTAACATGAATATTTTTTTAATAACATTTTTATAATTTTTAGAAATATTTATATTTTTTTTTTTTTTTTTTTCTTTTCTTTACTTTTTCTTACTAAGTATTAGTGAGGCCTCGCCGGTAGCTATCCAGGGTGGCCTCACTTGGGTAGGGCGAGGATTGGCCAGATCACTTGGGTAGGGCGAGGATTGGCCAGATCGAGCAAGGGTGACCTTGCCCAACCCTCTCTACTCCTTGCTTGAGACTGGCCACCGGCAAAAAATAATAATAAAATTCAAAAAAAATCTTGGTTAAGTAATCTTTCTATTATGTTTTTTTTTAAATTATTAATTTTAAATTTTTGATAGTGCACGACGTCTAGAATGTAAGCTCCACCTATGCAAATATATACACGAGACTTCTATTGGGTTTGTTTGAGTGAGAGATTTGATGTCTAGTTTAAAAATCCAAATAAGTGCTTGAATAAAAAGATTGACGGTGGACCTTTTCTAAATAGTGTGGGAATTATTTTGAAAAAGAAAAGTAAAGGGATGATTTTGATTATCGAGTAAAAGTATAGGGAGCACCGATGACAATATATCAAACATAAATTTGTTTTTGGTTTAACCTTTCTAACCCTTTTGTTTCTGGCTGTGCCATGGAAACGCAAAGGCCACTTTGGTGCACAGCAAGTTTAGGACAAATGGGCACGATTTGGCCAGTCATTGCAAAATCCCTCCTTAGGCTTTTTATCTTCTCAAACCTGGATCCTCCAAAGATATATGGGCAACACATGGGCCTAACAAAATCCTTTCTCATGCTGAAAATATCTCCCTATTAATGATAGTCAATACCCTATCCATTGAACTCGACGATGCTTCCTTGATCTAAAATCATCTCTCAATATGACTGAAATACCCTCGTTAGAAAATACAAGACTATAATGTCATATGAAATTTCATAATTTAATTAGGTTGGTCAGTTAAAGTATCACATAGCACTTTGATTGCTCTTATGCCTTTTTTTTTTTTTTTGGTATTTAAGAGTTGGGATGTTGAATCGTGTTGGAAGTCGAAAGCTTTAGGGGGCAAATTAGGGGACCTTGATTTGCAAATAATGTAACTGGCTGTAATACTACCATTATTTCACCTAAAAATCCAATTGTCCTTTTAGCTAATAACTTGTATCTATGCTTTAGATGCAAGTGCATTGCATCTCCCTCCGCGATATTTTTTAAGAGGATTGTCAAATGGAATTTTATGGTTGCCAAATCCGGAACGTTGGGAAAGATCATAACGTACCTCAATTTAAGACTACTAAAGTTACCGGTCATCAAAGTAACAAAATGATGTCTACTTTTCGAGAAAAAAAAGGAGCTTTGTTAATGTATGATTTCCATTTCTTTATTGACCGAGTGCTATGGGTGTGCAAAAGAACTGGGAACTCCCCAGACCACCCAGAACCGGACCAAACCAGCCCAAAATCAACAATTCCCATAAGGACCGGTCCAGTTCCCAATTCTAAATAATGGGAACCAATGAGTATCGGTCTGATTCTTGGTTTCAGGTATGGAACCGCCCGCCCAAACTGGACTGGTACACTCATATATGTATATTTTAAAATATTTGTCTCTCTCCTCTCTCTCTTTCCCCACTTTATCTCTACCTTTCTCTCTCTCTCCAATTACGACACTCTCTCTTCTCTTTCTTCTGCGTTCCTTGCACAATCAATACTATCTCTAAACATTCATAGCAATTTCTTCACTCTCACTGAGTTGGGTTCCAAGAACCTTCAAAGAAATTGTCTGTCATTATTCTTTTATTCTCCGCTCTTGATTTTTTACTATATTTCACCGTTTGTGTCTATTATCTTTCACTGCCTCGTTGGATCAAGTCACATCGAACTACGTTTGCATCCCTTCTCTCTCTAGATAGATGTGGTTCTTCTCCACACCATCTTCGTTGTCTCATCTCACCTCTCTTTCCCCCTCTCTCCACTCACCCTCCTCCGCCCCACCTCGTCGTCATCGAACCATCTTTGTCCTCTCCCACCGCTGGTCCACCCTAACCAACGATCTATGCCCACCCTTCCCCTCATCCGCCCGTCCTTATCACTTCACCTCTCTCAGCCAGTTCCATGGACTCACCTGGGAACCGGATCGAACCGACAGTCCAGTTCTCGGGTGGGTTCATGGAACTAACAGGCGGTTCTCGGTTTTAATTTTTTGGAACTGGTCCTTAGCGAGCGATTCTCAGTTCTGGGGTGGGAACCGCCCACCCGAACCATGCACACCCCTACCGAGTGCCACATGCTAAATTGAAACATTTGGTTGCATTACTAGGATAAGTTTGTACCACGGTTGTAATTTGATGGCATAAATGTCGAACAAGTAAAAGTCGATAAAAAAGACCTAGCCCTTTTACCGATAGTGTATTAGCCACCAATCGATGGATTATTGCCATTTAGTTAACTCATGTGGCAACTTTCGGCCCAACCTACAAATCTTTTTTTATTTATTTATAATAATAATGAGTATATAACCTTTCAACTCAATTAATTATGATGGTAGCTTGCAAACAGCTCCATCATCAGATAAGACTCCAGTAAGTATTCACAATATGCCTATTTGGATTGACGTAGTAATTAGGACACAAAATCTGTCGCATTTAAACGAAGCTCTTAACCATTCAATCACCTCCTTGAACATTCAATTTATGAAATGTAAACTGGGCCTGTGCTCTACAGCATGGTCGAGCAAAAAAAAGTGACCACGCGCTAGGCACATAGGCCCAATGCACCACCAGGCTTGGGCGAAGTGGTTCACGTGCGCGAGACCTGGCCGGTCCAATGTGCATACGGCGCTACAATTGCCACGTGGCAATCACTGGTTGGCCCACACTCTGCTAGCCGTAGTTAGTTGAGTTTTTTTTTTTTAAATGTATTATATCTTTGTAAAATAGATTCAATTCTGACCACTCATAATTTTACCACCAGATGTACAATTGCGCCAAGGAAAAGATAGTGACCTAAATTTCTGAAAATATGCTCTATTTTCCAAAAATGTGCATGTATTGCGGATTTCATTAATTGGGCCAAATGGACGGCCATGTTAAAAGAAAATTGCAATATCTTTCTAGTGAAACCTCCAATCTACACAATTCATGAGGTGTCAAAAAGTTTTGCAACTAAATTTACGTGAATTCAACACTTGATTAGGAAAAATCATAATTTTCCCAACACCTTCAAGAGTGGACGGATGTAGTTAAATCCCGCAATATCTAACGACATGACTGTCCAATTTGGGCAAATCAAGTGTCCTTGCAAAACTGTTAAAAGAGCACGACTCCAATTGCAATCTCAAGAAAATTTCATTATCTGTCAAATTCGTTCATACCCGGTGATCTCTACACCTTTCTCCGTCTCCAAATTTATTTAAAAAATCATTTTAGTGTAAAAAAAGAAACAGCGTGGATATTGTAGTGAAGGCGGCTTTAAGATTCTCTAGTTATTCTAGTCGACTTAGGGAGAGGGTTCCCATTCTTTAGAGCGAAAGGAGAATACTATACACGAGTTCAGGCACAAGTGAAATACGAGGAAAGATCCAGCAAAAAATTAGAGAGGGTTCACTGAATGCGAAATCTAGGAATCCAAGTTAAAGTCCAAAGCAGGGATTGGAAAAGTACGACTCTGTCGTGCTGGTGGGATTCCAATATGATGACTCGTGAAGACTCTTCATAGGCCGTCGGAAATTTCGGACTAGTCTTCCTGCTTCGTTCGCGCCTCCTTCTCTCTTTCCCCATCTACAAGTCTCCGTCATTGGTACAACTTGGGTTGGCATTTCACGCAAGAACTTTCTCGTGAGGAACATTGAATATCGTCAAAAAACATGTTGAGATTTTCGCACCCAGGCGATGCCCTGATACTATGATAATTGCATTGCACACGAGAGAGGTCATACTATAAAAAAGAAGAAGTGTTGAACAATTAAAATTGAAAAGAGATCGATAGATATATTCAGTCTTGAATGGATTTTGGATTTGTATCGTCAAATGATGACTGTATCATTGTCTTGCTTACAACTTAAAGAAAGAGGACGGGTCAAGAGAGGAGCTTTTAAACGTCGTTGTTAGATGGTTGGTCTACGACCCATTGGCCCCATTAAAGAGAAGATTCAAGAATACATCGAGTCTCTTTGATTTCACATCGTAGTATCTGAGGTCGGATTGGGGAAGCAAGCTGTAGAGAATTTGATGGCCCTTATTCATTGATATGGGACTCCGTAAAGATGAAAATGACTTCCAAAAAGAAGATATTATAAACAAGCATGACAAACATGATCGCTAAAGCTTAGTTAGGTAGTCTTGTTTACAAATGCACGGATGTTTTTCTAAGGAGTCTGTCACATCATGTAATAAAAATAATTAGATAAAGACCAATTAATTCTCTTGGATAAACTTGTGTGGACATCCTTAAAGGGAGGCTAAGGGCTTGTTTGGTAATCAGCTAAATAGTGAAAATTTATGTTCTTTTGTTCTCGGGAGTAAATTTGAAACAGAATTCCATTTGTTAAATTTTTGTTCTTGGGAACAAATTTGTTCATAGGAATAGATTTGGAATGAAATTAAGAATAAAAAAAGGTTATTGTTCCTGGGAACATTTTCAAGAATTAGTTTTTTTTTTCCTTTCTTTTTTTTCTCTTCTCTTTCTCTTTCCTTTTCTTATTCCTCCCTCAGCCTATTGTTGCCCCATTGCCGCCCATCGGCCACCATCGCTGGCGAGTGGCTGGGCGAGGTTCGGCGAGCTCGGCCTCGTAGATCTGGGTGAGGTCAACCTCGCGCCAGGCCAGGCCGAGCTAGCCGGTGGCTAGGCGAGGTCCGATGAGTGCTAGTGGCTAGGCGATCCTTCGGCGAGCTCGTCGGACCTTGCCTAGCCGGTCGCTGGCGGCGGTGACCAGCCACAATGGAGGAAGGGAAAAATAAAAAAGAAAAAGAAAAAAAAGAAAAAAGAAAAATGTATTTAAATCATTAAAAAATTAGAAGAAAATATTTTGGACTAGAAATTCTAAGATTTCACTAAACACATTTCTATCCCGGGAATAAAAATTTTGGACATTTACCAAACGCTTTCAAATGCTTAGAAATTGTTCTCGGGAACGAAATAAAAAAAATTATTTCTAAGCAAAAATTATTCCCAGAAACAAAAGCGTTACCATATGCACCCTAAATGTCCTTGAACCCTGGACATTCATGAGATCTAATTATGCCCGGTTTGTGAAAAATTTAAGAACACATCTCTTACAAAATTCTGAATTTCCGTAGGAATTTGGCTAAGAAAGTATCTGAGAGAGAGAGAGAGAGAGAGAGAGAGAGAGAGAGAGATTACGTTAGTTGAGGTCAAATAAGATAATACAGAATATAGAATCGAACGTCAGTTTCTATGTGTTTTGGAGAAAAACAGTGGAAGGAATGATTTTGCAAGGATTGACAGTAGACAGAAAATAAAAATGATGCCCTCCTATTTGGATGAAGAGGAAAAAAAGGAGAAAATAGATAAAGTTCAAGTAAATTAAAAATTATTAATAAAATTAATAATTCATCTTTTTTTTTTCAAAATAACATTTCATTCATAGCAAATGAAATATAAGAGAAAAATAATGTAGTCCAACTATAAATCAAGACAAATCATAGACATCTTCAAAACAAAACAAGCTCTAGATAACAAGATAAATTGTCAAAATAAGTTTAAATCGAGGAAAAACAATTTCCCTTTTTGGTAAGAAGGGAATCACTTTCCTAAATTAAGCAAATGAAAACTTACTTTTTTTCCTTGAAAATAATTTTTATGGAAAATATTTTCTTTCGTCATGAAATTTCAATGAAACAAACACACCATTATCTCATACTAATTTTGGTCTTTTGAAAAATCTGAAATTAGTATCCGAATGACAATTTACTCCAAACTAATTTAAATCTCACGAAAAATTGAGTGGTATTCCCAACTCAAATTTACTTTCTGTTAATATTTCATCCGATATCCCATTAGCACCGAATTTGATACAAAATATTACGGATTTGATGTGACAAGCCTCATGCATTGATACGTATACATTTTGACGTGGGGTAAATCTAGGTCAAGTGTATACTGATTTGGAATTTTATGTGAGGAAAAATTAATTTTGGTTAAATGTATCATGGGTTACCGGTTTAAATTTTTTATTAAACAAAAATTAGTTTGATAAAAATATTATGCCTACCAATTTAGGATTTTTAATGATATTTAAGCAAAAAAAGAAAGAAAAAGAAATGTTCGAGTCTTTTTCTCCCCCTCATTGTCTGTCTCAAAATCTCTCTTCCCATACATAGTTTTGAAAAAAATAAAAATAATCTACATGCAAAATATCAACTTTTCTCAAATTATTATAAGATGGGTAGAGAGTTGTTACAAACATGCATCCGCGCCAACAATTGCCAACTAAAAATTGTAAAATCACAATTTCGATTTTTTTTTTTTTTTTTGGGAATTTCATGCGGAAGGATGATGACAAACTATCATCTATAGTCCCAAAAGTACTTGAGATGGACAACCGTTTCATTCAGTTCCATTCCTTCTTATCATAAATTAAAATGATCATACCACTATTCTTTCCACAAAGTTATTAAAAAAAATCCCAAAACTCATCTTACAACTAAAAATGAAAAAAAGAAAAGTGATCAAAGTGTCCCACTTGCCAAGATTGGAGGAAAGTTCAATCAAATGGCGCTTAGATGACATCAAATTTCGACCACCGCATTGTCTTGTGTTGAGAGAACCGACCACCAAATTTAGCATCAACGGCACTGCCGGTGCACCGGAAAATATTTTATATATCGACTATATTATCAAAGAAATAAAACAAGGCAATAGCATTATTCATTTTATATAATCGAAATTGCCTCTTTAGAATTGTGTGTAGTTGGAGAATCTCTTCGCATGTCATTGTCACGTCACCCATCGCCAAAGTATATTTGTCAAACCGTGATTTTTCTGAGGAAATTAAATCCCATCATCAATGAGCCAAAATGGTTAATTTTCAAATTGTTCCTCCATTTCCCTCTTCACATCCGATTGGCCCACTTAAACAAATGAAGTGGCCAAAGCAGAAAAAGTGGGTATCCACAATTTGCAATCGTGAGGTGATTAATACGCCGGAAAACAGATTAGTGCTAAAGTTGCAAATTAGTGATTCCCACATCATGGGTCCTCTCCAATGGATCTTTCACGAAAAGGGTTGGGATCTTTGTCGGGTGCTTGTTTTGGTGATTTCCCATGAGTTGTTCAATGGAAAGAAGGGAGAGGCTGGGAAGTGGAGTCTTTATGAGGGGGGCATTGGTGTTTGTACGTACCCGCAAAGAAGAGCAAGTCATTTGCGATCTTGCATCACCACTTTACTTTACCCCCACAAAAAGAGAGAGTGATAAGGAGTGTATCAAAGCTCTTGGGATTTTTTTGTGCCTAATTGGAGTTTAAAGAGAAGTTTGCGGATTGTCTTCCTCTTATATGAAGGCGAAAGGAAGGGGAGGGACGATCAGTGCAACTGCACCTCTAAAAAAGGTGGTACAAGGGCGTCACGCTACTATGAAATGTTTTAGACAAATTGTAACTCCTTAATCCACCCTGAACACAAAGCTTCAACATCGAGAACTCTGTCATTGCAGCTCCACCGGTGTGCCAAAAAAGTTCAGAAAATATCTCCACATGATGTTAATGAGTGCCTATTGCATAAGCTGACTATAGGTTTATTCATTGTATTGCCTGGACTTGTGGCCTCATATATGACATCCCTTCACCACTGTCGTGGCCTTTGAATCAAATTCATTGATTTGGCACGAATCAAGACTTTAACTCATGTGAAGCATGGATTGCAAACATGGGCTAACCATGCTTGCAACAAGGTCACAAGTTGGAATGAGGATGGATTGGTGGCATGGTGGAAGGATCGGTCTTGTGGGGGCATGAACTACACGAACAGGCGGGGCACATGATGCTTGCTCTAGAATGATCCAAATTCCAAGGGACTAGTTCATATGCAAAACAAATGTGCTACATATTCTACCCATGGTGGGAGACAAAAGGAACCCGATAAAACTAAACCAACATATATGAACACCCCAATAAAAATTAATTTGTTTTCTTCACTGGAAAAAAAAAAAAAGATATTTGCTTTTTTATTCCAATCCAAGATAAAAACTAAGTTGATCCAAGTTATAGGATCCTTGTTCCAATAATTTACACACAGCCAAATAGATGAAAGTTTAAATTAAATTTCACACTAAATCCTAAGTATTGTTAAACTTATTAAACCTTCTTGCGGTTTAGCAATCTCTCCATTAGACTCCCATTGTTTTATGTTGATGGAATATAATTTGTTGTTAACACTTGAATTTTAGTTGAGATATTAATTGGGCATTTAAATAATAAAAAATTAATAGAAAAGAGAAGAGAAAAGAAAAAGGCCTATCAATCATTTCATATGGCCCAATTTGCGCAACATTGGCCCATATGTAGGTCCATTGTTAATAATTTACGCATAGTCAAATAGATGAATGTTTAAATTGAATTTCACATTAAATCCTAAGTACCGTTAAACTTAATTTTAACTCCTTGCGGTTTAGTAGTCTCTTCATTAGATGCCCATTGTTTTATGTTAATGGAATAGAATTTGTTGTTGACATGTGAATTTTAGTCGAGATATCAAATGGGCATTTAGATAATGAACATTTAATTAAAAAAGAAAAAGAGAGTGAAGAGAAAAGAAAAAGGCCGGTCAATCAATTCATGTGACCCAATTTGCGCAACGCTGGCCCATCTATAAAATTTGCCCATTTCAGCTTTTAGTGGACTTGGTACATGAAGCCCCAAATGAGAAGAAAATGCCCAGTCTCAAGTCTTTCTAAATTACCAGAGAGGAAGAGGACACAACAAAAAGAGAGGGGACTTGGTACGTGATTCTAATGTCTCATCTTGGCATATGAGTCTAATCTAGAAGCCCAACACACTTGATGACCCATTTCATTCCCCAAACAAACGCACGTCACCTGTTCAATGAAATGTATACGTGCTAGTTATTTCCAGTTCTATCTAATCCGAAAGTATATTTTGACCTGGATTAAATGATGTTAAATTGATTTTTTAGTCATTTAAGTATGAGTTTAGCCATTTTATCATGACCGAGCTTGTTTGGGAATCCCTGCTTTTCTCTACTTGATGTTCTATGCCCCACTTGCATTAACCTGACGTTGATGTCATGTTTGTGGATTTTCCAAGGACGCTCGCTTGATCCCTTGTTGCGATTTCACTATGTAGTCCCAACTCCTGCATTGTCTTAGTAATTCTCGACCCCCTAGATGTCCAATCAACTGTCGCGCCTCAACACATTTCGGGGGTAATATTGTATGTTGAATGAGGATGGCAACTTAGTGGAGGACGATGGAAATTGTTGGTGGCATTCAGGGATTCAAGGTGGTGGCTGGGGGTATTATAGTCTGGTGACTGGAGGTAGGCCAAAGGCGGTGGTGATTAGGTGATGAATATGTGGATTAATGATGGAGTATATACGTTCATATTTTAATTCTAGCAGCATTCGGATTGGAGATTTTTGGGTGAAATTTCATGTGAACTAGGCTTGGGCTTAGTGAGATCGTTTCGGAAGTGGGCCTTGAGAATTTGTGGCTAAGGAGGGCTTAAGTTAATAAAGCCCAATTGATGTCACTGGCCCAGATCATGAGTCCATATCTTACCTTATATGCGAACAGGGCCCAAGGGCCTAGCTTGGGTTCCCATTTGCGGTATTAAAATATTTAAAAAAACAATTAAAAAATTAAAATTAAAAAATTAGAAAATAGCTAGAAATAAAGACCTTGATTAAGTCGTTAAGTTTCAGAGTTAGATTTAGCTTATTTTATTTAGTTTGTATACACTTAGTTTAAGAGTTTTAGTGAACATTTTTTTTTTTATATTCCTTAAGTTTAGGGAAAAGTATCAAAAATGTCCTAAACCTATGCATTTGTACTAATTCCATCATAAACCTTTCAATTAGACCAATTTATTCCTAAACCTTTTGCATTGACACTAATTCAATTCATCTAGCCATTTTTAATTAGAAAAAGCTAATGTAGATTTCAAATTAGTGTCGGCTGGTATTGTTAGTGTTGACATGAACGTTGAAGTGTGAAACAATTTGGCATTGTTTCGCTTAAAAAAAAAAAATTGCTCCAAAAACGCATCATTCTTTGCCCCCAAACTGAAGATAATCTTTGTCCAAACCCTATTATGATCTCCCCAAGATTCTCGACAATTTGCCCTATGATCTTGCCCCAAAATCGTTCTTCAATTAGTCACCTTCAAATTTTTGGTTGCCCTTCATTTGATTCAATCACGTCTTGCCAATTCTCTTAAGCCAAAGTCGTTCTTCGATTAGTCACCTTCACTAATCATTTAATTTAATTTAAAAAAATTTACCCCTTTTTAGTCAACTTTAAACTTTTCTTAAATTATTTGAATTTTCACATCAAATTTATAAAGTAAATTAAATAATAAAAAATTCGTAAATAAAAAAATGTGGATACCCAAACTTAGTTTGAGAAAAATTATTTTAAATAAATCATTTTTTTAATTATTGTTGGTGAATCTCATCGGATTGAAAACCCAATTCGCCCATGACCTAGTTGAGACTCTTACAGTTTGCAGCGAACACAAGCAAGTGTTGTGGTCCCGGTTTGATTCTTGTACAAGCTTTTTCATCACTTTATTATTTGAGACATGCACATTCACAATTAAGTCATTGAGTGTATGTGTATTCATTTTCTTGATTCATCCAAGGGTTTTCTCTTTATTACTTGTGGAATAGTTCAGTCATTGAAGTATTTGTATTCATTTTCTTGATCCATCCAGGGTCTCTTTTGTGGAATAGTAGGAGAAGTATTGACTTCCAAAATGTATACCTTAAGTACCAAAATTGGAGAAGAAATGAACACTTAAAAGCCAACGGTGAGAATTTCCGGCCAAACAGCTAACATGACTTTTTTCAGCGAAAATTTTAAATGATATGGCATTTCTTATATAATTTTTTTTTATTCATGTAGACAAGGCAAACGATGTCACACCGTCCACATAGACTTACGTGAGACAACACTACATGACATCGTTTTGACACTTAAGTGATCACTCTTTGCAAAACTTGACACTTAAGTGTTTACTTTTAATCACGAGTGATATTTAAGTGATCACTCACACTATAACTTGACACTTAAGTGATCATTTTTTAGCCATGACTGGTTTTTAAGTGAACATGGAGGATGACATCGTTTTAGATAAGGATTACGACAATCAGACAAGCCACGTAGGCCGATTTTATAAATAAAGTAACACCATGCCAAGTTTTCGGCAAGCTCGTCGAAGTTAACACTCAAGTATACATTTTGAAAGTTTTGGCACTTATGTGTCCCCCATGCTAAGTTGTGACACTTGGGGTGTTCTTTGCCCATGGAATAGATGTAGATTAATCAACTGGGGCACCCGCAAACCTCACTGTCAATTGAGTCCAAATGATGATTATTTTACCAAACGAGTAAGGTTTATGGTGTCCTTGTCAACAAAAAGAAAAATAAAGAAATATGATTTCATGGTGGTGAATTTGTTTGACTTCTAATGTTTGATAATAAAAAAAGAGACCGCAATTCCACATATTGTAAAAGTTGATTTTTATTTAGGGGTGTAAGTGATTTAGTTTGGCTTTTTTGGAAAACTAAACCGAACCGATAAGAAAATTCACAAAATTGAATTGAAATCCGATCCAAACCAAATCAAAATATCAATTGGGTTTGGCTTGGTTTGGCTTTTCAGTTTTTGCTTCTGTTTTTATTTTTTGTCTTGTTATATATTATAAGATTAATTTTCCAATCAAATGTCTTTTGCCCAGCAAGATAATAACTTCATTGGTTTTCGTAATTTTATTTTTTTAATTAGGCGAGAAAATAAATTCAATATACCGCTATTACTTTTCCAAATGAAAACAATTTTGCAAATGCTACCACGTGGAGATAAATAAAACGCAATATTAACAATTAAAAAGCATTTAAATTTACTGGTCGTATTTACACTAAATTAAACTGAACGTGTCCAAGAATTTAGTGCTTTTGTTTGCACATACATTTGCTCATGAATAGCACTATATAATTTGGTAATTTTCTTTCTTTTTTACTTTTCAAGTTGCGCAATTTATTATGTAAATTGATGTATATCTCTTTCTATCATTTTTTGAAATTTGGATAATATTTAAAGATCCTAACAAGAAAGGAAAAGAAAATACAAATCATGCTGTGAGATGTTGGGCTGTATTTGGGAGCCTGTGGTTAGGCTGTTCGTGGTTGAACAAGGAAGGATAATTGATGCCTTCATGCATCCACATGATCTTGTAGTTCTCATACGCAACCCGAGCCGGGAGCAAGAATGGATCTCCAAATGCAAGAAAAAAGATCGAGCGGATCAAGATAACATAGATGATATGATCGAAATACCAGGGTTGTGAAGCTATTCCACTTTCAAGTGCAAGTAAGTTTTTCAAATGCTGATGGCCTGGGCAAGTATTCAATCAAGTCAATGAATCTGTTTCATCAAGATTTATCTTCAACGGGCATAAATATCAGCTCTACAATGCTGTACTGCTGTGACAAATTGTCTTACATCACTAGACAGAGAGAGAGAGAGAGAGAGAGAGAGAGAGAGAGAGAGAGAGAGAGAGAGAGAGAGGCCATTATGTTGGAAATCCTTACTAGAATAGTTCCATTTTGCAAAGAAAACAGGTTGTCGTTACATATATGAAACCGTGCTGTGGACCTTATTTTAAGGCGATCCATTTGTTTATGGCCTTCTCACATCATCATTTATGTTTTGGATTTTGTATAGGTCACTGGAGCACCAATGTGCCTAAATATAAGTTCTCTTATTCCTTGCTCTTGATATTCAGCATCGGTTCAAATGTATTCTCGGTCCTCCTTTGTTGTTTCTTGTGTCTGAGTGCATGTATATGATTATGGGAAGACTCAGAGCTACCGCCAGCTGCAATCCTTTCATTTTCCAAAAGATAAAACCTTCTATTTGTCTTGAACATAAAGATAAAGATCTTAGCTTCTTTCAGAGTGGGCTATGTTCTATGCAGACTGATTAGTTTGTATGTTAAGTCCATGGACCGTGCCTACAGAAACAACCAATCTCATTGGATTGATGCTACAATTAGTCTGATAAACTAAAGAAAGACACGGACCAATGTAATGCGAGCTGACTTTTAAAGGAAACGTTGCTGTGGCAACTTTCCGATTCTTTGCATTATAGGGCAGAGAATGAAGAAAGTTAATCTCGGAGCAGTCACACATCCAGGAAAATCTTCCAATTCCGCCAAAGTGAAAAGGAGTGCAAAGCATTAGCATCAATAGGAAGCACTTGTCAATCACTCTATGTCACGCTCAGGGCAAAATAGCCGTGAAAATCAGAAACCAAGTACTAGGCGAGTGATGATGAGCAATACCAAAAACGCAACGACTGCATTCACAAAATTAGACAGTGGAGGATTTGTGGGACTTTCTGTGCTCTTGCTGGTTGTTCTGGTGGATGCAGCCACTAAATTTGATTTCTCTCGGGCATATTTGATCTCCTTGCTGTTTGCCTTCTTGGTTGAATTACCATCTGAACCGCGCCCTTTGTACTGCACCTGCCAACATGAATTGTTTCAAATGGTGAACTGACAGGGAAAAAAGAGAGAAAGGATCAACAGGTTACTACAGAATGCAGATTTTTCCTAGTGTTTTCAATTGTTTGTGTCAGGCGATTGTCCATTATAGATAGTCAGCCCTACAGCAACAAAGCCTTGCATAATATCAAATGAATCAACAGGAATAATTGAGGCATCATTTTCATCTCATGACAAGCATTCATATTTATGTTCTCAAATCGTCTTGAAGCTCTTATTACATAATCAGCCTTTTTATCATCTTTCATAACCTTGTTCAATATATCATCTGCAATTTTCTGTTTCACCATTCTTCTTCATAGTTGAATCAAACCTGATAAAGCATGAGTAATTTAGAGTGAAATTTCACTTCCTTTTGGTACAAGAATGCTAGAATTCCATATATAGTTCATGGCAGTCAAAAACGGAATCCCACCATCTGATTGACTACCCAGGCAATGCACGTCAACATATAAGAATAGCAATAAGACTGCGTTAAGTTTAGGAGCTGCTTTAACCTTTGCTCTGGCTGCTGTTTTGTCCGAAGATATGCGTTCTGGTTTGATATTTATGGCTACAGTTTCCTGCGCAACCTTTTCAAGCCTTGGCTCTTCATCTTTGCTGTAGCGTTTTGCACTTGCAGGTCGTATGGGAGGTGCCATAGGTCCGTGGCACACCCCAGGTACAGGATGCGGCTTAGGTTTCTCAGAGGCAACAGGTGAGCCATTGAACTTCTCCACCACGCCTTTCTTTTCCTCAAGAGCGACAAAACCATGGACTGAGTCAGTTGTTCGTGCTCGCCGATTCATTAGAACAGGATGTTCATGAGGCCAGTTAGATGTTAAGTCATACTGCAAAAACAGATTGCAAGTGACAAAATGAATCAGAGGAATTAATTGAGGCATTTACCTAATCTCATAACCAAACTTCAAGATTAGGTTTTAAAGTGTCCATCGTTTTTATATAATTGCAAGTCAATTAAGCACAAGTAACTTAAGCGAAAGTCCACTTAGACAGGTTTTATAATGAACTCACTATTCTACACAAAGATGATTGAAAGGAAATCATCCTTATTTTTCAGTTAACCTAGAAAAGGGAATTGCCCTTCCAATGCATTTTAAACCATTTAAAAACCGTACTAGAGAAGTAATCACAGCAATCAAATGACTTTCAAGTAAAGAATTTTGACCTCTGGTTGCATGTATCCTTCCAAGAACCTGGCATAGGCAAGATCGGCATTTTGCATGTCACCAACATCTTCATCCTCTTCACTTCTTCCAGACATTAATTGACTCGATTCATCAGTAAAATCATTGTCCCATGGCATGTCCATAACAGAAGGACCCTCAATATTCGTAGGCTGATGTAAGTTGGAGGGGAAGCCATTATTTTGCGATCCTGGTGCAGGATCAAGCCACTGCAGGAAGCTAGCCACAAATTCAGCTCGGTTCTCGGGCCGAATTAACTCAACCAATTGAGTCATCTTTTCTTGGACTAAAGACTGCAGTAACAAGTGAAAAATTAGCCATTAACACATTTCGTGCACTATTTAAGACAGATCTTTAGTGTATAAACAGAACATTTTGTTGTCCGCACCTCAGGAAATAAGTCCTCATCATCAGGTTGATGAAGATACAATTCGAAATCTGCCAGGTTAATGGCTCCATGCTCTGATTCTATGGTTGAATTATTAGCCTTCTCGTCTCGTTCATGCTTTAAGTGACACAGAACATGAGTTCTATTCAACTGCCAAAAGACCATGTTATACCAGTTCATTCCATTAGATCATCTTTCTTCAAAAGTAAAATTCTGCTCACAAATTTGGCAAAATTCTAAATATGTATAAGATTTCAATCTTTTGCAGTAGAAAGTGAGCAAGAAAATATTTCTCTGCTTCTTAGGACTCGTGGAAAGTTTTGAATGAGTGCTTCTGCAGATTATTGTAGCTATACTTCTCATGTGAAATGTTATCAAATTGATGCATCTTGTGAATATAATTAATTATAACGAATAAAGGAGGGATAGAATAAGCACGTCATTGGCGAGTAGATGATATTCATGGATGACCCAGTCAGTCCTGTCGGCCTTCTTGCCTCGACCTTTGTAGAAGACTAGATATTTCCTGGTACCGATTGCTGTACCAGTAGCTCTGGCCTTGACTTCCTTGTCGTCGCCTGTCTTCTTCCAATAGCCAGAGGGAGTCGATCTTTTGACCTTTTGGGGTGTATATGGACTGAAGAACCACCACTCTTGAACTTGGTCATCCCGGCCAATGATTGATTCATCTGTCAAACTCATCAATTTCTTATTATCAAGAACTTGTATTTCTTTTTTATGACAGAACGAGGGATTTGCATTTCACAACTGTTTGCTCCTTATAAGGTGAAACTTACACCAATTGACATCTAATCAGCACATTCTCTGACTTTTCACTGATTGATGATAAATATTATACTCCAAAAACCCATGAACTTAAGGTAATAAGTTTCCAACAATCATGGCTGCAGAAAAGTACCAAATGAGCAAGCAAATTGATGGTTGTATCTGTTCTTACCATGAAACTTGTCTCGTAATGCCCAAGGATCCCACAGGCAGATGTCGACATTGGGAATTATGCAGCGATGGTCTAGGATTCCTTGGACTCGGCTCCTCAAGTAATGAGTCACGATTTCCTCCCCAGTTGGGTGGAATCTGTATCCAATCGGCAAATCCCACAGGTTTATCATAGGCCCCATCTCCTTCCGTTCTGTTCTTCACTTAAGACACAAAGCAAAAGTAGAGAGCTCACTTCAGTTTGAGGAAGCAGAGAAGTGATATCAACACGACCATTCGGGAGGGTATTTATAATGTCTTCCCTTGTCTGAGAAGGTTGGAAACCTTTTGTAGCTGGCATTAGAAAAATATCGATCATGACTGACAGCTGCTTTTTCTTGTCCTGATGTACCCCAGAAGACTACTTTATGATTCTGTACCTTCTCCGAATCGTACGCGATTGACTGAAAGAAAGTTCCTCTTCGTTTCCTATAGATGTCATTAAAAATTCTGAATTATGCATATTTGGATAATTTTATTTTGAATTTTTTTATCATTCTCAAACTATATCCATTAAATTTTTTTTTTTTTTGTACTACTAAAAATCCTTAAATTATCTTATTTGGGATAATTTTACCCCGAACTTTTTCTTGTACCATAAAAAACCTTAAACTATGTCATTTGAGATACATTTATCCTAAACTTTTTAACTAAATGGCATTTTCATCTTTTCCTTTTCTTTTTTCGTTCTTTTTTTTTTCCCTCTTCCCATTTGTTGGTCCAGCAGAGGGGAAGCCGACGATGGGTGGCGTTTAGAGAGGGTGGCCCATGCCGAGGAGGGTGTGTTTATAATCCGTTTGTTACATAATGATTTAATCTGAAAAAGAAAAATGAAACTGAAAATGCAAATTAATCTAAAAATTATTGTTTTTGGCGACACCTCGAAATTGGCATAACTCTTTGTTTCGAATAGCTGAATACGATGGCAAATTTGGCAAGTCTACTTTACTCTATCAAATCTTTTCTATCAAAGAGTTACCAAATTCCAGATCTGATTAATAATCCACTTGTGCGTTTGCCAGTCCATTATTAAATACAATCGCACGATGGGAACACGTGTCGAGATCCGAGCCGGGGGGGTCGGGATCGGACGGCATCTGGTTGCTGAGATCCGAGGGGAAGCGGTACGGCATATGCCATTTCTTTTGTCAGTTTGCGAGGGAGGAAGAAATCTCAGATATGTTTCGGATGGAGACGATGCGAAACGACGTCGTGGCCATCGCACGAACCTTGGACTCGACGTAGGGGCTAACGACACGTGGGGAAAAACCGTGGATGGTTCGAGAATTGCACGGGTTTCATTTCGCGATGCAGGAAAGGAATTCTCATTTGATTTCGTAGATATTTGACAAAAAAAAAAAAAAGAATTCATGGATCGAATGCCATTATACAAGGTAACATTCGATTTTTATAGCGCCACATGAGCAATTGGCGCGATAATATTTAAATGGGGAAATATCTTGGGCTTCTTTTTTCTATTTTTACCCTCTTAATGGTATGTTCGGTACATAGGAATGACAAAAATGATAATGCATATTAATTTAAAAATTATCGTTTTAGTGACACCTCAAAATCGGGATGTGTCTTGAACGCATTTTAGTTTTCTTTTGTTTCATATAGCTAAATATAATGGTGAATTAAGTCAGTCTATTTAATGTATCAAATCCTTTTCATGAAAAAGTTACCAAATTCGAGGTCTAATTAATAATCCACTTGGGTGCTTGCCTTTTTTCATCAATCTGTTGTCGTTGATTCTCAGTCATTCCCACCTCTCCCATGGCGATGAAAATGCGGGAATGTAACGATTTTTGGTACCCAAATTCCACGGTCGTTCCGCCTCGTTCGTGTACGTCGAAGTGTATCAAGAAAGGGTTCCCAACCCAATGATTTTATTCGAGGTGTTCACATTGTCGATCTGCCTAGAGACATAAATGACCCTTGAAAGGGACGCCCCAAGTCCCGTCCCACGACAAAACAAAACACGATCGTACTTTTCGTTAAAAAAAGGCGATACTGAAATTTGATTATTTGTCAAAAAGAGAGAGGGCTTTGTCAAAAATGAACTTCATCTTGAATAGTACAATTCAACTAAACAAATCAAGAATGTGAACCAATGAGATTTGCCTCAATGATCACTATTCCCACATAGAAAATTAGAGTCGAATCATTACTTTTTGAGAGGAGATTGAGATAGAGACAATTTAATTTCAAATGTGATTTTAACGCTCACGTCCTATAAAGGAGGTATAGTATAAGTCTGCAAATGAGAATTAGATTATGAGTAGATTATGACTGATAAGAAAAATAAAAAATGTGAATAAACCACGACATCGCCACTCCACGTTATACCTGTCAAAATGGGTGTATAACCCATTTATGACCCATTTAAATATTAAATGGGTCATAAATGGGTCAGGCTTCTTTTTAGTATAATCCATATATGACCCATTTAAAGAAAACATGACCCATTTATGACCCATTTAATATTTAAATGGGTCATAAATAGATTATACACCAATTTTGACAAGTGTATATATAATGGGTTTAAAAATTAAAAAGATTAAAATACATGAGTTGTTAATGAACTTGAATAAGTTTAAAATCTTTAAAAAAGATTATAAGAATAAATTTTCCTAAATTTAGTTATATAGAAAAATGTTTTAACAATATGGGTCGGGTCAGGTATGGGTTGGGTATGGGTTGGGTTGGGTATGGGTCAAAAATTTTATACTATGCTTAAATGGGTCATAAACGGGTTTATGGGTCAATTTGGGTCGGATCATTTATGACCCGACCCAAACCCAACCTAACCCACCCGTTTAACAAGTCTACTCCACGTATAGTCCCTTATCTAGTTTTGAAAATAATAATCAATGGCTCCAAGATTGTATCTTCCGAGCAACATTCGAATAAGCATCCCGTGGAATTTTGATCATTTGAATTGAAGAACCTCAAGAGATTCGCGGTAAAAACACTCACAAGCCATGAGAATCCCTTTTGCTCAATCATTTGCTTTTGCATCAGGATTCGCGATGGTAATTGAGATCCGAAAATGAAATCGGAAATTATTTTCTATCCTTGGGAAAGAAAACTTGTTATCCTTGGGAAATTATTTTCTAATGATCATATTTTAAACAAAATATTATCAAATTAAATTTCCATAACAAATATAATATATAGACACGTTTATATCGTAAACAATATATTTCTTACTCTTATGGAATTAGGGCTCAAGTGCTTAAGTTCTACACACAACCTTGGGTTATTCGGGTCCGATAGCTGGGGTCCTAAGCCCAATTGTTGAGGTCTCGATTAAGGAGTTAGGTTTCTCGGGCCCACATAGTGGAAACCCAAGCATGGGGTTGGGGACTCAACTCGGATCTCAATGGACTGGAACTTGAGTGCCAATGACTTGGGCACGCAAGCCAAGTTGCCGGTCATGGCCTTTGAGGCCTCATGCATAAGCACCTGGGTCTTAGGCCCACCTCAAGGGACTGAGGATACTCTTTGTGAACCTGAGCCTAGATGTCAAGAAACTAGGTTGCCGCAATGGACTCGAATTGATGTGAATGAAATAGGCAAGGGAATCGGGTAATTAGGCGTGATTTCCAAGGACTAGACCAAGATGCTGGTGACTTGGTCACATGAGGTGATACTCAAGTATGATTGTTGAGAATTTAGGCACAAGCATCGGAGCCTTGCCCATCAAGGACCTAGGACTAACCTTTGTGGACTTGGGCCAACACTAGTGTCTTGGGCATGGGAACTGGATACCCAAGCATGTCCAATAGGGGGACCTAGGCTTGAATACCAAATCCTTGGGAATGGGAGCTTGGTACTCTAGGGCATGGCCTCAAGGGACCTAGGCTAGCTTTTGTGAAACTAAGCCCGAGTGCTAGTGACTTGGTTGCCAGAACCGTGTACTCAGGCATGGCCACTGAAGAGTGGAGAATGAGCACCGGTGTCCTAGGCCCAACCTCAAGAGATATGAAGCCGTTCTCTATGGTTGGGTTCAACCACTGAGGACCTAGGCATGATTGCAATGTCCTTGTGTCCAAGTGATGAAATCTCCAGTCCAAGCATTAATGTTTATTCATATTTTGGAAGATGAATTCTGATTTTTAAATGAGTAAATCATTTTTCTGAATTTAAACATTGGTTTTCCGTTGATTGTGAGGAGATTTTCCTTGATTCATTATCCCAAGCAATCCAAACGCTAAAAAATATGGAAAATATTTTTTAATGAATTTTTTTTGTGAAACAAATAAAAACGAACTTGAGAAAAATGCCTCTTGCAAATCAATTTGATACACCAAACTTGACCTAACTCAAATAAGCGAGTGACTTTAATCATGAAATGAAAAAATGGCATGCTTCTTAAGAATAATATTTTTGATGGCAGCTAAATCCCAATTTTCTCTTTTACTCGTTTTCCTCTTCTTCTTTTTTTTTTTTTTTTTTTTTTCTGTTATATCTCAAAAAGATCTAAGAAAAATCTCTAAGTAAAATTTAGATATCAACAATGAGATTCTTGGACTGAATTAATGCTGTTCATCACTTTAACTTTTGTCTTTTTTAACAAACAAGTCTAGGTATGTTATAGTAATCCATAAATCATAGGAAATTCCTCACATTTGGGCTATAGTTTTTCTTAAAAAGTAAAAAAGCAACATGTCTCCTCACTTGCGCATCGACGTGGGATCTCACGCCTGGACTCTAATTTTTTTTTTTTTTCATTTTTGCTTATCCTAAAAATGTGTCTTACATGCAAAAAAAGGATATGATGCCATTGTTATCTTTAGACCATTTAGGGAACAAGAAAGTTGTGCTTAGCCTTAGTTATCCGGAAGTGGACCGAATTGGAGCCACAAGGTCGAGTCCTAGTTCTAGGGCCGAGGATTGGCCCATCCACAAATTGGTCACCCCCAATAAACAGTGGTATCTTGTTGACATCTTATCTTGTCGGTTCGTTTCCGTACAAAAAATACAAAAAGGACAAAATGATAGAAATAGACAAGTGGGTAGATTAGCAAATAGGAATAGAGTTATTGGAAAACATATACATGCATGGAGGAAGAAATGAAAGAGGGAAAAAAAAGGCGCGGAGGGAAAAAAATAAAAAATAAAGAGGAAGAATGAAAGAAAAAATGAAAAAGAAAAATGAAAAAGAAAAAGAATGAAAAATGAAAAAGAAGGGATAAAAAATAGAAGAGAGAAGAAAAAAGTGGGGAGCATGGAGGAAAAGAGGCGCAGTTGAGAAAAAGGTGAGCTCTTCTCCTTTGCGATCTTTTTTGTCCACCCCCAAGCGGATTCCGCCTTTAGCAGATCGAAGAGACAGAGGAGTTGTGCACTTGCCTGCTTCAAACGTTGGCGTTCCTATCGACATCCTGGGGAAATCTGCTCTCTCTCTCTCTCGATCGCCATGGAGCCTTAGTTACCGACCACACCAACTTCCTCATCTCCGGCCACCATAGCCTCCACGAGTAATCATTTTCCACCATCGTTGAAGCCGTGTCAGAATGTCTTGTTCAACTTTGTCCTACGATCGAGAAGATTGGAGTTGCCATTTTGTTAGAATACATGTTTGAGTGAATTGTGTTAGAGGAATTCTACATTGAAAAATCGGTATGGGGTGCAATAGTTAATATATTTAGTTGGCCATAACTCTTTCACCTAAACTTTTGAGTAAAGATGAGTTCAACTTGATTTGTTGATAGATTTTAGACTTAGGCTTCCTCATGGTGACCTCTCCAAATGAAGATATTGGACTTTTGTTGTGTGCTTTTAACAAATTGTATCAAAATCAATTTAAGGTTTCCAAGTAAGTAACAAATGATATTAAAATCGATGGTTAAGGTTTCAAGGTAGGTGACATTGTGGTGTAGTAACGTAGGCCGTAGGGATGAAATTGGATGTTGATAGAGATTCAACTTGATATAAGTTGATTCAAATGGATAAAACCTATAGAGCAGTTAATATTTATAGCTTAAACTTTTGAGTATATTTTAGTTGGCTTGTAATTTATTTGCTTAAGCTTTTGAATATAATCCAGTTGGTTTATAACTCATTGGTTTAAGATTTTGAGTGAAAATGGATCTAACTAAATATATTGATAAGTTTGAACTTAGATTCGTTCTTGGCAATTTTTCCATGTGAAGGTATAGGCCTTTTGTTGTGCTCTACTTGACAATAGTTTGCGATCGACAATTACACTTTCAAGGCAAAGTTCGAATGCTCATCTATGGTAAAAAATGAGGTTGAAAAGTTGAGACAATATGTACAAATCCTATGAAGACAAGCTACTGTGAGTTCATTGCGGGGTTTTTGCCATCAATATGAAAACGATGCATTGTCAAGTCCTTGCATTCAGGCCATCAGATTGAGACGCCCATCTCATGTTCGATTAATTTACTTTGAAGTCTGATCGTGAAGTTATATCTGCTGCTTCCGTTGAGTCCGAGGACATACAACTGTGGTTTGCATACTTTTACTTGATGGAGTCCTACTCGATAACCGCGAGTTAACCAATGTCGTTGTTCTATTCCTGGATTTTCTTGTCACGGTGGTCATCAATGATTGTCATCAGTGCAATGTCGGCTTCGAATCTATGTTGCGAGCTTTGAATCTCCGGACAAGCTTACAATTGGTTCGTCTTTTGTATTCTCGTCCATGTTCATGTTTCCTTCGATTGTCGTGTGGCTGCGAATACATGATTTCAGTGGAGGCGAGGGAGACGAGGGTCAACAAATGGTGGTCCGGTGACCGTTAATGCAGCAGCGGCGGCGGCAGGTGTCCGAAGTCGCTCGTCCATGAAGGCGACGATGTTACATTTTAGTAGATTTGGGTATGTTCTAGTAATCTTGGGCTTGGTTTAGCAGGGTTGAGATTGAGTTCGGTTTTGGCTGAGCGGGCTTGGTTTTGGCCTTGTTGTGGCGGGATTGAGCTTAATTCTATTAAGCCCATTCCTTTCTCAGGCTTTTGGCGTCCATGGGCGTTTACCATAAAACAAGTTTGCTGTCCACATGCTGACCAGGCTCAGCAGCCCAGTCCGAATTCCTAATTCCTAATTCCGGACTTTTCTAAAAAGAAGGATGGGCAGAAGGTACCATAAACCCTGTGTCCCCCACATCCATCCAGAAGCAAGTGTAGTTCACCGGTTCCACTGAATGCTCCTATCTCTCGACGAAGTTCGTGTGAGTGCGCAGTATGCTTTGGATGCTTCGCCATCAGAATAGATGAACCCGGTTCCCCTTCTTTTTCGGTGCACTCTCTTTATATCTCCAACGCACAAGGAAGGACGTGGTGGGAAGGAAGTAGCCCCAGCCTCTGTCTGGCTGATCATTCCACTGGCATCTTGCATTCAAGCTTCGGTTTGACTGCCGCTCAGGGATGTAGTTGTAGATATGTTAGTCTTAGTGGGTCGTTGGCTCCTCCTGTTATCTCCTCCTACGACATGCTGTAGTCGTTGCCATATTCTATAAGTCACTTAGCTCTGCCTCAATGCAAATTAGCACCTCCGAAAGAAACAGAGGACTTCATTCAATGGCTCCAGGGTTGCCCTCTAAACAATCAGAATAACGTAAACCTTGAAGATAAGAGTTTTGTACTCTATTAAATTCTTAGTCCCGTAGGTCTTGACTTAGTTGTGTGACCTTAGTATTAGATTTAGTTTATTTATTTATTATTTTTTAGCACATTTAGGCTGCGCATGGTAATCATTTTGTTTATATTTCTGGAATAGAAATAGGTTTGGAACATAAATCAAAAACAAAATTTTTTTACTTTTCTATTTTTGGAATAAAAATAAAAATTATTTCTCTCTTTCTTACTTCTCATCCGAAGAAGTTTTTTTTCCGTCCGTCGCTCACCACCACCATCACCACCACCACCCCCGTCCACAGTTGGCCGCCGGCTGCCGCCACCGACAACAATCGGACAGCGCCGTCCACCGACGCCGGTCTCCACTCCTCCCATTATCACCGCCACTTAGAAAAGTAAATTTTTTTTTATTATCAAACGAATTTCTATTCCAAGAATAGAAATTTTTTGTCGTTATCAAACGTGTTTTTTGGCTCAAAAACTCATCCAGAAATAGAAATGGAAAAATCTATTTCTGTTCCAGAAATGATTACTGGAACAAAAATGTTATCATTCGCGCCTGTAGTTTCTTTTGATAAGTTTAGTCTTAATCGTTTAGTGCTTTCTAGACAAAGAAATTGAATTTGATTCCAATATAACTCATGGGAGATCATGTCCTGAGGCTTATACATGGTTGTGTATCTTTGATAGTATTGAGTTTTTCTTCCCACATTTATTTTTTATGTCATTTCAATTATTTGGGTGTTTACTTATTGCATCACATTTCAATAAATTATTTGTTAATTTCTTTTTTAAAATGGCTAGGATTAGTCTAGAATCATAATGAAACCCACAAAAACATTTGCATGAGCACCTAACGGCTTTGATACCTTAGAATCATAATTCGTAATTAAGATTGCATGACAACTTAGATAACGACGTTCCAAATTAGAAGGACTAAAAGGGCGCTAATAGATATTAGCATAATCAAGTCATTGACCCTAGAATCTCTGATTGCTTAAGAATTGAGACTAAGAATTGAGACACTCATGCGTATTGATTGGTTTTTAGCCTACCCCAATAAGTTAGGAACGGCTCACGCTGAGGTATGGACTTAAATAGAGTTGACGCTTGAAATTGACAAACCTTTTTCAGGTGATTGAAAAGATGATGTGTTCAGGCTATCTTTTAGGTCATCTCTCAAATAAATACCTTTAAACCTATTTGGCGAGGGTAGCCCCTAAAAAAGTAGGTTGTGACACGTCTCTTTGAAAAGGATTTCGAATATCCCTTTAGCCAAAGATAAATGATAGCTTTTTAAAAGTAAAACGTCCGAGACAAAATGACACTAAATCACTACCAAAGATGATGATGCAATAAGGATGACTAAAGATTATGTTAATATGACAACTATTAAAATAGTTAAATATTAAATCACACTTTATCTAATATCATAAGTTTTAGAAAAATTGACACTAGTTCCACAATATCCCACGTGATATCAAAATAGGAAGTCTTGAGTCTAAATTTTTCTAGATTCTTATTTCCCTCCCTAATGTCCATTTGGCGGTGACCCCATGCAATTTCATAATAACTAAAAATATCAGCAAAGCTCCTTTTCTTTTGGAGCACTTGAAGACTGGTTTCGTCACTTGAGGCCTAAGGTTTGCAGTCCGCATTAGAGGATTTTTAGGTAACGTGCCTCGTGTACTTGGAAAAACTCAAGCACCGCCGACACTTGAGGTATGTGCTAAAGAAACTCGAGCTCCCCAACGAGACCCAAGATATGTGGTGGACAGTCCTCTTGTAGGGTCATTTTGTGGGATTCTTCTCTTCTTTTTCCTGCTGATTACTCCAATATTGCCCTGCGTTTGTGACGATGCAGCGAGCGGCAGAGTAATTTGGTCAAAACTAGAGCGGTGTCCGATCAAAGCTTATTTATGGTCTCTAATTTGCATTGTTCCTTCAACGCTGTCTGTTCGTCTTCTTCCTTGCACGATCAAGTCAGTCAATCTGTTCCGTCAAGACTATCATCAATGGGCATAAGTGACAGTTCTACAATGATGTACTGGCGTGACGAAGTGTCTTACATGGGTTGTGTGCGTATGTTATAGAGAGAGAGAGAGAGAGAGAGAGAGAGAGAGAGAGAGAGAGAGAGAGATTTTGTCGGAAATCCTTATGCGAACTGTCATCTATACTAGGATATTTCCAATTTGCAGAAGAAAACAGGTTGTCGTTATGTATACTAAACCACGCCATGGACCTTGTCTTAAGGTAATCCATTTATTTATGGCCTTCTCACATATATTCAGTGTCGGTTCAAATGTATTGTCGGTACTTGTTCGTTGTTCCCTGTGTTCTGAGTACATATATGCGATTCTAGGAAGACTCACAGCTACCACCGGCTGCTATTGTTTCATTTTGCAAAAGATAAAACCTTCAATTTGTCATGAACATAAAGATAAAGATCTTAGCTTCTTTTAGGGTGGGCTATGTTCTATGCAGACTGATTAGTTTGCATGTATGGACCGTGCCTACAGAAACAACCATTCTCATTGGATTGATCCTTCGATTATTCTGATACTAAAGAAAGACACGGAACAATGGAATGCATGCTAAGAAGGAAACATTGCTGTGGCAACTTTTTGATTCTTCGCATTATACAGCAGAGAACGAAGAGAGTAAATTTCAAAGCAGTCAAACATCCAGGTAAATCTTCCAATTCCGCCAAAGAAAAAAGGAGGGCAAAGCATTAGTATCAATAGAGAGACAAGCTACATGCACATGAATTGTGGCATGACATACAAAATCCACTTTTACAATTGCACTTGTCAATCACTCTGTGTCACACGCAGGGCAAAATAGCCGTGAAAATCAGAAATTAAGTACTAGGCGAGTGATGTTGAGCAACACCAAAAACGCAAAGACTGCAACAATATTAGACAGTGGAGGATTTGTGGAACTTTTTGCGCTCTTGCTGGTTTTTCTGGTGGATGCAGCCACTAAATTTGATTCCTCTCGAGCATATTCAATCTCCTTGCTGTTTGTCTTCTTGGTTGAATTACCATCTGAACTGTGCCCTTTGTACTGTACCTGCCAACGTGGAGTGTTTCAAATGGTGAACTGATAGGGAAAAAAGAAAGAATGGATCAACAGGAGACTACAAAATGAAGAATTTTCCTAGTGTTTTCAATTGTTTGTGTTAGGCGATTGTCTATTATAGACAGTCAGCGCTACAGCAACAAAGTGTTGCATAATATCAAATGGATCAACAGGAATAATTGAGGCATCATTTTCATCCCAAACAAGCATTCATGTTTATGTTCTCAAATTATCTGGAAGCTCTAATTACATAATCAGCCTTTTTATCATCTCTCATAACCTTGTTCAATATATCATCTGCAATTTTTTTTTTCACCATTCTTCTTCATAGTTGAATCAAATTTGATAAAGCATGAGTAATTTAGAGCAAAATTTCACTTCCCTTCGGTAGAAGAATGCTAGAATCCAATATATAGTTCACAGCAGTCAAAAACAGAATCCCACCATCTGATTAACTACCCAAGCAATGCACGTCAACATATAATAATAGCAATAAGACACAGTGCGTTAAGTTTAGGAGCTGCTTTTACCTTTGATCTGGCTGCTGTTTCATCTGAAGATATGCGTTCTGGTTTGATATTTATGGCTGCGGTTTCCTGCTCAACCTTTTCGAACCTTGGTTCTTCATCTTTGCTATAGCATTGTACACTTGCAGGTCCTATGGGAGGTGCCATTGGTCTGTGAGGCACCCCAGGTACAGGATGCAGCTTAGATTTCTCAGAGGTGACAGGTGAGCTGTTGAACTTCTTCTCCACCACGCCTTTCTTTTCCTCAACAGCAAAAAAACCATGGACTGAGCTGGCTGTTCGTGCTCGCCGATTCATTAGAACAGGATGTTCATCACGCCAGTTAGATGTTAGGTCATACTGCAACCACAGATTGCAAGAGATAAAATGAATCAGAGGAAATAATTGAGGCATAAACTTAATCTAATAACTGAACTTCAAGATTAGGCTTTTAAATTGTCCACCGTTCTTATATAATTGAAAGTCAATTAAGCACGAGAGACTAAAGTGAAAGTCCACTTAAGACTGGTTCTATAATGGACTAGCTATTCTACACAAAGATGATTGAAGCAAAATCTTCATTATTTTTCAGATAACCTGGAAAAGGGAAGTGCCCTTCCAATGTATTTTATACCATTTATAAACCTAACTTTACTAGACAAGTAATCATAGAAACCAAATGACTTTCAAGTGAAGAATTTTGAGCTCTGTTTGCATGTATCCATCAGTAAGACCATTGTCTAGTAATAGGTCCATTTCAGATGGACGCTCAATACTCGTAAGCTGATGTACGTTGGAGGGGAAGGTATTATGTTGTGATCCTACCGCAGGCTGATGCTGGTCAGCTGTAAATTCAACTGGTTTCTTGGGCTGAATTGACTCCCTCAGTGAATCCATCAGTGCTTGGACCATGGCCTGTATTAACAAGTGAAAAATTAGCCATCAACACATTTTAGTGTGCATAAAAAGAGCATTTTGTCCTCCGCACCTCATCATATGAGTTCTCATGATCAGGTTGATTAATAACCATTTCCGAATATGCCTGGATAAGGGCTCCACGCTCTGATTCTATGGTTGAATCATCAGCCTTCTTATCTTGTTTATACTTTAAGCGACACAGAACATAAGTTCCATTCAACTGCCAAAAGACCATGTTATCCCAAATTTGGCAAACATAATATCGTTCTCTATATTTGTATAAGATTTTAATCTTCTGTAGTAGAAACTGAGCAAGAAAATATTTCTTTGCTTCTTATGACTCGTGTTTCTGCAGACTATTGTAGCTATACTTCTCATATGAAATGTTATCAAATTCATGCATCTTGTGAATCTAATTAATTATAATGAATAAAGGAGGGATAGATTAAGTACATTGGCGGGTAGATGATATGCATGGATGACCCAGTTGGTCTTGTCGGCATTCTTGCCTCGACCTCTGTAGAAGACTAGATATTCCTTGGTACCGATTACTCTGCCGGAACCTTTGGCCTTGACTTCCTTGTCGTCGCCAGTCCTCTTCCAATAGCCAGAGGGAGTCGATCTTTTAACCTGAGTCGAATTTTTAAACTTTTGGGGTGCATGCGGATTGAAGAACCACCACTTTTGAACTTGGTAATCCCGGCCAATGATTGATTTACCTGTCAATCTCATCAATTTCTTATTATCAAGAACTTGTATTTCTTTTTTACGACAGAATCAAGGATTTGCATTCACAATTGTTTGCTCCTTATACGGTGAAACTTCACCACCGGAAACTGTCAAAGTGACATTTAACCAGCATATTCCCTCGGACTTTTCACTGATTGATGATATATATTATGCTCCAAAAACCCATAAACTTAATGTAATA
This sequence comes from Corymbia maculata, assembly GCA_014182735.1. Taxonomy (NCBI): domain Eukaryota; kingdom Viridiplantae; phylum Streptophyta; class Magnoliopsida; order Myrtales; family Myrtaceae; genus Corymbia; species Corymbia maculata. The sequence continues at coordinate 23,279,148 of CM024688.1, read as the reverse complement.
AGTTTCCGACAATCATGGCTGCAGATAATTGTATTAAAGGAGGAAGCAAAGTGTCTGTTCTTACGATGAAACTCGTCCGGTAATTCAGAAGGATCGTGCTGGCAGATGTCGACATCGGGAATTATGCAGGGATGGTCTACGATTCCTTGGACTCGTCTCCTCAAGTAATACGTCACGAACTCCTCCCCAGTTGGATGGAATCTGTATCCAAGCGGCAAATCCTGCAGGTGTATCATATCTCCCATTTCCTTCCCTTGTGGTGTTCACTTAAGACAAAAGTAAAAGTAAAAGTAAAAGTAAAAGTAATGAGCTCACTTCAGTTTGAGGAAGCAGGGGAGTGAGCATCAACACTACCATTTGGGAGGGTATTTATTGATGTCTTCCCTTGTCTGAGAAGGTAGGAAACCTTTTGTTGGTGGCATTGGAAAAATCTTGATCATGATTTACAGCTGATTGTGGTGTCCTTTTTTTTGGCTTCTTTTCCCTGTACTGATGTACCCCATAGATATTCTGTATATTCTGAACAGTACGCACTCGACTAAAAGAAATTTCGTTTGGTCTCTTATATGGTAATGACAATGTCCAGGAAATTCCTGGGATTTGCTCCCGTGATGTGTTCTGCTCGTTGCCTCTGATTATGACAGGAGACCTACTATTCATTTCATTAATCACAATGTGAATTTGCACATAATCAACCTGCTAGAATTCAGTTAATATTAGGACCATTCATGTCAAAATATGTTTCAAGTTTCAGCCTCTTAGATAAATTCTGATCCGAGATTAATTGTTATTCATGGAGGTCTGAATGTTTTGAATTTGGATATTTCCTAGGTTATCTTCGGATCCAAGTGGTGGGCTGTTGTTGTTGGCTAAGGAAAGCGAATGAAATAAAAAAGGGGAAAGTCATTTCCGCTAATATTCCTACTCAGATTTGGTGTATGACACCATGCGCGAGAAGCGTACTCAAATTAGGAATTTGAGTCTGACTTTGGCCAAGATCTCTTCGCATGTTTAATGTATAAGTATCCTCCTCCGTTATATGAAAGGTTGTTGCAGTGTGGTCTTTGAGGTTCATGTCTAGTGAATGTTCTTTTCTTTGTGGAATTACGCCAAGATTAATGTGTCGAAGTTAATTAAATCTTGTGAATAAGATCTATGAATTCCTTTGTGAGATTCAGGCATTATTTTATGATAAGTTGTGGGGCTAAACACTGTTATCATGTATAATAATGAGTCGGGAAACACAAAGATTATTTAAGTGATTTGAGTATGGTTGTAACTTTTATTATTTGCTTCATCTATAGTAAAATTCTTTGTTGCTTTTTGCATGGACTTACCACAAAAGTTTGGTACTCGATTTATTTTCTTGTTCTGTCTACTTTACTGTTGATTTGCTTGCTTTTGTAACAGTCCATGCACTTGTGCATTTTCATTTTAATAACACAGGTTCACCTGCACGGTCTCTTCTTGTGTCAAAAGAGATAAGAAATTCCCTGGCTTTAAACTGAGCTGCACGATAATTTGCTTTATCTCCTCTCAGTTTGAGATTACACTGGACTAGGATTGTAATTTTTGGCGCCACGAATAATAGAGAAACTGGCACTTTTCCCCTGAAGTTTGCGCTGCGAGGCTAGATTAGCTGATCACTAACCGAAATCATTTACCTAGCAAAGGAGATTGAATGCTTTCTTTCATTTTTAGAGAATGTCATTACAGTTTCACTGTTGTAAGATGCCGGTAAATGAAACTTCAGATTAAAAAGAAGTGCCAAACAGTAGGATTTTCTAGGGTTAGTTCCAAATCTACCCCAAACTTTTTTTTGTCTAAAAAAATACCCCAAACTTTAGGTTCAGTCCCAAATCTACCTCGAACTTTTCTTTTGTCTCAGAAAAAGCCTAAACTTTAATTTTAGTCCCAAATCAGTCTAGAATTTTTTTTTTGTCTAAAAAAGTCAATACCATGAAAAACCCTAAATGGGTACACATGTAATAAATTTACTAAAAATTAATTTTTTGACCAACAAAACAAACTTACTATCTATTAATTTTTATTAAATTTTACCATCAAGTTACTAAGTTAAATAACATATGTCAATTGACGGATTTACTAATTTGGGATTTTACCATCCATTTGTACTAAAAAAAATCATCAATTTTTGATATATTCTCAAATATCCTGTCCCAACTTAACATGGCATTCACATAGATAATAAATACACATCAACAAGATGTTATAGAAAATTATTTTCAAAATAAAACCGTTTTAAGATATAAAAAATTAGGGATTACTAACACGGCTATGGGACAGAGGGCTAATAGGGGCAAATTTAGGACTAGAGTAAAAACTGATGATTTTCTTTTTGACAAAAAAATTGGGATAGATTTAGGATTGAACCTAAAGTTTGGGGTTTTTTTTGAGACAAAAGAAAAGTTTGGGGTGGATTTAGAACTAAACCTAAAGTTTGGAGTTTTTATGAGACAAAGAAAAGTTCGGGATAGATTTGGGACTAGATCTAAAGTTTATAGTTTTTTAAGAGATAAGAAAAAGTTTGGGATAGATTTGAGATTGGATCTAATTTTTGGGGTTTTTTTGAATTGGCCTGATTTTCTAAGATGACTTGCAAGTCTGCCTTTGATGCATAAATTGTGGGGCTCCGAAAACATTCCTCTGACCTCATGGACCAAGTGAGATTTGAGTGTAAGCCCTCAGTGCGTGATCCAAATATAAGATTGGATGCAACTCGTGGTGTTGGAGAATCAAACCTGCGTTATGTTTATTCCACAAGCAAGTCCGGTCCTTCACTGTCAAACCACCAGCATGGGGTTAAAAGACTTTATCGTCGCTTCCTTTTTCTGGGTTAAACTTATGTACTCTCTGATTCTAGTGATCATCTTCTCCTTTTTCATGATGGAAGGAGTTCATGTACTCCTTTTCCACTAACCAATTCTTGCCCTTTTAATCACTTATTTAAGTTTATCACGAGCCATCCTTCTGATATAAGTCATAAATCAGGCCATCTTACATGGAATTCGGATAGATTGAGAGTTCTAGAACAATAAATAGAGCAAAGCTTAAGTTTCCCTCTATCAAGATGAAAACACCATGACACCATCCAGCATTTTTTTAGGTAATAACAGGAACTCACGGGGACCTCTAATTATGTTATGAACAGATGTACCACTACTGGGATGACAATTCCCGTTTGTTCTCTCCTGATTGTGCCAGAATGTTAACCTGGCAGATTCTGCTGTGAAGATTACAGGGGGAGAAAAAAAGAAAGAAACACAAAAGATTGAATCTCAATTATTTAACGACCATGGCCTTGGAACGGAGTGAGCTTATTAACTAGAAGATTGAATCTCAATTATTTTCTCCAGTGTTTCCTTTGCACAGGGGCCTTCGTTTGCCAATGTTGAGAACTCGGAGATGCTTGTGTGCGGTCAGTAGCTCATGGTAGGAAATAAGGCGTACTGTAGGCAAATCATCAATCTACCGAGGTTACCCGAATGTATCCATTTTTACTGAGTTGGAGAAGTACAGTAATTTGGGTTGAACATTCCTTGAGCGAGCGCTGGTCTCATATTGAGATGGAATAAAATAGTAAAATAAAATGAAAAGACTTCTCGCTAAGAAAGAAGATTTTACTCCTGATACACAAAGCTTATTGTGAATCCACAATAAGCATGTAGTAACTTAAGTTTAATGCAGTTCACAAGCATCTTCAATCACTAAAATTGCATTGATTTTACTAGAAATATGTGTATTGCTTTCTTCACCTGCCTTCAAATGAGATAGCTGAATCCACTAGGAATGTCTGAATTATCAGCCTTCTCATCTTGTGCAGCACCAGAAGCCAAGAACAATTTCTCTGCACGCATTTGAAAAAAAAAAAACGTGACATGAACCAGATAATATGTAAGAAGTAGCAAAAGGCAGCACATATCCTCGGAGAACTGGGAGGTACATAGCAGTATGCCAACTGGTGTGCATCGAATATACTCATGTATACTTTGCAAAAACAATTGGACAAGTGGAATTGATAGTTATACGTTAGTCTGCACGGCCAAGCAGAGCAGTAGTATCAAGTGAAAGAGATAATATATGTACCTGGCCTCCTGAACTGTACTAAGAAGATTATATGTTGGAGGGGAAGCAATTATCTTGTGATCCTAGTGCGGGCTGAAGCTGCTGCAGGTGGTCATCCATGAATTCAACTTGGTTCTCGGGCTGAATTAACTCCATCAGTGAATTCATCTGTGCTTGGACCAAAGCCTGTATTAAAAAGTGAAAAATTAGCCATCAACACATTCTGTACGCTCGTTGAGACAGATATTTAGTGCATAAACAGAACACTTTGTCCTCCGCACCTCAGGAAGTAACTCCTCACGATGAGGTTGATGAAGATACAATTCCATATCTGCCAGGTTAGTGGCTCCACGCTCTGATTCTATGGTTGGATTATTATCAGCCTTCTCATCTCGTTCATACTTCAAGTGACATAGAACATGAGTTCTATTCAACTGCGAAAAAATGTTATACCAGTTCATACCAGTAGATCATCTTTTCTTCAATAGTAAAATTCTGCTCACAAGTTTGGCAAAAATAACGTCATTCTATATATATGCATAAGATTTCCATCTTCTGTAGTAGAAACTGAGCAAGAAGATATTTCTCTGCATCTTAGGACTCTGGAGACTTCTGATCGAATGTTTCTGCAGATAATTGCAGTCTGTACTTCTCTTGCGAAATGTTATCAAATTCATGCATCTTGTGAATCTAATTAATTATAACGAATAAAGGAGAAATAGATTAAGTACATCACTGGCGAGTCCATGATATTCATGGATGACCCAGTTGGTCTTTATGCCATTCTTGCTTCGACCTTTGTGGAAGACTAGATATTCCTTGGTACCGATTACTGTGCTGGCATCTCGTGCCTTGACTTCCTTGGGGTCGCCCGTCTTCTTCCAATAGCCGGAGGGAGTCGATCTTTTAACTTTCTGGGGTGTATGCGGACTGAAGAACCACCACTCTTGAACTTGGTCATCCGGGCGAATGATTGATTCACCTGTCAATCTCATCAATTTCTTATTATCAAGAACTTGTGTTTCCTTTTCATGACAAAACGAAGGATTTGCATGGCTGCAGAGAAATTGTATCAAAGGAGCAAGGAAAGTGATGGTTGTATGTGTTCTTACCATGAAACTTGTCTGGTAAATCCCAAGGATCGCACTGGTAGATGTTGACATCGGGAATTATGCAGGGATGGTCTACAATTCCTTGGACTCGCCTCTTCAAGTAATGAGTCACGAACTCCTCCCCAGTCGGATGGAATCTGTATCCAACTGGCAAGTCCTGCAGGTCTGTCACAGCCCCCATCTCCTTCCCTTGTGTACTTCACTCAAGACACAAGTAATGAGCTCACTTCAGTTTGAGGAATCAGAGAGTGAGCATGGACACGCTACCCTTTAGGAGGGTACTCATTGAAGTCTTCCCTTGTCTGAGAAGCTGCAAAACTTTTTCGGAGTTGGAATTGGAAAATCTTGGTCATGATTGACAGCTGATAGGACGCGTGGTTTTATTGGCTGCTTTCCCTCGTCCTAATGGACCCCATCAAATTTTAGATGCATTTAGTTCAATTTTACAAATGAATTTTGGAATGTAATGTAAATACTTAAAGTAAAAATTCTTTGGGAAATACAAATTGTATTTGATAAAAACTCTTTACAAATGAATTTTATGTTCAATGTATGTTTGGAAAAAAAACTTTTACAATGAGCTTTGAATATATTTTTTTAATTTTTTTCTCATTGAAAAATGACTCAAACTCTTGTTGATTCGGCGAACCAGCAAACTAGATTTGGCGCTCACAACCGTTGGATGAGGTGACCCAGGTCGAGCAACCTCCAGTGAGGGTTGCACAACCTAGGCAACCCCCGCCTAAGGTTGCGACCTTTGGCGGATGTTGCTAGGGTCACTTGTTGGCCCTTTGCTGGCTAGATCTGGCCTCCTTGGCCCCTCACTGGTAGTTTGCTGGCTGCCCTCATGTGAAGAAGATGAACAGTTACAAGGAGGGGCAAATCACAAAACCGAAAAATTAGTAAGGGTAGTTTTGGAAGTAAAAAAACCATTTCATCAATCCGGGAATGTGGAAGCTCAAAAAGCTCAAAGCTAATGGGGACTACGCTTGAGCTTTCAACCTTCCCAAGACTAGCTTCCACCTTAAGATTCCTTGAAACGTATGCCCGTTGACTAAAAAATGGTTCGTGTTGCTTTCTCATATGATAATGACAGCATCCAAGGAAATTTCTGGGATTTGCTCCTGGGACGTGTGTTGCTTGTTACCTCTGATTACAATAGGAGACCTCTTTATTTCATTAGTCAGTGTGTGAATTCGAGTTAGAATTAACCTACTAGAAGTCAGTAAACGTTAGGGCTGTCTATGTTTGAATACGTTTTGAGTTTGAGCCTATTAGATAAAACCGGACTCGAGATTAATTACTATTTGAGAAGTCCGAATGTTTCGAATTGAATATTTCCTATCTTGTCTCCCTGCAAATTGATGGGCAATAGTTGTTGGCCAAGGAAAGAAAAAGAAAAATAGAAGGGGAAAGTCCATGTGCACTAATATTCCTATTCAGATTCGGTGCTAGACTCCGCGAGTGAGAAGAAAACTCGAATTTGGAGATTTGAGTATCACTTTCACAAGATCTCCCTTTATATTTCACATTTAAGTATCCTTCTTCGTCAGACTAAAGGTTGTCGCAGTGTGGTCTTCATGTTGAAAGTTCTTTTCTTCATGAAATTATGCCAAGATTAATTTGTTGAAGCTGATTAAATCTTGTAGGTAAAATTTTCCTTTGTGAGATAAAAAGATTATTTCGTGAGAAATTGTTGAACTAGATACATTGTGAATTATTTAGTATAATTGGGGTTGTGAAACATTGAGAGTGTTTGAGTATTCAAGTGTGATTGAAATCTCCGTTGCATCACTTGATTTATAGTAAATTTTTTTATTGCCATCTACCATGGATGTAGGTCACATCGATTGAAACCATGTATAAATGTTGTTCAATCATTTATTTTATTGTTCGATCATTTACTTTGCAACAGTCCATGCATCCGTGCATTTTCATTTCAATAACCTAGGTTTACTGTGTACGGTCTCTTCATGTGCTAATATACCAATAAATTACTCACAGCTGGGATTCTTGTTAGTGCCTCGTTTAGTTTAAAAGAAAAAGAACTTCCCTGGGTTTATACCGAGCAGAATGATAACTGGCACTTTTCCCCTAGTGCTTGTGCTGCGAGGCTATATTAACCAATTACTCCCAGCACTCGTTTACCTTCGACAGCAAAGGAAAATGAATGTCATTACAGTTTCAATGTTATAAGATGCTGGTAGATGAAAAGTTCAGATTAAAGAAAAAGCGCTAAACAGCAGCATTTCCCTGAGATGACTTGCAACTCCGCCTTAGATACATAAACCGCAGGGCTCCGAAAAGATTCTTCTAACCTCGTGGACCAAGTGAGATTTGAGCATAAGCCCTCATGCGTGATACAAATATAAGATTGTATGCAACTCGTGGTGTTGGAGAATCAAACCTCTGTAATGTGAACTATTCCACCCACAATTTTGTTTCTAAGTATGTAGGAACTTAAGTTGAATACGGCTTCACAAGTATCTTCAGTCACTTAGATTGCGTTGATTTTATTACAGATATGAGGATCACCTTCTTAACCAGCCTTCGGATGAGGTAGCTGAATCCATTAGGAATGTCCAAATTATTAGCCTTCCCATCTTTTACACCTTGGAAAGACCAAGAGCAATATCTTTGCACACATTCACAAAAGAAATGCGACATGAATATAATAAGTAAAAAGTAGGAAATGGTAGCAACATATCTTCATAGAACTAAGATGTACATAGCAGTGTCTTAAATTCTTAATCGATGCCAACTGTTGTGCATCAAGTATACTATATATACTCAGCAAAAACGATTAGACAAGTGAAATCGATAGTTATACTTGAGTTTGCATAGCCAAGCATAGCATAGATAATTGAATGACTATAGAAGATAGACATTTAGGTGATAGTCATGCATGACCTTTGCTCATATATTTTGATCAAGAATCGAGATTGATCACAGTACTGACACGTAGGTTGTTCTTTCAGCTTCAAGTAAGGATCGACGAGTCCTCTGATTTTAGGCTTCAACTTTGAATCCTAAAGGATAACTTTGATTTTCAACCTATGTGAGGATATGAATTTATACCTAACTTTGAAAGGGAATGAGAAAATGGACGGGCGAGCGATGTATTTTTGGGGGAATATTGTAATATGATTTTCATTGTATCATTCCGGTACATGTATACATTTATAATACAAAAATACAAGAATAAAGGAAAAAATAAACATGATTACAATACAATTACAATTTCCCACTTCATTTCCGAGTATCCTTGATTGAATTGATTAAGATCAAAGTCAAAAATAAAATCATAACTTTCTCCAATGCTCTCCCTCAAGCTAGTGGCTTATACAAGTCAAAGACGCCCAACTTGCTTAGTAGTAAGTATGTTGTCTTTGGCATAAGGGTTTGATGAAAAGATTCCGCCAATTGCTCTACTGTTCAAATTCCTCAAGTTGTGATAATTCATTCTTGAATTTTTTTCTCAAGTGAGTTTTTCCTTTCATGAAAGATAGGATTTGATGCTAATTTAAGGGCAACATCACTATCACGCCCTGACTCTCGAGCACGCGGCAACCCCTGTTCTCTTGCGGTCATTTAGATGCAACGTCCTAGGACACGTCACCAACCATAATTTTTATCTTGTAATTATGCACATGCGAAAACGAATCACAAACCTCCAGTCAATTGCAAAAGTAGGGATAGCAGGAAAACCCAATGAGAATACATTCAAAAATATTGCTTTATTTATCTACTGATTAACCCTAGGAAGTTTACAAGTACAAACCCTTACCACGGGTATCTTCCTAATGAGTCAATGAGACCAACAAGCCAAGGTTAATCTACTCCCTTCAAAGACGGCCATGAACTGAAACACGCGTCGATTCTCCATCCTACGACCTTGAAAATGGTTAACCACGACGAATTGAAATAAACTCAGCAAGTTAAAATCCTAAGCCTCGGTTAGGAACTTCGCTCGCCTTAGGAGTTTAACATACAACCTAATCCATCAAATCAAGCAACACCACCTCAGAGAAAATGACAGAAGAAGACAGTTTAATAAACAGGTGCAATCACCAGCGACCCTACCTGGCCTTGGCACACGCAACCTACAGAACTGTCATTTAAATCATCACGACATTAAGAGCATGCGAATAATCAGAGCATCTCACACAACTTTGTCATGCCTCACATCCACGCATATGCTCCGATTATTACGATCCTCTAGGCCACGGTACAACCTTATGGTTGGCGGTCAACTGGTCATAAACCAGGCATCATCCTCCCCCATGAGGCACGGCGACATCACGGGCTATCCCCCATCGATGGCATTCCATAAGGAGCATGGGCTCGGCCCCAACCGTGACTTCGTATCTGACCACTGTCAGGCGACCCAATGGTCACGGCACAACCCCGAAGGATTGGTAGTCATCCGGCTCAACTGGGCTATAAACTTTAATCTGACCATGTAACACATCAGTAAACAATTTATTCTTGTCTTTGCTTTTGCTTAGTCGCGAATGCAACATTGCTCATACACTCATGCTCATGCGACATGCCATCTTTGATAACCCACACATTATGTCATGCAGTATCACTCGACAATTCCAAAATTCCAAATTCCACCTATCAACAATCACGTATATTCCCTAATTCTCGGGAATAACTCAATAAATCAAACACTTTCACTTCCACTCGGTCTTCGATCATGCATTTCATCATTATTCACTCATATAATTAACAATCGACACTTCAAAAAAGCATAACAACCAAGAACACCACAATTTGAAACCAAAATTTACTTATGTATGAACAGTGCCGTGAACAGTAATCGTGAATAGTGATTGTGAACAGTAATCATGAACAGTAACTAATTCGAAATTAATAAAATAATATTAAACTTAACCATAGTTACTAAATTTAACCTAACTAGGGTTAATGAACTCAACCATGATTAATAATTAACCATAGTTACTTTAGAAATTAACCTTAATTACTTTAATTAATTAACCTAGGTTACTTTATTGCTAACTATGGTCAATTAACTAACACTATTCAGCCTTAATTAACTAGTCTAATCAACCAATCAACTTAATTAATCACAAATACACAAATACACTAATTAACCCCTAAGCAAGATTAACTCCTAAACAATGATTAGGAAATTAACTTACTTGGGTTGGAAATCCGGCGACACCAGCGCATAGAGGGGGATGAGGGCTACGAGGGGTAAGCTCGGGGACGACAACAGATGACAAACGGTGGTCGAAATGGGCCAAAACAGCCCCCGAATTATTGTTCACGCGGAAGAGAGCTATTGGGCGGAAACAGTTGAAACGAGCGACTAACGGCAACTAGGGGTGGCCGGCGGTGTGCGGCTGTCTCCCTGACTTCCGTGGCTACACTTTGGGCGGCGATGGCCGCTCCAGCGACGCCGGCAAGGCTAGATTCCGGCGGGAAAACAAAAAACACAGCAAGAAAAGGAAGAAAAAGGAAGAGAAAAGAGAGGGGAAAAGGGGGTGGCGGTTTGGTGATGGTTGGGCGGCTCCTTGACGACGGCAAGGCAGCAGGACGGCGGCTCATGGTGGCTGGTTCGGGAAACACAGCACACAAGCTTTCTGTTTTTGGAGGAAAACCAGAAAAGAACAAAAGAGAAAGAGAGAAAGAAGGAAACATGGGAGAGTGGGGAGGAAGAGAAAGCAATGTGGGGAAGGGGCTGCTGAAACTTGAGGAGAGAGAGAGAGAGAGAGAAAAAGCAAGAAGCCAAGCAAGAGACCAAGTTAAACTTCCCTTCATCAACTTGCCCCAAAAATCTCATTTCCTTGACTTTTCTTCTCTTTTGTCCTCCAAGAATAAATGCCACTTCTAGAAGGGATAAAATGGTAAATTCCAAAAGTATAGTGTACCTCACTATACGCATACACGGACCAAGAATTTATACGGGCTATAAGAAAATCGGTTCGGGCTCAAAGGCTTGAAGTTGGGCTTCCTTGGGCCCACTTGGTTAGCTTGGGCCCATGTGGCCCACTCCTCATAGGCGCAGGGCCCATTGGGCCTCCAATCGGTCCAATTCCTCTTGGTTCCAATTTTTCGGCCGTTGAACCCTTTTTCCGAAAATTCTCGGGTTTACCGAAATTGAGGATGTTACAACTCTTCCCCCTTAACAAAATTTTGTCCTCGAAATTTGCGGGACTTTCTACATCCTTAAACTGATGGGGATATTGATGCCTCATTGTATCCTGTTTTTCCCAAGTCGTTCATTTTGTCTCATAATGCTGTCAAACACTTTCAGTGCTGCCAAAACTTCTAATCCTGCCCAAACTGTCTTTGGTTCCAAAAGGCTAAACACTTGTCCACTTTTGCAAAAAAGAAAGTTGCAAAATGTTGGTTCTTCTTTCTTTTTTCTTTTTTTCTACGCGGCTACTACCGCTTCCGGGATTCGAACTCCCGTTTTTGGACTAGCGGCTTCATCCCGCATACCACTCGGCTATAAGCGCCGACGGTGCCCAAAATTGCTTCATTTATCTGTTTAAGGCCAAAATCTTTATTCACTCCAAATTTTGAAAGGTTCGATATGTTTAGGGCTCATCTTTGCTTTCTTAACCAATCGAGATGTCCCTATCATAGGCGACACCATAAGGAAAACATGATTCCCTACTTGAAATTCCAAAGGCTTTAGTCCTTTACTCGCATAAACTTTTTAGTGACTTTGCACTGTCCCTGATATCTTCACAACATCCATTAATTGCAAAACCATCTCTGAACTAGTGATCGTCCTTTCTCTGACCTTGTTCCAATAGACTGGAGTTCCACAAACTTGACCATATTTTGCTATGCCATTCCGATAAAATCTTATCCCACAAGCACTCTCTTTTTGCACAGTGCGTAGTTCAGTTCATTTCTGCCCCTTTCGACATCCTAGAAGCCTGCCGGGAGTTGCTCCTTGCTCAAGCACTCTGGCCCCGGCGACCACTCCCCACCTTTGTCGGATTAGTCGTTACGGGCATCTTCGAACTGCACCACTACTAGCAAAAGTCCATTTTAGACATGCACTATCTCATAGAGGTATTATCTGCTTTAGCCTGTCCCATACCAAACCTCACGGTTTTAATCTCGTCTAAGCACCTTAAAGTGCAAAACTTCCTCCAGCTCGTCAACCCAAGAGCTCATTTCCACGGGGTTATTTATCGACACTTGAATTCTGATTCACCGAATTTCCATCAAATCGCCATCCGAATTCCACAAACCACCAATTTTTCTTTCAACATTCCTTTCACATCCATTTTAATAACCAAACCAAAAATATCACCTCAATCACTTGAACATTAGTGCAAACCAAATTAGGGGTGATCGGGTCCAGGGTGGGTAGGGTCTAGACCTCGACCCTATACCCGACCCTGTTATAACCAGTTCCCCTTTTTTGGACCCTGTACTCGACCCTATTTTCATTGGATCCTGTTTTGGACCCGACCCTGTTTTTCCGGTCCGGGAACAGGGTCTACCCTGTTTTTATTAGAACCTATTTTTTAACCACTATATGATTTCAAATTTTACATTAATTCGCGAGAAAATAATAACGTAATCCTCCTAATTTGATCGACAAGAAAGTGCAAAAATCATAACATTGCATAAACTCCACCCCAAGATCCAAGGCTGATTAAAAAGCTAAAACAATCGTCTCAGGTGCAAATAGAATACCATGAAAGCATATCACGTCCTAGGTTGCTGAAGCCCTGATTTCAAAGCTTCATAAATCCAAAAGGACACTAAATAACACATCAATATATGATTGTCAAAACACCCCGAGGCACTGAAACATCTTCCAAGCACAAGCCAGCCTCAGGAAGTAGAAGTACACGTAATTAAATTGGCTCTTCGGATGATTAAGGAGGATCTAGTCCCACTAACTACTTATTTTATTCATCATGTTCCAGCACCCAACCTCAGGCAGGCAATCCTTTATTCTGCCCGAATCATGATACTTGAGCTGCAAAGAGTAATAATGATAAGTAAGAGTGATTTCCTAAACTATTGCGGATGTTAGGGACAACAAACAAGAGCATGACAATTTACCCAAGGTGCAGGGAGAATGCGTGCTTCAACTTGAGCAAGCTTCTCAGTAATTTTTGTTCCAAACTCCTTAGCATAAGGGTCCTCATGGTAAGCATTATGATGAACAGTCTGGATGATAGAAACAAATAGAAAATTATCACCACCAGGCAGCAATACCAATATCATTATGACTTGATACGTGTAAGTGTATCAAACTATTAGAGAAAGTATTAAAAATTGACAATGTGGGGCATGAACCTGCAATGAAAGTACCAGTGTATGACTCCTGGTCTCATATTAATTTGACTTATCAACACCAGGAAGTGTGACTCGATATGTGTAAGTACATCAAAATTTGACTCGATAAGCTATGGCCTCTGTAGTCTCTACAAAAAATCTAAAACTTCACTAGCATTTTATAGTATTCAACAAGATGCCCAGTCTGGCAAGTATCAGATGCTATTGGCATCTCTGCATTACAATTTTCTTGGATTGATTAGTGAAATCTTTATCAGAGTTGAGGTAATCAAACCGGCTTAATCAACTATGGACACTCCTGTTCTGCACAAGGAGCGCCCTCTCCTATTCTGCACAAGAGGAGCAGCAGCGCCGAGATAATTTTCATCAGAGCCGAGATAATTTTTTGCTGTTCTGCACAAGAACCCCATAGCCACCGCAAACACTCTCCCGTGCGGCGGACGGTGGAGCAACAAAGTGCCTCCAACTCGCCGGAGTTCGAGTTCGGATGGTCCGAAACCCCATCTTCCCCAGCCGGACCTCCCCTGCCGACGAGCTCTTCGTTGACGGCGTCCTCCTCCCGTCCACCTCCCCCAGCCCAACCCCGCCCCGAACCCGAAACTAGCCCTGGAGGTCCAGAACCTCCCGCTCCAGAGGCGGACCACCTTCCCAACGCCCTCGACCCGGATCTGGTTTGGCAGGTGCGCCATGGTCATTGGACACAAACGCACACACAAGGACAGAGAGGGAGAGGGAGAGGGAGAGAGAAAAAATCGGTTACCTTTCGTGGACCCAACACTCGTCGTCGAGGGAGAAGAAGCGACCAACAATCGTCGCCTCGTCGGTTGAGCAGCGGCGGAGCAAGTAGATCGGGGAGAAGAAGTGAGCAATGATGGGAGAGAAGAAGCTAGGGTTCCGTCGATTTGTGCTGCTGTGCATCTGCAAATTGCCAAATTATGTTCTTTCTTTTTTAAAAAAAAAAAAAAATCGGTCCGGACCGGGTGGGTTTTCTAGTGGAACCGGTTCTCGGACCGGTTCCACTGAGAACCGGTTCCCGAACCGGTTTTTCTGGGTGGTCCGGTCCGGTCCGGTTCCCGGGTCAACCCGGTTCGGTTGCACACCCCTAAACCAAATGTCATTTATCGCACTAAAGGCTTTCGGGTACTTCAAATCCTTACTAATACCTCTAGAAGAAAATCATCGATAATGCTACTTCACCATTTATCCACCTAACATCAAGGGATAATTAATTCTTACTCCATCGAAGACAAAAATCCATTCCTCAAATCCCTATCTTATTTATCTCTCGAAATAATCCACCTTGGATAAATTCTTATCTTAATCGAATCTAAGACTTCCGAGCAATAAATCATCCACTGTAAATCTTATCAAAGATTATCACCATTTAATAGATCATTACTTATGATCCAATACCTACAACTCCTCAAATCATCAAAATAGAACTTATCTGATTTCCATTAAATCCAATGACCTCAATTGTCGTGACGCGTAAGCAACCAATCTTCCTTGTTGCCTTACCACACAATCAAATCCCTTATACGACACTTCACTGTAAATCTCATAATCTTCGATACTAGACTAAATCCTCAAAACTGGTGCAGTAATTAGCTTATACTTAAGCTCTTAAAAATTATACTCACACTTATTCGTCCATTCAAATTATTATGTCCTTTATTAACCTTCGTATCAAAGGCGTAACTATCGTAGAGAACCTTTCTATGAATTGTCTGTAATAATCTGTCCAACTTAGAAAATTGCGAACCTCTGTTATTGTCATAAGTCTCAACATATTCATGACTATTTTGATCTTAGCAGATCCGTAGAAATCTTTTCGTCCAAAATCACACGACCAACAAAACAACGCGAGTAAATCCAAACTTGCACGTATTAAACTTGGCATATTGTTTATGCTCTCAAATGGTCTATAGCACCACCCTCAAGTGCTGTTTGTGTTCCTCTAAATTTCTCAAATATTCCAACATATCATCTATGAGCATGATTCCGAATTTCCAAATACGCCTTAATCACTCAATCCATCAAATCCATAAAAGCAACTGGCGCATTAGTTAATCCAAACAACAGTATTGTAATCTCGTAGTAACCAAATCACACACGATATGTCGTCTTCGGTTTATCCTCCTTTTTAATCCTCAACTACTGATAACCCGTCCTTAGGTTTATCTTGGAACATATCGAAGCTCCTTGAAGTTGGTCAAACAAGTCATCCATCCTTGGTAATGGATACTTGGTCATGACCATCCCTTGGTTAAGTTACCGATAATCGATGCATAATTGCAATAATCCATCATTGATTCTTCAACTAACCAATTAACTTCAATTGTCCAATAACCTTAGGAACCTTCATCCAATAAACGAGTTACTTCCAACAACGAATTTCAAAGGGGTCGAGGGTCCTCCTTGATCTCAGTAAACTTGAAACTAACCCCACCTAATGGGTTAAACTGGATTACCTTCCATTAGCAATCCATTGTAACTCGGTACTTAGTAAATCAATCCCTTCCGACAATCACATCAAAATCGTACACTGCCGAAACAATCAAATCAATCAATTCCTCTTGATCGCCAATGACCATTGTACAATCTGAACATACGGTAGGACGTCCTGCTATAACATCGTACAATCCTTTAACTAGGTCTATGCTAAGAACCACTTCCAATGATTTTGGTCTTAACCTTCACCAACTTAACAACGTATTCAATTATAAACAAATGCGTAGTTCCAAAAACCAATTAACGCATAAGTAGCATAATCATATTGAAAGTTGTACTAGTAGTCACAACCTGCAAATCCTTTGCCTCCTTCCTGATAACTGCATACAATTAATCTTGCGACAAAGGGCGATTGAAGTTGCTCTGCGGAGTATTCTCAGTCAGTTGTCACATTTATGACTATTGTGGTTGCTTCTTTGATGGTTAATGAGACACTTTCTCGCGACGTGACCATGATAGTCGCACTCAAAAACACATCCTTTTTTAACAGAAACACATTTCCCAAGCTGATAATTAACTCCATAAAATGCAAACCAATCCAGATGCAACTACTCATTCTGCCACATCCTTTTTAACTAGTCGGGCTCCTTTGTACCATCCATCATAGTCCTTTAGGTTCAGGGGCACCAACTGATCCTTGATTTTTGATTTCAAACCATCCCTAACCTTCTGACTCGGTCTACCAGATTCCCAATCATTCTCTATACATAATTCAAGAGCTCTGCAAACTTAACCTCCTATTGCACAACCGACAAGCGATTTTGAAGAAGTTGTAGGAATTCAGTTACCTTCTATTCTCATGTGCACTCAGAAATGTATTATCCGTTGAGCACTTCAACGAAGACACACCACTCGGGGACCGTACCTTTGGGCAAAACCCTTCCTTGGGTTACTTCCCACTACGTGCTAACATTACCTTGCAATTGATACTTTGATAGGGCCATCTGATCTTCCTTTGAGCATAATAGTAATGCGGACGCTTACTCCAAATCCTTGATCCAGACGGTTGTGACCTCAGGGTTACTCATCCTAGCAGACTTGGACAACTCAAACTCCAAGAACGGTTCAACCAACTTAGCACTAGCCCATCCTTCAACTGCCCTTCCTCAAGAACTCTCGAATCAGGATCGTTCATCTAATAGAATTATCACAGAAACCTTATTTCCAACTCCATAAGGAAGTAGAAACCATGAACAACCCGCTTATAGCCAGAGAATCAAATAAACAAACACAAGCACGAGGTGTTTTCCTAACTAACTATCCCAAAACCTATCGCACCTTATCGCTCCATATATTGACCAGGCTCTGATACCAAAATCGACAGGGTTTTCACGCCCTGACTCTCTAGCACACGGCAACCCCTGTTTTCTCGCGGTCATTTAGGGCGCGAATGATAACATTTCTGTTCCAAAAATCATTTCTGGAACAGAAATAGATTTTTCTATTTCTATTTATGGATGAGTTTCTGAGCAAAAAAACACGTTTGATAACAACAACAAATTTCTATTCTTGGAAGAGAAATTTGTTTGATAACCAAAATTTTTTTACCGCATCTAAGTAGTGATGATAATAGGAGGAGCGGGGATTGGCGGCGGCAACCGGCGACCGGCGACCGGCGACCGGCTACCGGCTCGGTGATCGCGGCGACAGCACACGGCGACCGCCGATCTGCGCCCGGTGCACGGCAACCGGCACACGGCGACCGCCGGCAGGCAGAGGACGACGGCGGGCGACGGAGCCGACCGCCGTCGGACGTCGCCGGTAGGAGGTCGCCGGGCACCGAGCACCGGTCGGCGGTCGGCGGTTGCCGTGTGCCGGTCACCGGTCGCCATGCACCGGGCACCGGTCGGCGGTCGTCGTGTGCGGGGTGCCGCCGATCGCCGTCCGCGGCGGCGACGGACGATGGCGGCGGCGGCCGGCGGCTGGCGGCGGCGGCCGAGGGCCGGCGGTGGGGCGGGGGTGGTGGTGGTGGTGGTGGTGAGCGACGGACGAAAAAAATTTCTTCAAGTGAGAAGTAAGAAAGAGAGAAACAATTTATGATTTCTATTTCGGAATAGAAATCAAAAAAATTTGTTTCGATTTTACATTCCAAACCTATTTCGGAATAGAAATTTGTTCCGAGAAATAGAAATAAGAAATTTTTTACCAAACAGATTTCTATTCCGAAAATAGGTATGGAATAGAAATCTATTCCGAAATGAAATAGAATGGTTACCATGCGCGCCCTTAGATGCGACATCCCAAGACGCGTCACCGACCATAATTTTTATCTTGTAATTATGCACATACGGAAACGAATCACAAATCCCCAGTCAATTGCAAAAGCAGGGATAGAAGGAAAACCCAATAAGAACACATTCAAAAATACTGCTTTATTTATCTACTGATTAACCCGAGGAAGTTTAAAAGTACAAGCCCTTACCACGGGCATCTTCCTAATGAGCCAATGTGACCAACAAGCTAGGGTTAATCTACTCCCTTCAAAGACGGCCACGAACTGAAACACGCGTCAATTCTCCATCCTACGGCCCTGAAAATGGTTAACCACGACGAGTTGAGATAAACTCAGCAAGTTAAAATCCTAAGCCCCGGTTAGGAACTTCACTCGCCTCGGGAGTTTAACATACAACCTAATCCATCAAATCAAGCAACACCACCTCAGAGAAAATAACAGAAGAAGACAGTTTAATAAACAGGTGCAATCACAGGCGACCCTACCTGGCCTTGGCATACGCAACCTGCAGAACTGTCATTTAAATCATCACGACATTAAGAGCATGCGAATAATCAGAGCATCTCACACAACTTTCTCATGCCTCACATCCACACATATGCTTCGATTATTACGACCCTCTAGGCCACGGCACAACCTTATGGTTGGCGGTCAACCGGTCGTAAACCAGGCATCGTCCTCCCCCATGAGGCACGGCGACGTCACGGGCTATCCCCCATCGATGGCATTCCATAAGGAGCATGGGCATGGCCTCAACCGCGACTCCACATCTGACCACTGTCAGACGACCCAATGGTCACGGCACAACCCCGAAAGATTGGCGGTCATCTGGCTCAACTGGGCTATCAACTTTAATCTGACCATACAACACATCAGCAAACAGTTCATTCTTGTCTTTGCTTTTGCTTGGTCACGAATGCAACATCGCTCATACACTCATGCTCATGCGACATGCCATTTCTGATAACCCACGCATTATGTCATGTGGTATTACTCGACAATTCCAAAATTCCAAATTCCACCAATCAACAATCACACATATTCCCTAATTCTCAGGAATAACTCAATAAATCAAACACTTTCACTTCCACTCGGTCTTCGATCATGCATTTCATCATTATTCACTCATATAATTAACAATCGGCACTTCAAAAAAGCATAACAACCAAGAACACCACAATTTGAAACCAAAATTTGCTTCTATATGAACAGCCATGGACAGTAATCGTGAACAGTAATCGTGAACAGTAATCGTGAACAGTAACTATTCTGAAATTAATAAAATAATATTAAACTTAACCATAGTTACTAAATTTAACCTAACTAGGGTTAATTAACTCAATCATGATTAATAATTAACCATAGTTACTTTATAGACTAACCTTAGTTACTTTAATTAATTAACCTAGGTTACTTTATTACTAACTGTGGTCAATTAACTAACCCTAGTCAGCCTTAATTAACTAGCCTAATCAACCAATCAACTTAATTAATCACAAATACACTAATACACTAATTAACCCATAAGCAAGATTAACTCCTAAACAATGATTAGGAAATTAACTTACTTGGGTCGGAAATCCGGCGACACCGGCGTGTAGAGAGGGACGAGGGCTACAAGGGGTAAGTTCTAGGACAACAACGGACGACAAACGGTGGCTGAAACGGGCCAAAACAGCCCTCGGATTACTGTTCACGCATAAGAGAGTTATTAGGCGGAAACAGCCGAAACGAGCGGCTAACAGCGACCAGGGGTGGCCGGCGGTGTGTGGCTGGCTCCCTGACTTCCGTGGCTACACTTTGGGTGGTGGTGGCGGCTCCAGTGACGCCGGCAAGGCTGGATTCCGTCTGGAAAACAGAAAACACAGCAAGAAAAGGAAGAAAAAGGAAGAGAAAAGAGAGAGGAAAAGGGGGTGGCAGTCCGGTGATGGTTGGGCAGCTCCTTGACGACGGCAAGGTAGCAAGGACGGTAGCTCATGGTGGCTGGTTCGGGGGAAACACAGCAGCACAGCTGCTGTTTTTGGAGGAAAATCAGAAAAGAACAAAAGAGAAAGAGAGAATGAAGGAAACATGGGAGAGTGGGGAGGAAGAGAAAGCAATGTGGGGAAGGGGCTGCTTTGAAACTTGAGGAGAGAGAGAGAGAGAGAGAGAGAGCAAAAGCCAAGCAAGAGACCAAGTCAAACTTCCCTTCATGAACTTTCCCCAAAAATCTCATTTCCTTGACTTTTCTTCTCTTTTGTCCTCCAAGAATAAATGTCACTTCTAGAAGGGATAAAATGGTAAATTCCAAAAGTATAGAGTACCTCACTATATGTGTACATGGACCAAGAATTGTTCAGGCTCAAATCGAAGGGAAATGGGTTAGAAAAAGCTAACGGGCTCAAAGGCTTGAAGTTGGGCTTCCTTGGGCCCACGTGGCCAACTCCTCATAGGCGCAAGGCCCATTGGGCCTCCAATCGGTCCAATTCTTTTTGGTTCCAATTTTTCGGCCCGTTGAACCCTTTTTCCGAAAATTCTCGGGCTTACCGAAATTCAAGATGTTACAATCACCATCACAAAATAACTCAGTTGTTGCGTCAATCTTTATGTCGAGATCTGAAAGTAGGCCTCATATCCAAATTATCTTGCAAACCGTCTTTGCCTTAGCTTGATATTTTGATTTGGCCGATGATAATGAAATGGTCAATTGCTTTTTAGTCTTCTAGGAAATCAGTGATCTCCCTAATTTGATGCAAAAGCCTATGACAAACCTTCTACTCATTAGGCAAGTTGCATAATTAGTATCATGATAAGCCTTCATCTTCATGTCGCAATCATGGAATAATAAGATTCTAAGTCTTAGGCAGCCCTTTAAGTACTTCACCACCTTCAGTACTGCATTCATGTAGGATTGTTTTGAGCTATGTATGAATTAACTGAGTATATGTATCGCATAGCATATATCTAGCCTTGTCATTGTGAGATAAATCAACTTCCTAGTGAGCCGTTGATAATTTAATGGATCTTGAATTAATGGGTCTCCATTGGATGATGACATAATCTTGTCATATTCAAATGTCATAAGTTTGGCATTATGTTCAATGGGAATGACGATTGGTTTGCATCCTAATAGCCCTACTTCCAAAATAATTTCCAAGACGAATATTTGCTAACTAAGGCATATCCCTTTCTCTGATCTAGTAATCTCAATACCAAGAAAATATTTTGGAGGCCCCAAGTCTTTGATAAGGAAATTAAGGTGTAGGTATTTCTTAAATCTTCTAATTATAAGTCATCAATTCCATGATAAGTATATCATCAACATATATCAACAAGTAAATTGATGAGGTACCTTTAGTCCATGTGAATAAAGCACAATCATGCTTAAGAGTGTTGAAATCCTACAATTGTGAGTGCATTGGTAAATTTTGCATACCATACCTGAGAAGACTGCTTGAATCTATACACGGACTTATGCAAACAACATACCCTAGACTTCCCTGTCTGCGAAAATCCTGTCAAAGTTCCATATGTATATATTTCTTCATTGAGATATTTATGAAGAAAAACATTATGGACATCCATATGATGTGATTCCTAGTTGTGAAGTGCAACAATAGAGAAAAAAGACTGGACAGTTACCTTCTTAGTAATAGGAGAAAATGTGTCATGCTAGTCGAAACCCTCTTGTTGAGTGAATCCTTTGGCAACTAGTCTTGCCTTGTAAAACTCAACAAAGCCATTTGCCCTATATTTAACTTTATATACCCATTTGCAACCAATTGGTTTTCTATGGGAAGGCAATGGAACTATATCCTAGTTGTGATTATCCATGAGTGCACCTAATTTATTCTCCATGGTTAGCTACCATCTTGGATCATGTGTTGCCTCTTCATAGGAGAAAGGTTCATGTTCTTTGGATTTATGATTGATGTAGTGCATATGTTTTGGGGACAATTGATTAAATGTTACATAAGAAGATACAAGATAATGTGTACCTTGAGAATGCAATATAAAACATATGTAGTCTTTAGTCCATGTAGGCAAACGAGTTTGTTGTCCAAACCATAGTGGAGGCTCAACAACTTATTGTTCAGATGGTGTTGGTGAAGAAGATTTATCAAAATGTTGTTCTTGAGATGAATTATCTTCTTCGTAAGATGATATTGATGACTCATTTACTGAATTCGAGTATTCTGGGATTATTGTTATGTCTTCTGCAAGAATATTATTTGCTAGAGCAAACAGGTATTGATCTTTTACTAATAGATCTTCTTCTTTTAGGAGTTTGATGACAATTCAATGTTGTTGTATTATTCTGAGAGGTATATGTCAACTCCTTTGAGAGGTATATGTTCACTCCTCAAATGGAAATTTATCCTCAAGAAAAATAATGTCCCAGATAATAAAGAACTTTCTTGTGAATGGTTTTATAACTCTATATCCTTTCTGTAGATGAGGATAGCCCATGAAAACACATTTAAGGGCATGGGGATCTAATTTGTCCTAAGGTCCCATTGTGGTGGTATAGCATAAACAACTAAAAACTTTTAGGTGTTTTATTTCTTGAGGCTTCTTAAAGAGTAATTCAAATGAGGACCACCTTTTGAGAATTCTAGTTGGCATATGATTAATCAAATAAGCTATCGTGACCATACAAAAATTTTCAGGAATAGATGCTTGGTATTTGAGAGCTTGAGTCATTTGACGGTGTTTGCATTCTACAACTCCATTTTGTTGTAGAGTGCAGGTGCATGAAATTTTAAGAAATATCTCATGGGATGAAAAGAAAGAGTTACAATCCATGGTGGAGAATTCTTGTCCATTGTCTGTGTGAATTTTTGGATGGATGCATCAAATTGATTTTTAATCAAGGAAAGAAAATTCACCAAATTGGAGAATGTTTGACTCTTGGATTGCATAAGGAAAACCCAAGTGGCTTGAGTGTAATCATCAACAATTGTCAAGAAGAATTGAGATCCATCATGATGTGGGATATGATATGGACCCCATATATCGACATGGATTAGAGAAAATGCTCAAGTAGCTTGAGATGTGTTTATGGGAAATGGTAATTGGGATTGTTTTGCTAAGGGACATATTGGACAATTTGAACAAGGGAAACGTGCACTACAACCCAAGTGTTGATGATAAAGGAAATTTTTATTGCTAGTAGTGGCATCACAAGAAATACTTTTATGTAGTAATGAAAAATTAAAATCTCTTGCAAAGCTGATCAAAAATAAAGCCCTAGTGCAATACTATCCAAGCCCATCATTTTACTAGTCAAATGGTCTTAAAAGAAACAATTCTTGGAATTGAATTTAACATGGAAATAATTGTCCCATAGATTTTGGACACTAAAATAAGATTGAATTCAAAATTTGGAATGTATAAAACATTCTTAAGGGTAATGTCCTAATTAAGATGGACAATACCAACATTGGTAACATGAGTAGTAGCACCATTTAGAAGTCGAACTGACACAAGAATGATGAACTTTTCAAGTTTCAAAGAATAGTCGCTCATCACATATTATGTGGTCACTGGCATTAGAGTCGATTATCCATGCATCAGCTGAAATATTGCTATTTTGGGAAATAGAGATATCCAAAAAGCCTATAGTTTTGTTTGTTGTCTTCAATTGATTCAATGTCCTCATAATGTCCTCATAGTGATCATGAGAAAATGTTTGATTTGCCTTTCATTTCCCCGAGCCATGACCAAATGGACAAAATAATCCCTTCCCTTTTTTTTTTTTTCCTTTATTAGTTGGTTTTCCATGTAATTTCCAACAAGTGTCCATAGTGTGATGTGGTTGTTCACAATATTTACTTTTAATTTTAGAATTTTGTCCATTTTCTCTTAATGACGTAACACCGCATGAGGCATAAGATTGCTTAAACTTTGCGGCTGATTAGTGTATAGAGGGATGTCAGATTCGGCCACATGGATTGTTGATTGTGGGCCATCCGATTGGATCGGTAAGTATGGGTCGTCCGATCAAATTGCTAAATATGGACCGTCTAATCTCATTTTGTAATCTCCATTGTCCATCCTAGGGTAGACTTCTTCTTCTTCCATCCACCTCTCCTTGCTCAAACAACTCTACCTGAAGGATCCTAGACCATTCCTTTCTTGCGGCGGTGGCTTAAGCATGGTGGATGCTCACTATGATAGCCCTACTAGAGCGGTAAGCATCACCGCCTTTCTCACCTTCACATACTCCATCACTAGCAGCTAATTTTCTTCTTGAACCACCAGTTGGTAGATGCGGCCGAGAGAGGGTATGCGGTCCGTAGCCAAAATTTGCAACCGGAACGACAAGAAACTCTCATTGAGGATCAATAAGAATTGAGTAACCTTCTCTTGCTCTTTGATTTGTTTATATTGTGCGAGTGTGGCCTTCAGCCCCTCAAGTTTTTCTTCAGCTACCTCGAGCTCATTCCATGAAGTTGAGAGGCAGTTGAAGCAAGCGGTAACCATGAGGTTCTCTTGCTTAAGCTCCAACAAGGCTTGGGTAAACAAGAACAATTCAGCTTGATCCAATTTTCCATACATCTTGTGTATATCCTCCCGCATCTTCTTTGGGTCTTCTGTTGGAGGTAAGTCGATGGCAACCTCGAGGGCTATGTAGTTCCCGATCCATGTGTGAATGAGTTGGTGGCACTTGAGACCCAATTCGTCACATCCAATCATTGGCTAGAATGGGTATAGTGCCATCAATAAAATTGTCCTTATCCTTGGTCACAAGATCTCGCCGGAAGTCCTGAGCCCAAGTATTGTAATTGTGGGGACCAGTGAGTTGCAAAGATATGAGGCATATCTTGGGACCATCGACTGGCGAGGTGTTTAAAAGGTCGTCAAGTTATGGGTGATAGCCGGCAATCAAAATCGCGTACAGCCAAAACCTAGGTTGCATTCCCAAGTAAGGATTCACTCATTAACCCATGGAGTCTGATTTGGGTCTGTGACTCAAGAATGGCTAGCTTGGCCTATTAGGCTAAAGCCCGAAGCTGTCCCTTCTCTTAGTTGTTGATTTGGTCTAGTAGCCCATGGGCTTTGGATGGAAATCCATTGTATCAATGGCCGTTGAGCTAGGCCCGATTGTTGGGCTGATGTTGGAACCGAAGGATGTTGGTTAGAATCTTATTATTCTTGTGGTAATTTAAGGCATGTTTGGTAACACTCCCAAGAACAATTGATATTTATTCCCAATAATAGATTTGGAGCATAAATCAGTTTGGTAAATTTTTTGTTCCCGAGAACAAATTTGTTTTGGGGAATAGATTTGGAGTAGAATCAATAATAATAAAAAAGAAGTTGTTTCTTGCTTTCGGGAACAATTTTGAGAAACAATTTTTTCCTCTCTCTCTTTTCTTTTTTCCCTTCCCTTTCTTCTTCTTCTTCCTCTTCCTCCTCCCAACCCACTACCACCCCATCACTACCCCATCGCCATCCTTGGGCCACCACCGGCGAGGTTCGGTGAGCTCGTTGGAGCCCCATCAAGCTAAGGTGAAGTCCGGCAAGCTCATTGGAGGCTCACCTAAGCGGTGCGAGGCTCGGGCTTTGCCCTGACTTGGTGAGGCCGAACCTTGCCGATGGCCAAGGGCGAGCCTCACCTCACCTAGATCTGGGGAGGCAAGCCTCACCCGACCATCGGAGAAGCTCGGCCTCGCTTGGCCATCAGTGAGACTCGACTTTGTCCAGATTTGCGAGGCCAAGCTTTGTCGGTGGCCAGGCGAGCTTGTTGGACCTTGCCTTGGCCTGGCAAAACTTTGGCAAGCTCGTCGGACCTTGCCCGCCGCTCACCGACCACCACCGGTGGCAATGGCCAAGAAGGAAGAAAAAGGAGAAAAGAAAAAGAAAAAGAAAATTATAATAAATTATAACAAAAAGTATTAAAAATTAAAAGAATCAAAAATCAAAAAATTTTTACCAAACGCATTTCTATTCCTAGAATAAAAATTTTAAATAGTTTATCAAACACCTTAAATACTTAGAAATTATTCTCAGGAGCAAAATAAAAAAAATTTTCCGATTAGAAATTGTTCCTAGGAGTAAAATCGTTATCAAATAGGCCCTTAATCTATTTCGAGGTTTGAATTCTATGGTGGATTATTGATGGATGAATGCTTCATTATGTGTAAGATTTTTCTTGATGCAAGTTGGCATTGAACTTGAGTATGTTGGAGATGATACTAGAAAAAAAAAAAGGGTTTTAAATTTTCACTTGCAGGATGATGTTTGCAGCAATAGTTTGAAAACCACTGAGGGCAATTCGGAAAAAGGGTTTTGGGAAGCTTAGGTCAAAACCAAAAAGCTCCGATACCATGAAAAGGAGTGAGAAACTAAGACAGACGAGTGATGTATATTTGGAGGAATATTGTAGTCTGATTTTCATTGTATCATTCCTATACATGTATACATTTATAATACAAAAAACAAGAATAAAAGAAAAAACATAAATATGATTAAATATGATTACATTTTCCTACTTTATCTCGTATTATACTTCATTGAATCAATTAAGATCAAAGTAGAGAATAAAGTCGTGACTTTGTCCGACCATCTTGCTTGAGTTGGAGTACTGCTTGTGCTTTGTCTGATGCTCTCTTCCAAACCCTATTTGAGAAGTTATGTTGTCTGGCTTTTTTGGTGGATTCCACACCTCTCCATATTTATTTTTATTTTCTTTTTATTCGTTGGACTTGTTTCTCAAGTCTGAGGAACATCCTCTGGTACTGGAAAGTGAGTCATTACTGGTCCCACCAATGTTGTCTCCAGTCAACTAATTGCCTTACTTTATTGGACCTCTCTTTTGACCAAAAAAAGTGGACCTTTTCAAAATTTTTCTGGTCGTTGCTTATTTATTTTTATTCTATTTATCTGATTTACTGGTTTCTCTTCTCCACAAAACCAGAATAATAGCAAGCATAACAAATTGATTTTACATAAAATGTCTGCTTACAGTTGTCATAGTAATTTGTAAATTAAGCTTAGAAATAATAAAATGACTCCCTGGGCACGATTTTCAACGTGGTAAATATGTAATATGAGTTCATTTTAATGTAATAAAACATCAAATGTAGTTGAGAGTTCCAAAAATAAAACCATTATTAGGCAAATTACGCCCAAGCGAGTTTCAATACCGCTGTATCTTATAGCAATTACCTAGACAAACTTTCTAAGAAAGAAACCTAGAGGAAACAAAAATATATCCCTAATAGATAGTCAACTTAGTTATTGATTATGTGAATTTCACGTGAAGCCAATGATATACTCTAAAAATGTTTGAGTTGATTGATATTCATCAAGTCCATGTTGTCATTTCCCACATTCTTGTGAAAACTCCTAGGGATAATAATATAAACAATCTTGAACTTTGATCCAACGTGCAATTTGATTCCTAAACTTTTAATTTGTTCAACATGCTTCTTGAACTTTAGTCCAATGTGCAAAGTGGTCTTTAAACTTTCAAATTGTTTAATGTAGTCCTTAAAATTTTGGTATATGATTGATATAGTCTCTAAACTGTATGAAAATGTTCAATGTGGTCCTTAATCTTAAATTAATGAAATGGACTATATTAAATATTTTCATATGGTCCATGGACCATATTGAACATGTACTAAAAGTTTAAGGATTATATTTAATAAATTAAAAATTCAGGAATCACATTGCACATTGGGCTATAGTTTAGGGACCAAATTGCATATTGATTCAAAGTTCAAAGACTATTTGTGTCATTTTCCCAAATTCTCATAAGCCTTGCTATAAGGTTCATTACTATTGGCCAAATAGAAATTCCCAATCTTTCAAATTTGTATCAACTCTATCAAAAATTATTTAACACCATTTGGAGAGAAAAGAGTGGCAAAAAAACTGTTCCAACAAAAATATTCTTTATTCCTTTGTAACAAAATTATGCCAAAAGGAAGAATACCCATTTGAATATAAAGCAGGAAAATGTCACAAAAAATCCAAAATTATATCATTTGAGACAACTTTACCCTAAACTTTTTTTGTGTTAATAAAAATCCCAAATTTTGTCACTTAGGACAAATTTATCTTAAACTTTTTTTTTGTGTTACTAAAAACCCCATACTATGCTCATTGTGGCACATTTACTCCAAAATTTCTTTTGTAACACAAAAAACCCTGAACTTGTACTCGTGTGATATATTTATCCAAACTCTTCAATGGAAGGCATTTTTATCTTTTTCGTCTTTTTTTTTTTTTTTTCCTTCTTCTCCATTCCCTCCGTTGGCTGAGAGAAGCCGGTTGGTGAGGGTCGCCCTCATTGGAGTTGAAGTTGGGTGAGGGCGGTCCTTGCTTGAGTCAAGTGAGGGCAGCCCTCACCATGAGTTGCCCATGCTAGATCTAGCAAGGGTGGCCCTCACCCTTGCCTAATGCAAGTGAGGGCCATTGTTGCTTGAGCAAGCAAAGGTAACCCTTGCCCAACTCCAACACTAGTTAGGGTGGCCCTCATCAACTTCCCTTTGCCATGACCGGCGGTAGGGAAGAGAGAAGAAGGAAGAAGAAAAGGAAAAAGAAAAAATGAAAAAGAAAAAGGAAAACGACGAAAATGCCTTTTGGTCAAAGAGTTGAGGGGTAAATATGTCACATAAGTACAAATTTATGATTTTTTGTGTTATGAAAGAAAGTTTGGGATAAATGCGCCACAGTGGGTTTGGGGTTTTTAGTGGTATAAAAAAAATTCAAAGTAAATTTGTCTTCAATGATATAGTTTAGGGTTTTAATTTTTAATAAAAATATAACAAAAAAAATGTCTTACGTGACGCCGCAAAATTCTCATCCAACCCGTCTCAACATCTCTCGCTTGAGATAGATAATTTTTTAATAAAAAATCTCAAAGGGAATTGGAAATGCTCTTACATGAGCCGCGATTCATCCAATCCATCCGTGAACATCTCCATAATTTTTTAATAAAAAATATGACAAAGGGAATTCAAAATGCTCTTATGAAAGAACCCGTTCGTGAATATTTCTACAAACAGAAATACTCCCTCTTCTAAAGATTCATATGGAAGATGGGGACCGTAAAAGGAGTTGTAGAGGAAATTTAAGTGTGTTTGGGTTGAAGCCCTTAATATGTTGGATGTAACAACGTTCCGACCCTAACTTGACCCAAAACATGTATTCCATTTGTGTTTATAATTATTACTCGAACAATATTAAGACTTGAAACATGTACCATACTTATTTCGTGTTCGGGTCATGTTTGGGTTGGGTTGGATGGGTTTTTATTACCCAAGGGAAAATGCTTAAGGGAGAATAATCCAATAGATGGCTAGGGATATTATTTAAGGTTAAAACCATGAAAAATCCCAAATTGGTATATCTATGATAAATTTACCCTCCATTAATTCATTAAATTTTACCATCAAATTATTGAGGTTGGTGACACGTGACACTTGACGGTATACCGATATGGGGTTTTTTGTGTTAAAAAAATAGTTTGGAATTAAATTATCATAGATGTACTAGTTTGGTTTTTTTTTGTGGTTAAAAATTTTAATTTGGGGTAAATTTATTACAAATGTATTAGTTTGGGAGTTTTTTGTGATATTTACTCTAATATGTATCTAGCTTCATACTGTCCATTATTTAATTATTTAAGATATTTTTGAGATATCTCGAATGAAGAGAAAAATGAAAAATTAGGTCTTTCAAGAAAATAGTCTTAGTTCCAATTCTACTAATATTTAAGGCTGACAAGGGCACAAAAATAATTAAAAGACGATTTTTAGGGAGTCTAGTTTTTGGATAGATTTATAAGATTTCAAAAGGGCATGGGGCTATATCTTGATAACATAATGGCATTATCATGCTGAAACCGTCATAACTTGATGAGATTATTTAAGTGCTATAAGCTATCCAAGCACCCAACCCAAAAAAAAGAGAGAAAATTATGATAAAATTCTCTCTTTTTACAATATTGGCATATTCAATTAACTGACATGTATATAGCATGTTTACCAATTGAACATAATAAGCCAATGGTACATTACAAACGAGTGCACTTATGAAAATGAACTTCTATTTATGATCTAGTTGAATATGTGCATTCTACGTGGCATGATACACACTGATGTAAACGAATTTTGTAATTATTTAAAAAATTTTGTGAGTCTTCCTTTTTGTTTCTTTTCTTTTTCGATTTTTCTCCAACGCAATTCAGCCGGTGGGGTCGCGAGTCCCAGCAAGAAGTGGAGGCTTGCAGGCGGTGTTAATTGGGAACTTGGCCTTCCATTCTTGGCTGAAGGCCACTGGTTATCCGAAAGCTCGAGGTCCAAACATCAGAGAGAAGCTGTGTTTCGAAGTGGTTGGGTGGAGGGGATAGAGAAGACGGATTAAAGTTGCAGAGAAAGTCTTGGTAAGAGAAAGAACAGAGCCTGCACTTGAGAGTGGACTTGTCTAACCAAATAAAACAATCAGAAAATGAACTTTGATTAGGATATATTGTGTTTCCCAAACCCATCCAGCAATATTCCTTGAATTTGATTGAATAGGAAGGGACCATACAATAGGAAGAAAGGCGTAGTTCGAGACGAGCTCATTCGATGGCAACTGAAGAAGTTTCCAAAGCAATATGTTAGCTACAAGAACCAAATTGATCCTTGCTTGGGAGATTGTGGGCGAGTTAATGAGCCTAGAGTGAACTATTCGATATAAGAAAGTGAGTTGTTTTTATGCTTTGCAAATTCTGTCTGCTTGAATCGGAAGTTTCCAAACGGCAGAGCAAGGTGGTAAAGAAATTGCCGTGTTCTCCCATTGGAACCTTCACTTAGGTCTTGGGGAGGGTTATGACACTCTTGCTTCTGGCCAGTGAGTCACCGGAAGTTGTCGAGGCCTCAGCCACTTTGCTAACTGGAAATTTGATAAAGAGAAAAAACAAAAAGAAAAATTTAGAATTTTGTTAATAAATTGCGAAAATTTCTTGCTAACTGGTCTCCATGTACGAAGGGGAAAAAAAAAAAAAAAAAAAAGATCTCCATGTAAGCATTTCCCGCCAATTTTGGCTAGAGGAGTTTATTGGAAAATTATTAAAAAATTTATGATTAATTTGATAAAATTAAAAAATTATAATTGAATGTCTCTTTTATAATTTTCCCCTTGTTAATCTCCTCCTTTAAGTAAGGAATTTGACTACTAATGGATTATGTTCCTTGGTTGGTGAAGTCTACAAAATCCCTTTGCCTGCAATTGATTATCATGAAAACATAAGTATTCAAGAAAAAGATCGGGCGCGGATCCCGAGAAACTTTGTGGATGTTCTTTTGAATAAGTTGGGATCGATTGACCGATAGTTGCACGTTAGCCGGGTTTGTAAGCCATGGTTTTCTTTCATTTGGGATCATACGATGCTTAAGGAATTTTCACGTAAACAAATCCTTATTGGCAATTTCGGGATAAATAATTACCTAAATAGCTGTAATTTTTGTACAATGTAATAAATGGTAAAATCTATTATATGTTTTGATAAAATACGTTGTGGCTCTAGTCATGAATTGTTGGTGACTATGGGAAAAACGATGGTCATAAGGTTCATGAATCTGAAACCTTGTTCTCCCAAGGGCAACATTACGGCAAATAATCCTTGTTCCTTTTATTTATGGGCTCATAAGGGTATTTTGTCCAAGAATTCCAATCTATTTCGAAGAATTGTGGGGTCCAAACGATTTGTTGTGAGTGTGATAGATTAAAATGGGCGATGGATGTTGGACTTATACCATTGGCCTACATCATATTTGCCAATTGTCTATGGCATGCAAGCTATTGGGTGAGAAATAGAGTGTTGGAGTAATTAGGGAAAATGACATAAATAATTTTCAAATTTTGATCAAATGTGTAATTTGATCGCTCAACTTTTAATTTATTCAATATGACTCTTGAACATATTAAAAGTTCATGGTCCAAATTGTACATTGGGCTAAAGCTTAGGACTATATTAAATAAACTAAAAGTTCATGGATCAAATTGTACATTGGGCCAACATTCAGGGACTGTTTGTGTCATTATTCTTAATAATTACTCAAAGCTCAAAGCATATTTAAGTGTACGTGCATAATTACTTGGTGCCTCTTCCTTGTGTATTGTAATGTGTATTAAGCATGAAGAAAAACATACATTTTGCATTGTAAAATGTGTGTAAATTACGAAAGGAACAAGAAAACTAATTATTTGTGATGGGCACGATCACAAAAGTGACAGCTCTAGAGGCCAAGCCTTTTTTCTATTAGGGCAATTCCATCAAAAACTTTCTTCAATGACATGTGATTCATAAGCAACACTTGATAGAATAGAAATCAATATGTGACATTAAATAAGAATTTTGAGAGACCAATTCGAATAAGTTTGGCCTATATTTTCCACATCGTCTAGTTGGATTCTCATGTGAGGTGAACATCCCATCGAATGGAATGTATTGCTCACACTTCTTTTTACTCATTTTCGGGAACTATTAATGTGCTAATTTAGGGTAATTGTATTATGGGGTAGAATTTTGAGAGACCAATTCGAATAAGTTTGGCCTATATTTTCCACATCATCTAGTTGGATTCTCATGCGAGATGAACATCCCATCGAATGGAATGTATTGCTCACACTTCTTTTTACTCATTTTTGGGAAGTATTAATGTGCTAATTTTGTACATCCTCTATAATTACCCCCAAGTAAATGTATTACTATTAGTCTTAAGGTAATTACAATTACAAACCCCAAACTAGTACCCCATAATACAATTTCCCTAAATTAATTTTCGTTTCACAAAAAGTCACAAAGGACACCCTTGACCTATATCTACCCTCCATTTTTTTTGGTTGGTCTACCCTCCATTAAAATACATACATATAACACATGGATTTGTTAAGTCAAATTTGTCATTCTCCACATCATTCTCAACATGTCGACAAGTATGTATTGTAAATGAATATTGGGCGAAGTGCTAATGGAGGGTAGTTTTGGGTCAAGAGTACCAATTTGGGTTTTTTTGCGAGACAAACATGAATCTGATGTCAATAGTGGTTGGAGATTCTTTGTGAGACAAAAATTAATTTGAAGTAAATGTATCTTGAGATACCAATTTGAGATTTTTGGTAGTATTAACTCTTAATTACACACCATAATCCTAGCTACAATTTTTTTTACTTTTGCATGTATTTGAGATTAACTCATCCTCTTCATCTCCTATTCTCCCAAGGCAGGACGTGAGCAACAAGGACATTAGGAGCCCCTAAAACATTGCCCAGTTCAATCTATTTTGTTGAAAGATGGTTAATTTATGAATCATTAATCTTTTGAGTGCCTCCGCCACTCAAAAGTTTGCTTGCATGTGTTTCCTGACATATGATAGGATGCTAATAATAGTGACCATTTTTAAGATTAGGGGTGCTTCAAGTGAAGCCTTCTTGAAGGCGATTTCCATTTTAACTCATGACGCTTTGTAAATTTAAAAGACACTTACAATTTGACAGCACAGAACACATAAAAATACTTTGAAAATATTCAAATATTGACCTGTAGAGTTATATAGGACTTTGTTCCAAATTTTATGAAATTTAAAATAAGGTTTTTTTTTGCTCATTTTCAAATTATGAAGGGAAAGTAACATATATAGTCCGTCAATTTTGGCTCAATATGTGATGTAGTTCAATGTAGTTCTTGAACTTTTATGTTTAATTTAATCATTGGACTATATGAAAATATTCAATGTTATCTCTGATCTTAAATTAATGGAATGACTACTTTGAACATTATCATATAGTTTAGAGACTACATTGAACATGTATAAAAAATCCAAAAACTATATTGAACAAATTAAAATTTGATATACCCATATTAAATAAATCAAAAGTTTAGGGATAACACTGTATATTTGACCAAAATTTAAGGACCATTTGTGTAATCATCCTAATTTTGAAAGGAAAGATACAAGTAGAAGTCATAAATAAGCAAAATCCCCCAACGCCAAACAACAACCCCACAGCCACCCCCCAAAAAAAAAAAGGCCCAAGATGAAGCCTTTGGTCCATTTGAGCATGTTAATTGGGCTCAACGTGAATGGGTGTCCGAGTAGATCTTCATCTTCTTTTTCTTTTTTAATAAAAAAGAGAAGATAATAAACAAAATCCCCCTATCCCCAAACCCAGTAGGCCCAAGATGAAGTCCTTGGTCCATTTAGGTACGCTAATTGGGCTCAACGTGAATGGGTATCTGTGTTTTTCCTCTCTTTTTTCTTCATCTTTGGTCCATTTGAGTGTGTTAATTGGGCTCAACGTGAATGGGTGTCTGAGTAGGTCTTTCTTCTTCTTCTTCTTCTTTTTTAATAAAAAAAGATAAGATAATAAACAAAATCCCCCTATCCCCAAACCCAGTAGGCCCAAGATGAAGTCTTTGGTCCATTTGGGAATGCTAATTGACGTGAATGGGTGTCTGAGTTTTTTCCTTCTTTTTTCTTTTTCCCAAAAAGAAGAAAATACGCCCACCGTGGGGCTCGAACCCACGACCACAAGGTTAAGAGCCTTGCGCTCTACCGACTGAGCTAGACGGGCGTGGATGGTTTTGTGGCTCTTGCTTTGTCAGCATAATATCCAGGTGAATTGAATGTCCACATCGCCATCGGTCACCACGAGATAACGCCAAACTCAAAGCAAAAACCTTCAAAATTAGACGTGCGGTGAAACAATCATCTCGACAAGACAAAGACTCACGGTATGGTGGGCATCGCCAAGGCCACCTCCAGCCGCCATTTTCCCTTCGTCGTCTAATTGCTCAAGACCAACCCTTCGTACCCTGTCGTCTTCTTCTCCTTCGTCTGTCGTCTCATGCCCCAGAGCTCTCGAATTCGGTGCCTCCACATCGTTTTCGCCTCTGAACCTGCGCAAGTTCTCGCCATCGAATGAGCTGAACCGTCTTGGCATTTCACCGAGGCCTATAAATCTGTAACAATGGGTGCTTCTATTAATGTAGGCACTAGACAGTGCTGAACAATGCGTAAAGTCATACAAAAGAGGGAGTGTGTGTATCTTCAATTTGGGCATTTTCTTTTACTTTAATCAGGTGTTTATCGAACGCTTACTAGCCCTGCCTCTAACTTTCTGCTGCTAGTAAAGGTGTAATTAATTCATAATGTCAAAAATCTATTAGCTGCGGCATTATTGATGTAATCACTAGTGGCAAGTCAACCAGTTTGTGAATCAATTTCGGTCTAATACTTGAAATTAAATTAAATCAAATTTTACTTTTCTTTTTCATGATTGAGTTTGATTTGCAACTGATAAGCATTAATCAATATACACATATATTTTTCCACACGAACTCTATGACTATATATGGTCCGTGAATCAGTTCAAACTTATTTAATCTCTACACTAGACAATGTGCACTGAGAGAAAATAATGGAATGATTGTACTCTTATAAAAAAAAAGTCACCGAGAGAAAAGAACATAATTTGAGTGACGAGAATTCTAAGATTTTGGTTATTTTTTAAAAAATGAATGATTTTAAAAATATTTTTTTCTAAAACTAATGGCATGTGTTACTTGAAATAATTAGTTAAGAAAAATTATTTCATTATTGATAATAATTTATACTAAATATTTTCGTGGACAATAATTTTTTTTTTGTTCATTCATTTTTATTAACGATCTTTTTTAGAAAAATATTTTTCAAATTATTCAGATGGAGCCTAAAAAACAATATATCTTGACCGGATCGTATGATTCAGGTGAGTTGGTATTGATATAAAGATTGTGAAGAAGATTACCAAGATCAATTATCTTTAAGGTTTGAAAAATAATTTTCTGTCATGCATAATTTTGATCTATGGTTATAGAGTTTTAGGCCAAACTATTGATTAACCAAATGAATTTCTGTAACATTAACAAATTGAGGCGTGAAAACATTCCATTTTAAATCGAAGAAAAGGGGGGAAATGAAAGGAAAAGGGCCAAAAGAAAAAAAGAAGAAGCTGAACTTCACCAAGAAAAGAAAACTATATGATAGCTGCATTTGTCTATAACTCACATGTTTATGATGTCACAATTCGTACTAAGGTATGCTCCTTAAAGAGCGTTCCTTACCGATCAACCCCTTCGGCCCTTGCAACTTCTTCGCTAACCCTATCCACCTTCACGTTGCATTGAGCGGTCAAGGCTTTACCCTCTTCCTCATGCAAGGAGAGTGGCTTAGGGTGCATTTGTTTTCTTTTCAATTTTTTTGTTCTTTATTCTTTTGTTACCAAAAATAAAAAAAAAACATAAATCTATTTGGTTACGTCCATTGATGTTTCTATTCTCCAAAATAGAAAGTTATTCCAATGAATATATTTGGAATATAAATGAGAAGCATAAAAAAATAGCTTCTTGTTTTTGGAAATAATTTTTAAAAAGTTATTTCTTGAATTGTCGTTACTCATGATCGCGATCGTCATCACCCCCGCTCGCCGCCGCCGGCTAATCGTTGGCCGCTAAACCCCGCTGTTGGTCACTAACTGTTGCCTGCCACCCTTTGCCCATCGACCGATGGTTGACAAGTTGGCAACCCTATGAATGGTGACTGACGACCTAGCAAACGACAACCGATGAATGACGGTTGGCGACCAGCAACCGGCGATTGCATAGTGATGGGCAACGAGCGACCCAGTAGCCAACCGCCGGTCACCCATCACCATCGAGAAAAAAAGGAATAAATTTTTTTTATTGGTACCAAATGCATTTCTATTCTTTTTTTATTCTGAGAATCGAAAATTTTTATAGTTATCAAATGCCTTATATTCTCATAAATTATTCCATATAGTAGAAATAGAAAATAACTATCTCTCAAAAGAAATTGTTCCCAAGAGTAGTAATGTTATTAAACGCACCCTTAGATATCATTGGCTTTGCTCTCCTCTCAAGAGACATGTCTATTACCTGAAAAAAAAATAAAAGAAGTCTTAAAGTTATATGTACTTGTGCCAATTCAACCATAGTTATTTTAATTTGGCAAATTTAATCCTAAATCTTTTGAAAAGTTAGTCATTCCAGCTAATTTAGACCAAAAATCGCTAACATGGACAATGAAAAAAAAGAAAAGAAAAATAAAAAAAATTAATAGAAATTGTTCTTGTTAGTACCGATTGTGCTAAGTAGGACAACTGGTGTATAAGACTCAATTGGCAAACTAGTAGAAGATTTATGATTAAATTGGCTAAGTTGAAAGATTTAAATCCGAATTGGCGCAAATGTAATATGATTATAAATATTTTAGTAATTTCCTCTATTTAATATAGTATGGTTCCACTCTATGTAAACACCTTTTTTTTTTTTTATTAATATGGTTTAATATCGCGAAAAATCCCAAATTGGTATATTTGTGACAATTTACCTCAAGCTAATTTTTTTATCACCAAAAAACTCAAAACTAGTCTATTTGTGACAAATTTGTTCTTCATTAGTTTATGTTAAATTATATTAATATCATGAAAACCTCAAATTAGTACAATTGCAATAAACAGAGGATAAAACCTTAAACTGATATACCTATCAACTATTACATGTCATCTAATTTAGCAATTTGGCAATTTAATTTAATAGAAACTTAATTTGTCATGACTATATCTGTTTGGAGTTTTTGATGGTTAAAAAATTAATTTAGGATAAATTTATCATATATATATCAATTTGAGATTTTTCGTGATATTAACTATGTTAAAAGTAGCTTTTTGAAACTGTAATGCACTTTTTCTTATTAAAAGCACCTTGTTTTAAGCTATATACCGTTGATAACCAATAAAGCTCCATGGTGCGCTAGAGGTAAAACAAGGTGCTTTTAATATGAATGTACTCACGGAGATGAATGAAATCTTACTCTCTCTAGAGAATCCATTGCTCATGCAATCTCAAGATGAATGAATTCATGGGGAAACAAGTTTTATATTTCCTTTTCTAAGACAGAAGTTCTGAGTACACACATTACAATAAATTGTGATCCCACCCAATCTAACAATGGGGTTCCAACTTGCCCACTTAATGTCACATTAACTTATTAGATAACATATATCTCCAAATTTAAAATTTAAAATAACAAAAATCGACATCTAACCCAACCACCTTTGGTTGCTCCTTTATTACGTAGGTTGGACTAATAAAGACAGCACTTATTACAATTTCCAACCCTTGATTTCCTTGGCAAACATGGAATCGGCATTTGTTAGTTGTTGTTGGCGTGGGGCATCGCCGACGCCGTTGCTGTTCTGTCCCTGATTTGAAATGTGAAAGCATCTGGGGGAAAAGAAAGTATTTGAGAGTTGGATTTGGTCTGCTAATATATAAATTGTCAACCTTAAACGTGACTTTTGGTCTAAAGGATCTTGGTGATGCGTGAATGCTTTCAATTTCTTGATTGTGGCATCTCCATTTGGTTTTCTTTTCAATAAGTGCATTAGTGGCAAATATCGAGACAAAATCAAGATATAAAAAGTTATGGAGAGGGCCAAAAGTAAGTTCCCTGTCATTTTAAAGTCGTATGTCACATCTGAAAAAATTCTATGAATATGAGCTTCTTCTTGCTTGAAAAGAATGTTTCCAAACATATCTAAATCCATGATGGGGTTGATCTCTTTTGATTATCCATCCATGCTATTAATTAAGTAAATCCAAAAACCACCTCAACATCAAATTTTTCCGAAACAATTCCACTGAAAAACCCATGATATATTCGAAACATCCTATGACCATGTATAATCGTATAAGGTAAAAATTGTAATGGATACAATTGGCAAATAGTCAATGAATCTTTCACCTTCTTGAGTTAATTTCAAGGTAATTCTCAAGTGTTCTAGATATATATATTTATCTTTCGTCTAGGACAAGTTAAAACATATTAAGAAATGGAACAATATACTCTCTTATCCTTTATTACTGTCAATTTTTTTTTTTCGCTAGTTCTCTTTGCACGCAACTTGTGCCTTGTTTTTGTAATATTAGTGAAAAAGAAGAAGTTTTTTTTTTTTTTTTTTTTTTTTGGTAAGTTACATAAAACGACCAGCAAAATGTACAAACGGGGGGAGACACGGTTCGTATCTACACTAGTTTTAAAAAATGGTAATTATGGGCTAAGGTTTTTCCAATATGGCCATCAAACCAAACTTGAAAAGAGATTTCCTTTCAACCCATGATAATTATAAGAGCTAATTGCGAACTCTGTTCACATGGAGTGATTAAATTGCTTAGATTAACACATTTCCTACTATTAAAATTCATGTGTTGAAACTTAAGTAATGTTCTATTTGTTCCAACATCAACAATATCACAGTGCAAAATTAAATGCAAGAACTTTTAACCAGTGTGGGCTCCTTTTTTTTTTTTTTTTGTGTCAATCAGTGAGGCTTCAATGGCTAAAATCCAGCTACATGCTTCAGTCTCAGCTCTCTTTTATTTTCTTCTTGTCATAAATTAATTACTCTCTCCATTACTTCGAACGGTGATTTCAATCATGCGTTTAGGTGCAATATATACAAAATTCAGTTCGAGGAGTTGTGTAAGAATTATCAAGGAATTTGTGTCTCATTTTTGAAAGAATCATGTTAACAACTACTTCAAAGATACTCTTTACCAAAAAAAAAAAAAAAAAAAAAAAAACTACTTCAAAGATACTTATTAAATATATGTAGTACCGAATATATCATTTTTCAAAATATTAATTACACTTAAACAAGGGTAAAATGCTGGATTGGTAAACTATAATAATTCTTTGTTTTGTTGCTTCGGATTATTCGTCCACAAAATACTTTAAAAATGACTTCTTCCGAGGTCCGCACGTTTCAAAAGGAAAGCTTTAGGCTGTACGTCACAAGGTGGGTTTGACATTTGGACGTTGCCAAGCATGACTTTGGTTGTGCTTTCGAGCTGTTTCCGTGGCAACTACACACCATAAATGCACATGCAATGAAGCAAGTCCATGTCCTAAAAGTCGGCAAAATGAATGATCGGCTTTTGTCCCAAATCCTTATCTTTTCACGAGGTAAAACCGAATAAGAAAATCTTGTTGATAGGTTCTCTCAGATATTTGTTAAATACTTTGATAAAGAAAGGAATGCGAAGAGTTGCCTCCAATCCACTTGTTAAACTCCTAAAATTTGAAGAAAAAGTCTTGATGAGAGCTGGTGAGCAGGCTTGGATCCTAATTTTCCAGCAGATGAGCTTATGCAAAATCTGAACCCAAATTTGACCCAGTGCACGCATTCTCCATCTAGATTTTAGGTCAATTTGGCTCAAGGAGTTCAAATATAGTTCGAATCATGTCAAAGTTCACAATACTCGGCTTGTGTCACATGAGTGAGCTTTGTGTGTGAGATGCTTAAATTCACAGATGTAATTT
Organism: Corymbia maculata; assembly: GCA_014182735.1. NCBI lineage: Eukaryota > Viridiplantae > Streptophyta > Magnoliopsida > Myrtales > Myrtaceae > Corymbia > Corymbia maculata. The sequence goes on along the minus strand of CM024688.1, from coordinate 23,238,535 downwards.
GACTGGATTGAATGTTATTGAGGAGAACAATTTGAGTGACATAATTGGAAGTAAATGGAGACTTGTAATTTTTGCAGCTGATTTCTCCTGGGGTAAGTATTTGGACCCATCTAAGCACCAACCTACCACTGCATAAACAGTACGATGGAATTCATTTTTTCCTGATGTGGGTATAGCTTAAACTCGATCTTGCATGGACTTATCCGATGACCGAGTGGTCAGGGCAAGTAAACTATTTTGTTAGGAAATCTCAGGCTCAATCAAGCCCGGGGTAGGAACGCAATCAGCATTTTGTCATGGATAAGTCCATAAAAATGGCTACATTTCCACGCAGTCGACATAACTTAGCCAAACCAGTTAACTACTAGGGTTTGACAGATAGATAGAGCAGTTGAGGGCTTTCAATGCAGTCTCGATAATGTGGCATGGCACATGTTTTAGGGCCTTTTTCCAGAGCCCCCTATTGTCAAGGGGTCATATCAAATTTGGTCCCTAAATTCCATGTGAGGTCCTTTACTGCCGTGTCGGTGAAGAAGCCATTAATGTTTAAACCCTAGCTTGCTCAAGCATCATTATATAACAACAAGCCTGAGAGCGATATCTTAAATGTGCAGCGCTTGACTCCAAGCGCTAAAAAGAGACTCTCTCTTAAGCTCGTGACAGTTCATTCTCTCTTTTATTTATTTTTTTGGTGTTTGGGGTTTGGCCACAACTCATTGGGGGAACCGGGCACAGGTTTCGATGAGGATACTGGGTGTACTTTCTCTGTTCTTGCTTTTAGCTGCCAGAATCTGCCATGGAGAGGACCCGTCTGTGGAGGTCGTTGGTGCCATGGAATGTAGCGACTGCGCGCAGAGAAACGTCAAGCCCAGCCTGGCATTTTCTGGTACTGCATTTACGTACCCTTCTTGTTCCCTACTAAGAACAGCTCATCGGCTTGTCCACGTGATGCATGCAATTGCTTAAATCTGCATGCATTACACTCACACTGCTTCTATCTGTACGGGCAATTGTATCATTACACCCTACGATTATTTCTCTTGACAAATCGAAGTCCTAATCGATCGACAATCTGTTTGTGCACATTTGATCTTTCATCAAAGGGATTCGAGTGAGCATCGACTGCAAGAATGTGCAAGGTGAGTTCGAGCGCAGAGCTGTGGGGGAGGTCGATGGAGAAGGCAAGTTCCAGGTCTCGCTCCCACGGGAGATGATGGAAGGTGGCAAGCTGAAAGAAGAGTGCTATGCACAGCTTCACAGTGCGCAAGCCACGCCGTGCCCTGCCCATGGTGGCCTAGAGTCCTCAAAGATAGTCTTCAAGTCCAAAGCCAATGGCAAGCACACTTTTGGCCTGTCTGGCAAGCTCAAGATCTCACCCGCCGTTTGTGCCTCAGCCTTCTTTTGGCCCTTCTTCCAGCACCCTCCGTTGCCAGAGTTGCCTCCCATAAAGGATTTTGGCCACCTGTTGCCCCCATTCCCACCAAAGACCCTCCCTCCATTCCCTCCAATCTTCAAGAAGCCCCTCCCTCCATGCCCACCAAAGGTACTCCCTCCATTCCCTCCAATCTATAAGAAGCCCCTCCCTCCACCGGTCCCCATTTTCAAGAAGCCATTGCCGCCACCAGTGCCGGTGTACCAAAAGCCATTGCCACCTCCGGTGCCAGTGTACCAGAAGCCGCTCCCACCACCTGCACCAGTGTACAAGAAGCCGTTGCCTCCCCGGTGCCAAAATTCAAGAAGCCACTCCCACCACCGGTCCCGGAAAAGAAGCCGCTTCCTCCGATCCCCAAGGTGAAGAAACCATGCCCACCCACAATTCCGAAGCCGTTTCCACCGCCCTTCAAGAAGCCGCTCCCACCCCCAGTCCCCGTATTCAAGAAGCCCCTTCCCCCGCCATTCAAGAAGCCGCTACCTCCCCCAGTCCCTACATTCAAGAAGCCGCTCCCGCCACCTATTCCAATTAAACCGCTACCTCCAATCCCAAAGATCCCTCCTTTCACTAAGCCTCCATGCCCACCACCAGTTCCCATTTTCAAGAAGCCTCTCCCGCCACCAATTCCCGTTTTCAAGAAGCCACTCCACCACCAATCCCTACATTCAAGAAGCCGCTTCCGCCGCCTATCCCGATCAAACCGCTACCTCCAATCCCAAAGATCCCTCCTTTCACTAAGCCTCCATGCCCACCAAAAGTTCCCGTTTTCAAGAAGCTGCTCCCACCACCAATTCCCGTTTTCAAGAAGCCGCTCCCACCACCAATCCCTACATTCAAGAAGCCGCTTCCGCCACCTATTCCGATCAAACCGCTACCTCCAATCCCAAAGATCCCTCCTTTCACTAAGCCTCCATGCCCACCACTTCCTAAGCTCCCTCCTCTCCCCACAATCCCTCCAAAGTACTTCAAACACCCCAAACTCGGAAAGTTGCCTGTTCTACCTCCATTCCCACCTCATTCTTAGGTTCTTGCTAAAAACTATTTCCTGATGTAAGCGGGATGTCTTTCGATTTGGCCAAATATCGAAGGGTCTGCTTCAGGTTGTGCTTGCTGTAATAATGCCTCCGACTTCGATCCGTAAAGTATGTGGAGTTAAGAGGAAAAGTGGGAAGGCATGGTGGAGTAGGGAAATTAGTATTATTATTTTTTTGAATGTGTTGCATGAGTGAAGTTGAATGTTTGTGGAATTGCTTATGTCACAATGAGTGAACTCCGAAGGTGTTTCCACCGAAAAAATAAATAAATCCGAAGGTATACAGTATGTTAATTTATCAAATATGCGTTTGGCATGAAGTTCCTTTTCTTTGTTTTTCCCTCATTGGAAAATCATGAGACATGCACACTGCTAAATAAATCAGTGCTGTGATCTTTTTCATATAACATAATCGGATTGGGAGATGATAAAGAGAGGATAAGATGATATAGCATCCGCATAAATGGAACATGAAGCTAAGTGAGGAAACTACTCTTGCAGGAGATTGATCGTTTTCAAATACTTTCACTCTATTCTAAACATGCGATATAAGATCATATTCTATTTACTAGTGTCATTTCTTTAATTAGCAAATTTTCAAGGTCCTTTTGGACCTTTTCAGTTGAAGTCTTTTAAAGCCGAAGGGGCAATTTGCACGAGACAAGGTTGTCTTCATTTTATTTGTTTTCTTGGCCAGAAGGTTGTCTTTTTTTTCTTTTCTTTTTTCTGTTAGATTCACCATCTTTCTCCTCTTACAATTATTAGAGCCGCCTTTTCATAAGATAAAAAATAATAAAGATTGCAATTTCTTTATCAGCAGAGTTTATACAATTATTTAAAAGTTTAATAGATTACAAAAATTATCTAAGATTCCATATGTTAGTGCCTGTCCTAAAGGTGTGCAATTGTGAGGGCAAGAGAATATAGAAGAAAAGGTTGTCACAAATTAAAGTGAAAAAATAATGGCATTTTGATTTCCCTCGTCGCGAGTACGAAGCATCGGTGAAGTCAAGATGGTCGGAAGAAGGCCGTTTCCACAATGTTCCCTGCCTCCACCACCTCTCTTTCTGCATTTTGCACGATTGACGGTGACTCCTAAATCGACAACGCAGTATGGGTAGTTTTCCCATTTGGTTTTTCATTTTCTTTTTATAAATCTGATCGAGGTTTGATGATGAATATATTGACAGATTCCTTCATGTGTTTTCTCTTTTGTCGTGCCACACTTTTTTATTCCCGTATGTTCTTTAATTTGATCTCTTATCTGAGCTCGAACTCGGGAATAGGTATCAATTTCTTCATTGGTCGCTCTTTTCTTTTTATGCCAATGTCAAGCTCGAACTCGACTTTAATTGCTTATTTTGGGATTGGAACTTATCTCAAGCTGGATTAAGGTTCAAAATTTTGGCTCAAGCTTGATTTGGATAGAAAATCCAAGTACTCAAACTCGACTGGGTATAATTCAAATTATATATGAACTCGAGCTTAGCTGAAGTATAATAAACTTAGACATTTTTCGTGCATTTATGTGTACAAGGGTTAGTATAGGGAAAATTGTCCAAAAAGTCTTAAATATATTGCATTTTGCCATTTCAATCTTAAATCTTCTTATATTTTGTCAATTGAATCTATCTAGCCAATTTTAATTGAAATTCGCTAATGTGGATGTCAGTTATTTTACATGGCACAGTCTCTACCGATATGGATACTTTTTAATAATATTTTAATATTTGTTTGTATCTTTTATTTATTTATGATTCTCTTTTTTTTTTTTCTTTTTCTTTCTTTTTTGGCCTTTCTTCTTCTTTTAGCCGGTGGCCGACCACCCCATAGCTAGGCAGGTGGGCCTTGTTGAAGCCAATTGAGGTCAACCCTTACCTAGGCTAGGGTGAGGGTCGGCCTCACTAGATTTGGCGAGGGTTGGCCTCACCAAATGTGGCCTAGGCAAGGGCGAGCCTTACTGGGTCTTGCCTGGGGCAGTGAGGGTAGCTGGCTAGGCCAACACCTGTGGTTGGTAGTTGGCCATCGACAAAAGAATAAGAAATAAAAGAAAGAAAGAAAAAATAAGAAAAAATTAAAAATTTTAAAAATCATAATGTTATCAAAAATTGTCCACTTTAGTGCCAACCATTTCGCATGGCACTGTGGGCATCTATGTCAGCAATTTCAACCATATGTTGGCTAGACGGACTCAATTGGTAAAAAATGAAAATATTTAGGATTCAATTAGTAAATTTAGAACTGAATTGACAAAAGTGCAATAAATTTAGGATTTTTTGGACAATTTTCCTAGTTAATATATGGTTTATCAACTCATGTGTCTTTTCTCATAAATGTTCTTGAAAAATATAATGAAAGCTCAATTAGAGTCATGAGCTTGTCGAGCTGAATATACGCGAACTTGAATTGAACTTGACTAGATGCTCGAATAATTCAAACTCGAGTTCAACATGAAATCACGTGAGTGGATCTCGAGCAATGATCGAGGCGAGACCAAAAGTGGCTTGACCTGTTTTTACTTTGGTCTAATTGGAGGGGAAACCATAAAAAACAAATTAAAGGTAATGACAAAATATGAAAATATTGAAAATTGAATCGTGCGTCCTCCTTGTTTTGTCCATAGAAGTTGTCCAATTGTGAGGGTAAAATATAGAAGAAAAAGGCCTTTTCCACAATGTTCCCCACCTCCGCCGTCCCTCTCTCTCTCTCTCTCTCTCTCTCTGCATTTTGCATGATTGACCGTGACTTCTGTATCGACAGTGCAACGTGGGTAGTTTTCCCATTTTTGTCATGACAAAACACTTTGATTTTTCATTTTGTTATTGTAAATCTGATCGAGGTTTGATGATGTATATATTAAAAGAGTCCTTCATGTTTTTCTCTTTAGCAGTGCTACACTTTTTTTGTGTGTGCATATTCTTTAATTTTAACCCTTATCTAAACTCGACCTCAAGAGTAGATGTCAATTTTGTTATTCATCGCTCTTTTCTTTCCATACCAATGCCATGCTCAAACTTGATTTTACTTGCATACTTAGGAATTGGAACTTAACTCAAGCTCGATCTGGGTTCAAAATTTTGGCTCGAGCTCCATTTGGATAGAAAATCCAAGTACTCAAACTCGACTGGGTATATTTGCATTTATTTGTACAAGGGTTAATATATAATTTACCAACTTATATGTCTTTTTTTTTTTTTATGTAAAAATTCAAGAAAAATATAATCGTAAAATTTTTATGGGATCATTGTCAATTGTTTAAAAAGCTTAGATAAATGCATAATTTAATATTTAATTATTTTAACACTCCCTCTCACACTTATGTTGGGTACGGTTGTCTAGACAATTTTACTAGATATGATAAGGTTAGATAAGATAATGATATAATAGGATTTGAAGTATCCTATGTAACGTTTGATAATATTTGAATATACAAGGATAAAATTAGATTAAACATAAAGTTTCAGACCTTCCTCAACAAAACCAGAAGGAGAATGAGAAAGTTTAAGGCCTTCCTCAATTAAACCAGAATGCAGAGCATTGTCCAAGTGTGAACCTCTTAAGAGATCTGCTATGGGTTCTTCCGTTTCGTGGTGGCCGTGAACCTCGTAAGAGATCTTGGGCCACCAAAGATAGGGAAGTGTTCTGACCCAAAAAAAAAAACAGGAAAAAAGGTAGGGAAGTGGATGCCACTTCCGATCGCCATGGCTCCTCCGTTCTGGTGGGAAAAAGAGAAATCAATTGAGAGATGCAAACTTGGCGGGGACGAGGGCGAGAGAGGGTGACGACGGTGTGAAACACCATTGAGATGGTGGCAGCGAAGGTGGCTAGCGGTGAGAGGAATCGTCCATGTGAAATAAAAAGAAAGAAAAGGAGAGCATGGTGTTTTTAGAAAAATAAATCGACAATAGAAATTCTATTAGGATTTATCCTACCTCCCCCTTGGATTTTTTTATCTAAGTTACATCTTATCTATATCCAACTTTATCCTATCACAAACTACTAAACATGGGGTAAGATGAAATATATTCAATCTCGACTTTTATCCGATCGACCAAATGTAGCCTTAGAGTTTTTTGCCTAATATTAAGTGTGAAAATTTAATTAATGAAGGTAAATGGGGCTTTGAAAGATTCGAATTCAAAATATTCAGTTCTAATATCATGTGAGATTTTGTTAAATCACTACCGATTAATTTAAAATCTTAAGCTCTTATATAAGCATGTGGTTTAATATTTAATTATTCTAACATTAATAAAATCTCGAGCTTATTAAGTTGAGTATACTAGATGCTCCAATAGTTCAAATTTGAGTTCGATACGAAATTAGGCGAGCTGATGTCGAATAATCCTAAGTTAAGATCAAAAGTGGCTTGACCTCGGTCTAGCCGGAGGGGAAAACCATAATAAAAAAGAAAAAAAAAAGGTAATGACAAAATTTTAAGGCATGCAGGAAATTTGAATTGCGCGTCCTCTTTGTTCTGTCTTTTTTTATTGTCGAAATTTTGTCCATATCAAACCGGTAAAAACAGAAAACCCACGATCGTCTGGGCCCAGGAGAGACCAATCCAGAAAGATAAAAGATCCAATTTTTCTTCTCTTCCTCCCCGCTGTTCTTGTTCATCGCTCCCCTTGGGATAACGCGTACTCCAAAAAAGTCTCGAACTTTATCAAGATCTCACCGTAATCCCATGCCGGTCTGCACCGAATGGATCACCCGCTGGAACCGGATTCTCTCTCTCTGCTTCAATCCGCGCGAACCCCAAATGCACCTCCAGAGCCTCCCGTCCCCTCCACTTCCAGGTTCTGCCCCCGACCCATTCCACAAATCTTTCAATTCCGTTCTTGAATTGCTTACGTGGGTGATTTTAGGACCGAAATTTCGTCGATTACGAGGATAATTCAGGAAAAAGAATCCTGGGTTCTTTTCTATGTCAGCTCGTTGTTCGGTCTCTCTCTCTGTGGCTACGGTCGAATTGTTTTGTGAGTATGGCATTCACTTCGAAGGCAGAATGTTGGGTTCTCTATCGTTTTGATTTGGTAACGAGTTCCAAGTCAATAGGAATTTGACTTAGAGGCTGATTAAGCTTAAGTAGTTCTTTTAAAAGTAACTCTTTATTCTATCGAACTATCTGGGTTTTACTTAGACTAGGGGCGAAAAGAGGGGGGAAAAGGACCATATGAATTAAGCTAGAGGGTGCTTCATAATGGAGACATCCTTTTTCACCCCACTAAATGGAGACATCTGTTTTTAACGCATTGATTTTTTTACCCCGACGAAGCAGGTATGAAGTTGCTGTGCGGAAAAGTCAGAAGGCAGACCGTGAGAAATTGAGGAGGGATCGACTGAACGAGCATTTTATCGAGTTGGGGAATACGCTAGGTGATGCTTTTACCCTCTATTAATTGTGAACGAGTGCTGATATGTGTTGTATAGGCTTTATAGTCTTCATAGATGAATACATCATTTCGTTTATTACAGTTTGCGATAAGTAAGACTTCTTTTTCTCTTTCTTCAACCTTGATTGGTCAAATTTTTCATGATGAGACCCGTTGACGGGCCATTGATTGTGATGACCACTTCCCTGTACCTTTGTAAAAATACCATTATCTTACTCTGCTGACGGATTAGTTTATCTCTTGATATCTCCTCTGCATTTCAGAAGCAATGGCTCTTGCTGCTTTATTTGATCGGCTAACATACTGAAAAGAAAATTAGCTTTAGGTTGCATATAAATCGTCTTATATTTTGATCTAAGGCTGTTGAGGTTTTAAGTTCCTATGTCAAATTCCCAAGTTGATGGTGTAATCTTTCGAGATGTTTTTAATCAATCCCTTTCTGTACGCATTATAACAATTTAGCTCTTCTTAACTGGTTAGTCTCTACCTAGACTTAAAGGATGTGCTGCCTTCTGTTTTTTTATCCTCAGTATCTTGTTAGTCCTTTGTTGGCTTTCCAGTTGGTGCATGCTACCTCACATTCACCATTTACTAGGATCTTTATACAGCCTTTGTCCCTTTGCGTCTTCCCTGGGAAAGTGCCTGGTTCTCACTAGTCTTTTCTGAAAATTGTAGAAAATATAGCTTTGTTTAGTATGCTTGCTACATCCTACTTCAGCTTTCTACTCTGCTAATGTTGTTTTCTAAATTGCTCTTTTCATTTATATAATGAACATAGACAGTTAACTCAGGCACTGACTTAAGAAGGGAAAGACACTCAACTTTAGGTGCATTAAGTTAATGCAGAAAAGCTTTCACTTTCTGACCAAATAAATAAATAAATAAAGGAAAAAGAAAAGACTTTGTCATTGGTATCTTCATTGTTCTGAAAAAGCTATACAGTTGAAGTAAAGACATTGTCGACTTATTTAGCAACGTTATTTTATCAATGTTTGCAGGACGCTCAAATCAGCTTTCATAATGGTTTCACCCCGTATTTAGTAGATAAGGCATGAAATTAATGTAATTTGAAACTTCCCAAGTTTTATACTTTAAGAAGTTAGAAGCACTGGTTTCTCTTTTGGTTTAAGGTAATGTACTAACTTGATTAACCTATAGCAATTACTCAGGCTGTATTTTAAGAAAATTTGTCAACTCTTGCAGTAGAAGTTTGTTAAACTATTCCTATTCCTACTGCTGACTTGGCATTGAAGCTGTAAATTTTCCTCCCTTTAACAATCTGAATCATGAGCTGAAATGCTGATAGTTTAATGAGATTTTCCATTAGCAAATGTCTTTGGCTTTGATTTTCAAGCTGTTATACCCTGCGTGCACATCTTTGGAGTGGTAAAGAAAAACTCTCACCATAATAGTATCTTAAGAGAAAGTTACTTCCACTTGGGCAGATCCCGATAGGCCAAAAAATGACAAAGCGACAATTTTATCAGATACCGTACAACTGCTGAAGGATTTGACAGCTCAGGTGAACCAACTCAAAGCTGAATATAGTACGCTTTGTGAAGAATCTTGTGAGGTGATCTTATGCTCAGTCTCTTTTTATTTAAGGTTAAAGATCATGGGGCACTTTGTAATATGTTCTTTTCCTTCTTAATTAGTTGACACAGGAAAAAAATGATCTCAGAGAAGAAAAGGCCTCTCTAAAATCTGACATCGAAAGCCTTAATGTTCAGTATCAACCAAGAGCTGGGGCCATGTTTCCTTGGCCTGTTATGGATCACTCAGTGGTTATGGCCCCGCCTTCATACCCATATCCAGTGCCAGTAGCTATGCCTTCTGGTCCCATTCCTGTTCATCCACCTATGCAGCCTTACCCTTTCTATGCAACTCCAAATCCCGGTGTCATCCCTAACTCCCATTCGACTTTGTTTCCATTTGCAACACCTAACATGCAAGTTGAGCAGTTGTCGGGCCATTATGCACCTCCGCTTATGCAGCTGGGAAATCAGTCCCTTATCTCGAGCAACAAAAACGAGAAAAGCAAGGAGAGTAAGCATGAAAAGTCTGGTAGTTCAAATGATGTCACGACGGACTTGGAGCTGAAGACACCTGGGTCTGCGACAGAGAATGTCAGTTTTTGTCCTTGTCGAACCTTTTCCATAAAACCTGTCACTATGGAAAGAGAAAAAAAACTCTAATTCATTGTTGTGCAGGATTCTTCATCACCACGTAGATCATCTACGAAATCTATGAGAAAGGATGATAACACTGCAGAAAGGAGTTCTTCTACTCATAGTTCATCACCTCATAGTGTACAAGATAGCTCTTCCAGTAGCATAGTTGGTGGTTCAAACTCAAAGGCAAACGATTAAGTGTTCAGCTGCAGACATGCCCTTAAAAAGAAAGCGAGGTTAGTGGTCCAATCGGATGGACGTGCTTTTTCCTGGCTCTCCTTTGTACAGTATGCATAGGTGTTTTAGGTTTTATCTCTTCACGTCGGGTTGGACAAATTGATGATGGGAATTGGGTTATAGTCTTCATGCAGCTGTCTTAGCGGAGTTCCCATGGAAAGTTGGAATTTCACCCATTTGTTGCTGTGGCATTGTCGTTTAATGCCCCCTAATCCCAATGGCGTTAAACACAAACAAGACTCGCTCCTTTGCTGTTTAGAGGCATGTACGTGGATGCAGTGGCATTCGAGTATCATGTTTTGCAGAAGCTTCTGACCTGCATGTCGAGGACACTAGCGAAATGCCAAGTCTTAGCTGGAGCGTCACTCCGTGAGGTTCTTGCTTTGCTGACATAAGAAAGGGCTTGCACCTTGTTGGTTATGACAAATGTCATGTCTATGCAATCGTGCCTTGGCTGGCTTAGCAATAGGGTAGCAACCGCTTGCTTCGACGCTGCTGGTTTGTAAAACGGATGTCTTCCTAATACAAATTCCGTTTTCACTTCCTTCTGCTACCGTCACCAATACGATTTACGTCACTTCTTGTCATCAACAAAAGTTGGACATGATCAAGCATTTGCAATCTCAAGTGGTAAGAGCGTGCTGAGGTTTAGACAGATCTTGAGCTAAAAGAAACGGAAAGGCAGGCAAATTTGAAATGACTTACCGCAGCCAAGGCTTACTTCGCCGGGTGGTCAATCATATATCTAAAACCGCGGGATCTTATGATGTACCTAAATGAGAAATTCTCTGGTTTCTCGGCATTGCAAGGATAATAATAGAATGATTGGCTCTATTTTACATATCATCCAAAGCAGAAGTCCACATAATTGCTTGTTAATCATATTAAAAATGTTTGACTGAATGGATTGGCAAAGCAAGTAGCGTTCAAGAAGGAAATGGGCTCAGTTAGGGAAATAATGAAGGGCGGAGCGAGCTTTTTCTTCTTGTGAAGAAACAAAATTCTAAACGAAACAGCTGCATCAAAGCACCAGTGGTCTAGTGGTAGAATAGTACCCTGCCACGGTACAGACCCGGGTTCGATTCCCGGCTGGTGCATCATTTTTATTTTTTTATTTTTTTTCTCCCTTTCTGCTTAGTGTGTTAATATTTTTTTATGATGTCGTTCGATAATTTAGCTTTGTAAGCAATACAAGCATTAATTTTAAGTAAATATTTTTTAAATTATTTATTTTTTGCAAAGTAAATGGACTCGTGAAAACTCCGATGTTTTAGTAGGAATCCATGTGTGCTCCCCTTCCGTACCCTTTTTTGCTTTATGCATGGTTGAAGAAAAGCATGGTATCTCTTGCTTCATCTTGAGTGCAACTCACTCCAGATATCATAAACTCCAACCACACTCCAAGCATCCATCCCAGAAGTTCCAATCTCCCTCATATCTCTCAGACCCAATTCTTTTGAGAGAGAGAGAGTCACATTCACCAGATGGATTGGTTTCAACCAAGAAGGAGAGGCCCAGAGTGGAAGCAGGGATGGACCAACCGGACATTGGCCTCGATGTCCGCCCCGCCGCTCCACCTGCTCTTCATCTTCTTCATCGCCGTCTCCCTGCTCTGGTTCTCCGGTCGTGCCCGGTACGAGTCCGAGCTCCGCTACTCCATGCTCAACCTCCAGCTCCTCCTCTTCCTCCTGCCCCTCCTCGTCTTCCTCTTCGTGTCCCTCCAGTCGGGGGCTTCCAGGCTCAACTACCTCCTCTCCTGGCGGCAGCCACGACATCCCATGCAGCCCCACCTCCCGGGTGGTGTTGGCGGGGGAGGGGGAGGGGGCGTGCCCTGGGGCGTTGCCATCTTTCTGGTGCTGCTCCTGGTGATGGTGTCGTACCACCGGTCGTTTCAGTCCATGTGGTTCGGGCCGCTGCGAAGGTTGGATTGAGCGGGTGTTGTACGTGGAGCTCCAAATTGCGTAGGGAATGAGAAACGGGAAGAAGTTGATTTTATAGGCAGCCGAATCCTGTAGTGATGAGACAGCCAGTGCACGTACGCACGTATAGACATTGTGGTCTCTTTTGTGTTGTAGTTGTTGGAGGTTTGTTGACGTTATGTCCTTGGACTTGTACAAATATATTAAATCGAGTTCCATTGACATGTCCATTGAAGCTGATGAGAGGCGGAAGTAAAAACAACTTGAGTGTAGAATTTGAATTTTAAAAAAAAACCATTAATAAATTATTTGAAAAAATATTTTTTTAAAAATAATTGCTTATGTCGTTCAAAATTATTAGTCAATGAAAAATGTTTCATTATCGATAATAATTTACATTTAAATATTTTCGTGGATAATAAAAAAAATCATTTGTTCAGTCTTGCAAATAATACAATCGATTATTTTTAAGAATTTTTTAAAATTATTCAATTTTCATAAAATAAATGAAAGTCTCTACTATTTTGTTGTCTTCTTCATGTTTATAGTTCTAAGTGCCGATCATGAGTTGATAGCCCACAGACTGTGGGCCACAGTAGCTACATGTTTTTTTTCACTCGGACGTTAGTGACTGCGATGGACGCGTCAGTTTTATTTACCTGGATTTGGAGCTAGTGCAACTTAATTAGATAAGTTATGCATATGTATGGACTTGATCAGTCAAATTATAAAAAAAATTTAAAGACTTATTTGAAGGAAGAGATACATAATTATACAGATCAAGAATGGATTTTTATTAGTACAATGGGACGTGGAGACCGTCGTGATCCTAATAATCAGGCAATACTTTAAAAATGACGACCATATTCTCATCGACTTAAATGAACGCACTTTGAATCAAGATCTTAAAAAGGGTTGTACATCTTTAGAAAGTCTATAAGTGAAGGAAAATCACGTGATCATAGAGACATAGGTCGGTTGTCAAGCGATGTGAGATAACGTTTTAATACCCTCTCCATGTGCAAGTTGGATTAGAAATAGCATGTGAAATTTAACTAATGGGGGTGGATGCACATGTGCAAAAATATAGCATATAGGACTTGTTGTCAAGAGATTGAGACAATATCTTAACACTTCCTTTCACATGTAAGTAAGATTAGGAGCAACATGTGGAATTTGATTGATTTGTGCGGACACACATATGTGAAGATGGGGGCATGAAAGACTTGAAAAATATATAATTGAGAAAGTAAATAAGGGCCATAAGATTTGAACTTATGACCTCTTACAAATATTCAAGTTTATAAGTGAAGAGAGATCACATCTGTATAAAGAGTATATTCTCACGTGCGAGCCGGATTGGGAGCGGCAATTTACATTTGAATGATGTGGGTGGATGCACATGTGCGAAAGAGATAATACTAACTCTAATATTGGACTAAAAACTTAAACTTATAGATGGAGGGTGACCACATGAATAGATAAATAATTTATAACATTTTACCGAGGGATGTTGGACAACATTTCAACAAAGAAAGCAAGAAAAAATTATTTTCTTTCAATCTAGTTTTTGTGTTAAACAAGTCAAAGACTTTTGCTTATTGGTGAAGATTATTTGTCAATATATTTTTTGTTTAATGAACAACTAAATGTTTCTTTTTACTACTTCAGTCAAGATTATCATGTAAGATCAAGCCGGTAGTCAACTTACCTTTTTCTAATTAAATCATGATATCATAAGCATTCCTTTTTTTTATTATTATTATTATCAACGCCATTCAATTAAAACGTAATGTTTATCTTTTTGTCATGCTAAGAAGAGTTAAGATTTCATTTATTCGACCTATATCCAAATACGTGCGCTTACATGATTATTTTCATACAGTATCACAACCCTAATGTTGAGTTTGGAATGCGTGGAGGTGAAGAAAATAGATAGAAAGTTTTAGATTTTCCTTATTTTCTCCCCCACGAAATTGGCCAAATTTCCATCATTCGCATGAAAGCTCTCCGAAGTCTTAACCCTATTTAAGAATAAGCTCTCAATTATACACTCTTTGATCCAAGCACGTGAGAAATTAAATTTGGGCTGGGTGTCTTAGTCAAGATTATATTTAAATGAATTAAAAATATAGAAATTTTATGGGTAATTAATAAATACAATTATCAATTAGGTTCAGTCTCCTAAAAAGAGTCGTCAGATAAAAAGAAATTGATACGATAAATAGTACGTACAAAATTAAATCTAGTATTCATATGGCTCCGCACTTAAAGGTACAAATTATGCAGACAAAGTACCATAATTGATCATAATAAACATGACTTTTCCATTAAACAACGTATTTCTTTTAAGAAGTCCAGGGGCAGAATGAGCTTTCCACGAAAGAATAAAAATATTAAAGTGTCTGACGTAAAAAGGAAATTCTTATTCAAAGAGAAAAGAAAAAGAAAAAGAAGAGACAGGGAGAAAGAATAATTTATTACCAAACCACACCGGAAACTATCGTTCCTTTAAATTAACTTCGTCGATCAATTTTAATAAATCCAACATTCGTTTTTCTTTTATATAATAGGAAGACAATATACCGAATTTTCTAAGGTGTAAGGCGATTGTACCACGCTAAATATTGAATACGACTTATTTTGCTTTTCTTTTATTGCAGCTTTAAAAGAAAAGTAAACACAAGATCACAGGAAAAAAAGAGGAAGGGGGCACATGATTAGAAAAAAAAATTGAAATATTTATGTATAATGTTAAAGAGAAAAATATTTATGTATAATATTAAAGATAATTACGATATTTTTCTTATTTCCTCATAATAATTATAATCGATTCAGGATATGTATATTCAAGAAATACATATGCACAATCCCAAAAAATATGAAGTATCGGGAAAACATTCTAATTATTTCTAATAGATAATTTGGAGAATTTTTATGCATGCATAATTTATAGATAATACCATAAATAGAATCAATCACGATGTGCAAATTATGTGAAAAGGATCTATGTTATTTGGGGAGATCCTCTGGAGTCTTATCACTTGCCGACATGAGATTGGTTGGATTTGATAGAGTCGGTCCATGTAATACTTATCCCCAAGGTTTGACAATAGGAAAGAGCCAAGCCACTTTTATGGACCGAGCACCGGCAACAACGTGGCCACCGCAGGATGGCCATTTGAGTTAGTGACTGGGACCACGATCCACAGGGGTCGGGCTTTACCATGTCACGATCGCTCTTGGTGACCTTTGTTTTGAGTGAACAGACAAAAACACGATCCGTGTCACTAGGAAAAGGACAGGAAGGGGAGGGAAGAAAATTGGGTGCATACGAGATGGACCCAGAGAAAACGCCCCGACTGATTTGATCAATTAGGGAGGAATTCAGTGTAATCTTGAATTTCGAGTATGTTTATTTGAGTGAAAATTTTTTTTTCTCGAATTAGTTTTCCAGTCATGTGTTTAGTCTGTTGAGAATTATCACTTAAAAGAAAGCATTTGTGATAAAAGAAAATTCACATGCTTAAACTTAGCAAAATGAATTTTTTTACCAGAAAATGAGAAATTTTTTCTTGGAAAACGATTTTGTAAGAAAGCATTTTCTTTTATCATAAAATTTCTTGAAGCAAGCCCACTCTTATCATGGGATACATTTACCATTAGAAAAGATCTATAGCCAAATTAGCTACTCCGCAAATCATTTGCATTGCACTGGTGCCTAACAGTTGCATCCCGTGACATACATGTAGTGAAGCTCACGCTAATTTCATCAAGTCCAGTGAGATGGGTGGTTATTAATGATACAAGTACTCTCACAATATTTGCGTGATGCTGTTAGATATCTCAATAATACTTGTTATGTAACTTGTCCTCAGCCAGATATATGCAAGAAATGGATCAAATTGAAGTCTGACCGGGTGATTTAGACATTTCAATGCGTTGAAGAAATCACTATGCACCATTAATTGTGGTTTGATTTAATGTTTTTGTTTTTTTCAGTGGATTTTGCTGAACTCTCTTTTGGGTTTCAAGTGATAGATCTAAGTATCTTGATATTGTATGAAAATCTCAAATAGGTCATTTCTTTAGGCGAGAAGTCAAAATCTACAGCATGCTTTTATCGTACTAGGGCAAATTGTCTAATTATTCTTATCATCGTTATATAGATGTCAATTCAAACTTTCCATTTTTGCCAAATAATCCTAAATGTTTGTCTAAAATTCAAATGTACTCATTTTAATCAATTTTTGTTGAAAATTACTAATGCAACGACATGCCATATAGGACAATGATGGTTGGACCACACATCAGCCATTTCTAGCAAAATTTGGCCAAAAGGACTCCATTAGCATTTCATGCAAATGTTTAAGTATGAAATAGCAAAATTGAAATTTTTAGGACTACATTGATATTGTATAATAAGTTTAGTACTGAATTGGGTAATTTTCTTTTTAACTCGCTCTAGGATCGTAATATTCCTTCATGGTTTGTAAACTTAGGATCTGTTTGGTAAAGTGCTATACATTGCCCGATTCTATTTTTTTTTCTAGGAATAATTTTTGTTCTTGGAAATAGATTTGGAATAGAATTAAGAAATAGAAAAAAGTTGATTCTTTATTCCCAGGATAACTCCAAAGTAAAGAATCCTTTCTTTTTGTTTCCTTCTTTTTCCTCCTCTAGCTAAGTCATTAGCCACGGCAATGGTCAACAACTAGCTAGGTGAGGTTCAACAAGCTTGTTGGAGCCTTGCCAGGCTAGGGTGAGGCTTGGTCTTGCCCAAGGCTCACTAGATTTGGGTGAGGCTTGACCTCGCCCAATTGGCGTTGCAAGGTTGAGCCTTGCCTTGTATTGGTGAGGTTTCGGTGAGCTCATTAGACCTCACTCAATTGGTCTTTAGCCATTGTCATGGCCGACAACCAGGTAGAGAAGAAGAAGAAGAAGGAGAAGGAGAAAGGAATAAAAAAAAAAAGATAAAGGACAAAAGAAAACATACAAAAATATAATAAAATATTAAAAAATTAAAAGAAACTCTAAATCACAAAAAAATTTAAGAGTCGTACCAGACGTATTACTATTCTGAGAATAGAAATTTTAAGTAGTTACTAAATACTTTTAAATGCTCAAAAATTAGTCAAGAGAATTGAATAAAAAAAAATCATTTCTAAATAGAAATTGCTTCCGAGAACATAATGGTTACCTATGCATTCTTAAAGGCCCCATTGGCGAATAGTTTTCCTTGTATGTTCTAATTTTTCTTTTGTTTGAAAAAGGGTTAGAGCCAAATACAAAAATTTAACAATGTCATAAATTTACTTTTTCTATTTTATCACCTAATAAACCATGAAGTAACTCTCTAGGAGTAATGAAAAGAAACTAGTATTTGAGCACTTACGGGTTTCAAGATTAGCAAGCTAATTAGCAGAGTGATTTCTTCCCAAAAGTTATGTTGCACTTTTAACTCAAAACGAGAACATAATAGTCTTTTGATATTAGGGCTAGCATTATCAATCATAAGCTTTGTATTAACAAGATCAGTGATGATCTTAGGGTCAATCTCAATGATGATCTTATAAAACCAAGTTATTTTGCAAAATTGAATCCCAACCACAAAGTCCAAAGTTTTACTTGTGTCAATGAACATATTCCTATAAATGTGGCAAAAGCACTAAGATAGCCATCCCCTTCATTTTTGAATAACCCCCCGCACCAAGTCCTAGGTTGCTTTTGGAGGCCCATCGCTATTCAATTTAATCCACTCGGAAGATGGAGGATTCCATCTAATAAAAATCACAGAAGTGCATAATCCACTTTATGTCAAGCTATTCACATACGGGATTTCATAATTTCCTTTGTGTATGACTGAATTGCTTGTCCTGGATTTGAGGAAAAAGAAGGTTGTCTAAGAAAAGCGACTTGTTTCTCCATTACTAGAAAAGCCATACACCTATACTATATGTCATAATTTTTCTTAATCAATAACAACAAATCTTATACTTAGTGACTTTATTTAAAGTGTCATTATCTTCTTAAAACCATCTGATGGTTGGAATTTTCTTCTTTTGATTCAACGATCCAGATTAGATACAGGACCGATCCCATGAATCAGTGTTTTGGACCATGGGATTTCCCCTAAATAATGTAACGCCAAACGTCTCACATCAAATAGGAAAGGTTGCTGCAAATTATCACTTAGAAGAAAAAAAGGTCGTAATTAGTGGAATCCACCTATACTTTCTGTAAGAAATGACTTGGTTGCTCAGGAGAAGATCAGTTTTATGGATGTTCACCATTAGCTAACTTATGGCTAGAATCCATCCGCCTCTTATCTTCTTGCATCTTTCTTAAACTTCCAAACAAATTCTTCTGTTTGTTGTTCCCTTCTGTTAGAATCATCAGTTACAGATGCTCTTTTGATTCTTTTTTTCATTTAGCTGCTTAGCTTCCAATGGATCAACATATATAACGACCCCAACTTCATTATGTAACTCTGGTATTGGTGAATTTACAGGCTGCATATTTTGCAGATACACGAGAGAGAGAGAGAGAGAGAGAGAATCGATCATCTCATCAACCTATGTCTCAAATACTAATCAACAGCCACACAGACTCTCTCACCTTCACTGCCTCATACAACACTCAATTAACTCAGTCTCATCCAATTTACAGAAACCCCACTTCTTGATTACCCATCCAGAAAAAAAAAAAACAAAAAAAGAAAACACCTCAAGTTTATCACTTTACATGATCATCATCAGCTCCCAAAGCTTCAAAACCAGCTATCGAGAAAGCTAGACTGATACTGGAGCAAAACAAGGAGGATCACGATGAGAGCTGCCACGCCCCATGGTGAGCTACCCTCTGACGGCTGGCTGTTGATAGCCCTGCGCCGGCCCCACCCTGTGAAGAAGCTCTGATTGTCCATAGAGGATAGGAACTTCACAAGCAGTATCAGAACGACAGGCGTTGCTAACAGGATCCAACCCATGTCCCATTCGGCTGTTTCGACTACCGATTCATAGCTGAAGTACCAAGATATGCCTAGAAAGATAGAGATCACTGCCAGGATCGCAAGGACTGGATATGGTAGAGGGTTGAGAGTGAAGGCATCGGAGATTGAGGAGGTTGTGCTTCTCCCATAGGCCATGATGAGAGGATTCTTTTTTTTTCCTCGTTTTCTTTCTTTTTTAATGTTTTGTGGAAGAGGGGTTAGGTAGGTTTTAGTTTTATAGCAAGGGGAAGAGGGCTGTGGCCCTCGCTCCTGGTCGACGGGGGTTGCGGCCCCACCTGTGGTCGACGAGGTCTTGATGGCCTCGCCTATTGGCATCGCAGCCTCACTGACTGCAAGCAAAGTTGGAAAGTCTCTTACTAGATTTGGGTGAAGACTGCTTTGCTCAAGGTTGGTGAGAGAAAGACCTCTTGCCGACTAAAATGAAGAGCAAAAAAGAAAAAAAAAAAGAAAGGAAAAGAACAAAAAATATATAAAATTTCTCAAAAGTATTAAAATATCATTAAAAATCATCACATCAATATCAATTGTGCTACATAAAATGGCTGGCACTATTGTTGATGATTTCCTACCTAAATTGACTGAATTGACTAAATTGGTATCAATATGAAACTTATAATTGGTATTAATGTGAAAATATTTATGATTAAATTTGTTTAATTGAAAAGTTTAAGATTGAATTTATACCGATTTAATAGGTTAATGACTTTTGGTACTTTTCCCTTTCTTTGTACATAGATGAATACCTTTTTCAAGACCCAATTGGATGTATGTATTGAAAAGAAACCAACAATAAGTAAGGATGGAAATATGTCACAATTGTTGTAAAATCATGCGGAAGCTAATCAGATATTACAATTGATTCAACTCGAAATTACTGGAAAAATATGTAGGAACAGTAAAAAAAAACCCAACATATTTACGTGGTTCGATTTAAGTGCCTGTACCTACTTCACATAGAAAGCCAATTAAAAATAATCTACTAATCAATTTGAAAAATTATAAAATTATAATTGTTCACATGATTGAGTGCTTTTGAGATCTAAATTATATTCAAATCTACAGTATTTACGAAGAAAATCAATAAGTTTGGGTATGGAATTCGTAGCACAAATCCACTGTATCCAGACTTCACATGCTGTTTGAAGACGTCCTTATCGCCTGATCTTTTTCTTGTGCTGTTCTTTTTTTAAGAAGAAACGAAAAATGATAAGGCTAATCAACAGATGCGTCCATTACGGCCTTCGGAGAAGTACTGCACTTGCTCGGTCAACCTCGGATCAAGACCAAAAAAAGCGAACAACTCTCGGCCTCCATTCGTGACATTCCTTGGAAATATTTTCAAGCCATTTTTAAAGAAAATAACAATATTTTTAGTATTCGGTTAAAATCTAAAAATAAATTAAAAATATTTTCCATCATTTCTATGAAAAACTTGATATGATTTTCTTATGTGTACTCCTTTTAACAAATTTTAAAATAATCAAATTATTAATTTTTTTTCTTTTCCTCCTCTTTTAATTAGTCACTGATCATGGCGACGGTTGAAAACCGATCAAAGGCAAACTCAAACTCACCTGACACCAACAAGCTTGAGCCTCATTGGCCTAAAAAAGCTTACTAATTTGTTGAGGCTCGCGAGCTTGTTGCTCGCACTTGTCAATCTGGCCAATGGCCAACTTGAGCTTGCTAGAGGTCGGCAAGGCCAAATGCCTCGCTAGGTCGGTGATCTGGCCGGTTGTCAACCGTCATTGTGATTGGCGATTGGCCGAGAAAGAAGGGAAAAAAAGAAAAAAGAAAAAAAAATTAATAATTCAAATTTAAAAGAAGGAAAAAAAGGAAAAAAGAACGAAAGAAGAGGGGCCAATAGGCTGTACAAAAGTATGACACAAGAGCGAGTGGGTGAGGGAGCAGAATTTTTTTTCCAATTTTAGAAGATTTTTTGAAAATGTTTTTCCTAATTAGTTCATTTTTCATGAAACGAATGTCGAAAAATTTTCCAAAAATTATTTTTTGCAAAAGAAACGAAGCCCAACAAAACAGGAAACCCAACAAAAAAATGTATTATTTGTATGTGCCCCTTCCTTGTTATAATGTTGGAAACTTCCTCAACACAGCATTCTAATCCAAATAGTAGAATTTGGTGTTGCGATTTCTTTCTTTAACACATGTGATTTAACAGAACGATCTATATCCTCCAATCGGATCGGATTTTATAATGAGCTCAAAATAAAGACATAATTTAACAATAATAAAATTAATATGGACAATCCTTAGATTCAATTACTTCATATCCCTAACAATAAAAGTATGACCTCTATAACGGTATAATCAGGGGTTTGCTTTGGATCTTTGGTATATGGTTATAAGGTAACCTCACCAATTCAGGGTTGGTTGCCCACCAATAGGGGTTGTCTGTATTTGTTTGCTAACATGGCGGACTACTTGATTGCGTTCCTTATTTTAGCATATCGGCGTCCGCATGCCCTGCCCTCTTCGTTGGCATAGTATTTTTGTCAAACCATGTAACTGGCTCTACCCTCTAAGAGCTTAACATTTGAGAGATACGAAGGTCCATACTAGGTCTTAGATGAAATAGTTTAAGGACCTATTTAGGTCCGTGTATTCCTACCATATATAGAGATACAAACACGTTACCTTCCGACTTGAAAACCTCCAATTAGTTATTTTCCCGCCGATTCAGAGAGCCCACTTTCTTTTTTCTTTTTGCTAAGCCAATTAGAGAGCCCACTTAGACCCATGGAAATGATGAATCCAAATGAGGGCTGCAACAAAAGATGGGCTTCATTTGGTAACGAGTTGCGATATTTTTTAACGGGATTGTATCATTGGTGATTATACTTTTCAGTCATGACAAAGAATAACCTAGATATGCTTATATATCAGCAAATGAGAACAAATAAATGTGTAAAACAAGTGAAAACATTACAAATAAGTTTGCTGAATTAAGCGGGAATTATACTTCCTCACGTTGAATTTGATGTGATTCTAGTCAATTGATTGTTAATTCATGTAGATCTTCCATGTTTGGGGGTTTTAGTTCAATAATTATTACGAATTAAGCCTAATCCAAGCCAATTGAATTTGAATAGTATCTTTGACAAAAAAAAAAAACATGAATAGTATCAGTTGCTTTGGTACTACTAATTAGCCAAATCTCTTAAGAGCATGAACTTGATGATGATTTCACTTATTCTTAAGATGATGCATGTTGCATATATGATGACTTAGGAGTCATGTAAGATAGTTTAATTGATGATCCTTCAAGTTTTTGTGATTCAATTGCGTGATGGATGTTAAACTTTGATGTTTGAAAGTTTGAAGATGTGCTTGAATGTTCATATGATTTTGTTGAAAATGTTCTAGGCTTAGATGAATGCATAGGATCATGAGTTAAATGTTTGAATGAGTTCTGCATATTGTAGCTATTCAGATCTTAAGGTGTTCAAAATTTTTTACAGAAAAATAAATTTAGAATATGGAGAAATTATATTCTAGAGAATTGTAGTTAGAAATCATAGTTTTAATTTGATATAAAGATCATGAAATTTGATGATCGTTAAGGCTGTAAACAACAACTTTGAATTTACTATAGATATCCAGAATTTGATTTTAAATTTTGTCTCCACATTGACTGATTTTGAATTGCAATAATAAATTGTTAGAGGACTGATTTACAAAAGATTTAAACATGAAAGCTGTGGGAGAGGTCCCCAATTGCAAATATTTAAAATTTCATAAATTTCTACATAGAATAGAACAGTCAATATGAATCAATAAGGTCAAAGTCGGAATTATATAAAACTATTCTAGATTGAGTCCTTGAGTGTCAATTGCATTATTTCATTGAGCTGAAAGATTATTTCATAAAAGTTCATGAAAAAAACATTATAGAGTGTGCAATGAGCTGTCTATCGTAAATTATGGTATCATATGAGGTTCGTTTGATATATATATATATATATAAACAGTTGGATAGGTTAGAATCCTCGAAATGGGGTGTTATAAATATTAGCAAGTATAACCATCTGACTCATAATATTTAAAAGATTTTGTTAAGAGGTTCCGTCTATGTTCCATTCATAGATTGAACCTGAAGAATATTTGTGTTGAATATTGATACTTGATTCTTCGAAAGCAATATCAGGAGGTGTGGCTCTAGAATAATACAATTTTTGTGGATATTTCCAAATGATTTTATTGATTTCAGGAATAGATTCAATATCAGATTGATCCAAAACATTGATTTGGTCTGGGGTATCTTTTATAATCATATTTCCTATTTTAGGAGTATCTAAGGTCACGGAGCTAGAAGTAAAAGTCGATTTTCCTCTCGAAAGCCTTTTTCTTTCTTCCAAAGCTTTAGTAAAATCTATGCTAGGGTTTTTTGGTAGTTTAAAATTTTTAAACAAATGAGTTTTCAAAACTTTCGACTGAGTGTTAATATGAAAAATAGAGGATTCTAACATATCCAATTGTTTACCAATAGTATGAAGATGTTGATTGGAGTAATTGTTCTGCTCAACAATCTTCTTGATTCCTATACCATCAATTTCCGAGGAAGTTTTAAAAGGGGAAGCAATGACCTCGGCATCTTTGTGAGGAGAATAAGTTCCCGATAAGATAAGGGAAGAACATAATGGACAAATCCCTTATGATTTCCTTTCTTATGGTGATCTAGCTTCCTATGTTTATAATATTGGAACACAATCGTGTACCAATATACGTCTTCAGAAACAACTCAAAAAGGAACAAAAAACCTCAAACAAAGGTTTGAGAGATTTTTGCTCCCAATATGACCCATCTTTTATAAGTTCAACAAATAGAAAATCTTCTAAAACCAAATGTTCGGGCAAATGCTTAAACGATTGCCCTCAGTGCTCTTCAAAAAAACCAAGGAGAAATTTCAATAGGTCTAATAGATCTTACAATAAGGATAACAAAAGACAAAATTCCAATAAGACAAAAAAGAACTCTTACAAACACATTGAATGTTACAATTGCGGTAAAAAAGGTCATACTGCAAAATTTTGCAAAATTAATAAAAAACTCAATGAATTACATCTTGAAGAAGAAACTTTCAATAATATCCTTCAAATCATGGTGGAAGAAAGCAATTCTTCAGACGATTCGGATACAGAAGATAGCCTCCAAGTTAATGACCTCGAAACCTCTTCAGAATCTAATGGGGATAATTATTAGGATTCCTTTGAAATAAATGTTTTGACCGAGGAAGAGGAAATTATTTTGCAAAAAATCGATCAAATTGAAGATCCCCAAGCCAAGGTAAAATTTCTTAATAACCTCCAACCTTCCATAGTACCCATACTCCAATCCAATATTCCTTATAACCTATCCACCATTTTAGACAGAGGAAAAAATGTTATTTCTCGACATATTTCTTTAAATGATCTTAATCATGAGATCAATAATAAAAAATTAGAAATTCAAAACCTTAAAAATACTCAGATCAAAATGCAAAAGGAGATATTAGAAATGAAAATATTTTTTTCTAAATACAACCAGGAAGACTCTCCTAGCCCTACGGATTCGGGATTTTTACTTTTGCTTTCAGAAATAATAAATAGAAAATGGATAATCCACATTTCCATAAAAATCAATAAAGAATTTGTGTTAGAAACAATAGCCCTTTTTGATACTGGAGAGGACCTTAATTGTATAAAGGAAGGTCTCATACCTACCAAGTATTTTGAAAAAACCACTCATTATTTGAAAACAGCTTCTCGTGATAGGTTTCAAATCAATTACAAAATTCCTGAGGCAGAAGTCATAAATGATAATGTTTCTTATAAAACACCTTTCATTTTAGTCAAAAATATTAAACAAGATGTCATACTAGGAACACCTTTCATAAGACTGATACAACCTTTTACGGTTGATGAAGAAGGCATCCAAACTCAATTTTTAAATAGAAAGATTGTTTTTGAATTCATTAGCAAACCACAAACCAGCAACTTAAATACTCTCCATGAACATTCTATTTCTGAGATAAATTGTATAATCCAAAATAAGGAAAACCATCTTCAATTCTTAAAAGAAGACCTTGGTTACAAAAGGATTGAGCAAAATCTTTCAGATCCTAGCATCCAAATGAAGGTTGCCAACCTTGAATCATGTATAAAAAACTCAATTTGTTCAACTATTCCTAATGCTTTTTGGTCAAGAAAATGTCATGTCGTTGGCCTTCCTTATGAACCATATTTTTCTGAAAAAAACATTCCCACCAAGGCACGGCCCTTCCAAATGAATCACGAAGTCATGAATTTTTGTCAAAAGGAAATTCAAGAACTTCTTGATAAAAAAACTCATCAGGAAAAGTCAATCCCCTTGGAGTTACTCCGCTTTCTATGTCAACAAAAATGCTGAGTTAGAAAGAGGAGTCCCTCGTCTTGTTATTAATTACAAACCTTTGAATGACGCCTAAAATGGATAAGATACCCTATCCCTAATAAAAATGATTTATTGAATAGACTCCATAATTCAAAGATATTTTCTAAATTTGATATGAAATCCAAATTTTGGCAAATCCAAATCGAAGAAAAAGATAGGTATAAGACTGTTTTTACTGTCCTATTCAGACAATATGAATGGAATGTAATGCCTTTTGATTTGAAAAATGCCCATTCTAAATTCCAAATGATTATGAATAATATATTCAATTCATACTCAGATTTCATAATAGTCTACATAGATGATGTTCTGATTTTTTCTTCTAATATTGATCAACATTTCAAGCATATTGGCCACTTCATTAACATAGTAAAAAAGAATGGCATTGCTGTGTCTCCTAGCAAAATATCTCTTTTTCATACCAAAATTAGATTCCTTAGATACCATATCCATCTGGGAACTATCATACCTATTGAAAGATCAATAATTTTTGCTGAAAAATTTCCCGAAGAAATCAGAGATAAAAACCAATTGCAAAGATTTCTTGGAAGTTTGAATTATGTTATAGATTTCTTTCCTAATATCAACATTATTTGCAAACCTCTCTATCAAAGGCTTAAAAAAGATCCTCCTCCATGGACGAATATTCACACTGATGTGGTAAAACTGATCAAGAAAAGTATAAAGGAAATTCCTTGTTTACACCTTGTTGATCCATCTGCATTCAAAAT
The DNA here is from genome assembly GCA_014182735.1 of Corymbia maculata. NCBI lineage: Eukaryota > Viridiplantae > Streptophyta > Magnoliopsida > Myrtales > Myrtaceae > Corymbia > Corymbia maculata. Next base: position 23,212,175 of record CM024688.1, on the reverse strand, counting down.
TGTTGAAACTGATGCTTCTGATATTGGTTACGGAAGAATCCTCAAGCAGTCAAAAAATAGTAAATAACAAATTGTCCAATTTGTTTCCAAACACTGGAATGACTACCAAAAGAATTGCTCTACTATAAAAAAAGGAAATTCTTACTATAGTTTTATCTATTTCCAAATTCCAAGGAAATTTTCTGAATCAAAAGTTTCTATTAAGGATTGATTGCAAATCTGCGAAAGATGTTTTACAAAAAGATGTCTAAAATATTACTTTAAAACAAATCTTTACCAGATGGCAAGCCATTTTATCTGTTTTCGATTTTGGTATTGAATTTATAAATGGTTCTTCAAATTCATTACCGGATTTTCTCACACGAGAATTTTTACAGGGAAAATGCCCCCTAAACCCATCGGAAAAGACAAAGGCAAGGAAATTGCCCAGTCTTCGGCAACAAAACCCAAAAAATATGACCAACATCAGAAGCTGGTTACAAGCTGCCTAACAACTTTTCAATACATCAGAAAGCCAGATTATTATATCTCTCAAAGAGGAACCTTCCTCACCATCTTCAAACCCTCAGTTTTCCATATCCAACCTCTCCCATCATGATGTCTTAAAGCTTCTTGAAATAGCCTTCAATAAACCAAATAACAACCAGGTAGAGGTAAGCTTGAATCATTCCCCTTTGAGTGTTCGAAAACCAAAGGAAAAAATGACTCTTAGTGAGGTGATGATTCAACCTACTCAGACAACCCAGGCAACCCCTCCAAAATCAAAGTTTTTTGATAAAACGAATTATCAAAATATTTGCACTATTGAAAATGGTTTTTATGACGAAGACCCGATCGTTTTTGCAAAAAATATGTTTTCTGAAAAATTTAATTATACTCCACATGATTCTTACAAAACAGTGGAGTTTTATGAAAGGATTTTGACAGAAACCAAGTCTGTCACTTTCAAACAATTTTTTGATAAGAATCATATCAATTATTCCACGGCAAGGATACATAAAATCATGCATCCTATCATATGAAAACCCACTCCCATAACCATGGTCAAATTCGATACCGAGATCACCCAACCGATACCTTACAGAACCTCTTATTCATATTTTGATTACCAACAAGCTTGGTGGAATACTTTCCTCAGGAAAAATGCCAATAACTCCCATACATGGTTGATCTTTTTCGAAGATTTAAATACCTGCATGATACCCTTCTGGTTCATTTGATGATGGGAACATTTTGGACCCATTAGTGATATTATGCACCCTTTGGTGCAACCCAGTTTTAAACTCTTCTCCAGCAGATTTAAACCCCTTTTATATGAAGAAAGATTCCCTAACCTGATGCTCTTTTTAATATACTTCCGAGTATTATGGGTTATGGCGTGGAATTTTGAATATAAAAAGATCATTAAATCAGACACCCTCGTATTGACTCGAAAATTTAGAGTCAAGTGGTGGGATGGTTTCAAATTTTTTGATAGAGTAAGTGAACAATCAGTCACAGACTGGTTGAGCAAGAGAAACCCCAGCTAGGATTGTTCTAATAGCCTCCCACCTGAAGGAGTTACCCCTTTCCTGCATGATAAGGGGTTCGTTTTATCTAAACTGGCATCAGCTCAGTCCCAAGATCAACTAAAGGAACTTTTAAAACATGCAATAAGTGAGTTGGAAGAATTAGAGTCCTCCCACTCCCACCATAGCGGCAACACCAATGAAGATGATTGCTATGGCATTAATCTGGCGGAAGATGAAGACTGAAAAGCAAAGGTGGAACAACCAATGCCAAAGAGCTCATCACGTGACTCTGCCCAAATATTCTATAAGTTCTGCACAAAGACTCTCACTAAATCTCTGTGCACTTTAGGTCAAATCAGATTCCATATTTTGAATTCGGTACAAAGATTTTCACTGTATCACTGTGCACTTTCAATCCAATCAAGTCACTTCTCACTGCAGACAAATAATAACTGCTCGTGAACACAATGTTCATCTTTTGTCTGTAGTAACTTGACCCTTCTATAAATAAACCCTTCCATAAGAGAGAAAGGCAGGCTTCGAACAGAGACAACCCTTCTACTTCCTTCTTGCCTTCATCTCAAGAAGACCTTCATTCAGAAAAAGTTCTCTCCTCCTCTCCCTTCTCCACTTCATCATCCATCCAACAACCATCCCTCTTTCTTTTCCTTCCAAGATCAATAACCAAGTACTTGGTTATGATCGGTCCTTGGTAAGAATTTCATATTCCCATCTTACCATTTTATCATCATAAACCCCTGTTAGATCAATGGTTGCAAACCTCGTTTATGGTTTGTAAATCAAAAGATCTTTTCTATATTACACTTGTATTTCTTATGCAAATTTAAATATCTGTATTTATGACTTTCAATTAATGCAATATTTTATTTAAGATTTCCTACTGTCTATTTAAATTATCGCTCATACCCTACAATCGGCTAGTTTAACTGCCTGTGGTTGGTGATTTAATTACCTGTCTATACCCCACAATCAGCCGGTTTAACCGCCTGTGGTTGGTGATTTAATTACCTGCAATTTATTTATGCATTTTTATTTATGCATTACTTCTTCTTACTGTTTTACCCTTATGGTTACAATTATATTTCATTTCTCTCAATTATAATTTTGCTTTGTCTGCTTTATTTCATCATCACCATTAGTTAAGTCAACAATTTTACTTACTGTTTAATCACCGTTAATTAATTACCATTAATTAAGACTAATCTTCTGATCTTTCTCTTTATAACACCCCAGATCCTTGGTACGTTGTATGCTAGGGCTATCCTTGAGTGTCAATTGCATTATTTCATTGAGCTGAAAGATTATTTTATAAAAGTTCATGAAAAAAATGTTGTAGAGTGCGCAATGAGCTGTCTATCGTAAATTATGGTATCATATGAGGTTCGTTTGATAAATATATATATATATATATATATATATATATATATATATATTTATTTATTTATTTATTTTTTTGAATTTCAAATGAAACGGTTTGGAATAGGGCATAATCTGGAGCAGTTATGTTAGATTGAATTTTCTATATTAATTGGGCCATGATTATGAAAAGTGGTCTAATGAAAGTTCAAGTAAACATCATAAGATTTAATTGGGAATTGAAATTATTCAATTTGGAATTTGTTAAGGCTTTCAATCAGATTAAAAACTTTCAAGGTTAGAATGAGGGATAAAATAGGGAAGTTGTCCTTTTGGTCAACTAATTGATTTTGTGGCCTATAAGGCTAATTAGCCTAAGTGAATGCTTAACTGACCTTATTTGCAATTGAATTGACGATTGAATGCTCTCAATATTGATTAGCGATGCATGATCTTTTGGCGGATAGCTGAAGAATGAGGGATTAAATTTTAGTTAGGTACTTAGTGACTTAGTCCTCTACTTAAGGAAATTGCAAGTGAGGGTTAATAATAATTTACCATTAATTAAATAATTATTAGGTTGATAGATAATTAAATTGTTGATTAACATCAACTTTCCTAATCAAGCTTTATACTCTTAATGAATGATTGATTGAATGAATTTGTTAATGTGTGAATTGAGTGAGTGCAAGAACGAATGATGAGACCGATGGTGAAGACTGATGGCCAAGAAGCTAGAAGTGGAAGTCCATGGTGGTAACTGGGTTTAAGTTTATTGGCTTTTTTAAGTATTAATTAAGCTAGCCTAGTTAGTTGACTTGGGAATTAATAATAAAAATAGCTTAGATTTTAGTTAATATAGTCTAGGTGAAAAAAAAAATCAAATTAGAATTAGGATCACTTTCTTAATAAATAAGTAGCTTAGAATACTACCTTCATTCTTAATAAAAATGGTAGAAGTTAGGTCACCTAAATGTTTCTCAAGTTTAGAAATTAGGCTTAGTCTTTAATAGCAAGCTCTTTGGTTCCATGTCGCGAGGCTTAAAACATGGTGATATATTATTCTTTGCTCAATTTGGTATTGGGTAAAGCTTATAGGGGATGATATCCCAAGGCCAATAGCAAAGTCATGTTTATTCTTTACCCAACAAGTATTGGGTTTTCTTTATCGTACTTTACTTTGAGCCTTTTTAATACTTGGAGATGTAATTCCTACACTTTTAATACATTGATTGTTCTTTTCTTTTATGAGAATGGTTAGGACAAATCTTAGAACCATAACAAATGCAATTTAACCATTGCATGACCACTTAAGGAGTCAAACGACCTTTAGGACTCATAATTAGTAACAAAAACCATTTGATCACTTAGATAAACATATCAACCTAGTTAGGGGTACTGAAAAGGACACTAATAGAAACTATTAGTATAACCAAGTCCCCCAAGCCTAGAAAACTCTAGTTGCATAATAGTGAGGCAATTTTCCATACCTCACTCAGTTTTTAATCGACTCCGAAAGGTTTGCCTCATATTGAATCCTTTAGGATTAATCTAGACTTAAAATGAATTAAACATCGTGTGATGTAAGGGCTTGTGCGATAATCAAAAAGAAAATGAAATTAAAAAAATCTTACAAAAGAAGCCGGTTGTAACTGGATTCAAGTGAAAAGTACAGTTCACAAGGTATATGTGGGCAGCACTTCACACCCAAAGGAGCATAAGTACAGCGGGAGTGCCAAAAATTGGCACGGAGGGACAGTTAAGTGCCAAAAGTTACAAAATGTACACTTAAGTGCCACTTTAAAAAAAAAATGGATTACTTAAGTGTTAAGTTGCCGGAACCCTGCCGGAAATTTTACGCGGCAATTTTTTATTAATTTTCTTGCCTACGTGGCTCGCCGGAAACTAAATCGGCCAAAAATAAGCCAAAACGACGTCATTTTGGCGACGTGGATTTAAAAATTATTAATTAAATAATATCAAATAATTAAAAATATATTATTATAAAATCAATTCGCCGATCCCCTCCTCATTTTTTTTTTTTTTTTTAATAAAATCGATTTTAATTTTTAAAAATCTAATGTGGATAATTTTTTTTTAAAATTGCCACGTTGATTTTTTATTTTGAAAAAAATGCTCTGTCAGCAAATGAAGTTGCCGGAAAATGGACACGTGGCAATTTAGCCAGAATTTTTCGCCGTTGGCACTTGAGTGATCTCTTTTGCTCCGATTTTGGCACTTAAGTGTACATTTTGTAACTTTTGGTACTTAAATGTCCATCCGTGCCAACTTTTGGCACTCCAGAGGTCCGTACCTCCACCCAAAGGCATGGGAGATCTATCACAAACTGGACCAATTGGCTTGTAACTAAAGAAATTGGGTTATGTTCCGGCCACTGAATTTGTTCTTCATGATGTGGAGGAGACACAAAAGGAACAATATTTGCTCCAGCATAGTGAAAAAAATCACGGTTGGTTTTGGCCTTATAAGCACCTTCAGTCTGAAATCTATGAAGGTATCTAAGAATCTTCACATTTGTGGAGATTGCCATTATGTATCAAGTGTATTTCCAAACTTTCAGGGACAGAACGTGCTCATGAAATGACTACTGGTGACCATGCTTCTTAAATTATCATATTTAGTTGTCTGCATCAAATCTCTGTTTTAGATTTTTCCCCCTCACACCTTTGTTACCTTGAACCGGGGTTCTATTGTGCTCCTTGCGAGCCCAGCGATGTAAATATTACGTCCTAAGAAGTTTATGGATTTGGTACTCCTACTGTCAAAATACCAAGTTGAAGACCTCAAATGGATCTCCCAAATTTCAGCAGGATGTGTCATGGAATCTAAAGCAGTTTTCAGGATACTAGATACCGGTTGCTGGTTCTAACCTTAATTAAACTCCAATTATTTTATGGATATCTTGATCTCAGCAAGTCCACAAACACACTGTTCCCATGAAGCTATGTTACTCATACATGACTTATATTAGTTCCGGTTTACTATTTAATTCGATTGTCAGCACTAAAGCCTAAACATCATAAATAAGTTTAACTGCAACGTTGACAGAGACGAAATCAAAGTTGCACGTCTTTCACTTTGACCTTAAGGACTAGATAGGAGTGATCATCTACAGAAATTCACGATCCCTCTCCACAGGTCCCAAATGTGCGCATTATATCCAAGCACAAAATTTGATGTACAATGACAAAAGCTCAATCCCTAAATGTAATGAGAATTTGTTTGTTCACCCAATTGATGAGACAAAAGATGGTGTCCTACATTCTTCCAAACAAGCATTATAGTCCTCCCTAGTCACTATAGTCCCCTCTGCGTGAGTTTTCCTACAACCCAACAGACACTGTTCTTGATTAGGGACTCACGATACCATTTCCTCACAGATCTGCAGACGGAGAGCCCTGACCTGATGCAAAATTAGCGGGGTCCTGCTGATTGGAAGCTGCCAAAAAAACTCTCTCATTTCAAACACAACTACAAAATCAATCAGCATTTTAGCACGGTCTTCTCAATAGCTTCAAGTGGTTTTCAAGGTACACTGAAACAAAAAAAGCATAAACGAGCTTCCTTACAAACTATAAAGTCTCAAAGTGAAGGCTTTCAATGACTCTAAATGAATCTCGGTTTATAAAACGAAAAATGGAATAGTGTCTCTACATACTAGGAGATGTACTGATTGACACATAGATTGATGTCGTATTACTAGCTTGTATCAGATCTGATGCACCATTAGTTAAATGCCCTAATGGCAAACGGAAAAAAAAAAAACCACCATGTCAATATGCCCAGCCAAACCTTTGCAGGAAAGATTCACCAATCAAAACTCCAAACCAAGTAAGAGTGATGACACACAATATTATGCTCAACAGTGTCAAATATCATGAATACCTTCAGGGTTTGAATCCAAGTGGCTCAAGCTTTGAGCCATTAAAGACGATGGTTGAACCGGTCCCCTGAAGTTTGCAGCTTGGTCACCACCTGCGTGAAGGTTTGGGTCTGAAATCTGCCTATGTGCAGCATCTGGTGCAGCATATATTCCCATTCCTTGTCCTCCCAATGAAGACCTATCAAGACTACCGCCAAGCACAAGATTTTGATTGGACCCCGCCACCTCTTCTGATCCGACAAAGCCGATGGGATTGGCAGGTAGCTGGTTAGATTCAGCTCTGTTCATCATCATTTTAGCACGAGTCAGCATCACTACTTGAAGATCAAAGTGTTTGACAAGAATGCACACAGTGACTATCATGTTGTTTCTGCCAGTGAGTTTTATCAGCGGTAGCATTCACTGATAGCATTCATGATCATCTAAACATATAATTCCTATCAAAAGAATCTTCATGTCCTGTGAAGCAAGACTCGACAAGACAAATGAAATTATGCTACACCTCATGCCTTGAGTTGACAAAGCCGCTTGCACTCCTGAATGATGCATGCATACCAATGCAGATAACTGAATTTGCAAAGTTAAATTATGTGCCCAAGCAGGTAATTTGTGTAAACATTTCTATAAAGCGGGTTAGTAGCATACAGATTGAGATGAATAGTTAAGCTAATCACCGAAGTGGTCAACACTGTGGAGAAAAAGGTAAAAGAAATTGTAGAAGATGTACCAAAAAAATTGTCATGGAGAGATGAAATACAGAAGCAAACGGAAGACTTGAGTTTCTTACTCATTCTTATTGCTTGTCCCGCTCCCTGGAGAATCAGCCTCTGGAGCCGTCTTGTTCAGGTCCAGTGACGTCTCTTTCTCCTCTGCACCATGAAAGGAGCGTAAGAACAATTAAAACCTCACAAAGAAAGTGCTCAAAGTACGACAGCCAGAACCGTCTAATAGGAGGCAAATTTCATAGGCTGAACTTGGAGGTCTACTCAAAACGTCTTCAAGAAGCAAACAATCATAAGCGAAGGGCCATGCTTAGAAGAGCACTTGACGAGACCCAAGGTTTTACAGTCATCTTGAGAGAACAACTAACTAACTTTCGGATGTAGCGTAAGAACCGAATTCAGATGGGCTTTTTTCTTGTTCAGGAAGTTGACCAAAGTATGATTGAACCCATATGCCATGAAGGATGGAATCTATGCATTTGCAAGCGAACTTCTATATTAATGAAGTCTTTGGGAGAGCCTTACCAGGCACCGGAGGAACGTTCATGGCTTGAGCCTGTAGCTCGAGCAATTGATTGAACGTGGTGATCTGTTGTTTCAACACTAGCCTTGTGTGGTAATTTTGGAAAAACTCCCGATTACATTCCTCCAATCTGTCCCAAACTGGAATTTGAAGGACAAGGTCAGAATCTTCGTATCAAGATATAATCCACACAAGAGACGGCGGGGGTAAACAGGACCGAATCATTCAGAATAATCAACCGGACAAGTTCGCAGCATTAATCATAGATCAGACCCAAAAAAGATGATCTCTCACCCATACGTGCGAGCAGAGGTTCGATCCCGAGATGAGTTTCTATTGCAGTGACTGTTTCCTCACGGTCCTTGTACTGCTTAATGCACGTCTCTATGAACCTGTGGACCTATGGAAAAAAGAACACGGGATGCGATTAAAGACTTCGAAGAAACTCGGTGATCTTGATGCAATGCAAAGCGAGAGACTAATTCGAATATAATAAAACTTGTGCCTCACTCTGTCAATTGCATTCTCAAGAGCTCTGTTGCCTGCCGTTGGCTGAGCGTTTGGATCCCGGGCCGCCATGAATTCTACTGTGAAAACCACTCTCTGCAATCGAATGTAACGAAGGAATTAAAATAATGCATGATGATCTCACATGATAGCCATCGAATCAAGAACTTGCAGCAATGATATGTGAGAGGAGAGAGAGAAAGACCTGGAGAAGACGAAGTGACTGATGAGAGCAACCGAAAGTCGATTCTCGTTGCGGAGTTCGGAGATGGACTTGCAATCCGCTCAAACTGTCACCGCCTCTTTTTAACGACGCCAACTGTTTTTGCCCATTGCTCCCCGAACTTTGAAGTATTTCAGTTCGACCCCAAGCTTTCAAAACTTCTCAGTTCTACCCCCAAGCATTTCTAGAGGACTAGAGTTGAGTTTCAATCTTCGCCCTTCTTTTCCTCCGTCTGTTTTTTATTTTTTACTGCTAAAATATATGAAACCAGATGAGAACAAAGTTAAGGTTCCATTAATTTACGAAAAATTAATATTTTGAAAATTATTTTCCTAAAATTAATCACTTGACACGTTTAAAATAGTTAGTTGATGAAAAATATTTTTATGGTCAACAATAATGTGTAACTAAAAATTTCTATGGACAATGAAAATATTATATGTTAGTTCATTTTTGTAAGCAGTATAAGTAATATTTTTTGAAAAATATTTTTCATGCGATTTATTTTCCACAAAATATATGGAGTCTTAATTAAAAATTCTCCTAAACATTTCAATTCTATGCCAAGCAATTCGAAACTTTTCAATGCTTTCCAGCAGTTCTATATTGCGAAACGGATTAGATAGGCGACAATTCGTAGATGAGGAATAAGAAGAAAAAAAAATGAGTAATATTCGTGGTTGAGTAAATGTGGTGTTTGAAGTGCGTTGTGGATCAATTAAGGTAATATTGCATTGTTATAGCCGAGGCTCTTTGTATGGTTCAACTTCTTATAGTAGGTCTTGTGCTATAGTTTTTATTTTTTTATTTTTTATTTTTGGGTCGAAGTTCTTGTGCTCTAGGTAGTTAGCAAAAGATGTATGCTCGCACTACTATTTCAAAAGCTCTAAAAATAAATATATCTTACGGATTCGTAATGCATAACCTCAAAAGCAAAGGGAACGCCATTATTATTAGAAATTGATAATCATCACTTATGTTCTTTTTCATCCACGGAGAAGCTTATGCTCTTTTTGACGGGCATTAGACTTATCGTACTTTAAATGAAGTTATGAGCTAATCACAATAGATTGCTATAATTTGCGCCTTAATCTAAATGAGATGGCCTACTTTTGCCTGTATCATAGTCACTCTGTAACCTTTCCCTTTCTTTCTTTTCTTCCCTCGTTTTCGGCTAGTGTCTTGCCTCTTATTTCTTACATAGCTAAATTCTATGTATTCGATGAACTTTAGGGTTAGATCAATGATTACGGTGGTGTTTCGTTAGTAAATTAATCAATTATCAATGTGGAAGTTTATAGTAGCATAGGAAAAACTTCTAATATAAGATTTTCTTTCGTCTTTTTTAAGTTCTTAGGTGTTTGATAGTGTTGGCCTATGAGGAAAAGAGGCCCCCCTTATAATTTTCCATTTTCTAGTGGGGAAGGGAATCTTTACTTGAGACTTTTCAAGTTGTCTTTTCTTTCTTTTTTTAACATTGATGGATATTTTTTCACACTAATTTTCACAAATTACGCCAACTAGTGTGGATAAAAAGTTGAGGTTTAACCAAAAAAGATTTGAAATTCTCAATGAAACTATACTTTTAAATTTCAAATATGCACTTTCTAAAAACCCCACATGATAATTACGGATCCCTATTTATTTATAAGTAAAAAGAATATTGAGTGTTGGCAAACTATACGTTACTTGAATGTGAAGACCATTAATGGGCGGACAGCTTACACGTCCACCTATGCTCACCTAGATTCGAAAGATATGCAAGTCTAGGCGGGGCTCCAACATGAAATGCTCTTACATGAGAAAGTTCAGTCCGTCCAACTTTAATTAGCCCAGCCACGCCATATGTAGGGGTGTCAAATGGGTAGATCGAGTCGGGTTTGGGTCGGGTCGAAAATGATTCGACCCATTTAATCCGTTTTGACCTATTTTCATGTAATGTAAATTTGATGATCCATACTCAACCCGACTCATACCCAACCCATACCCGATCCATATTACTTAATTTAAGAAAATATATTCCCATTTATTTAGTTCACTTTAAACTTTTCACATATAAATTATTTAAATAAAAATTTCACATCAAATTTATAAAGTAAATTAAATAAAAAAAAAATTATTAAATAAAAAATGTGGATACCTCTAAATTGAAATAGTTTGAGGAAAATATTTTTTTTTTTTTAAATCGAATCTTTTAATTATTTTTAAAAAGATGAATTTATTATTTATTATTTATTTTATTTTATTTTTTCTTTCTTTTTCTTTTTCTTTCCCTTTCTTTTCTCTTTTCTCTCTTCTTCCTTCTTCTTCCCCATTTTCCTCTACTGGTGTTGCTCGACGGCAATTAGCCAAGACGCAGGCTAGCGAACCCGAACTCGACCAAAACCGACGAATTCGAGGCTCAGTCGATCTAGATTCCGCCGAGATTGTTGGTAGTGGTCAAGTTCGGGCTCGCCCAAATTTGGCAAGCCGCGAACTTTATTGCGGCCACCGAGTTTAGGGCTCGTCTACCTAGATCTGAGCAAATCGCAACTTGTCCAAAGCCGGCGACCTCGCGACTCGCCTGTCCAGATCTAGGCCAAGCTCTGACCAGTGAGCTTAGGGCTCGCTAACCCAAGCTCTGTCGCAGCTCACTTGCCTAGATCTAGGCTAAGCTCCAACTGGTGACGGCAAGCTCGAGATTGGCGATGGTGACAACAGCGTGATGGCGAGATCGGTAACGGAGGTCAATAACGCATAGAGAAGGAGGATGGAATAAGAGAGATGATTGGTCTATCTAATAACTCACTCAACCCATATTTGACTCATATTTAACTTTCACTTGACCCATATTTAACCCATATTTAACATTCACTTAATCCATATTTGACCTATATTTAACTTTTACTTGATCCATATTTGACTCATTTAACTAAAAGTGGGTAATAATATGGATTTATGACCCATATTGACACCTCTAGCCATATGTAAATTTTATATTGTGGGTGGGCTTAGGCAACATATCCATGACCCGGCTTGGGCCATTCAATATTCACATTAAACCATAGGAAAATCTTCTTATTGTAATAAGATTGGATTTCTTTTCCTCCTCACAGAAAGACCGAAAAAGGGAGAAAAACACTTCTGCACGAGATTCCAAGATCAATTTTCTTTTAGGCCAGCTATTTATTGGCATGTTTGGTCCCCAGAAAATCATTTCATTCCCTGTCTAAATCAATGCTAGATAAATATATATATAATATTAATCGAGAGGGTCAAGGAATAGGCATTTTATGCAAATAAAGATAACTTCAATTTTTATATTCCACAAATTCCCTTGCATTTTAAATAACGTTAAAGCATCAACATCATCAAAGATTGATTTGTGTTTATTATTATTTATAGTAAATTATTGTAATTTTATTGTTATGTTCATATATTTATTTAACATTGTATAATAAGCATAAATGATATACTTTCATAATAATTGCCTGCACTGTTAATGACTTGATTAATGATTGAATGAGCGATTTGATGATTGGTGGGGTTGAATGATAGATTCGAACAATGAGTCGATGATTAATGTGATTAATTATTATAGTTTGATTTGATGATCTTCAAAATGATGGTTTTTAGCATCCAAAACATACCTAGCAAATGATGATTATTGAAAAATTATTTCAAATGCCGAACATGCGCTTTTTAGACTCTCAAATGATGATTGTTAGTGTTTAATGTGTGCCTTTTAAACAATCTTAAGTCAAAAAGAAAAAGGCCAACAAAATTAAGGACATGTGAAGAGACTTTTACTTTTCAATTAAACTAAGTTTAGCAACAACGCACTATGATTTTTTTTTAACTTAAAATATCGAAAACTTTCATCATATATACATGTAATTCTTTTTCTAAAGATTCTAAAAATTGAGATAATATTTTAAAATTTTTGGTGGACCTAAATCTGATTCAGGAAGTCATTTGATCATGGGATGAGAAAATTTTGAAATTTAAATTTTTGTCACTTATAAGAAATTTGATGCTACTATTTGGAAATTATCTTAAGAATAGCTAGTCCTCCCTAGGGGTGATTGGGTCCAGGGATGGGTAGGGTTCAGACCTAGACCCTGTACCTAACCCTGTTATAATCGGTTCCCTCTTTTTGGACTATGTACCCTGTTTTGGACACGACCCTATTTTTCCAGTCCGAGAACAAGGTCTACCTTGTTTTCATTGAAACATGTTTTGTAATTGTCTAATATCCTATACGGTTTTGAATTTTACATTAATTCATGAAAAAACAACACTGTAATTCTCTTAACATTATAAGACAAAACAAAAATCTTAATGATGTATATACATTAGCAATAAATATGGATTTCATATTAGTGTCATTCCCAGATCTAATGAGCATGTTCATGTGTATGCAACAAAACTATTATTAAGAGAACATCTTTCTTGGGTTGGACTAAAAATGTTTTAATTATAGTTGAAGGTGGGACCATTAAAAAAAAAAACAATGCATGAACACAGTTTTTTTTTAACAATTCTTTAAAGACAATTCTCTCTTAACTTAATTCAAGGAGTTGTTTTCTCTTTTTAACAATTCTTCAAAGATAGAGAAACTTAAAAGTATTATATAGAGACTATTTTGTTTTTTTTTTTTAACAGGGTAAAAACCGGGTCCAAAACTGATCTGGTTCGGGTGGGTCTTTGCTTGGACCCAGTTCCCGGACTGGTTTCAACCGGTTCCCAAAAATTGGAACCAGTTCCTAGACCGGTTTAACCGGGAACTGGTTCCAGCTCTGTTTTTCGGGTGGTCCGATCTAGGTTCCGGGTCAACCCGGTCCGATTGCACACCCCTAGCCCTCCCCACCCTAAACAAAGTAAGAAGTCAACAAAATCAGTAATTTCTAGACTTGTTCTCGGTGTTCAATGTTGTCCCTAACTATTATCTTTATTTAATCTAATTCTTGTACTACTCAAACTGTGTTTAATATGGTCTTCCGTTCAAATCATTGGTATTTTTGCTGGACTGAGAGAGAAATATGCATCATTGACATTGTGGAGTCCGACTCAATTCAAAGTGGTTTCTGAAATGAAAAGACTTTCTATTTCCCTTCTCCTTTCGTTCTTTCTCTCTTTCTTCCCTTCTTTGTGCTGACCGCTCCATTGTTGCTGGCCATCGACACCAGTAACGTTACTGGAATCGTCCTGCCATTTGCACCACCATGGAGGCGAAACCCTTTCAGATTTTTATTGTTCGTGAGGCATGGAGGCGCAGACATGGAGTGTCAAAATTTGGTACGGTATGGCACTTTAGTGCTAAATGTTCGGAATGGTATACTAAGTGCCAAAATCGAAGCATAAATGATTGGTTAAATGCTAACAGTGAGAATATTTAGCAAAATGCATACATGGCATTTTTCAGGCGACATAAGCTCAAAACGACGTTGTTTTGACCATTTACATAGCTAGATAAACCCAAAACAATGTTGTTTTAGGCCTTGACATGGCTAGATTCAACCAAAATAACGTCGTTTTGGGTGCTAATGTGGCTAAACTTAGTCAAAACAACATTGCTTTACTCATTCGATTTTTAATATGAAAATTAATTTAATTAAAAAAAAAAAGATAGAGCACAAATGGGAGGGGGCTCCCCGCTTGTGCCTACCGCCCCATCGCCGATGGGGTAACAAAGAGGCGCTGAGAGAGGGCAGCCACCCTCTCCCAAATTTGGGCGAGGGTCACCTACCCTTACCTTGGCCTAGGTGAGGGTCGCCAGCCCTTGTGCAGGCGCCAACAACCCTCACCCAAAGGGTCACCGCCCTCTTTCGGTAGCTAGGTGCCCTCGCCCAAGCGCCAGCAACCCTCGCAATCACTAGCAAGTGCCCCCTCACTTGTGCTATGTTGTTGCTGTTTTTTTTTTATATATAGTTTTTAATATTATTTAATTAATATTTATATTAAAAATTGTCGTTTTGGCTGAGTTTAAGCTAACTCAACTTTCTAGTGAGCCACATTAGCAACTTATATTATTAAAAAAAAAGTCACATAAGATTTTCGGCCACCTTCGCCTGATTTGACACTTAAATATCCAAATTTTCTTAAAAAGTAGCAAATATGTATGCCTGGGCAGGTCTACAGGATGATGCAGCAGCAGTCACGGAAACTGAAAAATCTTACAAAAGAAGCCGGTTGGAGCTGGATTCAAGTGAGAAATATAGTTGACAAGTTCTATGCGGGCAACGCCTCCCACCATATAATCACGGGGCATCAATGATGAATTCGAGCCATTGGCTAGTCAAATAAAGAAATTGGGTCATGCCCCAAATACTTAATTTAAAGAACAGGATCCCTTGTCAAAGCCCTCCAGTTTAAAAATTTAATGCCTTTCAGGGCTCATACACTGGTGTGGCATGCATTTCTGGCGGCTTACCAAGTTCACAGAAATGTTAACTTGCAACAAGCTACAGCAATGATTTTTTAGCAGGAGCCAGACGACCCTACTGCTTATATTTTGCTAACAAATATATATGCCTCAGCAAGTCTATATTAAGATGCAGCAGCAACCAGAAAGAAGATGAAACTGGAAAATCTTACATTTGAAGCTGGTTGTAGCTGGATTCAAGTGAAATTTATAGTTCACAAGTTCTATGTGGGCGACGCTTTACACCCAAAGAATGGGAGATCTATGATGAGTTGGACCAGTCTGTAAGTCAAATGGAGAAACTGGGTTATGTTCCAAACACCGAGTTTGTTCTTCTTGATGTGGAGCAAGCACAAAAGATATGATATTTGCTACAGCTCAACAGCTGTTGCTTTTGGCCTAATTAAGTACCTCCAGTCCTAAATCCCTCAGGTTATTTAAGAATCTTCGCATTTGCAGAGATCGTCATTCTGCAATCAAGTGTATCTCTATGGCAACTGAAAGATGAATAGTTGTAAGGCATGCAAACCGGTTCCGCCATTTAATGGACAGAACATGCTCATGCAATGACTACTGTTGACGATGCTTCTTAAGTTTTCTCATTCATTTGCGCGCATCAAATCTCTGTTTAAGAACTTCCCCCTTGTACACTATGTTACTTGAACCGGGATTTCTATTATGGTCCTTGCAAGCCCGACAGCATAAATTTCATGTCCTGAAATGTATACGGATTTGGTACTCCTACCGTCAGAATACCAAACAGAAGACCTCAAACGGATCTTGCAGACTTTTAGCAATATGATTCATGGAATCCAAAACATTCAAGCTTGGCCTTTGGGATTTTCCTGGAGCATTCGGTTTTCTGGGTACTAGATATTGATGTGCCGTTCTATTCCAGAGAATCCCCAATGCACAAGTGTGTATCACTATGGTTTCTGGTCTTTTACCCTTAATTAAAGTGCATTTATTTTACTGATAACATAATCTCGGCGAGTCATACACATTGTGCCCATGAAGCTACATTAGATTCCCACCACAAGAACCGACAGAGACAAACTGGAATTGGCACGTCTTTCACATCGATCTAAAGGGTAAGACAGAAGATAATCATTTTCAAGTAATTCAATCATCCTCTTTACTTAATACGTCCCAAATTTGCACAGGACATCAGAGCATAAAACATGATGTACAATTATTGAAGCTCAATCCCTAAATGTAATGAGAATTTGTGTGTTCATTCAATGAAGAGACATGAGATATTATCTTAAGCACCTCAGCTGTCGATATTATCCCCTCTGCATGTCTTTCACTGATATTGATAAAGGCACACGCGACATCCACTTCACTTATCCGCAGACGGAGAGCCCTGATCTAATGCCAAATTAGCGAGGGCCTCCTGAGCAAAAGCTGCAACTGCAAAAAAAACTCTCCATCAGGACTGAGAGTACATGGAGAAGTAGCAAAAACAATGAACACATTTCCGTGGTCATTTCAATTGTTTTGGATGGATTTCAAGTACGCAGAAACAGATAAAGGAGGAAGGACCTTCCTAGTACAATGTCGAAAATTGAAAAGCTTTCAATGACTCTAAATGAATATCAGTTTGGAGAACACAAAATGGAACGAAGGCGCTAACAAAAGCTTTACTTAAGAATGTCTCAAATCTCTAAATGGTAAACTGTGTATATTAAGAGAAGTCCTAATGCATGTACATCATATTTACTAGCTTTTTATCAGATCTGATGCCCCATTAATCAAATGCATTGATGGGCAAACGAACAAAACCACCATGTCTACGCAAGCATGCTGACTAGTAGTATGCCCAACCAAACCTTTGCAGGAAAGATTCGCCAGTCAAAACTCCAAACCAAGTAGAAGTGATGAAACGGAATATGTAGCTATACAGAGTTAAATATCATGAATACCTTCAAGGTTTGAATCCACGCGGCTCAAGCTTTGAGCCATTGAAGAGGATGGTTGAAAAGGTCCCCTGAAGTTTCCAGCAAGGTGGCCACCTGCGATAAGGTTTGGAACTTGCGAAATCGGCGTTTCTGCAGAGTCTAATGTAGCAGTTATTCTCGCTCCTTGTGCTTCCAGTGAAGAATGAGCAAGACTACTGCAAGGAGCGGGATGTGGAACGGACCCTGCCACCTCTTCTGATCCAACACAGCCAGGTATCTGGTCACACTTAGCCCTGCTCATCATCATTTTTCAACCACAAGCGCAAGCACGAGTCAGCATCACGACTTGAAGTTGAAATCAAGGTGTTCGACAAGAATACACAGTGTGACTATCCCGTTGTTTCTGCCGATTTACTTTATCAGTGGTAGCAATTACGATCAATTGAACA
Organism: Corymbia maculata; assembly: GCA_014182735.1. Lineage (NCBI taxonomy): Eukaryota > Viridiplantae > Streptophyta > Magnoliopsida > Myrtales > Myrtaceae > Corymbia > Corymbia maculata. The sequence goes on along the minus strand of CM024688.1, from coordinate 23,194,655 downwards.
TACAATTTCTATCAAAAGAATATTTACGTCCTCGGAAGCAAGACTTAACGAGGCAAATAAAGTTATGCCACACGTCATGCCATAAGCCGACAAAACCACTTGCACTCTGGAATGAATGTACGTAAACTAGTGCAGATAACAGAACTTGCAAAGTCAGATAATGTGCACAAGCAGGTAATTTGAATAAAGAATTCTATGAAGTAGGTAAGTGTCTTCCAGATTGAGATGGCTAGTTAAGCTAATCGCTGGAGTGTTCAACACAATGGAGAAAAAGGTAAAAAAATTTTGGTAGATGTAGCTAAAAGAATTGTCTCGGAGATACAAGATACGGAAACATGGCAACAATGGAGTTGCTTACTCATTCTCAGGGTTCGTCATGCTCACTGGAGAGTCGTTCTGTGGAGGAAAGTTCATGGCTTGATGCTGTTGTTCGAGCAATTGATTGAACTGGAGGATCTGTCGTTTCAATGCTACCCTTATGTAGTAATGTCGGAAAAACACCGGATTCTGTTCTTCCATTCTGTCCCAAACTGGAATTTTTAGGACAAGTTCAGTATCATCGCATAAAGACATGACCCATTACAAGAAGCCGTGGGTAAAACAGGACTATAATCATTCAGAATACTCAACCGGACTAGTTCTCAGCAATAATCATTGAAAGGATGATCTCTCACCGATCTGTGTGATCTGGCGGTCGATCCCGGTATGAATTTCTACAGCACAGGCTGTTTCGTGACGGTCCATGTACAGCTGCATGCACTTCTCTATCTAAAAAGTATACTCGGACAAAAAAAATAAAATGCGACGCGTTAGAGACCCATTAAATTTGAAGAAACTTGGCGATCTTGATGCAATGCAGTGTGGGAGACTAATTCAAAGGATGATAGAACTTGTGCATCACTCACTTCAATCGCAACTTCTCTGCCGTTTTCTGACGACCAAGCCATTGAGTCCGTGAGTGCCATGATTTTATTGAAAGAACTACTTTCTGCAATCGAACATCGCAAGGAAATTATAATAATTCATGATGATCGCCCTATCATGACTTTCCAGAGGTGAACCATGAGAGATTGTCGCGACTTCAACTCGGGTGCACCATCTAGGATATGGCTAATGGATTAGTAAGTCTAAATTTAGTTCGCGCTCTCCCAAGCCCATATCAATTCACGACTTAAAGTTTTTAGTATGCCAATGATTTTTATTTAAAGTCGCTACTAATCTATTTTTGGTAAGTTGATTAGAAACCAAAGTAAAGTAAAAAAGAATTTTCAGAATGAGCATTTTGGCCCCAATAAAGTAAAGCGATAAATAAATTACAAGCACAAGGAAGAGATACTTACCTCGAAGCAACAAAACATTTGCAATGTTAGCTTAAAAATAAGCTCATTAATCCTAGATATGATTTCTAATTAACATATAATCATTCAACTATTGAGGCCTAAAAACTAAGTGCAATGCATGCGATGATATGCAAAGTGTCTAACTATAATAACATGCGACGTGCAACTTAATATGCGAATTATATATCTCGCGACTAAATGTGACTATCCTAATGTTTCACAAATTTAGATAATTCTAAACATGTAATGACTAGATGACATGCAATGGATGATGTAATTCTACGCGACACATGCACGATATAGCAATATGATGCGACCTAGACTACAAGACATGCAAGTGATATTTTTTTTTTGTTTTTTCATGAAATTTCAAAATTAAAATAAACAAATAAATTTCCTAGTTCTAGAAATTATCCAATTCAATCTAAGGGTTAATCTAGACTGAATCCTAATTTATATTATCTCTAACTAAATAAACATTATCCTAGCATGCAATCTATGTCAATTAAAACATATTCTATCTGATTTACATTTTTTTGAGATTTTTTTGATAAGAACAGAGATTGAATAAAATCAAATAGAATATAAAATCCATCACCCAAGTTATCATCCATATCTATTTAATTTTGGAAATAAATAAAATTGACAAATCGTATCTCGGGCATGAGATCGAATTGGCCGATTTTTCATGCAATTGCGAGTCATATTTTAGGTATGAAATCGGACTGACAATCATATGCACATTGTGAAATAAGGAAAATTTCCTAGTTCACGAGAGGTCTTTTAGATATGGCAATATTGATCAAATATTCAAATAAGATTGCAATCCCACGAACTAGGCAAAAATATGAGAAAATTGTATTAATCAAGATTCTCACCTATCTCTTGCGTGAATAATGTTTCCAAATTGGGGTGGCAACACAAAACTGTGGACTTGATGGCAATCGTGGACTCGACGGTTAGTTGTCAACGGCGACAATGATGCTCGTCACGGTGCGGGCCTCCTCGAATCAGCACGAACGAGGGTGAGAGGTCACAGCAGATCGACGTTGCCGTCCGAGCAGCAGCAACAATCGCGGATTGACAATGCTTCACGGTGGCGCTGGACTGCTCAATTAGCTGCAACTTTGACCGAACTTCCCATAAAATAACGCCAGAAGATTAATGATATTAACTGGAAGACCTGCAGGGAAATAAAGTCAAATTTTGTGATATTGCAGGGGCCAAAAATCAAGGCCATCGGACGCCCTTGGCAGGGCTGAATTAGAAAGGTGGCAAAACTGTTTATTCAACGTTGAAAGTGCAGTGGGTTGTCGCCTAGAAGCTTGGTAATCTCGTGCGACACCTGGCTTGAGTGCTTTGTTGGAAGTTCAGCTCAATGCAGAAGAAACGTAGCGGATAAAGCCTGCAAAGTTGAACGTGGTCGAGTGGCTGCGGAAGATGCAAGGACAGCAAGGACAGCGGTGGGCAACAGCAGGATTCGGCCGTGAGGGATTCGACGTCGACAAAGCGCTGCGACCGTGACCTTTTTCTCTCCTTTTCTCTTTTCTCCCCCGTCTCACTATGTGCTCTCCCCCTTTTATAGGCAAGACAACATATTACCCTAAAAAAAAATACGATAAGAACACGATAATCTGCTTTCTTATTATGGATGCACTGGAATATATCTTTTTTACTCTTTTCCTATCTTTAACCATGAATGTACTAAAATATATCTTTTTTACTCTTTTTCTATCTTTAATCATGCAGATATATTTTACTTTTTGAACCAGCTACATCTATTCCTTTTTTTGATCATGCAAAATCGGTTGTTGCAAATACTTGAAAGATTATGCTCCTAAAATTATATGTTATGCAATTTAATTCTAATATTTTTTGTTTAGGGGTTAAAATTAATCCCTAAAGTTTTGTGCATTAAATTACAAATGATCAATCAAAATTTAGGTGTCAACAAAGATTAATGGATGATTAAAAGGGTGTGAACAACCCGGATGTGATGGAAAATAGGCTAGTGTTTGCGCTTAAGCTCTTCCATATTCCATCGATCATAATTTGATTTTCTTGTTAATTATGTCAATTGGCTTTACATTGGAGCTGCCACAAAAATATTATGGGTCAATTTTTACAAATGCGGGAACTTAATTATGCTAGATTTGTGACACTTAGCTATGGATGCCTTATCTCATTCGTAAAAGGCCTTGCATGCAATCTTTCCCTTTGTTATCATCTGATTTTTCTTTCCTAAAAACACATGGAGATCTAAGTCATCATGCATGATGACTTAAACTAACAAAAATCAAATTGAATCATAACAAAGCCATTAAAAATAGGAGGAAAGAAAAATGTCTTGTTATTAAGCCTCGATACATTGTCTAATATAATAAATTAAAATTCCTTAACCTAAGTGACAGATAAATTCAAAACAAGATAAAACAAAAGTAATTTTAAATTAACTAATCCCAAGATGCAATAATTTCTTTTGCTTTCAATTTTTTTTATACATAAACTAAATATATGCATGAGACAAGAACTAGATATATACTTATAATAAAAACTTTAAGCTAAAATCAAGCCAGTTAAAACAATGCCGCGGGGGAGCAAGTATCGGTAATATATTATTTCGATTTTCCACTACAGATACCTGCAAAATAGAGGATAGAAGAACACATCCGGCAACCCAAATACTAAACACGACACATGCTCAGATTTAAGGGGAAATGGAGCCAAGATATGATGGGAACATGCTAGATGATGCAAAACACATATGAATGGTCTGGACAGCAGGCTCTTGGCCCTTTCTCGAACTCAAATTCAACCTCGAAGCGATCCTAAACCATCCCGACACATCCACGAGCCTGGGGACCAATAGGTCGGCCTAGGATGCAATGTGCGAGCCGAACATGGCTTGTACACTCGCTAAAGCAACCACACAGCGATGATGTATGAACGTAGAGCTAGACCAGTTTATGTAAAGAAAACGTGATATGGTGATGATTCTCAAACTGAAACGACGACTAAAACAAAGCAAAAAACGAACAAGGACCAATAGACTCATGATCGATAGATCACACCTGCACATCTTACGTAAAAGACTACGCCGAGGCTGAAAACAAACAATATATCGGTCTAGAATAATGATTAAGAACGTGAACTCTACCGTGCGAACGATGGAAACAAAAGCCTCTAGCCGAGCAAAACGATCGAATTTGGTCGAGAAAGGAGCGTCGGTTCACCACGGTATCAAGGGTGTTTGCTGTTCCTTTTCGGTTCTTATCTTTGCAAGTGTTTGTTTGATTTCAAAAACAGGTCGCTTTATCTCCTTTCCGATTTTCAGGATCTCTTGCTCCTCCGTATAAATTCCTCCGGTAAGGTCGGCCGAATCTGTTTGAAATTCACCATCGGCCGCTATGTTCACGGCCCAAATCTCCCAACTCTGCCATCTCCAACCTCACGTGTTTTCTTATTTTGCATGGCGTTTGAAGAACAATAGTATGAAATTAGATGGAAATATTTCCCCAAAAAAATAATAATAATGAAGTGGGATGATTTGGCGCTATATTAGGAAAATGAGTTTAATACCCTAAAAAAACTTCAATTTTAAGCCCAATCTAAGTTCTAAGTTCTAAGCTAAACTTTTTATAGTCTTATTAAAAACCACTAATTTTAGGTCCAGTCTCAATTTTGCCGTAAACTTATTTTTGTCTTATAAAAACCACCAACTTTATTTGAATCCCATATTCTATTGACACTTCGTTCAAAATCGCCCATAGTGATGTGGCATTTCCACATCATTGCTTAAATTTTTCTTCAAATTTAAGATCCAAGAAGATGGTTTTTGGAGATAAATTTCCACGTAGCCAAAACGACATTTTCTTGAATCTAAAATTTGATTAAAAACTAGAGCAATTAGGGCTAGTCTTCTTCGGTTGTTCTTACTTTTGTAAGAGTTTAACTTCCATCTTGCTAGGGGATCTTCAATATTGTGCTCAATATTCAATCTCCTATGCTCAAAAGTCTTCCATCTCTTGCGGTCGGAGAGATTGCACGCGGGACACTTGAACAACTTGCGATTGGGAGTTTTTTCATCTCTTAGTTGTCAAGAGTTTGGACAAAGGATAACTAGGGGTAGATTTGAGACTCAACTAAAAGTCGGTGATTTTTTATGAGACCAAAAAACATTTAGTATAGGTTTGGGCTAGACTTAAAATTGGGGCTTTTATGAGACAACTAGGGCAGAACTAGAATATTCTGGAACAAGATCTAAAGTGGAAGATTTTTTAGATACAAAAAAGAGAGTTTAAGATAGAATTGAGATTTGACTTAAAGTTGAGAATTTTTTTTTTTTTTAGGATATGAGGCAAGGAGAATGCCATAATAGAATAGTAACATACTAATTTTTCTTGAAATGCATGAAATGCTTAATTATATAAATTAATCAATAAGGATAATATGCACTTAAACGCATCAACTATTTTTGTGTAGTGTATTAGCATTAAAATTGTAGATAGTTTGATTTTAAAATTTAGAAAATATACAATAACTATGCCAATTGATATATGATTAAATTACAATGATTTAATTCAAGAAAAAACCAGTTCAAAGAAAAGCAAATAAACAGGCGTCGTGCATTGTATTCCCCCCGAAACTAGTTACAATGACAATGATAAAGAGACGGAGTGCTGCATTCTTGTGAAATTGATTTCGCTCAGAATTTCATCAAGAGCCTTTGAATGATATAGGAGGAAAAGCAAACAGAGCTCTCTCTCTCTCTCTCTCTCTCTCTCTCTCTCTCTCTCTCTCGGGTAAATTGCAATTAGAGTCGCCAAACTTACGTGGCATTTGCATGTAAGTCACGGAAATTTGATTTCAATCACCAAATACATTGATCATTCCTCTCTCTCTCTCTCTTTTTTTTTCTTTTTTTGGGCAAGGCATTATGACTAAAAATAAGGCAAAACGTTGATACGGCAGACTCAAGGGGCTGACATGCCGCCCAAACCAAGAAAAAAACAAGTCAATAGACTGAAAAACAAGATAATTAGAACAAAAATGGCAAAAATGGATAGAGGGTTGCACCATCTGCTGCCTCTAGTGGAAAACGTAATATGTGAACAGTCGTAATATAGGGATTAACATATCGATGGATTTCCTAGACTTTCTAAGTTAGAAACCCATCTCAAAAAAGCTATAAAAACATCGGTTCTCCTTGGTCCCAATGTAAACCTGCTTGGAATTGTCAAATAAAGCCAATTTGGTTCGGTTTCTAGATGGCAAAATTTTTTAAAAAATTTTAAACTTATTACACTTTCTCCAATTCAATTTCAAACATTTTTATTAGGCCAATTGAATCACAAACATCTTCACGTTTTGTCAATTGAGTCCATCTAGCTAATTTTAGCCAAAAATTGTTTATATGGATTACATAGCACGACCGGCACCAACATAGAAATTTATGATAATATTTTTAAATTTTATGATTTTTTTCCTTTATTTATTTATTTATTATTTTATTTTTTTGGAGTGAAAGTCGACGACCTCACATGGCCACTAGGTGAGGATTGGGAGCCCTCACTATGGCTAGGTAATGGCCACAATGCCCTCACCTAGGGCCAACAAGGGCTATCAAGCCCTCACCTAGCCCAAATCTAGTCAGGGCGTCATTGCCCTTGCTAACGTCAAGGCTCTTGTTGGATTTGGGCCAGTTCTAGGATACCCTCATCAACCCTCACTCCAAAACCCAAAAGATACAAAAACTTGAAGAAAAAAATATGTAAAAATCTAAAAATGATTAACATATTATTAAAAATGTTCACGTTAGACCAGTCATCCAAGATAGTATGATCGGCGTCCACATTAGTAATTTTTTGTCAAAATTACCCGTATGGACTCAATTGGTAAATGTTAAAATATTTAAGATTCAATGAAAAAATCAAAGGTTTATGATTAAATTGGTAAAATTACAATAAATTTGGGATTTTTTTTGGGATAATTTTTCATTTCTGTATTACACCAGCCCGTTTGCTTACTCCTAGATTCACAATTTTAGAAAATATAAAGTTAGATTACAACGAAAGTTAACAAATTCGAATGCCACTTAACTCTGAATTGACAATTTAGATGATGGATTTAATAGGAGAAAGAAAAGTAAAGTCAACGTTTAACTTAGCAAAAATGTAGATAACTAATCTATTTTTTTATAACGAAGGCAGCTACTTTTATGGAAACGGCAACAAATTATTTTCTTGCAATGTAGAGAAGGCAATTCTACCAAACTGTAATCCTACATGGTGCACTTAAGACGCTTGATTAAAAAGGACCATGTAATCACAACTCTTGAGCGGACTGAGATGTTGCTCAACGCAGTCACAACTCTGCCCTTGATTGTTAAATGAAAAATTCAGCTTTTTATTTGGACGAAGTGCAATTTAATTCTACCACCCCTCGGTCATAAAAAATAAAAATAAAAATTCTACCACCATAGAATCGCCGAGCTTTTTTTAAGAAAAGAAATTCCACTTTTGCTTTTAACAGAGAAACAGTTATTTATCAAATCTCAATCGCTATAATTCTCGCCACCGCTACTCTTATCTCATAAAATTCGGGCCCCATGTAGAATTGATTCGTACATGACACAGGCTATCTAAAACTTTTGATTCAACAAAGTTTCATGGACGCACGCAAATCATCGATATCGAGTATGACTCCATTCAGAGAACAGTGGCTTTGGTGTTGTGCTTAAGGTTCCAAACGGGAGGTGGCGTGATCTAAAAATAGAATTTGCCGTATTTAAATCTAGTGCTTGAGAAAATGTTTTAAAATGAAAAATATAATCAATCGATTTTTCTTTTTTTTTTTGGCGTCAAGGACTTCAATCCTTGGTCCGGCCACTAGAATTCTAGTTTCATGTACTTGGTCCATTCATTATATCCCCCAAGTGTAGAATTGGCACCTCGACCCGTGGGTTAAGTATTGTCGGATGTCATAATTAGGTTCTCTCGATATATTTTATTCTTGTTAGGTGTCATATAATTAAGTCTGTCCAACACTTTTGGCCCTAACTACTAACTAGGGGCGTCAATATGGGTCATGATCCATTTTGTGAGTAATGTTCTATCTTAATAGGTCCAAAATGGGTCATAATGTGTGACCCATTTTCGATTCATTTTTAATCCAACTGTAAAACGTGTTTTTCTTATTTGAGTCATCTTCAACCTCAGTGAGTAGTGGAGAACTACCAATAACTGGGACACTCCACCGCTCACCTCCATCTCATCTCAATTTATATGACTTTTAGTAATATGGGTTGGGTTAGGTATGGATCGAGTATGGATTAGGTCGGGTATGGGTCATTAGATTTATATTATATAAATATGGGTCGGACTATTTTCGATCCAACCTAAATTTGACCAAACACACTCATTTGACAGGTCTACTACTAGCCCTTAACTAACACAATATAGCATCATCGACTTCCTACGGCCATCGCAAAGGGCATGCCCTCCTATTAAGGGTGATTGGTTCCACATCCTATCTAGCTCCACCTAGGAATCAGGAATTGGATCAGGGAACCGATTCCTAGAAATTGGAAATTAGGACCAGATCGACCAATCCGACGGAACTGGTAACTATAACATTTTCCTTCGAAACAAAAGCACAATACGAAGCAGAAAAAATCTAGATTGGAGAAGCTTTGCTATGCAAAAAGCAAACAGCGACAATTGCAACACTTTAACACCGTGGCATTAGGCAGCAAAACAGGAAATCAATCAAAAAGGTTTCAGTCATGTGCATCAAATCAAATAAAACAAAATATTAAAACCTGCATTCGGTGCAAACAACACAACAAAAGTCTATAGAACAAGAAACCCAAAGATTAAGTTGAGGAATTACCCAAGGTGCGATGTGATAATAGGTCTAGCAAAAGACAAGCCTAGCCCATGTTCTCAAAAACTTAGCCCATCTTCATTTTTCTTTCTCTAGATTACTCAAGTTGAAGCATGAAGTGGGAGAAAGAACAATAACAAGGACAAAAGAAGAAGCTCGCTCGTGGAAGAGAGAAAAGGAAAAGGGGGTTGGGGGGGAGAGGAGAGGGGAAAATTCTCGCACATGATCAATGCAGACGCCTCGACAACCTGAATTCATTGAGAATTTCAATGTTTGGTCAGTATTCGTCTACGTAAAAGAATTATCGAAATTAGGGCTTGAGATCAGCATTTAGGTCAATTCTCCTTTGCGTTCAATGGAGAAATTGTCAAGCAATATATATATAGAGAGAAATAATAGTTTAGGATGTTGAAGTTATAGCATTTTATAGATCTCAATTTGAACTTATAATTTGCCCAAAACAAAATTTTAAAGTTGGCCGCGCATGCTACACAGATTACGAATAGTAGCTTTGAAGCTGAATTTTAGCTATTCTTGTCTAAGTTTTGGGTTGGCCAAATTGTGGTTCTTGTGGTACATCTAAAGGCTTTATATGGATTATACACTTACTTGAAATGGAGTTTTGTGGAGAAACTTATGGCATAAAAAAGTTTAGTGTGCGAGCCACGCATAGTGGATAGCAATGGGTTTCCGCTATGGGTGAGCTTTTCATTAGCGCTTAGGTGTCGTTTTATCAATGAATAGGTATAGTCTAGTCAAGTCGCTTATTAAGATATTATTTTATTTAGTCTTTTGATTTTTTTTTCGATTTATTGTTAGAAATTCAATTGCATCAACTCTAGTAACTACTAAAAGTTGGTTTTCAAATTTCTTAAGTGAGTAATAATATCTCTTCTTTGTGTTTATAAATTCACCCTTCAAAAAACGATGTGATTAGATATGTTAAAAGTTAAGAAATAATATCTTTTGCTACATAAAACAAGATTGGACATTTGCTACTATTTTGTCTATTTGAAATAGGAAGTCATTTTTTGACTTCAGTTTGAACTGATTACTTGTAAATGATTTGTGAAACCTTTTTATGAAAGAATCACAACACGTTCATGATTTATGAATGTGGTTTTTGGAAGACGTTTTGATTTATATCGAATAGCAAAATGTTGTGATTTGATTACTAAACCTAAGTTGTGAGATGGTTTATGATTTTTGTTTTAGATTACTAAATATTGAGGTTGATGGATTATGATCAATGTTTCAATGAACCCACTGAGGAGTGTGTAAATATGTACATACTAGTCAAATATATCTTTATGGAATAAGTGCATACTAGTCAAATATATCTTTATGAGCTGAGCTATCGACAGTGGAGACCTAATTAATGAGGGAATCTAGTTCATCTTGTCACAGGCATTGTGCGTGACCATAGTTAGACACTTAAGCATGAGTTTGGTCAATGGAATGGACAATTAACTTGTGTTTTGATGAAATTGATCAATGGGTTGGATTAGTGTTTACTTTGTTATTATCTTAAGTGTTTACTTTGTTATTATCTTAAGTATTTCTACTATAAACATATTTTATTAAAGTAAGAAATATTGCACTTGGGTCTTGAAGTTTTGTTAAATTTCGGATATGGTGAAAATGAGTTATGTTTTGTACTTTAAATGCGCATAGTGATTGTTCAATCCTCTTAGAAAAAATGTATTATTTATTGGGCCATAATAGCTCACTCATTTCATCTTACTTGTTTTTTGGGCTCTTCAATGAGTCGAAAGTAGGATGCAAGCATTTCATTATCGGGGAGGACATTTTGACATGGACATGTTTTTTATGAGTTGTGTATAGTTGATGAATTTGAGAATCAACTTATGATGGAGATGTATATATTATGTTGATGGTTTATAGGAAACTTTGATATTGTAACTAATGACTTTTTGTCATACATACATCCATATATATATATATATGTTGATATCAAATTGAGTTTGGCCATGTTCTTTGGAGAAAGAACGGCCGTGTCATGCCCCTATCCTTGTGGAATCAAGATGCGACATTTCTTGGTATCAGAACTAAGTTTTAATCTTTCTAGGTATAGATATGGGACATTGTGAGATTTTCTGATAGATTTTAATGTATTGGTCTTTCATTAACTAAGATGTAGCTTTATTTTTGGATTTGAGTTATTTGTAAAAATAGTAGAGTCAACCAAATGGCTACCTCAATGCCAAAGATATGCCTCAACGTTCTCGAGGTGCAGCTTCAAAAAAGAGATTGGAGGATGAAGTTGGGAAAGAGTCCCAAGAGTTGCTTGCTCTAACTGATTTCGTGTAGGTAATGATCCATTAATATTGTGAAGCAAAAGAATTAAATGGAGATGGAGTAACTAGCTCATGTATCTTTGCTCAATTCAGAAAAGTGAAACCATCCACTTATGAGTATAGTCATCAAAGCCTTTTTAACAATGCTGAAATCAGATTACCAACTAATTAATTTTCATCATATTAGTTCACACGTCGGTTTTTGTTTTAATAATGAATATGTCGAACTCTTTGTCACTGATTTTTTTTTTTAATGTCATATTTGTATAAATGATTTTTCTTTTCATAGTATTTTGTACTTTTAATTAATAAGCCCGTGAGGATATAAATATCTTCTAAATATACGAGAAAAATTCCTTTATCTTGACACCGCTAAAGGCTATTTCCCAAGTCTAACGAGCCCATGATGGCATAAACTATCTTCCTCGCAGGGAAATTCCTTCGTATTAATATGCTAAAAAGCCATGCCTCAGATATTCCTTACTTTTCCACTTTCCCATTGACCCAACCTCAATACCCAATGCTATTTCCCAAGGACAAAAAGATGAAAAATAGGGACTGCCATTTTCTTAAGTGAATAGCTTAATTTATCAATAACGCACTATTCATATATTTCCCTTCACCTATTAGATTAAACCTTTTAGATTGTACAACCATACATGGTATTCTATTTAACTTCGCCTCTAATTTATTTCGCTTGTGAGGCTACCCATTCCAATAAATGGAGGTGTTAGAATGTTCCAAATCATTCATCTATGGTACTTCAAAGTATCCAATACCCTTTATCTATCAATTTAAGGTTTTAATTTAGACTTTCAAATAAGACCCTTGGATAAGATAATACACTCCCTGCCGAAAGGAGAGCTTAGCGATGATGTGAGTCATCAATTTGGTACCATTTCTTGTCAACAATCATGCACATTTAGTGGGGGCATCCACGATAATTCTTGGAAAAAGGGGTGATAAAGAAGACTCGCTAGGGTTTCAGCGATCACATGATCGATAGCCAAATCACTTTCAGTGGGCAAGGTGGATTGTCTGCATTGGTTAGCGTTAGGTAGTAGTTCACATCCTCATCTTGTAATAGCGCACTTTTCTTTGGTTATCCATCGCATTACATCATTATGGTGGTTCCGCTTTCTTCAGCAAGCTGCCAATGCTTTGCAATAACAAAAGGCCAAAGTCAAGGAAAGGTGCCTAACCTAGCCCATATAGAACAAGGGTCGACATATCATATTCCAAGCACATGCCCCATTATGTTATTTAGAAAGTTCTGGTTCATCTATTGGTTTATCTAGTAAAATGTGGGTACATCGGCATTCGTTTTGTCGTTTTGTGATTTTGAAGGGCGAGTTCTTATTGTGACCAATGTTGGGTTGTTATACAAAATTAAATTTTTCCTAGATAGATAAGAACTCGACTCGGTTTAGTAACTTTTAGAGTTCGATTAAACATTATTTATTAAATGATTTCGAAGGGTCGAGGGTCGATTTGAAGCATATTAGTCGTCCTATTGACTGAAGACCTAACCAAACAACGTGGGATTTCAGAATTTGGCATTACGAGTGAATACTTTACATCCACTAGGAAGCCAAACAGCAATGGAAAATGCTTCTTTTTCATAAGAAAAATGGGAAGTGTCGACATATGGAGTAGGTCCCTTTGATGAGAATGGTCCCAACCCAATAAGATTCCTTCCATTAGGGTTTGATTCTGACAGTTGTAATTGCTTGTCGTGGCAGACTGATTTTTAAAGGTTTACTCAAATTGGCAAACCCAGAAAAGCTTTATCTTACGTTGTGATGGAACTCAACTTAGTAGTCATAATAATTCAGTTTTCCCCTCAGTTGAAGGAAAAATATCAACGTGTGGCAAAACCTGGGGGAAAAACAATCTGCAGAACATGAACAAAGAGGAAAGAAAATCACCATGGTTTGATAGTTCTCACGACAGTTTGAGATAGAGATAATTCAGTTTCCTGAATGAGCGTCGAGATTTATCAGGCTTGATCGGGAAAATAATCTTGATTTTTCTCTAAGTGAAAACGGAGTATGTATTCGACCCATCTTTCCATTTAAGTTTCCTGGCGCTCTGGAGAATGAAACGTCTGAAGGCGGAACAGACACCACAACAGAAATCCAGTCCATAGGGACAGTCATTTGGAATTCAGTTGAAAGATCATACACAAGTTACCTTAGCAATTCAACAGATCAGCATTGATCGAGATCATTGCTTTTCGCTGCTTGCGACTACAACAAAATAAGAACATCATAGCCGCTTTCTTCCGCTCCTAGCTTGTCGACAGATATAAAGTACACAGCTATAATAAGAAGTAATTCAGGCACATGAGCAAGCACCGCAGCGCAGACGCTTTCAGGAGTTGGGACGAACATTGACAGACGGCGATTAACGGCAATAGCATTGGCGGGTCTTCCAGCAACGGCAACATGGTGGTTTCTCCTTGCCAGAAATCCAGAGGACCACGACTATGATGGCTATCGGAACAAGCAGGAGCGCCCAATTGATCCTGATTTCAGGAACTTCGAACGTTATCAAGTTCGATATGGCGATGAAGACAAAGACCAAGGCCAAGAAGAGGAGAACTGGCAAAGGTCCTCCTGGTCCTGGAGGTCTGCATTTCTGGTAGTGACAGTGACCCATTTAAGATCTTTCTGGTTCTCGATGAGAATGCACAGGGTAGACAATTAGAAAGGTCAAGCAACAGGGCGCATCCAGCATGAATGCACTCTCTCTGTCTCTGTCTCTGTCTCTCTCTCCGAGGGACTTTATATCATAAACAAGCAAGTTGGGCTGGGCTGTGACACTAAAAGGCCTTTCTCTACCTATATAGGATCGTTAATTTATATAGATAATTGCATTTTAAATTTAAAAAATGTGTTGCGAAAATGTAATTAAGTTATAAAACTTTCAAAAAATTCAATTGAGTCTTAAAACCTTATCATTAAATACAACTGAGTTATAAAACTTCTTAAAAATACAATCAAACTCTAAAATTTATTAAATCAATCTAATTAAATCATTTTGTTAACTGGATTTTTTTGAAAGTTTTAGAACTTATTTATACTTTTATGACAAGTATTAAAATTTGATTGCACTTTTAAAATTTTTAGGACTCGATTACATTTTTTTTTAAATTTAAAACTCGATTGCATTTTTATGACAAATTTTATAACTTCCAATATACTTATCTCTATTTTATACTACTTAACGGTTAAGTTACAAAACTAATTCCTCATGTACATAATTTCCAAGAGATCTTTGGCTTTGTCTTCACTTCACCATCATTTCCACTTGAACTTCACTTTACATTGACATGTTTTCCCAAAATTATTTTGCATCTTACCAAAAATCTCGAATCTATATATTGAGCTACCTTCTTTTAAAATGCACTTGTGTTAATAGTTTTGCACATTAGATTCTTCTAGCGTCATTTACCACATGTATATCATTTTGATGAGACATTAGGTAGAATACTAATATAAGGTAGATATAGACTATGGTATCGGTTTTTTTTTTTTTTTGGTGAGACCAAAATTAATTTTTGGTCAAACTAGTAATGAAATACCAATTTAAGATTTTATGTGAAATGAAAATTAGTTTTTGGATAAATATATCGTGCAGAAGTAGCTTAGGCTTTTTAATGGTATTAATACTAAAAATTATCCAATAACTTTGATAATTAGCTATAACTTTGCTTTCCATTGACAATTAATTTTATTTGGAAATCTATAATATAGATAAAGTTCCAAATTGTCTCTTAAAATTCACGTATTTCCTAAAAGTTCATTCAGTGTCTCTTTATTAAGTCACTCCAAAAGCATACTTTATATAATCTCATGAATAACTTGATATAATTACCCGAAGGAAAAATGACACAATGGTATAAAACTTTAGTTCAATATGTAATATGATTATTGAACTTTTAATTTATTCGATATAACTCTTGAATTTTATCCTAATATGTAATGAACTTTTAAGTTTTTCAATATAATCCATCAACTTTTAGTATATATTTAATTTAGTCCCCACATTTTATGAAGATGTTCAATGTTATATCTAAACTTAAAATAATAAAAAAATCACATTGAATATTTTCTTATAATTTTGAGGCTAAATTGAACATATACTATAAGTACATAGACCACATATAATAAATTAAAAGTTTATAGATTCCATTGCGTATTGGGGTACAATTCAGGAATCAAATTGAATAAATTAAAAATTTAGAAATTATATTACATATCGAGCTAAAAGTTTAGAAACGGTTCGTTTCGTTACCCCTTACATAAAGAAAATTGCTCCGCTCCAATATCTATCGGAGCCCCGCCCGGATTCGAGCCCGACTTGCCCATGACCCGGGCTTAAACCCTTCAACGGACCGCTCCCTCCTCTAAACCCCTCCCTCCCTCCTTCTCCCTCCTCTGCAATTCCACTGATGAAGTCGACAATGGCGGAAGAAGTGAAGTCGGGAGCTAAGCACTCGACGGGCAAGAAGAAGAAGAGGAGACTCAAGCACGCGGAAGAAGAAGAAGGGAGCTCGTCGAGACCTAGCAAGTCGCGCCTCGTTGATCCCGCCGACGAAGTCGAAGGGCCGGCACAGGTCGTCGGAGAAGCCAATCCGATGGGGCGGAAGGATCGTCGTCCCTGGCGGAACCTGCAGTTGATCCTCTCGTTGCAGAACAAGGACATCGACGTCGGAAAGTCAGTCTCTCTCTCTCTCTCTCTCTCTCTCTCTCTCTCGGAAGCGAGAGTTATGATTTCGCTTGTCGTTGAGTATTTGTCGTGGTAAAGTCTGTGTGTTGGCGCAGCGGAGTTCAGCCAATGCTTGGGTTGGGTTGCTGCTAGTATGATGAAGAAGAGTTGAGAGGATGTGCTTACTGTGAGCTTAGTCGAGGATTTCTGAGAATTTGTTTTGTGCATTGAAACTTAATCTGGAAATCGATCTGCTCTGCCTTTCCAATTTTGAAGATTTAGGAACAGGCGTTGAGAAGGAAAACAGTTAATAATGGAATAACTATCTTGCACGAGTCTCATAAACAAATTCAGAAGCTTTAAAATAAAAAAATAAAAAATTGTTGAATTTTCAGAGACTCTATGAACTATCTAGTTGAGTATTTTAGCTTGATAATGAATATCAAATGCAGGAAGGTGGAGATTGCTTTGGATTATGTCAGAGCGAGAGGCGAAGGAGAGTGTGATGGGCCCGAACAAGATTGCGATACGGTGAAACTGTCCCGTGTGATAGTCTTTCTTAGTGATTGGATCCAGTCATTGTTGATTTCATCAGGAAAGAAAGTCAAACTCAATGGAGAACAGCGAGATGTAGTTAAGGCATGTTTAGACGTGAGATGCTGGGAGATTTTCAAGTTCTGCCTGGAGAAGTCATCGAGATTGCAAATCCCTCTAAATTTTTCCCAAAAGCTTTTGCAACCTATCCAGCTTATTGCAAGGCATGTGCTACTCAGGCTCAATGATTCACCCACCCACGTAGAAGAGTCCTTCCTTACCGAAGAAGGTTTTGAGTTGTTTAGGCTTGTGGTTGATTGTGTTTCTTTGTTATATGCTTCCCACAATGTTGCGTCAAATGAAAGTTTGGAGCAATGGATTTCAACTGTTCATACGGTGATAGAGCTTGTCAACAGAATTTTTACAGAGAATCTTGACTGCAGGAAAGCAGGTGATTTGGTTCTGCAGTTCTCTTGCTTTGTACTTGGACCATTTGCCAAATTTCTGAGGATTCACCCAACTCGGAAAAGTGGTTTTGGTGACTTTGTACATAAACTTCTTGAGCCACTGTTGCAATTGTTCGGTCATCTACATGGCAACAGAAATAATCCTGGTCTCACTAGCAACCTTTTGAGGTCAGTTGATGAAGTTTTATTGAATGGGGTGTTCCATTCAATTCATGTTGAGGGCTTCTTGACTTTGCATAGCTCTGACAAGTATGTCACTGCCAATGTAGGAAAGTCAAAAGACTCAAAGATCATCATCATGAGTTACCATAGACATTTATTTGAGGAACTGGAAAAATTTATGACTGCAAAGAAGGTGTTGGCATTGAAAGGCGTGAGTAAACTATTTCGTTTGCTTGTTAAGCAAGTAAGAAAACTCAGGGGAGCTTCTGTGCCAATAGAAGGGAGTAGTGCACTGACAGTTGGTGAAGGTTCAGAACAACCAGAACATGGTTTATTCAGTCATAGATCAAAAATGCTATCCATGGCTAGCGATATAAATTCTGAGAGAGATAATAGCTTGGTTAATCTGAGCCCAGAAGCACGCAAATCGCTGTTTGATTTTTTTGTGCAGATTATGGAGCCTCTATTGATCAAGCTTAATAGCTATCATGACGAGAAAATGGAAGTGGAAGACTTGCTGAATATTCAACACATACTTGGTTCTGTAAATTGGATACTTCGCAGCATTATTGATGAAAAGATCTATCTTAAGACCGAGGACATCTCTGGAGGAGCTTTCTTGGGTTTCCTTAAGGAAGTTTACCGTACCATGATCTCACTATTGACTAACTTTAACATACTTTGGCAGTCTAAGCACCATGCAGATATCAGAATGCATAAGGGACTAGTTTCTTCTGTAGTCAAGGAGCTGGTTGCTGCTATAAGTTGTCTTCTAGACATAGAATATGAGGTTATTGGGGAAGACCTAGAAAGTTTGTGGCATGTGTTGCTTGTATTGGCTACAGGGCTTTCGGTAAATGATTCATCTGACGGAAACTCATTAATAGGCATGATACTCGACCTAGGATGCCAGCTTGTCAGTCTCTTCAGTGAACTTCGCCAGGTTTGTAAATCATAATAATCAAAGGCTCAGAACATCTGTTTAATGTCTTCATCAATGTAGTTCATGTGAACCGGTGCTCAGCTGTCCGGAAAAGTGCTTGTTTTGTGTCTAATTGTTGTTTGGCTCTTTTCAATCTTTCGCTTGTTCTTTATTTGATATCCTTTGTGTGATGCAGGTAAGCAATGTCATTTTTTCTCTTTGTAAAGCTGTGAGACTCTTAGCAAATTGGGAGGTTGATGGTGAGATCAATCCTAAAATGGTTGTTGGCACTCATGCCTCATATGAGGCATATGTTAAATTGGTGGGAACATTACTGTGCTCACAAGAATTTAAGGTGGCTGTTCATAAAGCTATTTCATCCATACCAGAGGGGCAAGTAAGTGGATGCATTCAGCAATTAGCAGAAGATATATCAGAATCTCTGATATGGATAAAGCTCTGTTGCTCCAAGAATGTTGGAAAAGAATCTGGCAGCAGGAATTTGCGAAGATGTGCTATAATTAGCTTCAACCTGCACTGTGAATTGTTGGGCAAAGGTTTCTCT
Organism: Corymbia maculata; assembly: GCA_014182735.1. Classification (NCBI taxonomy): domain Eukaryota; kingdom Viridiplantae; phylum Streptophyta; class Magnoliopsida; order Myrtales; family Myrtaceae; genus Corymbia; species Corymbia maculata. The sequence continues at coordinate 23,175,750 of CM024688.1, read as the reverse complement.
GAGATATACAGTTGTTTACTAGATTCCATCACCATGACAGCCAGCAACAGTGTGGCAGTTGGATCTTCTATAAATAACTTGATGGCAGTAATACGTCCTAGCTTGAGTAGTTTGGTTGAACCGCAGTTGGGAAGCTTAAATGAGTTCCTTTTGTCATTATCGGGAAGAAATTTTGATAAGAAATTAATTAATAAAATTATGTCAATGAAGTTTGGCTTGTCCAGCCATTGGGCTTTTGTGTTCTTCTTTCGATTGTACTTGTCTTGCCGAAGCCTATACAGACAAGCAATAAGCCTTATGCCCCCAAAATCATCAATAAAGATGTCAGCTTTTATGGGCGATTCATTTACATCATGTTCCGGGAAAGATTGGACTGAGAGGGATGATTTGCCAGACGATGGCTATTTTTCATGGGTTGTCAAACCTTCAGCTTCTGTTCTGACTGTTATTCAATCTGTATCCGATATTTATCTTCAAAATAGTGTTGCAGATTGCGGTTGTCTGGTTTACATATTGTATGCCATGGCATTTCAGAGACTGGTTGATTTGAACAGGCGGATAAAATCTGCTGGGTATGTGCTACAAAGCAAGAAGGAAATGCTGTGTAACATTTCCCTTGACAGTGCCGACCATTCAACTCTGTGCAGAATATGTCAAAAGTGGGAAGAGAATGTTGCAAATTTGAGACAAGAAGCACAAGGCCTTGCTGATTTCATAATGACATACCTCACTTCTCTGGTGAATGATCCATTATTCTCCACTTATTTTGAGGCAAGCACTAATCCATGTGCCCAGTCTCCACTTGTAAGTAATCAGTGGGATTTTGGTCTAGGCTCTATAAATGAAAAAACATTGCTCACTGCAATTTGGTGGATCATATGCCAGAGCATAGATATCTGGTGTGTTCATGCTTCTATAAAGAATGTGAAGATATTCCTCTACTTTTTGATCCAATCTTCCCTTCCTGCTATAGCTGAAAATCCTTTCAAGTGCGAAACTCCCAGTGAGATGCCCTACAAATCGGTGCACCAAATCTCATACGAAGTTCTACACAACTCTACTTTTCATGAGCATAAAGTAAGAAATTGCCCATGATCTTCCTATGGAATAATTACTTATTCCATGTTCAATTACAAAAGCATGTCAAAGAGAGGATTTTATCCTTGTGTTTTCATATATCTTTGTCTGCTGAGATGTTGTTTTCTTCACTATGTACACTCTTTTACTTATCCTTATTTTGTGTTGGTATCAATGATTGTCTAAGAATTTTAATCGTCTTTTGCATTAGTTTGTCCATAGGAACTTGGCATCAAGGCTTTGTCATGTGATGGAGAAGTTAGCAGGGTCATTATTTTGCAGTGCTTCATCTGGGAAAGTTGATCTCCACTCATCACCTAATTGGTCTCATTGTCTAATGGAACTTCAGAAGTCAGTATCAGTTGATTCAGGCAGCAAAAGCCATGCTCCCTCATTCAATAAAGAGCCTATTAATAATTGCACTGAAATAAGAACATCTCAAGGCATGAGTTTTGCTGCTTGCATGGATTTGCTTAATCTTTTTAGTCAGATGCCAAAAGACTACTTAAGTTCGAGATCATTCAAGCGCTATGCAACTCACATCATCAACATTGAAAGGTAAATTTGGTTTCTGTCCATCTACAGTTCAACACAACTTCCAGCTGCGATTCATTGTTTGTTTTTAAATTTTTAACAATGATGATGGATGTCAAGAGTTTTGAAACTTTTGAGCAAACCGTCCCTCAGTCAGTACGTGAGGATTTAAGGGAAAACTGAAGAGTGCATGGAGAAGCTTTTGAATAATTGATATCTTCCTCTGTCCCTTTCTCTTTTTGTTGGTTTTGTGATTTATATCGTAGCTTTGTTTGGCCTATAATAGTTGCTCTGTACAATTCTCAAATGATGAGTTGTTTGTTGTTCTTTGTCTTCTTTTCAAATGGCAGTCATACAAGTTCTGATTGAGTTACTTTCATTGATCACAAGTTTTGAGAGTCTTAAACCCGTGTACGTATATTTGTTGTAGAATAATGAAATGGCATTTGTTGTCCAAAAACAAAAAAAAAAAAAAAAAATGAAAAAAAGATTTGGCTTTCACAACACATCAGAGACAATTGCAGCTATTTTCCTCTTAGTCTTACTTGTCGCTTGTTTTCTCCTCTGCCAAAATGCCTCTCTTTGAACATTCTTGACCTGAGTGAGATATTAAAAAAAGTGATGGGAGAAACCATTGAAGATGCAGCAGGGAAATTCGTAGTTTAGGCATACAGTGCTATGTTTCTTATTGAAAAGTGTTCATGGTGCGACATGTTTTTTGGTACAGTAGTATCTCAGAGCATATCATGAGCTTTGAGAGTTAAGTTAGACAAAAGCTTGACTGAGCTTACTTGATAAATTTGTCCCTTTAAAAGTTCCAGTCTCCCATTTCTTGCTTAAATAAGTTAATTTTCTGAACAGATCAAAAGCTTGTTATTATTATTATTATTATTTTTTTTTTTTTTTTGGTTGTTGTTTAGTCTGCCTTTTAGCTTTCCTTTGAGGATTAACTGGTTGCTTTCTTTCTCAGACTTGCAGCTAGTAGCTTACTGGACTTTCAAGGTGCCTCACTCTCATCTGAGCATAATAAGCACTTCAAGTTGTTCTTATACTGTCGAAAGGCTTTAAAACATTTAGTTGAAGCATCTTTCAGTGATAATATAGAAATAATTGAACATCCACTGTGTGCCCTTTTATCTGAAGGATTATTTTCTCTTGTATGGCTTTTCAAGTCAGTATTTGTTGTGAGTGGGCTTCAAGATGAATGCGGAGAATTTAATTCTGGCAAAGTGAATCTGTCTTTAATGGACCACACGTCATATATATTCCTAATGTTTAGCAATTATTACTTTTGTCAAACACTTTCCTCAATTGTAAAGTCTAAGGGGCACTGTAAAGAGAAAGAAGGTTCTGACATTGGGGAGACAAATTTGGTTGAACCAGGATCTTGTTGGGATCCTTCTAAACGTTCTGAAGCTTGGAAAAGCATCTGCCTTGTTGCACAGAGTATGAAAGAAGAGACACAAAGCTTATTTTGTTCTCTAGAAGACTCTTGTCATGGTAAAAAAGCAAATGTTGGTCAGAACTCCTTGAATATGACTAAATTAACCGCCATTATATCTTGCCTGAGTGGTTTCTTCTGGGGCTTAGCATCTGCTGTTGACCGCATCGATGCAAAAGATCTGGTTCACAAAGTTTTATCCTCTCATTGGAACCATGAACCCCTTTGCAAGCTCGGCCTCTTTACGGACGTATTTACAGATGTAGTTAGTATCTTTCTGCGGATTATGCTTGGTCCGAACGATCAGCAGCTGGGATATTTAGGTCATGAGCAAAGTAGTAAAATGTTGAACTACAGCCAGGACATATTGGGAACTGATGGTTCATCACATAGTGACTCTTCACCTGTCCGTAATGTATCCAGACACAGTGAACAGAAGAATGTTGTGACAGCCTTCTTAGAGTCATCTGTCTTTACTAATCAGTCAGTGGTTACTGATGTTGGCCCTCAGTTGTCACATGTGGAAGGCAATGATTGTGTTGCGAGCATTTCAAATGAAGTTAATTTGTTTGACCTGCAATACTTAAATAAGCCTTTCTTACAGCAGTTGCTTAAAGGTGATAATCCTGAAGCGGCATTTCTGCTCAGGCACTTATTTATTGTTTATTCAGCCATTCTAAAGCTGAATTTGAAAGACCAGACTCTTCTTTTATCGACAACTTTGCTGCGAACTTTTATGGCAATGGCGCAGTTCCTGATCTTGGAGTTGGTTAATGGTTCTGAGCTGCCACAGCCATTGTCGTTTCTTTGCTTAGATGGTGTTCTGAAGTATCTGGAAGAATTAGGGAGTCATTTTCCCTACACTAATCCCACATTATCCAGAAATGCGTATGCCAGACTGATAGAATTGCAGTTGGTGGCTCTAGGTAAATGCATTGTGTTACAAGGGAAAAGATATACTTTAATGACTCATGAGACCAGGTCAAGCACCAAGACAATTCCTGGTCATGCAAGACTAAATGGGTCAGAAGATTACCATCTGGAGTGTTGCCTAAATGACATCAAAGCAAGGTTGAGAACGTCATTCACCATTTATATTAAGAAGGCTGCAGAGTTGCATCTCTTATCCGCTGTCCAAGCAATAGAGAGAGCATTAGTTGGAGTGCAGGAATGCTGCACAGCTAAGTATGGCATTACTTTTGGGAGGGTAGGAGGGACTGTCTCACCTGTTGTTGCAGCTGGCGTTGACTTGTTGGATATGCTCCTAGAAAATGTTTCAGGTAATAATGTGTACATATGTTTAAGGTGTGGTTGAGGGGAAGATGTTATGTATTCTCGGGCACTTTCTCAATGAGTAAAGAATATAGGAGTGAACTCTACTGAATTGTTGCTCAACTAATATTCACTTCTGTCGATAGACCAAGTATTATACTTTAATAACTTGATAATTCTTTTTGCCTTAGTTTATTGAGAAAAGAAAGAATTTGATGATCCATGGTTGTTTTACAAACTAATTTGTATAAAATGGAAAGAAAATCTATCAGGAATATAATGGGAGTGAATAATATTAAATCAATGTCATATTCTAATTCCTGGGTGATTTTAAATGATTATTGTTTCCCTTTCTCTTTTCCTTTTTCAACAATCTATGATGGCTAGAAACTCACACATTGAATGGGACAGTGGTCCAATAATCTATACTTCGCTGTATATATCCAGAAGTGTCATTTAAAAAAAAACAAGAAGAAGAAAAATGAGCCATGTCTCCCTGTAATTATACATCAGTATCAGGTGGCAATAGTGTATCTTTATTAATGTCAGCCTCAACCCTTGAATTCCTTCTGTAGGTCGGAAACGTGTGAGTGTGGTCAGGAGACACATCCAGAGCTTTATGGCTGGTCTGTTCAATATAATTCTGCATGTGCAAAGTCCACTAATATTCTATGAGAATTCACCTGGCAAGGGCTTTGGTGATCCTGACCCAGGATCAGTCACTCTTATGTGCATTGATGTACTGATTAGGGTTTCAGGAAGACATGCTCTCTTTCAACTGGATCCTTGGCACGTTGCCCAGATGTTACGAATTCCTGCAACGATGTTCCAGGTCTTCTGTCAGTTTCAACTGAAAGAACCAATTTCTTCCGGATTTTTATTTTCTTTGGAGAATCTTGACATTGATCGGCCGTTTTCAGTGAAGCTATATGCCACCTGTTGTCGATTGCTTTGTACTGTTCTTAAGCATCATAAAAGGTATGTTATGCTTCACAAATTCTTCAGTTGTGTTCTCAGTAAAAAGTTTGTCAAGAAACTTGTTACTTAATTTAGGTGGCAAAATAGTCAGTATTATTCATTGGGGAAAAAATTAAGGGGGAGTTGGGGGCATGGCCCCTAGAGGTGTCTTGTGGAGTGAGGGACAAGAAAAAAGAACTAGAGAAAGGTTGTTTTCGAAGTAATGGCATGTGGTTACTTCAGTTCTTTTTCAACAGCAGGGTACCTCTTCTCACTTCTGTAAACTCTCTCTCTCTCTTGCTCTCTCTCTCACACTCACACACAGACAAAAGCATGCATAAAGAGAGATCATATGCTCACACAAGATATTGTTGTCATCTTTCATTGCCCTTTCTTCCACTGTCAAAGCATTTCTTTGCTGAAAACATACTCTTTGGTTTTGTATTTTCTAGTGAATGCGAAAGAGACATTGCTTTGCTTCAAGATTCCACTTCTGTTCTTCTCAATTGTTTGGAGACTGTAAACATGGACCTGATGGTCAGGCAAGGCTATCTTTCATGGGATGTACAAGAAGGGGTCAAATGTGCATGTTCCCTCCGGAGGATTTATGAAGAGGTGACTTCATTGTAAACATTGTTTGCTTTGTATGGTATTGATATGCTACATTTACTTAGTTGTGCTTTATAGGGGTGATCAGTTCCCAATTCCCAATTTTAGAAACTAGGGACCAGACCGTTTGGTCCTAGGATTGAAAACCGGACCAGACCATCAATTTCAGTCCGGTCCAATGGAACTAGCCACATTTTTTTTCCACTAAAGAGTGGCCGTGCTCCGACTAATCAATCTGGTTCCATTCTCGAGCAGTCCCAATAAAACCAATCGCATATGTTCCCACGTGCTAAAAAATCAAACTCCGAACGTATGCTAAAAAGTCAAACTCCACTTGTGTTTAAGTTAATATATGTGTGTGTGTGTTTTTAAGAAATAAAATAGTCTATTCAAGGATTTATTGCTATTTTTAAGAAATTAAAAAAATTTATTTGAAAAAAAGAGTTGGTCCGGTCTGGTCCGGTTCTCTCCTCCCCCCCGGCCCCGCCCCCTTCTTAACTGGGAACCGGACCAATGCCTCTAAGAACTAGACCAAAATGGTCAGTCCAGTCTGGTCCCTTCCCAGTTTGGGCGGTCTAATATGCTCACCCCTAACTTTATGTTCGTGGAATGCATATTCTTGTGTGCAAGTTGCTCTGTGGTCTTTATAATGCTGGCAATGAGCAATGAGCATATGGGGATGCAGACCAACTTGGCTAAGAGTTCTTTACTGGATTTTGAGAGGCTTTTGACTATTGTTCAATTATGGCAAATGTCATCACTGAAGTATTTGTTCCATTATTCTTTTTTTTTTTTTTTTTTTGTGCTCGATGCTCCTAATCTCATTGACACGTTCCCACCACCCTCTTTGAGTCCCTCTAACTATATGCTTATTGATTTCCTAACGTAAATAAGAAGGTTTTTTTTTGTTGAACTTCTTTTTCCTTGTTTTGTGTTCAATTGCTTATAATCTCATTGATGAGTTCCTCTTCATTTTAACTCTATATGACGATTTCTAGTGGTTCATTTGGACCAATTGCAATGACCTCATGGACCTTGGTACTGGGGAGAGATTTATAATCTTTGTGTCAAGTCTTCATGCATTAGCATTGAAGGAGCTAGTGTCTTGAAAATGGATATCTGACCTACAGAATGCTGGGAAATTCACAGAACCATGTGACTTTGGGATCCAAATTTTGTCTAGTCGTAGGTGGATGAGTGGTAGTTGGAGAATTATGCTCTTCCTAGCAATAGGCTAATAAGCCAGTCCAAGAAGTGCAAGAATGCATTGTCAATTGACCAATCATCGAGTTGCTTTAATTTACATTTGTCTGTATACAAGCCTCAAAACAGAAGGGGAGTGTTTAGTTTGCACTTTACAGAAGATATCAGAATCTCAATTCTAATCCTTTATGTCCTAAAATGATTATTGATATATGCCTTGGAAGTATCAAATGTCCAAACCATGATTTTAATGAATATGGTACCATCTTCTGTTTAGTTTTCTTATGTTGTGTTGTTTTCATCCTTTGACAGTTGAGGCAGCAGAAAGATGTGTATGGACGTCATTGTTTTAAGTTCTTATCCAGTTACATATATACATGTTCGGAACGCGGTCCCCTCAAGGCTGGATTCGAAGGTGCCTTCCTTTGGTGTTTCGCTTTGAGTTTGATTAAGTGAGCCTAGTTACCATTGGTACATGTTTCGATACTAACAGAATGGTTGTACTATTTTACTCTATCACAGAGAAATAGATGAAGCTTTGAGACCCGGGGTGTATGCTCTAATTGATGCTTGCTCAGAAGATGATCTTCAATATCTTCATACAGTATTTGGAGGTATGCTTTTATAACCTGACGTGGTCATAAACTATTTTCAATGGACAACATTTTCTTTTTCAAGTATTATATGTTACAATTTCCTTTCATATGCAGAGGGTCCTTGCAGAAACACTTTGGCATCTCTGCAGCATGACTACAAAGTGTACTTTCAATATGGAGGAAAAGTTTGATGTGAGTGTACTCCCTTTGGATCGGTCCGTTCAATTAAATCATCTTTTTTTGGTTTTTCTACAATGAAGACATTCTGGTGGGTATTTGTTGCTGCTGCCTTTGGTGGGGTACATAACCTCTGCAAAATATGAATCCTGTGATGATGAACTATGAAGAAGTGCTGTGAAGACAGGAATGATTACAGTTATTTGCTTTGCTTTGCTGCAACACGTCAATCACATCACTGGTGTACATCATCGATTCATCATATGTTTGAAGACAAATGTTGCACTGTGTCATTGAGATACGGAAGAGCTATCGAGTGGGAAAGATGACCTTTTCTCATACTCAAAGTTCCTAGAAAACTTAGATACGGTGAACACAATTCAACACCCAGGCATGGACCAATTTTATCTGGAGATTGGATTTCAGGCAAGTAGGTGATTCATGTAGATTCTATTCTTATAGGGTTTTGGGCTTATAGCGGAGTCAAATTAGTTAATAGCTGTGCCATGCAATTTTGAGTATTCTCCAATCTTGTGTAAATGGCCGATCTAAGATCGTAACATATGTAATTTGTTTCTGTAATTTTTTCCCATTTTGCCTTTCTCTGTTATATTTTTTGAAAGAGGACTTGTACCCTCGTACAGAAGCAATGATAACGAGGATGATTCCCTTTGCTCATTCATGCTTTTCATCTCTTTTCTCGTCCATATAAAGTCTGATCTCACTTGAATTTACCAACCATACTCTTTAATCTTCATATATTTGTCAACACGCAAGTAAGGAGGAGCCTCGGATCATAACAATTTGCCGGCATCGGAGTGTAACGTGTGGCCTTATTTTGACTAAAATCGTAAGATGAGAAGGAAGCAACAACGAGAGGCTCTTGTTATATGCTGTCTTGGATTGTATTTTTTCCATACTGACTTTTTGTATTTTGCAGCGACTTATCAGACGGTTTCAGTAGTCATGAGTCACGGCTTGCCTTTACATGTGGTTGATCCATACTTCGAGCCCCTCGTTTAATATATCTTCTGTGGAGAATACATGGCTTGGATGCACGACAAGTAGATTCAGTGAACTAGATCAACTAGAGAAGAAAAAGCAGAGAGACCAACAATAAGAGAGCTCCTTCATTATCACGTGTACTATGCGACTACTCGGCAAAATTTTCTATTCCTTGTGCCAATACTTGCTGATTCTTTCCCTACTCACAATATTCACACACGCTTCCGATTTCTCAGCAGTCAGCATGATCTTGGTTACCAATGTCATCATTTTCGAGATCCACGCTGGCTTATTTTGATCTGCTGAAAGTATCAGGAGGTATAATGATGCCTGCAAATCCGATCATGACTGCAGCAGCGCCGAGGTAATCCATGAGATGAGGTGCCTTGCCAGTCACAGATTCTACAACAGCCGCCAATGGAACTTGGATGGTAAGACCAGCTGTCGCGACGGTGGTAGAAGTCAGAAGAACGGCTTTGGCCCACAAGTAATCGCTCAGCACGTTATCTAACAAACCTGAGTATGAATTGGGAAAGGGGAAAAGAAGCAGATCAATGAGTTTGAACTTCCAGCATACTTTGGCAAATCCATCAGCTCAAACTACGGATGACTAGAATTCTAAGTCAAGCGAAGGTCATATCAAGAACAAGTGAAAGAAGAAATTCAACAAGCAGGTGCATGCCACTTAAGAATATGATCAAAATCAAGAAAACCTCCTTAGACCTCCTGACCACTGTTTTTCTTTTTCAATATAAGCATAGCGCGTTTTCAATGACTAAAAGGAAAATCGAGAAAAGAAAGCAAATCACTCACCTTTACCAACAATCAGACCAGCCTCCTTCCAGTTAAGGTTAGTAAAGGGCTCCAGCTTAGAAAAATTAAGTACAAGGCCGATGGGAAGGAATATCAGGAGGTTAAATAGGCCCAGGTATCCAAGGAACTGCACCATGCTGGCTTGACCTTGCTCTTCATCATCATCAGGCAGTTTCTTCCTAATCAAGGTGATGTATACAGCATACAGGGCAGCCGAGACAAGAGCAAGCATGTCTCCAAGAAGAGCAGTGTTGCTTCGGGGAGATGCTGACTCCGAGTCACCCACACTAACAATGATCGTTCCTCCCATGCAAAGAAGAACGCCGATCAGCTTTACCCAGGTAAATTTCTCTCCCAGGAATGCAAGAGACACCAAAAAGGTGAACAGACTAGATGAAGTGCTCAAGATAGTGTTTGACTGTGAAAAAACAAGGCAATGAAACCAATTAATAAAAACGTTAGAAACATATTCAAAAACTACGCAAGGAAAACCACTTGAAAAGATTCTTGTACCGTGACAGTAGTGTATTTTAGGGACAGATTGGAAGTCAACTGCGCAAAGAACCAAAATGGGCAAATGAGAAGGCTAACTTTCGCAACTCTCATCCTTGTCCAACGTCCCTTTGTGTCCACTCCCTTGTCAGCATCTTCACTCATTACCCCTCGATCATGCACAGCCCTTTCACTCTCATACTCAGATCCCACATGCTGACTTATTTCACCTTCCTCTGCAGACGTGGACAGACCCGGATCATCAGCTTTCACACTTAAATCAACTTCTGCAAGTAAATTTGCCATCTCCAATTCCCCCAGTCCTTTCAAAGAGCTACTATCATTGTTCTTCCTATTTCGCCAGAACCATAAACTTCCATATTTATCCTCTACATAGCGCCCGATTTCAAAGATAGGAATGTAAATGATGAACAATGAATTGCATATATATGTGATAAGGAAAGGCGAAGCTCCTAAATGAACCACAGACTGAACCACAAAACTAGCGCCAATCCAAATGCTGGCAACAGCAACTATGTATATCAACCCCAAAATCCATCTCCAAGCTTTACTTGTCATTTCCTACTATTGAATTTTCCCAATTTTTCCCCCTTCTTTCAGTAGGAAATCAGTCAAATCACCTAACAACCAAAATTCCAGATATTACACTATCAAGTCTCCAGAATCAAAGAATGGTTTGGTTAGTTTCATAAGGAAGGGAGGAAATGCACAGGTTGTCGAACTGGTGTTGACCATGCTCTGGAATATCAGGAAAAGCAGAAATAACATTGCCCTCCAGACCCGAAACCCTTGGTGGACTCAGTGATACTTGCACTAAAAAATTCTTAGAAAATGGAGCAGATTGGACAGGAGAACACCACAGCTGCAAGAACAGAGAAGGAGAGTAGTTGGCTTCCACCACCACCAAAATAAGGCAAGTTGAAGGTGTATATTGATGGAGCTTTCTTGCCTGGTTCAAGCAAAGAATCAATAGTGTGCATCTACAATGCATCAGGGACTATGATTGATGGCTTCATGGGGGTAGCTGAAGTCAAGACAGTACTAAGTCTGGTCACCAAGCTGAAGTACGCAGATCAGTTAAGACTGGGAAGACAGTGGTCTTATCACAGAGGCCCATTGGCTGCCGCTTCTTTTCTCAAATAGCTGGTCAGTTCTAATCCCATCGATCATCAATCGTATCACCAGGACCGGTGTGTTTCTTGAAAACGTAGAGATGATTCTCCAGGTCAAAGATCTAAAAAGGAAAAGAAAATGATTCAGTGAATGGCCTCTTTTTCTTTGTTTCACCATTCGGCTGCTCTTTCTCTGCATTCTCACTGCAATTTCAGCAAAAGGGCAACTTCAAACAGGTCAGAAAATGGACACAGGAATAAGTCATGAATCTGATGAAGCCTACACCAACACAGGAAACGCTCGACGCTCATAAACCCAAAATTTTCTTAACTAAACCCAAACTACGCTGACTTAGTTCAGACAGATGATGTGCAATTCGGTCAAGGAGCTCAGATGCAAGTGTAAAGCAGCTCAGATGCAAGTGTAAAGCAGCAATCCACATCCAAATCATCACCGTGATGACGTAGCAACGGAACCCAGGACTTAGTTCAGACATGCTAACACGTTCAGGTTAACCGATGGCAAGAACAGGGTTCAGGCATATTATCAAACACTTGATGTGCCATTCGATCAAGGAGCTAAGTGTAAAGCACCAATGTGATGATTTGAACGTGAAGCCATCCATGTCCGGATCACCTCATTGCGACGAAGCAACAATGCCTAGGCAGTACCTGAAGAAAGACGAACATCGAAGACCAACGAAGTGGAGAAACGCAGAGCAGCAATGTCAATCGTGCAGCAATGGGGAGCAGCAAAATCGTCGATGATGGAGAAATTGAGGAGAGGAAGGAAGCCAACTAGCCGAGTAGTCCGTGAGATCTAGAAAGCCAATCGAGGAAACGAAGACGTTCGATTCTTTCGGCGCCTTGGCCCAATGCTTTGTTTTTTTTTTTTTTTTTTTTTTTTTTTTTTTTTCTTATGTTTGTTTCCTTTTATTTTATTTTATTTTTGTTTTCTTTGTCCAATTATGATGTCTACAATACATTGCATTTAAATAAATTTCAAGTCATTTATGCTTTGAAGTAATTAATTATTAAGGGTCCCCAGCCATGAGTTTTTAGGGAAAATTAACCGTTGACCCACAAATTACGATGAGAATAGATATTAATATTGATTTTTAAAATATGAAAATGAAACATCTCATGTGATTAATTCTCACATCAAAGCTTGCGCAAGAGATTTAAACAAAGGGCCATTTTTTTGTCAGAAAACATAGGGCCATTAGGTGAAATATTTTTAGAGCAATTTGTCTGGCAATATAGTATTGAAAATTAGGATGGATATGGTAATTAGTCAAATAATGATTAATTCTATTTTTTTTTTTTCAGGAATAGATTTGGAATAGAAATTTTTTTCATAAATTTTTTTATTCTCGGAAACAAATTTAATCTTAGGACTAGATTTGAAGCAAAATGAAAAATAAAAAAAAAAATTAATTTTTGTTCTCAGAAAAAATTTCAAGAATCAAGTTTAAGTTATATTCTTCTCTTTCCTTTTCTTTCTTTTCTTTTTTTTTTTCTTTTCCTTTTCTTTTCTTCTTCCCCTTAGTCTATGATTGGCCTACCGCCATCCCAATGCTGCTTGCCAATGCCCGCGATCGACTACAAGGGTGGAAGAAGTAAAGAAAAGGAAAAATAAAAATAGACAAAAAAATAAAAATGTTAAAAAATAAAAAGAAATTCTATTCCAAGAATAAAAATTTTAAGTGATTCCCAAATGCCTTCAATGCTAAAAAATAATTCCCGTGAACAATATTAAAAAAAAAAAAAAAATCATTTTTGAGTAAAAATTATTTTTAAGAACAAAATCATTGTCATCCATACCCTTAATCTATTTTTCGATTGAAGGACATTTTGAATCAATCCAAAACCTTGCAAAAATGTGATTAGAGGCAAATTAAAAATATCATGGTAAACTCATGTTGCAAACTCAAATGAGTGACGTGGACCTTCCCCTATCAAAATCTCTTCAAGAAGTGATATTCTCGTGGTTCATAGGATGTTCGCTGATGACAAGAGAGAAGATTCAAACTCAAATTATTTAGGAATTGAATTTGGATTTCCACCTTGACTAGGTGTGTGCAAAATAATTGGAACATCTTAGAACCGAACTAGACCGACCTAGAACCGGCGGATTTCATGAGGATCAGTTTAGTTCATGGTTCCAATTTCTTGAAATAGGTGAGTGATGGTCTAGCTCCTATTCTATGTATAGAACCGCTCACCCATCCCCGGCCCAAAATAGTATTTTTCAAATCAAAATCTTAGTTTTCTCTTTGTTTGTTTCCGTCTCTCAACTCACTCATCTCGTCGCCTTGCCTCCTTCTCTCACTTTCGCTCTTGGTGGCTACTAGCCTAATTGATCTCTCTATCTCTCTCCTCTGGCCTCATTGCTTTCTCTGTCACTCTCTCTCTATCAAGCCTCACGCTTCTTCATCTTCAGAATTAGAGAGTAGATTCCAACTTTACAGGTTGAGCCTTTTGTTTGATCTCCTTAGTTATGTTTGGTCTTTGCATTTTTCAGGCAATTTCCTCTGCTTAATTCACTTTCGAGTCTCTGCATAGTGTAGGAGATGCTAATTTGACCTCCTTAGTTATGTTGGGTCTTTGCATTTATCAAGAAATTTCCTCTACTTAATTCGCTTTTGAGTCTCTGCATGGTGTAGGAGATGCTAAACTCCTACAACTCCATTATATGAAGGTTTGAGATTTCTACAAAAATAGATTTAGGTATTTCTCTGTTTTTTTGTTTTCCGGAATAGAAAAAGAACAAAAATGAGTTTGGTAATGTCAACTGATTTTTCTATTTTCAAGAATAGAAAGTTGTTCCTAGGAATAGATTTGAAGTAGAAATGAAAAATAGAAAAAAATAGCTTTTAATTCCTAGGAACAATTTCTAAAAATTATTTCTTGGGACTACTTATTGCCTATGGCATGCCACCACTTGCTCATCGCTACTCATTGCATGCTATTGCCACCGTTGGTAGCCACCCGCCCGCCGATCGCTAGTAGCCGTTGTTGGTCGCCGATTGTCGCTACTGGATGCCGATCTCTGCCACTTATCATCGGCCACCCCCACCCACTCACCACCAACCGACCGCCAGTCACTAGCCTCTCTCCGCACCTCGTCACTACCACCGCCACCCGCCAGTCTCCGCCACTATCGAGGAAGAAAGAAATAAAAAAAATTTGCTAGTATCAAACGCATTTCTATTCTTTTTCTATTCCGAAAATAAAATTTTTTTGTAATTACCAAATGCCTTATTTTACTCAAAAATTGTTCCAGGGAATAAAAATAGAAAAAACTATTTCTAAAAAAAAATTGTTCTTAGAAGTAGAAATGTTACCAAACAGACTTTCAGTATGTTTTTAGCAACATTCTGCACTAGTTTCCCTTTGTTGGCTTTTCCTATTTTTCTCCTCCTCTCATGTTTGCTAGAGCTCTTATCATTAAAACATCATGAGGGAACAATCTCGCTATTTAGTTTTACTTCCTCGCAGTTGTTAATAGGATCACCAGCTGTGACTTTTGACCAACCATGTCTCTACTGGATCAACCCTCACCTTTGATGATTTAAGGGGGGTCAAGTATGGCTGTGTAATAGATCACGAAAAAGGAAAGTGAACTACACGGATTTGTTGGGACATTTTGATTGGTCACCTGGGAATTTAACTGATTTGGTTCTTTGGTGAGTCCATGGAATCAATAGGTAGTTCTCAATTTCAATTTTTCGGAACTAGTTATTAGTAGGCAATTCTCGATTTCATAATGGGAACCACCCACCTTGAAACCGATCATTTCTAATTTTGACCAAGAATAACATCTCTTTCCTTTCTTAAAATCACCAACCATGTTGAATCTGGGTCAAATTCGGTCATGTTGGTCAATCTTGAACATTCCACCAATCTTGAATCCAATTTGTACAAATCAAAATCGGTCCCCACATCCTAGGATAAGTCATGCTGACCAAGGTTTGCACGAATATGTTGCACGATAAAATCAATTGCAACATGATAGTCGCCTCATCTAGGTATGATTACATCAGCATACTTCTTTGAAGGAAGAACAAAATTATCGAAAGCGGGCTTGACAAACTTTGCTTGCTGCACAATATAAATGACAACACTTATAAAACTTCAAATAGACGCTGCAAATTCCAGTAACATGTGTGCACAAAAATTATAGTAGAAAGAGAGAGAGATAACGAGGTAAGAATAGAAGTTCTGCAGACTAGTTTCTTGAATTTAAAGTTAGCCCATTGTAATAAGGCCTCTAATAGTGTGGCCTGCAAAGAAAAAAGCCCTTCCCCATAAGAGGATCCACAGTCATCAACACAAATTATGTATCTTTTAGTGTATCAATTTATCTTTCCAGTTCTAGGATTAATTTTTCGTTATAGTAATTAGTTCTAATTCCATGTTAAACATTCTGCCTCCTGTCTAAATTAAGGTATTTCGTCACGTGGAGCCAATCCTAGTGGAAGAAAGTGTAATCATTCTCCAAAACAATTTTAGTTTTTCGAATCAAATTGCACAATGTCCAACCTAATGGCAATGTTTGAAGAATAAATCATGCACTTTAACATGTTCTAAGAGTCGGGGAAGTTTTGTAAGATCCGTTTTTCTATTTTTTCTTGATAAGTAAATACCTCGAATTCTCAAAACTCAAGTAACATGTAGTGTCTGTGTGATTGCTTTACAGAGCATCTTCAACCTTCTGGAGTCCGCCAGGTGAAAGTCATGGTTTTTGGTAAAAAAGCTTGGAACAACTTTTTAAGTCACAGTTTAACTTTGCATAAGCCAAAGCATTTACCCCCTTTCCTTTGGACCTTGGCCGAGTTGAGGGATTTAACGAATTTGTCATTAGACTATCATCAAATCACCAATTTTACCCTATACGAGAGAGAGAAGAGACCAGAGAGATGTGGGTTGGGGGTGGTGGAAAAGCTTCGCCGGATGTCATGCGGCTGGAGAAGCTTCGTCGAGAGTTGTGACCCTGTTCGGACCTAGCCCGGCAAAAACTAGAAACAACAAGATCTGGATGTCGATTGGGTCAAGGGACCTTGGTAGGCGTGTCGCCTAGGTTTGCTCAACCCCATTGGTCCATCATATGTGGTCACGCAATCCCTGACAGCCTGCCGCCTAGGGTCGAGTGACCTCGATGTCCCGCAACCTAGGATCTCGTGACTTGGTGTTGCCACCCATCCCCAGCCAAGCCAACTTCTCCGGTTGACAATATGCACTTTATGTGAAAATCTTGAGTCAAGGTTCTTGAATCAAAGCATTGCCAAACTCAACCCCCACATGGTCAAAACTCCAATCAATCCCAGAGCCTTTACACATTTGCAAGAGAAAGAAGTGTAACGCCTTAATAATGTCCCAACGCAAGGGAAAACCGAGGATCTTAA
The DNA here is from genome assembly GCA_014182735.1 of Corymbia maculata. Taxonomy (NCBI): domain Eukaryota; kingdom Viridiplantae; phylum Streptophyta; class Magnoliopsida; order Myrtales; family Myrtaceae; genus Corymbia; species Corymbia maculata. The sequence continues at coordinate 23,159,033 of CM024688.1, read as the reverse complement.
TATTCCAAACTAACTCGGCAATGACTAGAATCGGAAGCTGTAATCCAGGAATTGTAATTAAGTTAGGAAATCCTGAGGAAGCCTCCTCAGCCCTTCCAAGTTCCAATAACAATCTCTCTACCAAAGAATAGGACCGACCGCCTGAAGGGTTGGAGTTGAAACTGATTATATACCAATTTTTTGTTAACTGTTTTGAATCGGTGAGATTCCCAGTTTTAAGTGAAGGCCCATTCGAGAATTGAACCAGTTTTGGAATCAGTTCATAGAGCTAAAAAAACTAAAAACTTTAATTCTCTCTTCCTCCACCATGATAACAACTGCCCCATCGTCCGAGCTTGATTGTCGTTGCTGCTCAAGCCATCGCAACCTCCATCCTTGAGCCCTCCGCATCATCTGGCCATTAAGGCTCGTGGCCATAGACGATCCGTGGTCGCCAGATTTATGAACGAGGCACCTCACGAGCTAGGGACGAGTAAAGCTTGTGGCCATGGATGATGAAGGACCCCTTTCCAGCGTTGCTCACAGTCGGCCCGAGCAATCGCTCCAACTCCATCTTTTGCCCTTTTTCTCCAACCTTTAGATCTGGCATTGCGTCCTTCGTCCATGGCATCGCCTTCCTTCGCCATAGTTGCTCTCCAAATTTCGAAACCTGGCCAATCCGTGGCCGAATGCCTTCAAGCATCAAGGAAGACGAAGAACAGTGGAAGACAAAGACAAATAGACGTACAAAGGAAGGCAAACCTGATGAACAGAGGAAGACGAAGCTGAAGACCAAGTCTAGAGCCCTGGTGAGGGTATGAAGACGAAGCGACCAGATTTGGCTGGTGGCCGAAGAAGAAGACGGACACCGCTGCCGTTGCTGCCACAGCCGGCTGGTCCCCAATATTTTCTCATCTACTACTGTCGGTCCGTGTTCTCTGTTCTTGCTCTCTTCCAATGAGTAATCTCGTCGGAAATGGTAATGGTGGACTGATTATGATTGCTGGCTAGAGCGACCGAGAACAGAACAGGGAGAATATCGCATCCAAAAAGAAAAAAGCTAAGGGAGAATCGCCTAAGGAAAAACCATGCCCTCCTTATCCGTGAGAGTCCAAAACCCCTTCTTCAATCTTCACACTTCAAATGCGAAAAAATAAAGAGTTAATATAAAGATCCCCAATTTTGTATATTTGTGATAAATTTACTTCAAATCAATTTTTTGATCATTAAAAATCCCAAATTGGAATACCCGTGATAAATTTACTATCCGTTAGTTTTCGTTAAATTTTACCGTTAAATTATTGAGTTAGATAATATATAGCAGTTAACGGATATACTACCAATTTGTCACTTTTCATGATATTAGAAAATCAATCCAATTTAACAAAAATCAATGAATGATACATTTGTCGCAAATATATCAATTTTAGGGTTTTGTTGATAAAAAAAATTAATTTGATATTAAATTATCGTAAATGTACTAATTTGAAGTTTTTAATGGTATTAATTCAAAGAGAAAATGCAAGCAAAAGACCCTTTCTTGCATTACTCGAGGCTGGGCCCTTTTTTAACTCCGGGCCTCTATTTTCTTCATCCCATCTTCTATTTTCTTTTCTTTTTTTTTCTTTTTCCATTTATACTTTTATAAGAACAGACGGTTGAATTGCGGGCAAAAAATCCAGGTGTCGACAGGGATTTACTTTGTCTTCAGTCTACGTTTTCCGAAATCAAATTATCAAAATTTCACCGATGGCCTACAACCGTACCCGTGGCAATGGCAAGGCAACTATCGACATGATGTAGTACTCGCCCAGTCCGTGGCAACGTGGAGATGGGCCACCATGAGATTCTTTCCAATGCGGGAAGAGAAAGATGAGCCATGAGGATATCTACAATTCAAGTTCCAAGAGGTTCATTTATTGTAATCGACAAACTTTTTCTTCATTTTCTAGCGTTTTACTTATATAGGAAAACGAGTTCAAGGAAAATCATTTCATGGTCGATGAAAAATCTATGCACAAATTTAGCAAAATGAATTTCTCTTTTATAAATGAAAAATAATTTTCCAAAATAAAAGTGTACTTCAGAGTTGAGACATTAGACGCAGAAAGCCAATACTTTGGACTTGATTTCTATTTTCTCACTGTATAAGATGCGATCGACCCTAATAATTAGACCATATTTGAAAATTAACATATAGTAAAAATCCAAAAAACAAATTAGACCATATCTTTTTCTTGAACCAAAAGAAAGAAAAATGATCGACTAGAGAAATAAATAGACATAATGGTAAAAATGCACCTTTATTGGTATTGTAGGGGACCAGTGTCACGGGCTGATCGTTTGGGATTGTGACCATGCGGCGGCGACCTAAACTATTTCAGATCACTTGAGATCGTTGGGGTCTTTGGGGCCTAAGCCAATTCTTTTTCGGATCAACCAATCACTTACCTCACCCGAATCGTAGACAGAATCTAGAGGAGCTCTTAAAGATAGAATAAAACATAAATTGCTAATGATTTGATAGTTACAAATGAGGGGGAGGGCACCCCTTCTTATACTTAAGGTACACGGATTATAACCATTGATCAAGTTTCGATCCGGCGGACGAGATTATACCACCCCACCCACCACCTACCGGCATTTATGCTAAGAAAATTATAGACCACAGCAAAATAATAGGATAGTTTGTCCCTGAAAATGTTCCAGAAACACTTGGATCCTCCTAGGGGCATTTTGGTCTCTTTTTTTTATCATGAATGCTCAATTGATCATAGAAACCTCGACTCTGTGACACAAGCATGTATTTGTCACTAGAAAATAATCAAAAATCCTAAATTTATTGCGCTTATATCAATTCAATCATGAACATTTTAATTTGGTCAAATTTTGATAATTTGTCAACGTAATCTATCTAGCTAATTTTGACCAAAAATAATTGATGTAGACAATATTTACAATTTTTAATTCTTTTTAAATGTTTTATATTCTTTTTTCTTTCTTTTTTTCATTTTCATTCTTTCTCCATCGATCGCTAGGCCTTGGTGATGGATGGCAACTGGCAAAAGGCAATGACTAGCGAGGGTCTTCCTCATTTTCCTTGGGCGAGGTCATCGATGTTGAGATATAGTGAAGAATTATACCTTAAAGGACAATAGTCCTAGGCGAGGGTTTTGCAGCCCCATCAATCACAGGCGAGGCGGCCCTCGCCCAAATTTAGCAAGGGTCTCCACGCCTTCACCCACAATTGGCGAGGGTCATCAATGACTCTCATCGATTGAGAAAAAACAAAGAAAATGAAAATGAAATATTATTAAAAATTATTCATATTATCGTTGGTAATTACATCTACATTAACGATTTTTGGTCAAAATTGGCTGAATAAATGATTCAACCGACAAAATGTGAAAGGATTTAGGAATCAATTGAAAAGTTCGAAATATGCAAGAATTTTAGGACTTTTCAGATAATTTTCCTAACAAGAAATGCATGCACTCGATCAAGATTCCTACAATATTCTTTTACCGACTCCCTCGAGAAGGCTTACGATCAATGGAGTGGGCCAAAAAAAAAGCAACTGATACGCATCACAATGGAGGAAATAGAGAAAAGGATGAAGGATGAAGAAAGGTTTGGAAAGTCATGATTTAGACGGGAGCAGCGCATCTTTCAAAACAACTCTTGCCAGGAGGAAACCGGAAGTGGGTACCATAAGCTAGCACGGCCTTTAAAAGGCACAGCAAGACCCACTTTACCGTACTAAAATCTGGATGCCAATAGGTCGTGCAGACAAAAAGTACAGACAAAAAACAAGGCAAAAAGCCAGGTCCCTTGCCTTCACAAGCCCTGCTCCCTAACACGCTAATAATTGGTCTATCGTCCCCGTTCTTAGGAGCTAATTTTGTATGCACTCGTCACATCATTATGTGAGCCAACTACATATAAACCGTAAATTCGATGGGTGTCATTGGGTCCAATCAAATTTAATAATTTGCAATTCTCTTCTTTTTTTTTTTCTTTAGTGATAGCTTTTTCTTGGAAAATTCTCAATTGATAATCAAAATATATCATTAGAAATATTAAATTAGGAGGACTAAAAAGGGAATGCATTTTTTTCTGTCTCCTTGCATTTTCCAAATTAAGAAGTAAATATAGAGAAATTTGCAATTCGTTACGCTATATGATTATGAACAAACTTTCGTACATAACCCATTGATGTGTTTCTTCAATAAGCAATAAGTATTTCCTATAAATATGTCATTTAATAGACTTTTGAAGTAGATTTTTTTTTTTATCACTAGGTCCTAGTGACTAACCTTCTCATATGAGAAGGAAGAAGTGAGGTTCAAATTTTCACTTTTTTAGAAAATTGTGATAAAGATAATTTAATTTCAGGTATGAATTCCGATTCTCACACCTTATAAAAAGGTAAGACAAAAAGTCTGAAAGTGAGAATCAGAATAAAAGTAAGAAAAAATATATTTTTTTACCTTACAATAATGAATAAATACTTGTACTAATTACATATCACATAATGGCCAGCTAAAAATCAATTATTCTAGTAGTTGCAGACCCTTGCATGCCACACGGGTTCGAATTTGAAAATTTTAAACTAAAAATGAATAAGAAGGATTGACATGGAAGTATCATTATTGCTACAGGCAGTAGGCCCCGTTAATGCTCCAAAGCTCACTTGTGGACTACAAAACAAATTCAACATTAATGGCTAATGACCAAACAGCTCTCTTCTATAAATAATTAAATAAAGATGGAGATTTAGGTATTTATTGCAATTTCCACTCTATTTATAGCATCTTAATCCGTAAAACACATTCACTGGAGGGAATCTTAAAAATATCATCTGTTTTTACGTCGCTCTCCTTAATATTCGTACTTGAAATACTGTTTTTATGCTTGAATTATGAATGATTATTTGAAATTGAGTACAGACGTGCATGTTTCAAACTCTTGATTTTCGATCTAGTCCTATATCGAGCGGCCTTAGTCACAAGTTTGCATCACATCGAAGGAACTCCACTAGCATATTTTGCTAATTTAAGATAATGAAATTCACGATCATCAATATTGTAGATGCGAAAATAAGAGATAGTTTTGTTTTTAGTTAGGTTGATAATAAAAAAAGCCAATTTCCACGATCACGGTAGTTAATAATCAATAGGTGATAATTACGCCAAATATATGCGTCACTTAAAAGGACCAGAAATTGTGCTAGTATCAGCCATGATGGTAGGAATGACCACCCTAGGCCCCTTTTTTTTTAAGTCAATTTAAGTTTTTATATTGAAAAAAATTGTTCATATATTAAAAATAATAAAATAAATTATTTAATCACGTCGAAATACAAGTACATTTTCATATTAAAAAGTTTTAAACTTATTATACGAATGTCAATTTAGTTTTAAACTTTTCAATTTGATCTTAAAATTTTTTACGATTTGTCAATATTGTTCTTTCAATCAATTTTAGTTGAAAATTAGTGATGTATACGCCAGTCATCTTACGTGGCATGATCAAAGTTGATGCAAACAATTTAAATATTTCTTTTTTGAAAAAAATCAAATTTTCTTTTAAAAAAATTGTAAATATTGTGCAATGTCATTGTCAGTCGTACCACGTATTAGGATAGTTGATTTCTACGTCAACGATTTTCAGATAAAATTGATCTAAAGAATTATATTGATAAATTGTTAAAAAGATTTAAAATTGAATTGAGGTAAATTTAATTTTTTTTATAATAATACATTGTAATGATTAACGCACAAATTACCCTAGGTAAAACGTCAAATTACAAGTGAACTTTGTTCACGTGCCTCATACACGTCCATATTCTTTTGAGAAAAAAGACAAACAAGCCAAATAAAGTATTCATAATTGAGGCATGATCACGTGATGATACACGTACGCATACATTTATTTAAAGGAAAAAGAAAAAAAAAACAAGAGAAATAAAATAAAGGTGAAATATCAAAAAATAGGAAAACACACCTGCCACTGCTAATCTGGCAACGAGATGCTTGCCCCACCGTCTCTACCCATCACTGTTCATGCGAGCTTGTATCTGCCGTTCCGGTCGGATTCTGAAGTGGGTCTAAAAGCGCAACGACGATTGACGTCCTGAGGTAAGTTTCCTCTGATTCTAAGAGCTTAAATTCGGACCCGACCCATTGAACCGGACGTGATTCTGGTCAGAGATCTGGGGAATATACTGAACATGCAAAAGGGTTGAGAATTGTTTTTGGGACGTCTCAGTTTCGCATGCTTGTTTGGATTTGGTTCTGTAGACGATGTGAATCTGGTCTCTTTTTTATTTATTTATTTTATTTTTTGTTGGAAACAGTGGATTCCGACACTACTGCTGCATGTGCTAATGTTTCGACAATTCAATGCATGTTTCCTGTGTCTGTTAACATGAAACTATTCTAATGGTGGATCAGGATCGTGACAGGAAGAATGGTTTCGTCGTCTGCGGGATTTTTTTTTTGGATGTGCTCTTACATGCTTGTTTTGGGTTTAATGGGGGCAAGTGTAAAATGCGCATGACCTTCTTGATCCTGTTTCCGAGTGTTTTTGTAGATTTGGAGGGAATTGGAATATAGTCTGTGCAGGAATGACATGTTTCCGAGTAGCGTCTATTTGGCCCTACGTAGCTGTTTCTAGTGTCGTTGATCAAGTGATTCAATAAGAATTATATGCATTCGAGATCTGAATTTTGAGTTTTGCTGAAAAGGTTACCATGTAGACTTATTTTGTGGATGATGAGAAGGGCAACTACCAAGTTTAGCACAGGAAGTACATGAGAACTTGTTTCTGTTGCTGGCTTTTGAAGTAGCTTAATTATGTTGTTTTGTACAGAGTGGATCATATCATTTCAACTTTTGGGGATCACTTAACTTCACTCAAGAACCCTGAGAATATTGTCTATGCTTAGAATGGACGTGCAGCGGAAGGGCAGTGCTGCTGAAAATGGAAATGTGAGAGGATCTGATATTCTGTGTACTTTAGCCGAGTCCGAAGAATGTAATTTCTCGAAATTGATGGAGAGGCCGAGGCCTTTGAACTTGGAAAGGAAGAGGTCGCTTGATGAACGATCCCTCAATGAATTGTCGATTGCACTGTCTCCTCATCTCTCCTTGAGAAACTCTGAGAGTTCGACCCGGTTGAACGACCCCTTTGGTTACTTTTTGTCACCCGACAGAAGGTCGGGCTATAATACCCCAAGGGCAGAGAATGGATATGACACCCATCCTATGGTTGCTGAAGCTTGGGAAGCACTAAGGAGATCATTAGTATATTTTCGCGGTCAACCAGTGGGGACTATTGCTGCATTGGATAATTCTGAAGAGAACCTTAATTATGATCAGGTAAAGATTACTATTTCCAGATTGCATAATGGAGTACCTTCCACTTCGTCCTATTTAGTGATGATCATCACCACTGCTTGCGTCTGTCCTTCTTGGTCCACTGAACATGAATGTTTTGGGAGAACACATATCAATTGTATTGGTTGAAGTCATTTGTTGCTTGTACAGATGGTTTTCTTTGCCCTTCTGTTTGTAAACAAGCATGTACTGAATATTTTAGACCACATGCTTCCAGTCATTGAGTCTTCTCTTTTTGGTTACAACTATCAATCAGCATCTAGACCAATCCTAATTGTTCTCATTTTGCAAACTGTCACGTACTTTAGCATATTCAGGGCAACTACTGTCAATATTCTGTTCCAGAAATTCTTATTTACACTGGGCATCATGGCATCTTTACTTCATAGCTCATATGATCCCCTTGTAGTGCAATATGCGCTGTCTGTTTACATGTCGATGGACTTGGTGCACAGGAGTTTTCTCAGGTATCTAGTAAGTCAAAGGAGAAATTATTTTTCTGGACATGATTCAGAGCATTGACAGCTTTTAAGTTGTTAAAAAGTGAATGCTAACTTTGTCATTGGCTCTCTAGGTCTTTGTGAGAGATTTCTTTCCTAGTGCGTTGGCTTTTCTGATGAATGGGGAATCTGAAATAGTCAAAAACTTCATATTGAAGACTCTTCGCCTACAATCATGGGAGAAGAAAATCGATAGATTCCAGCTAGGAGAAGGGGTAATGCCAGCTAGTTTCAAAGTTCTCCATGATCCAGTCAGGAATAACGACACTCTGATAGCTGATTTTGGAGAGAGTGCAATAGGAAGGGTTGCTCCTGTTGATTCTGGGTTTTGGTGGATTATTCTGCTCCGAGCTTACACAAAATCCACAGGAGATACATCCTTGGCCGAACGATCTGAATGCCAGAAGGGCATGCGTCTAATTCTGAGTTTGTGTCTGTCAGAGGGCTTTGACACTTTTCCAACTCTTCTCTGTGCCGACGGATGTTGTATGATTGACCGTAGAATGGTGAGTTTCTCATAGCATTGCTATCTTATGCCTCTGCTTAGGTACATAGTAGTTGAATATCAATCTTTTAATTTCAATTCATGTAGAGGAACCAATTCTCTTTTAACCACAAATTGATATTCAATTGGTACTTCATACTTCCCTTCTCACAATGTGAAGGGATTCACAAGATTGTTGTCTAAGGGTTCTTTACATTGTTTGAACTGAAATGCTTACTCTTTATTATAAATAATCCAAATGTGTAGACTGGTTTACAAGCAGGCATTCCCATGTAAGTGCAGCATCATGCCAGTAATGAACAAATAATCAGCAGTAATGAACGAATAGTAAGTAATGCAACCTTGTAGGGTTCTTTACATGTGTGATAGATGAGACTTATAATTTGATTTCAAATGTTACACTTGTCTTTTCATGCTGCTTGATGAAAGATCTAAAGAGAGAATTTATATCATCTAACTTGCTCAAAATGTCTGATTAATATTGTGAGTAAAAAAATGAACTAGGTTTGATGTTGTCGAATGTCCCTGTTTTCCGCCTAATCTAGGTCCACGAGGTGCTAGCACATCCCGCAACTTTGTGAAATGATAAAACCGTTATGGATCTACTTATTCTCATTATCAATTCACTTTAACTCGGTTCAAAATTGTTTGTATTTTGCAGGGTGTCTATGGCTATCCCATTGAAATACAAGCACTCTTTTTTATGGCACTGAGGTGTGCTTTGCTTCTCCTAAAGCAAGATGTGGAGGGAAAGGAATTTGTGGAGCGTATTGTCAAACGCCTTCATGCCCTAACTTATCACATGAGAGGTTACTTCTGGATAGACTTAAAGCAGCTTAACGATATTTATCGTTATAAAACAGAGGAGTACTCTCATACAGCAGTCAACAAATTCAACGTGATACCTGATTCTCTTCCAGAGTGGGTTTTCGATTTTATGCCAACTCGCGGTGGATACTTTGTTGGCAACGTTAGCCCTGCTAGAATGGATTTCCGTTGGTTCTGCTTGGGTAACTGTATTGCCATTTTGTCATCACTGGCGACGCCAGAACAGTCCACTGCCATAATGGATTTAATAGAGTCACGCTGGGAGGAGTTAGTTGGAGAGATGCCTCTGAAGGTTTGTTATCCAGCTATAGAAAACCACGAATGGAGGATCGTGACAGGGTGCGATCCGAAGAACACTAGATGGAGCTACCACAATGGAGGATCTTGGCCAGGTATGCTCCTAAAACTCGCCCATGAGAAGTGAAGTCGATTGGTTCCCATTGATCTGCTCTTTCCGGAATTCGTATGACATCAACTGTATTTGATCGATAAACTAACGTGGTTTACTTTACATGTTCAAAGTGCACTTTGCTAATTGCTAAAAATTCCTCCGATATACACGTTCTTAGGTTTCGCTCTGAACGACTCTTTCAAATCAACCTCTATTCTCAAAACTCTTTTTGCTGTCACAATGTGTGTAGTGCTTCTATGGCTTCTAACTGCCGCATGCATCAAGACCGGACGACCCCTGATTGCAAGAAGAGCCATTGAACTTGCAGAAGCAAGGCTACTCAAGGACAGTTGGCCAGAGTACTACGACGGAAAGCTCGGTTGTTACGTCGGGAAGCAGGCTCGCAAATTCCAAACGTGGTCGATCGCCGGTTACCTGGTGGCCAAGATGATGTTGGAAGACCCTTCACATATAGGTATGGTATCACTTGAGGAAGACAAACAGATGAAGCCGGTTATGAGGAGATCCAATTCATGGACTTTCTAGTAGATCCATGCTTCTTTCTCATTTTCTGCAATTTATCAATCGTTGACTTGTTTTGAGTTTTTACTTCCGTCATTTAAAATTTGCTGCTCTGAACTAACTTCTTTCTCTTTTTTTCTCTAAGCAATGCTAGTATGTAGATTTTTTCCCGTGCGTCTGCCTTTTTTCTTTTTTATCTTCTAATAACTATTTCTTTTTTCTTTTCTGATTCAAATGCATTCGAGTATTCTAACACTAACAATATTCGGGAGAAAATATTACCAATTGCTTGAGAATTTGGAGGATATATAAAATGTAGAATTTTTGTATTTTGATGATTAATGTCAAAAAAGTAATTTTTTTTTACTAACGAGTTTTTTAATTGCTAATTTCTAATTCTTAGAAAATATTACCAATTGCCCCGAAAATTATAGGATATATAACATGTAGAATTTTTTTATTTTGATGGTTAATGATAAAAGAAAAGTAATTATTCTACTTGATCTAATGTTAATGTTACTTGGATAATATGTAGACATCAATTTGCAATATTTATTGATTGGTGGATGTAGTTTGAAATGATAGCCAACACTTGAGAATTTTTATTTGATTTTTCTTTAGTATAATATTTTTAGTAATTATTAAAGAAGAGTTATAAAAATTGTTTGTGGTCATATCTATTCTTTTCCGAATTATCAGCTTATCTATAAATTTGTTCATACACCAAAATGATCTCACAAAAAAATAACTGCTTTAACCGTATACAAAGTTTAAAAAAGAAGAAGAAGAAGGTAGCAGTTAAAAGACTTGTATTTTTGGTAAAAAAAAAACTTGTATTTGGAACTTTAGTTGTTTTTAGTTTATTAATGGGATATCTTCTTTACATTGTCAAATAGATATTCTATATTGCAAAACAATTATTTATCAGCTAACGATACCCTTGCAGAAATTTGTAAATAGGAGGTCTAATCAATTCAATTATTACTTACACTATCATACTCATTTCTAATGGTGCAAAATGAGTAATTTGTAAAATATTTTTATAAAAATATTTTTCATATCGTTTTAAATATAAAAATTGAATGATCAAAAATATTTTTATTATTTATAAAAATGTTCAAATATAAATTTTCATCAATAATGATAAAAAAAAATTTGGGTTGATTATTTCAAACAATATGAAAGATTATTTTTTAGAAAATATTTTTCAAATCATATATTTTTCACAAAATAAATGAAGCAACTCATGAAATCTTATCATCTCGAATAGACAAAACATTATAATAATAGGCAACAATTAGCTACATATAATGAGAAAAAATTGAGACAATTTTGAATTTGCATATAACTCTACATATATTTGTTGAAAATTATATGGTGATGATACAAGAGAAAGTTTACAAAGAATTTCTTATTAAAGCAATAATTAGCATTAGTTATTTTTGCCAATATAATGTTCACAAAGACTTCTATAGTTTTTTTTTTTTCCGCTGCTTGACCATATCATTTCTTTATTAGTAAGTCAATTCTTAAATCCGCACAACGCCTAGGTCTTCTACTGCTGATATAAAAACGCAAAGGGTCGGCAATTCGTGTTGTTGAAAAGAAAAAGGAAAAAAAGGTACCTTCCCGTCTAGGATGACATCACATCACAACCTCTTATATCTAACATTAGGGGTGATTAGTTCTAATCTAGTCCAACCCCATTCAAGAATCGGGAACCGGATTGGGATGATCGATTCCCAAGTTTTTGGGATCATGGACCGGATTGACTGGTCTTGGAACCAGGGACCGATCGGTCCGATCCGGTTCTAATAAGCCAAATCATTTATTATAATTACATTGAAATAAATAAATATACGTCCATATGGGCTTCCAAAATATATATCCCTTAATTCAAACACATATTATTAGAGAAGCAAAAAAAGTAAAATAAAAGAATCTCAAATCAACAAAATTTCAATTCACACTTTTGCCTTAGTTTTGCTCAATTTAGGGTTAGTAAGAGGAAGAGAAAAAGATTTGGAAAAGTAAAGTAATGACAAAATTTAGAGGGTTGTTCTATTTTTTTTTTTTTTTTTGGTCTAGTAAATTTAGAAAGTTGTTCAAAAAAAAATTTAAAATAAAAAAAATGATTGGTTCGGTCCTATTTTATTTTTTTCCCACCTTGGAAGTTTTTGGCCATCGTTCCAAAAAAAGAGAACAGGGGACTAGTAAATTTCCGAGAATGTTGTTCAAAAAAACCCTTTAAAAAACTTTCCAAAAACAAAATTTAGAGGGTTATTCTATTTTTATTTTTTTTTGTCTAGTAAATTTAGAAAGTTGTTCAAAAAAAAATTTAAAATAAAAAAAATGATTGGTCCGGTCCTATCAGTTTGGTCGATCCGGTTTCCACCTTGGAACTAAGAATCGGATCAATTGGCCATCAGTTCCAAAAAAGAGAACAGGGGACTAGACCGACACCCCCTTAGAATTACCTTGGATTGACTAATCCAATTTGGGCGGTTCTCGTTGTGCACCTCTATCTGACACCCTCAACATGATGCTGCTAGACTTCACCCTTGCTAACACAAACTTTCCATGATTGCCGTTAGTCTAGAGCCCCCACAAAAAATAAACAAAATAATAATTTTTCCTTATCTCACATAAAAGAAATTAAGAGTACATGGATCACTATATAAAGATAAATATCTTCTAACTTATTGAAATGAATTGCAGCTATGATGGGATCTTGCTCATATCTCAACAACTTCATTTGAATAAGTTAGAAGACATCCACAACTATATACATATTCTTAACTTTTAATATAATGCATTTGAATAAGTTAGAAGACATTTACTTATATAATGACCCATATACTCTTAACTTTCCTACGTGGGACTAAGAGTAAAAGACATACACACAGTAGCGCATGTACTATTAACTTTCTTCTTATGTGAGACAAGGAGACAGCATGAAATTAAAGCGCAAATGAAAAGTCAGGGGTCATTATGATAATGCTCAAAGGTCAGGGGTATTTTTGAAAAACCACTGGATGATTGGGCTCTTTGAAAATGCTAACCCAAAGAGAATTTTAATTTTGCTACAAATCTATCCCACCTTTAATTTCTCGTCAAATGCACTATCAGCTGTTATCAATGGAGTCTTTTCCGTGACTCAAACATTCGAAAAAAAATTACACCAAAAGTCTAAAACATTTTGTCAACGCAAATTTAAAATAATAAATCAAACAGGAAATATCAGCTGTTATAATGGTGTCTTTTCCGTGACTCAAACATTCGAAAAAAATTACACCAAAAGTCTAAAACATTTTGTCAACGCAAATTCAAAATAATAAATCAAACAGGATATATTACTTTTTAATTTTGTTCCAATCTATCCCACCCTTAATTTCTGGCCTAGTGCACTATCCAGCGTTATCGATGGCATGTCTTTTCCAAGAGCTAACATTTGAAAAAATTGCACCCAAAGTCCTAAACATTTTGTCAATGTGAATTATTTAAATCATAAATATTTTAAAATGTGCAATTAAGTGCTAAATATTTTTACTAGCATAAAATCAAATCCTTCTACGAGTGTTCAATTAATTTTGCTAACACGGCACTCTAGAGATCTAACATGGCTTTTTTTTTTTCTTTAAAATTTTTGCCATAGTTTAGTTGGCGCTAACGTCAAATGTCATGTGAGAAAATAGCCCAAATTTAAAAATATAAGGCCAAACAAAGGTTGGAGATAAAGAAAAATTATCCTGAAAGTCTTCAAAAAATTTGTTTCAAGTTGTCGCTTTAATCTTAATTTTTTTTTAGTCATTTAAGTCCTAAATCTCTTCTTCAAAATGCGCTTCAGTACTTTCATTACATTCGAGATGCATTTCTGGAGCAAACGTTCCCGGCAAGGAGCGCATGAGGGAGCAACCGGCCACATTCTGAACTGGCCTCGGACTTGCATCTCGGTAGCAATATGCACATGCATCAGTAAGCTCGACCGATTCTCCTTCAGAGCAAACTAGTCGTGTGACAATCATGTGGCCGTAGCCCCGACCGAGAATCTGGTCAGAATCAATATCAAGAGCGACATCACAACCGATTTCAAGACTTCATAAAAAGATATTACAATAGTTAAGAGAAGGCAATTTGCAACAAGTGCCTAAACCTAGGAAGCAAAATGTGATTCTCCCCTGTTCTATGTGCTGACCCAGGTTTGAAGAAGAATTCTCTACTGAGAAGAATGGTCTGTACCCAACTTGCATGCTCAAATTCATGACTTTCGTTAATCATGTGAGCTCGACGTGGATCTAACAAAATAAACAGCAGCGAATGCATTGGAACTGTATTCGGATCCCAGCTAAGAATTTCCCCATGAGACAGAAAGGAGTCTCAAGCAACTCGCCCATCTAGAGAAAAAGAGAAACATGATTCTTGAATAATGCCATTTTGGCCTTTGGTCCACATTAAAGTCTCCTTACATTCAGAAAATAGCAGACTGGTGGAGCATTTCAGGGGATGATCAACAGCATTCAATAGCATTTTGAGTGAAATACAAGACATGAGTTTCATTTGAGAGTAAAGATAGAGGTGACTCAGGCTGAATTTGGCTTATTGCAACAGATGGCTTGTTAGTAGTCTATGGCCTGTGTGCTTCACCAGTTGAATCCTTCGTGAAGGCCTAGGACTCCCAGTTATTCAACAGTTGAATCATGAATGAGCAAACTGCGCTACCATTCAAATAAGAGAAGATCAAGTGCGCAACTAAAACAACTATAGTTCTTAGTCAGGAAGATCTCGTAGAGCCCAGAGAAGATGTTTCAGAGACAGACAGTTCAGACAGGCACTTCCCACTGATGAAGTCCACAACTTCTGCAACTGTCCGATCAAGGGCAGATGTCGCTGCTGCCAAATTCTGGTGAAATTCCTCCACAGATGGCTTGCCGCAATCAACAGCGTTGCTCGCAACTTTCAAGAATATAGTGGGGACGTTTAATAGACCTGCCACATAGGCAACAGCTGCTCCCTGCAAACCAAATCCATCCCTGATTCTTTGAACTACAACAACTATAAAATTGTGATTATTATCTGAAGTAGCTCATAGCAGAGACCGTTGATACATCATCCTCCCAAAAGAGAAGCTGACACTTCAGCTTTATGAAACTATGAACAATTCATAAGACTCTGGATGCATTAATTTGGTGGTCTAATCAGAGCAAGTCAAGAATATTTTGGGGGACCACATCTCTAGAACTACTTGAGGATCTAAAATCTGGCCTCTACAACCTTCACAATGTCAGCTCCAGACTTGTGTGGCTATATAACCAAAACAATCCTTCCCTATGTTACTTTCATTTTTATCAGTCATAACACTACCATAAAGCAGGAATACTGCATCAAGATAATTTGGGAAACACAAAGAGCATGTTGGAATTTGGTGTCAGGACATGCAGTGCTCGAAATGGTGTCAGGAAATGCAGTGCTCCAAAGGGTTACCTCCATGTCTACGAGGTTAGCATTATTAGCGGTGATGAATGCTTCATCCGGTGGGCAAATATCAAAGGAGTCCCCAGTGGATAGTACTCCAGCCTGGAATATCGAGTGACTCCAAATAAAATTTCTGTATAAGATCATTATAGGTAAGAAATGTAGAGGGCAATAATTAATATGTACAACCTATGATGAGTAACTGAGTTGCAATGCATAACAAATAAACTAGATGAAAGGTGAACTATTCTGCAGATTACCAAGATCTTAAAATCATTTGGATTACATGCTTTCTCATTAAATCCATCAAATACTAGAGAATGCTCCAACTCAGTCAATATAAGTAAGCCTAAAATCTAACGAATATGATAGGGCATCTCTAAATCATGATTGAGGCTGCAGATGACAATTCTCCTGTGAAGATTACCTTGATAAGAAAGCAATGCAATCATGTAGTTGTTCAATATAATATATTATCAAGCCAAACTAGTGTAACACAGGGACTGAGCAAGTTAAATAAATTTTTTATGACTGTTTCTCAATATGTGGCAAGCATTACTGATATATATTAAAGCAAAACACATCATTCACAAAAACTGTCACGGACTGCTCTACACCAGGTAACATGATCAAACGTCCCACGTATGAATACATTTTGAGCAAGCTTGCAATATATGCATGATGACCTTCAGTTGAAGCTCCGCTGAAAGAACAGGCGTTGAGAAGGACTGTCGACGGCCAAGTCCATACGGAACACGACCCTGCAGAGAAAAAAGCATGACTTATTATCTTAAATTGCAGAAGTTGTTAAAATTTCAACATAATGCAATTGCTCTATTTTGGCAGACACCTCTTTATATTGCCAAGAATCTGATCACTGCTACAATATAAATAATATAATATGATATTTGGAATTAAGGTAGATGCACCTCCCTGTGAATATCTTGTGTTCATCAAGAGAAAAAGCATTTAAGAATCAAAAGGTTCAGATCACTTACAGGAAGGGGTATCCTTCTATGATGGAAAGCAACACTTGATACGAGAAAAACATCATTGATGTTTGCTCCTTTCGACTGAAATTGCCAAAAGTCAGTACAATGACCTGAAGTGATTATGTCTTTTAGACATGTGTGGTTAGGTGCTATGTAAATCTTACATCCCTATCTTTTGTTCCTTTAAGAGTAAGCTGTCCTCTTGGATTCTATCTACTAAAGAGAAAATAAGAAAGTAGTGGAGAGCATATAGTGTGGACAACACTGAAAGCCATATGCATAAAGGCTGAATAAAGAAGTTTATGAAAAGTAAGGAAAATGATGGCCCCTAATTGAGGAGTAACAAATCCACTTTGCAAATTTGGAATAGACGCTACAAGACATATAAGTATATTTCAGAAGCCTCTATAAAATCTACAGTTTCAAAATCCTCATACAAAGCAGCTTTACCATATAGCCACCAGCTGTGCCTGCATTTATGATGAGGTCTGGCTTCAATGCCTGGATAGATGCATAGGTCACGAGTGCTGCCGGAACAGTCCCAATGTTATTAACACCTATCGAAGAGATAAACTGAGAGAAGTTGGTAAGTCCCTTATAGGCAGATGAGCATGAAATTCAAAGCTCACGCATTGATTGCAGAGGGCATCTGATAGGTACTGAATTCTATCTGTTGGTCTTAAACAAAGATTACTGATCCATATATACTACTTGTGGTCAAAGGCTCATGTGCTGTCGAGAACAGGTAACTTCTGATTGAAGTTATAGGAAAGAGATTTGCAAATCTGAATTAGGTAATGAAAAACAAATGAGCTAGAAAAGACCCACAGAGGATTTAGATATGCTATATCAGGTTAAGAGAACTCTACAGAAACTCATTTGTTATGTCTATGTGGGTGGGTACAGATGAACAAGAAGAGGAAGAAACTCATTACTAAGCTTGTGTCATCTTAATGCACATGGAGTTTCAAATTTAATGAATATCAAGAGGAAGGCCAAACTTGTCCTATGCCACCGTAAGTCAAATTGTTTTCTGATGTCGGCATTGTGCAGCTAGGAAGAACTCATCGAAAGAGGAAAATCATGGTAAATATTGGTCCCATGGAAATTTAGCTGACTGAACTTTGTTGTTCCTAGCATATCTATAACACTGAAATCTAGCTAAGTACACTGAATGGTACCACCACGGTGCTTGAACTCAAATATTCTATAAAAGTTTCATTTTCTCGATACAGTAACCACTCTTTTAGTTCATTTCGGCACAGCCATTTTAGTCAAACCTTGTGGTAAGAAAAGTTTCATTCTAGTGGCTGAGGATAATATTCAAAAGCTTTCCTATATTGACTTGTGTGGATAAGGCCTAGGAGCAGGGAAATAATGGGCAAGGGAATAATAGGTATTGTTAGGTACCCACCAAGAACTAAATCTTTCCCCGGCCAAATCACGTTCAGTTGCAAATCTTTGTAAAAGCCATGGTACCGAATCCAAGGGAGACCTGGAAAACTGCATATGTGTTTTAGTTCTTGTCATATGCAAAGATAAGAAATGTCTGAGGTTAGACATCTTGCAGAATTCTCATGGCAAAACTTCAAGTGGTCCACGACATCATGGCATCGAGCATCATGGAAGGGAGCATACATCCAGAAATTTCAGGATCAGTCAAATGCTTAACAGAAGACTAAACAAGCTGTCTCCACCAATCCTGATTCAGTAAGGTTTTCTTGGACCACGGACGTATCCATGAGGTCCGAGGTTTCCTTTTGGACATTGAAGACAAAAAGAAAAAGAAAAAGGTAAAAAGAAGAACAGAAGGCTCGTCTTGAGCATTATTAAAGTGATTGAACTGATCACAAGTCAAAGCAAAGTGCAACTGAATATTAAAGGTAATGAATTAAGGACGTTGACTACAGAATTCATAATTATAGAAAGAAAGATCCTGAAATTGAAAGTCCTAAAAGAACCTACTCATAATGAGAGCAAAGCAAGTATGATAACATCATTACCATCCATGAAAAGAAAAGAAGCTTACAATGTGCTATCCTCGGCAAGATTGAACCTTTCCAGAATAGGAAGAGCCTCCGCATCCATAGCTACAATCCCAAATAAGAACCCAGTAAGAAAAACCAGAAAAACTAGAATAAACGCAACTACGAGACCAGAACATAATTACTCGCAAGATTCTGCAAGCTCATGATCCGCCGCACAAGCTGTATAAATCAGAGCTTGCGATTCTATGGAGAGACGGAGCACACCCAACATCTCTAGCTCATCAAATTCCACAGAGCAAACCCAACATCTCTAACTCATCAGATTCCACAAGGCAAACCCAACATATCGAGACGAAATGCCACTCAGCGAGAGAGAGAGAGTATACCGATGATGAAGACGATTGTGGAGATGGGTCTTTCGCGGTCGTCTTTCGGGTCGACGCTTGAAGTAACTTGGAGAAGCGACATCGAGAAGGAGCTACAGTGTTCGAACCAGGAAGACGGGCAGAGAAACCGAGTTCAAGCTCGTTGCTCTGTCTCTCTGTCTCTCTCCCCCCCGCCTCTATCCTCCCGATGAAAAGTCAGCAGTTTCATGGCGAGAGAAACGTGCTCATGCTCTTGAATTACCGTCTTCTTCTTTTCTTCTTTTTTTTTTTTTTTTATGAAACGGAATATTTTTTTTTATCTTGCATCCAATTTAATTACGGAGCCCCAGACATTATGAATTATCTTGCACTGAATGGACGACGACACGAGTATTATTTAGAATTTTTTTATACAATCAACTATGCCAATATGTTAATTACCATCTAGGATGATTGGTTCCCGATCTAATTCGATTCTAAGATGAAACTGGGAGTTGGACTAGTAGGAATGAATCTTAATTTTGGGAATTAGGACAACCATTTGGTCCTAGGACAAGGAACCCAATCAGATCACTAGTCATTTTTTTCCCACTAAAAACCGCTTATGCACAAGAATGACAAATCTTAAAATATTATATGGAAGTGATAATGAATGAAAAGTTATTCTAGGTTGGCGAAGGGAGAGTCTTACCCTAGCACGGCCCACCCGCAGTTAGCCATCGGTGTATGCGTTGGGGACTAGCAAGGGTCGCCTATAAAATAGTACGAGGTATCTTGGGTTGCCAAGCACATGCAAGTGTCAAGCGGGTCCTGTACGGTGGGACTTTGGTCCGATCTAGTCTGGTAGTTCCTAGTTTTTTTTGGTCGAATCTTACTTTATTGTTATTCTAATTCTCATTCTCAGATTTTTGCCGTGCCTCATTATCGAGTGCAATAATCGAAATTCACACTTGAAACTAAATCATCCCTATTTCAACTTCCTGAGAAAGTGATGATTTGAATTCTCTATATTTCCTTTCTCATATGTGAAAAGTAGCTACTGAGACAAACTATGATGGTTCCTAATTTGGATGGATTATTTTGCACATTTATATTATCAACGGAAGCACTGTGATTTATATTTTTATAGCGAAAATCCCTTTTAATCCATGTTCTCTCAATTTTTTATCCTAACATTAGCATGGTTTGTGGCTCGAAGATTGCATTGTTGTCAAAATCCTACTCTTCAATCAATCTTTTGAATTGGTGCCCGTCACTGTCATGTCCTTCGTGTCCTTCCAAACTTATGGTCAAAAAGATAGGGAGACCTTTTCATAAAATCAGGCTATTGGCTTACTACATTCCAATCTGCAATGTCACCATTTCAAAAGGGTGGGGCCTCGATTCTCTTTCAACTGTGTCTGCCATGCGAGAAGATTTTCGTCGCGAGATTTATGGAAGAGATATCTACGCTCCATAAATATCCACCCACCTCGCTAACAGAGACGAGGAATATCTGGATCGGACCAATTCCCTAAATGATTACAAACTTTAGATTTAATTTTAAATCTCTCCTGAATTTTATTTTTTTAAAAATCTCAAACTTTAAACGAAGTCCTAAATTTATTCCGAATTTTTTTTTATCTAAGAAAAATCATAAATTTTAAGTCTAATCCCAAATTTGCCCTCAATTTTGTTTTGTTAATAAAAAAAATCACCAACTTTTAATTTGTTTTCAAATCTATTGGTCATCAAGTTTCAACATAATGTAGCATTTCTACGTCGATAATAAATATACATAAGAAATACGACATGGAAAATTATTTTCAAAATAAAATCATTCTAGGATATAAAAATTAAAAACAGCTAATTGCATCTTTTGAACAAAGGGCTAGAGGGACAAGTTTAGGACTAGAGTAAAATTGATAATTTTTTTTCAACAAAAAAAAATTGGGATAGATTTGAAATTGAACATAAAATTTAGGATTTTTTATGAGATAAAAGAAATATTTAGAGTGGACCGGAGACTAAACCTAAAGTTAGGGTTTTTTCTAATACCAAAAAAGTTTCACACAAATTTAGGATTTCTATTGACACTAAACTTAGAGTTTGGGATTTTTAACGGAATTATCCCCATCTAGATCGCATAAAAGAACCAAATTTTTGAACTGCAACGATAGAGTGACAATTATGAGTGCCCCACAAGACCCACATAATGTAAACATTGAGATGCGTTTGACTCCTCGTCACCTCTTCGACCGGCACAACGAAACAAGGCGCAAGGAGAGCTCATCTCCAGTCCAGACACCCTGCGTTTCAAGCAAAATGTGAATCCAGAAAAAAGTGTCAAAGGGGCCGATCTGGAAAAAGGAATGTCAAAGCCGGCCGGCGATTCTGCTACTTAAACTGGAGACCGTGATTACTGTTTGAACCCCATGCGACTGTTGTCATTCCAAACATTACCGCAACCCAAACCACAGAAATGTCCAGATGCGACTTGCACGGATGATTCACGAGAATAAGTCTGCCCAGCACAATATAGCAAATGATTCGATCGTACATATGATTCGACGGGTCTTGCGAAAAAAATTGACTTCCGTACATGTCAAACACGAACCATCTAGTAGTACATTCCTGCACACACCATCCTCAGTCGCTCAACTTGAATAGCTGTGTGAAGCTGAATTCCAACAGGCACGCGTTAATGCCATCTACATACAAATCGGATAAGTTCTACATCAATCGATGCCTCAGAGGTCAGCAAGGCACTTCCCATTGACGAATTCAACGACTTGACAGACAGTCTGATCGAGGGCAGCAGTAACCGCCGCCAAATTTTGCAAGAATTCCTCTGCAGTCGGTTTGTCACCATCCACAATGTCGGTCACTGCTTTTACGAAAACTGCAGGAACTTTCAAGATATCGGCTACATAAGCAACAGCTGCACCCTACATTTTCAAACGTTGGTAAAACCAGTTAGCAAGATGTCATGCATACAAGAAATTAACGGATGAAAGAAAAGAAGAAGAAGAAGAAAGATTCTGATTTGATGTTGGTTACGACTTACAGGTAGCCAACAGCAAAGTCTTCTTCATAGAATGGCATCATATAATCAAAAACTAAAACCAAAATGGTCAACTATAAGACAATTGCCATGCTACATGTCACAAATTAATAGCATGTGCTTAATTGATACATGAGTTTTAACTCGTCGAAATCTACCACCTGAGTTGGTAACAAGACTTAGCTACCAAGGTCATCCATTCATGTGCAGACTAATAGAAAGGAAATAAAAGAATACCTCCATGTCTTTGATTGTCGCATCATTTGCAAAAATTGTTGCTTCATCTTGTTGGGACATGTCCAGAGAGTCTCCAGTCGACAGCTTGCCAACCTGAAAGGTGCATAAATTTAATGAAGCTGACTCTACTCTGATATGACCCACTAGAGACAGAGATAAAACCATATATGTGCAGTCTCTCTGATGCAAGTTCCTTTCAAAAGTCAAATGCACTATTTAGCACAGAAACAAGATGATCTTATACTGCTTGTCAAAGGAAAGAGAAGCAGGATTTACCATACCGTGCAAGTGAATGCAGATAAACCTTGACTACAAGGGATTCAATAATAATAACTCTACTATTGAGAAAAGAGTAAGTTTACGAAAAGCTCTAAATTAGCCACATGGCATTTAAAGATAGAAGAATCTAAAAGTTAAACTCACATACATCTAACAATATTATCTAGTCTAGCAAGAAAAAATGCCTTGTTAAGCATCCATGCAGAAATAGAAATGCCCTGGTAGGAAAAGCAGCCTCTAGGCCCACCAGAAGGTAAGGATATA
Organism: Corymbia maculata; assembly: GCA_014182735.1. NCBI lineage: Eukaryota > Viridiplantae > Streptophyta > Magnoliopsida > Myrtales > Myrtaceae > Corymbia > Corymbia maculata. The sequence goes on along the minus strand of CM024688.1, from coordinate 23,136,268 downwards.
GGGTGAAGAAATTCTTGTTTTGCTGACAAACCCATCCTGAGGGACTTGCTACAAGTATTGTAAAAGCACCATCAGTGAAGCTACTAATCATATAACCACAGGCCTAGGGAGCATCAAGTACGTGATGCGTGTGTCTAGACAGTAGACAGTATTCCAATAAAAAGTAAGGAGATACTTTTGCAAAAATTAAAGAGTAGGACCCTGGGAAAACTGCCAAAAAAATAGTCCTCAAGGTGATCTCCAGCAACTAGATCAACTTTACATTTTCCTCTTCATCTGTCAACCTCTGACTAACATTAACAGAAAACTACAGTTCAGTTAGACCACTTGTCAGAGCTTCATGAACAATAAAGGGATATATTTGTCAGATAATAACCTGTCTCATAATATCCTAGAAGCTTGAGAGGTTCTTTTCATTGGAAGAAAACAAAAATGTGACATTGGCAGAGGTTACTTGTCAAAGGCTAACCTAAACTAACCACAGGCTATCTCCAGAAAAATAAAAAGATGCATTCACAACAAGAACTTTCTATGTCTTGACCATCCCAGCTAGCTGGGCCATTTCCTTTTGTGATTCCAAAACTCCAGAAAAACTCAATTAAGAAAAGAAAAATATAGTCACCAAGCAAACTGTTCTGAGTTTTTAAGCTAGAGAAGCCTGTCAACCAAGGCATTGATTTACCTTCAAGTTGAGCTCTTTTACAAGATTCGGTGTTGAAAATGCTGGTCGCAACCCAACTCCATACAGATCAAAAACCTGCAGAAGACAATGGAGGCAGAAAAACAGTTTGAATTATATGTTTTTGACCAAGAAAAAGGTTAGTGACAGCGTTGGCATGAATGTTCATGGTCCTAGCACCAAGACAGAAAGGATATGCGCCTGAGAAAATTTGCATTACTGAGCAAAAAGATCTGGAAACAAGAGGTAAGGCATGTAAGGCAGACAAGCAACTGAATAAACAGAATGCGCTTGTCTTTTAGACGTTAGGACCTACTACATACTTAAAGACACTATGATGTTCAGGGCAAGAAACATTGATAAACAACCTAATAACTGTCGCACAAGTGTCACCATTTTGTCAGCACCTGCAGAACTTTGAAAAATATCCCATCTAGTTTATGTCAAGTGCTAGAAAATGAAATCCAAATAAGCATTTTAACAACCAATTGACGCCAGTATAATGAAGAATGACTTACAGGGATGGGTATTCTTCTATCATGGAAAGCAACCTCAGATACCAGAAACACATCACTGATGCTTGCTCCTTTAGCCTGTGGCAAATGGGAATAAACACAAATTAGTATGCTCCATGCTATTGGAAATGTAAACTCTGAGCTGAGGAAAAGTTCAGAAAGAAAAAACTGAAGTCTACATGCTCTACAATTAAATTCTTAGTGGCATTCTTCCAACACCAAGATATCTAAATAGGTAGAGAGAGGAAAGCCAAATAAACGGAACCATATTTTAGCTGGACTGCACCAATACCAATGAATTGCAAACACGGTCACTTTGGACTAATGTGAATAGGATGATGCGATAATAAACAAAATATAATTACAACGCCAAAAAAAAAAAAAAAAAAAAAAACCTTGAAGCCACCAGCGGTACCGGCATTTATGATTAGGTCAGGCTGCAATGCCTGAATAGAAGCATAAGTCACCAGGGATGCAGAAATTGTGCCAACACTGTCGACCCCTGTCAGCATTACAGTGTATCAAACACATAAAGGTATATACCATAAGCAAGTATTACCAAGCAAAAGTCCCTCAAGTCCAAATTACATTTTGCAAGTAAATTATTTTCGTTTTGAAGAACACAAATAAACTACATACCAAATGAAGGATCTTTTCCTGGCCAGATCAAATTTATGTTCAAGTCCTTGTAAGTACCATAGTAACGAACCCAAGGGACGCCCTTAGGGAACCTGTAGCGTGTCAGATTCACATATCGAACTTAAAGCAAAATATCAAGCAAGAAAGTAATACCCCACACAGAGAGAACTTGAAAACTTAAAAACTTAAAAGATCCAGAATCAATCTCTTGAACAACTCAAGAATCGCCTATACCATATTACTCCAAGCAGAGAGATAAAAAGAACATATACTTGCAGGTTAGTTTCTGATCATCCCGACGCCTGCAAAAGGTTTTGCCTTTTCCATATTCTAATTCCTTTTTTTATGGTCAGATTCTAATTCAGTTGAGATGGTTTGCTTTTCAGTCTTAACCATAAATTAGGCCCAAATCGATAGGTAACGTTAAACGAACTCAAACCCAGAGTGGCAAATAGTCGAACACAGAAGCGACAAAAATAAAAACCCAAGATTCTCCATACCTTAAAAAGCATTTGGCAGTAACAACACAGCTCCTGAACTCCTACTATCGATCGAAAATAAAGCATAGTAGATAAGCGCAAAGATCAGCAACTAATGAAGAAACTCACAAGGAGTTTTGATCCTCGACGAGCTGAAACCTGTTGACCACTGGAAGCGCTTCAGTTTGCATAGCTACGCGCCCCCAAATCAACCATGGAAGAACACCCAAGAAAAACCACGTCATCAATTACCCAACAACACGAAAGGATTCCGCAGGGCTCAGAAACGCAAAAAGGGAAATGAATAAGTACCGATTAGGATGACGATGGTCGAAATAGGACGCTTCTCAGCTCCGACCACCGTGGCTTCCTCCGCAGCGCCCGATTCGTCGCCGTGAGGAGCCATCTGGGATTTCGCCTCTTCGCGTTTGCGGATCAGTGGGCGCACCTCCTACGACGAGTGTCCAAGGAAGAAGAAGAGACGAGGGAACGTGCGAGGAAGAGCACAAAATAGAACAGGATGGTCCTGCTTTCTGTCGGGAGATTGACATTACAGAGGAGAGAGAATATTATTGATCGACGAGGTTCGGTGTCATTTTAGGTTGATGTCATCCCTCAATTTTTAAGAAAATCATCTATTTTACTTTTTCAAATCCTAAAACTTTTAAAAAGTATCACGGTTCCATGTATATAAAAATTTAAAAATAATCAAATAATATCTGAATTTTAACATCATGTATAATATGATCTATAAAATTTTAATTTGTTTAATTTTATTTCCAAATTTATTCATAATTTTATTTTCCAAAAAAAATCTTTAATTCAATATGTATTATTATTTTTTAATTTTTAATTTTTCTTTTGTCTCAAAAAAAACCCTAAACTTTAATTTTAGTCCCAAATCTACCCCGAATTTTGTTTTGTCTAAAAAAATCTCAAATTGGTACACATATGACAAATTTATCCAAAATTATTTGTTTGACCACCAAAAAAAATTACCATATATTATTTTCCGTTAAATTTTACCGTCAAATTTCTAAATTAAATAATACGCCGCAATTAACGAGTACACTAATCTGGGGTTTTACCCTCTGTTTGTACTAAAAAAATCACCAATTTTTTTATCTGTTCTCAAATATACTCTATGGTCTAGTCACAACTTAACATTGCATTTTCACATAGATAATAAATACACATAAACAAGATGTTATAGAAAATTATTTTCAAAATAAAACCATTTTAGGATATAACAAATTAGGGATTACTAATACGGCTTTTGGACAAAGGCTAATGAGGGCAAATTTAGGATTATAGTAAAATTTGATAATTTTCTTTTTGACAAAAAAAAAATTGGGATAGATTTGGGAATAAATTAAGAGTTTGGGGTTTTTTATGAGATTAAAGAAAAATTTGGGGCGATTTGGGACTAAACCTAAAGTTTGAGGTTTTTTTGAGAAAATTCGGGGCGATTTGGGACTGAACCTAAAGTTTGGGGTTTTTCTTGAGACAAAAAAAGTTTGGGGTATATTTGGGACTAAACCTAAAGTTTGGGGTTTTTTTCAATTCATCCATAAACTTTTCATGCATATTTAATTTAATTATCAGGTTATATAAAAATATTTAACATTATTCATAAAATTAATTAATTAAAGAATGATATTGAATATATTTATAGAATTCAAAAAATTAGATTAGATAAATATAAAATATTCGAAGATTATATTAAATAAAATAAAAATTTAATGATGATATTACATATTAAATCAAAATAAATAATTATTTATGAATTTTTCTTTAAAATTTTTGGTGACGTGACGTGGTGTTAAAAAATGTCAGTAATCAGCGGACGTGATTTAACACATTGTTGACTTGAATTTTTATTTTTGATGCTGACTCTTTCTCCTTCTCTCTCTCCATTCACCATCCTGGTCATGCCGTCATCTTCTTCTCCTTTAACTTAAACCCCACATAGTCCAAATCAAAACGCACAAAAATCTAATATCCCCACCAATACAAAGCTTCGAGCGGCCATGTCCGACCTCAACGTTGGCATGGACAGGAGTCACCGTACACTGGGGTTGATGAAGCTAGAGCGGTAATGGCTCAGAGCTCAATGGAGCTCGATCAACCATGGCCATGAGCTCGAAGAAGCTCGAGCCGCCATAGCTGCAAGCTTGACGAAGCTCTAGCAGTCATGGTCGAACTAGACAGAGCTCTAACAACATTGAGCCAATTCACCAAAGCTCGAGCTCCATGGCCCATGAGCATGAAGAAACACTAGTTGCCATGGCCGAGTTTGACAAAACTTGAACAACCATGGACGTGACCTAGAACAAGCTCAAATGGATGTTTGGAAAAGTTTCAGCCACCGTGACCTCATGGTCGAATTGGAAGGAACTCAAAACCATGGTTGATCTCGACAAAACTTGAGCAGTCTTGACTAAGTTTCATGAAGATTGATGTGACAGGATATTTATATTCTTGCGTCTAATTTAGCAATTTAATTGTTCATATCAACAAAAATTGTTTGATGATAATAAATTATAATGGAAGATCTGATGATAACACGTGTCAAAAGTTAGTGAGATTGTTCTAAATATAAAAAAACAAAAGTTAGATGGACGGTTTTGAATTTTTAGACAAAAGTAGAGGAGCAAAGGTGACATTTCACCAATTTTGCTGCCTCATATTATAAAAAAGAATAATCGAAAAGTGTCACGAGCCCTTTGCCAGTGCTTTGATCCGGGTTTGTCTCGAGGACATCATCCATGGCCACTTCAGTCAAGCACGCCTCAACATATCAGACGTGTATAGTACATGAGACGTTTCATAATTTATTATTTTTTAGCAAATTCTACATGGTGCCATCTAAAATACCCGCAGTGCCTACTCGTATTAGAATAAACAGTATCTAAAAACTTTTCAGGGGATTCAACTATTCAAATTCTGTTATTTCGTATTCCCTTGATATATATTAATTGTACTGTTGATTAATAGAATTGATTAATCTTGAGTGAAAAAATTTCACTCTTATATGTACAACTTAAAAGAATAATAATAAAAAAAAAGACAATGTCATGTAAGTATTAAAGAAGTAAAAAATGTATGTACATTTTTTACTGCTTATATATATATATAAGCAGAAAAATGTAATAGGAAGATTATAAGAACTATCTTAAATTTTATTTTTCTCCTTACATTTCAAACAAACAATTATCATCGTCATTCCTACGATGGAATCAAGTTGCATTTCTCTTTCGCACATAATTTACTAAATAATTATTTTTTATTTCTTAAATTATCCCGACCCCTTAAAAATCCAACACTCACCCATACTCTTTCCTTGACTCGATAGGGTTGCTATGGGCCCGTTTGGTTCAGTTTTGGGCAAATGCCTTTAGGAAAATGCCTTTAGGAAAATGCAAGTATCTTTAGGTTGAAGGGGTTTTCCGAAATGCAAATATTGTTTGGTAAAATGAAAATTTTCATTGCAGTGCAAAACAACTTTGGCCTAAATACCGTTTGGTAAACACTATATTTTGTAAGGCACTTTGACTAAATTTATTTTTTAATAAAAAAATTGTAATATTTTTTTTTTTAATTTATTCACCTCCGGCGGCCGATCGCGGCGCGCCGGACAAGACCGCCCGAGGTCGGCGACCTCGGGCGGTGGTCGGCCGTCGCCGTCGCCTCGGTCGCGCGAACCCGAGGCAACGACAACGGTCGCCTGGGGTCGTGACCCGCGACGGCGACGGTCCCCTTTGGGCGCGCGACCCAGGCGATGGCGACGGTTGCCTTTGGGCGCGCGACCCAGGCGACGATGACGGTCGCCTGGGCTCGCAACTCAAGCGACGGTCGTCTCCGTTGCCTGGGCACGTGACCCAGGCGAACACCGCCGGGGTCGCGCAAGCGACCACCGCCTGGGTCGTGTGACCTTGGCTAGCGGTCGCCGACGTGGGGGACGCCTTGGCCGGCGGTCGCCTAGGTTGTGGACGCCTTGGCCGGTAGTCACCGGTGTTGGGGACGCCTTGGCCGGCGATCTTCGGCCGTGTCGGCTCCTCGGAGAAGATGAACAGTGCAACTTGCATTTGCAAGATGCAACTCCCCAAAGTCACTCCAGAAGTCCCTTGGGCTAAAGGCCTTTAGAAGGCTTTCAAGATGCAATTGTATTTGGTAACGAACCAAACGGGTTCACATTTGGCCAAGGGGCTTTTGGGGCTGAAAGCCCCTTGGCAAAGCTGAATCAAACAGGGACTATGTCTCCTTCTCTCTAGTGCGTGTGCTGCAATTTCTCCTTCAAAGGACGTCGACAACTTTGAGTCTGAGGTCGGCAACGATTGCCTTGCCAGCTCAAGGCTAGATCAAGGTCGACAACCTTGATCTGGCGGCCATAACCAAGCTTTACTTCAAAGCTTACACGGCTTGTTAGCTTGTTGAAGCCGCTTGCGAGATCGAGGCTGTCCTCAGAGGACCTATGCAACCACAAACCGCAGGCTCTAGTCACTTAAGTGGCCTTGCCTTTGCAGGTCATGAGCAATCTAGTCATGGATAGAGACGGATGTGTGGAGAGGGTCGCGGGTAGAGAGAGGGCAAGGGTATCGACATCGGCGTCGGAATTGAGCTATGAAGTCAAGTAATTGCTCAACGGTTGGGGGTTGCTCTCGATTATTGATGTGCTCTGCTGCTATAAGAAAATGATTTTTGTAATTATCCCAACTGTAATTCTTTTAATGAAAAAGAAAAGAAATTCGTTTATGTTTACTGTTGTACTTCTATCTAGATTTGTTGAAATTGGTCATAGACCAATCTCTAAACCCAATATAAAAGGTTGTAGACCAATCTCTAAACCCAATTAAAAGGTTGAGTCATTTTATGGGTTAGTTATATTTAGTAAATGAATTTAGAATGGCAAAAAATATGGATGTTAAATGGGTGTGAAAATTACACAAATTCAATTCACATTTATGATTCTCTTTTCATTTTTTATGAGAAAATAACAGAATATTTGGATTGTTGCAAATTAAGAAAAGTATTGGTGGGCCCCCAAAATGGATGTAGCTTCATCCTTGTTAAAGATGTCAAGATGGCTTCTTCCCCTCCCCCCTCTCAAATATTTTTCATTTTTTATTAGCTAGTTATTGTAAATTTCTTCTATTAATTATTGGAGTATATCTTTTGTAGCTCCGTTTGACATTGTTATTTTTACTATTACTATTTAGTATCTTAAATCTATTTGTTGCTGTGATTTTATAAATTCATTATAAAGTGCTAACTTTCTCTTATTCTTCATTGTGGTCAACACAAAAATTAAAAATTCTAGATGACGTTTTATTAAAGTTCCTATCAATCCTGCTAAAGAAATTGTGTCTCACATGGGATTGCCCTGAATTTCTAGATATGCTACAAAATATTCCAAGGACCCCACCTGAAAAAAGCATCGGACAGCGCATTAGACATAATGGAATGGGATGGCCTTGTCTAAGACATGGAAAAGAACGCAGGACCTCCTGGTTCATCTTCTAACTTGACAGTAGTGATTAAGAAAAAGCATCTCTGAATGCCATTATTGTACATTTGTTGCAGAGAGTCCTCTTATAGCCTGTATAAGGCATGGGCTGTAACTTCCAGGACCCAGAGAGGTTTTCAATAATAAAATGGTGTGATTAAATGTGAAAACCATATGAGGCTAAAACCTCTCCCTTTTCTCTTCGAAACCTATTGGGTACTAGAGATCTTAGAATAATAAGATAATACCTCTCCTGATAGCCCTCTTTGCACCCACCTTCATAAGAATCTTATGCATCAGAATTCTGAGGCCAGTATGCCTTAAGTCTGGAATAAGAACTAAAGTTGAATGTTAAAAGTCGGTCACGAATGAGTAAGGCCTGGGAGGCCCCGTTGGAGGGCTTAATACCTACATCAACTTTGATCTTGTTCCTAGCATAACTTATCTTTTAGTCAAAATAACAATTTTATCAAAATGACATATACTTATGAAAAGCTTTAAGTTAGTTGACTTGACGGATACAAATTTTCATAGATTAGATCAAATATAGAAGTAATTTAGTAATATGAGTTGAGTCGAGTAAGGGTCATGTCAACTTATGTATGGATCACTAAATAAGTATTGCCTAGAAATGAGCCACAATTTGAGTTAGGGTGTTTTTAACGAAATCCAAACCCAATTCGATTCACTTGACCTTACTAAATTCCTGTACATGAACCCAAAAGTAGAACATTGACTATTTTTTTTACCACATAGAAAAGCTGAGTTTCTGATTCTTCCAGGCTTCAATGCCTTTTTACGTGAAAAATTAGTACTTTTCATTCATGTACTTTCACACTCTTTCAATCAAGTTACTGTAATTTGTCTAATCAAATAATTTCTCTTTCACAAATTTGTATAACCAAGTCCCTTAGACTTGCCGTGGGACAACATTAAAGTTTGATGTGGATATATATAAATTTATAGTAGATGCCACATCGAAAGTATTTTATCCACATCATATACCGAGATTGCCTATATTGGCTAAAGTTTTACGAACACATCCAAGTGGGGGTTCACATGTTTTATTCACGAGATACTTTAGTGTCGCTTGCTAGTTGCATAAGCTAAATTTGGTTAGATTTGGCATTGGAGGGCCTTAATTTGTGATAGTAGATGTAATTATATAAAGAAATTAAAAAGTTAAAAGTACTTGATTGGAAAAATAACTGATAATATAACGATAACAAGTGATCATCTTTTCTATCGTTTCATACTATTGGTATGCTTTAATTTAGTCAAAGTAGAAAATTCAGCAAATAAGAAGCTGCCAGTGGAAAATTTGCTTGTGAAAAGTCCCTCTCGTATGATGACTATTAGTCTGTGTTCCCCTCTAGAACTCGACATCATAAGCATTAACGATATGAAAAGAGCTTTTGTTTCCTATAATCAGTTCACTTTGAAATTGTTAGATTATGCATATTATGTAGTCTTGATTGATGGCCAGTTTTGATTGGAAGTTAGGACAGAAAGATTTGATTATTATTATGTCGGATAGACTAGCCACTCCCATTTGAGAGAGAGAGAGATTGCAACATTCAAGAATTTCATTCAATCCACTCTATAGTTTCTTTTCTTGAGAGGCAAAGAGATGACAAGTAATACAGTTCACACAAGAAACAATTCAAGAAGTTGAAATTTCCTACAAGCTAATTTGCTTGAAGTTTTAGTTACCTTTGTCAGAGAAACTAGCCATTCCCTTTTAAGTGAGAGAAAGAGATTGCAAGATTTAATAATTCATTCAATCCCACTCTATAGTTTCTTTTCTTGAAAGATAAACAGTTGACAAGTTATACATTTCATACAAGAAACAAATGAAGAATATTTAAAAACCCTAACAAGCTATTTTCACCATAAGCTTTTAGTTACCCTTGTGTTTCTTTGGACCACCCCATATCACTTTTGGAGAAAAACCCTCACCCCTATTGAGGCATAAAGAAGCTAACTTTGATTCTAGTGTCGATCACCACATAGATGCCCACTGCAATCAAAAGCTTGCTCAGTGTGCCGAGCACCCAGTTGACCCGCCAGCTCAGGCCGTACATCTTGGGCCTCTTCATCTTAAGCCACATGAAGCACGAGTAGGCCAGGGTCATAGAGTGCAATCCCGCCAATGAGCCTTGCCATGCTCCCCAGGAACGAGATCGCTACTGCCACGAAGAAGCAGTCGCACTCGAACATCGCCCGGCTGATCGCCCTGCCCCACCACAGCAGAGGCTTCTTGAACTTCACGATGAACTTGGACTTCATGTCGTTGAACATGGGCATGCAGTAGATCTGGAACGAGCTCATAGCATTGATGATCACAAACAGGATCACGAGCCCAAGGATAGACTGCACGATGTCCTTCCCGTGGATCGCATATATGGCTGTCAACATGCCACCGTTCTCAGGTATCTGTGACGATTGAAATGAAAGATACAACGTCAGTCGAAAATCATTCTCCTAAACCGTGTTATTCAAGAAATCGGAGGGGGATTTATGTTCATACCTCTTGGCCATATGCCCAGTAGCTTGCACCGGCGAGAGGGAATAAGTACACCGCGATGATTGCGAATGCGACCTTTGTACCCCCTCCACATTGGCACTCTTGAGGGATGCTTCTCACTCGAAGGCATAGTGGCCTGCAAAAGAAAAAAGAAAATGCAAACGAAATTATAAGAAACTCGACTTAGCAAAAGTAATTATAATATGAATCAAGAATTTTTATTTCCAATCTTTTATGATTACAGTAGATTTAAACAAGAGGGAGATTGTTGTCATCCGATGACCTCAAATGTGTAGTGACTGACGAAATTCTTCGAAGTTTCAAATTAAATGACGAGTAAAGTCCATATAATTTAAAACGCCAAATCTTACAATGTTTGTTTACTCAAAAATAAAGAAATTAATTGATTTTTCTGTCACCGCACATGGTGTAGAAATTCTTTTAATGGTCAATATGGTAACCATCAATGCATAATTCATCAAAGTCACAAAAATTTGGAGAGGTTTAAGTGGGGACATCACTATAATAAATAAGACTTAACTCTTTCGTGATTTAGACAATAGAAATAGCACTTGATTTCATTAAGATTTTAACGAGAACCCAATGTCATTAAGGTTTTGTATTCTATTTTAAGGGGGAAAGTACAGCGCGAGTGCCAAAACTTGGCATAAAGGGACATTTAAGTGCCAAAAGTTACAAAAGGTATACTTAAGTGCCACTTTTAAAAAAAATTGGATCACTTAAGTGCCAAGTCGCCGGAACCCTGCCGGAAATCTTACGTGGCAATTTTTTATTAATTTTCTTGCCTACATGGCTCGTCGGAAACTGAATTGGCCAAAAATCAGCCAAAACGACGTCGTTTTGGCCGACGTGGATTTAAAAATTATTAATTAAATAATATTAAATAATTAAAAATATATTATTATAAAATGATTTTATTTTAAAAAAGAAAAAGAAAAAAGGAGGGGATCGATGAGGGCCGTGGCCGGTGCAGGCGGCCGACGGCCCTTGGCCCGGCCGGGCGGGGCCGCGACCCTCGCCGGATTCGGGGAGGGTCGCGACCCTCGCCCCGATCCGGCGAGGCGCACAGCCCTCGCCGGGCCGACCGGGGTTGCCGGTCACCGGCCGGGGCCCGATGACCCCGACCAACCTTCCCCCACCGTCGCCGGCCCTTCCCGGTGAGGTGGGGGCGGCGACAGCGGCGGCGGCGAGGGCCGCACAGCCCTCGCCGATCCCCTCCTCTCTTTTTTTTTTTTTAAATAAAATTGATTTTAATTTTTCAAAAATCTGACGTAGACAATTTTTTTAAAAAAAATTGCCACGTGGATTTTTTATTTTGAAAAAAATGCTCCGTCGAGAAATGAAGTCGCCGGAAAATGGACACATGGCAATTTGGCCGGAATTTTTCGCGATTGGCACTTAAGTGATCCCTTTTGCTCCGATTTTGGCACTTAAGTGTACCTTTTGTAACTTTTGGCACTTAAGTGTCCCTTTGTACCAACTTTTGGCATTCCAAAGGTCCGCACCTCCTATTTTAAGTAAGTATGCTTCTAGATGATGTTGTAACTTGCATTTGAAAAGGAGGACTAGGTTGGGACGGTGGTTTCAGTCTTTCAGATCATCTCCCTCGAAGGAAGCTGGTGCCACCTAAGCCAGCGAGGACCGTCGGATTGGAATTTTGTTCGATTGTGATGGAAAGTCAAAGGGCAAAAGGAAAAAGTCAAAAGTCAAAAGTCAAAAGTCAAAAGTCAAAGGATCGATAGACCCAAAGGCGTTTCTGCTCCCATTCCATACGCAAGAGTCCGCAGAGGAAGTAACGCCATTAGTCCCACAGCAAACGTTAACAATATCGTCCCCATAAGCAGGTGTTTACTTCGACCGCTCCTAATTTCCAATCCGAACCATCCCTAGTTTTCCTTCCCCTCCTCCACGCAATTCTCCGTTCTTGAAATTGGCCATTCTGCATGAAAATCATCCTAAATTTTATTACCGAACATAGAAAATTCCGAATGTCACACACTTTCGATGAAAGGTTCAATCATGTCATGGCTTCTTCTTGTGATATCCATGATCTCCTTCTTCTCCGATGCTATTGCCACTTCAGCTTCAACTTCAACTTCAGTCGAGTGTCTCCGCGTCGACCAAAGATCACTCTTGCTTGAGCTGAGGAACAGCCTTGTTTTTAAAACCTTCACGTCATCCAAGCTAATGCTGTGGGACCAAAGCGCTGATTCATGGAGCGGCGTGAGGTGCAAGGACAGGCTCGTTGTGGGAATCGATTTGAGTGAAGAGTCAATCTTTGGTGGAATCGACCATTTGTCGAGCCTCTTCAGGCTCAAGTTACTTTTAAGCCTGAAATTGGCGTTCAACGACTTCAACTCCTCAGTGATTCCATCCAGCTTCACAAATCTCAGCCACTCAGTACATCTCAACTTGTCCTATGCCCAATTTGCTAGGCAGATTTCGGCAGAACTATCGTGCCTTACGAAGCTACGTACTCTTGATCTCTTTTATTTTTCTGAGTGGGGTTCTTTGAAACTTGAAAAGCCCTCTTTGAGGTCGCTAATTGGGGATATGGGGGAGTTGAGAGAGATGTACCTCGAAGAGGTCAGTATGTCTGCTGAGGGAAGTGAGTGGTGCAATGTGTTGTCCTCTTCGGTGCTGAAACTTGAGGTGCTGAGCATGTCTTACCGTTCTTTGTCCGGTCCTATTGATGCTTCTCTTTTGAGTCTTGCTAATCTATCCATCATTCAACTCGGTGACAATAACTTGTCCACCATAGTTCCTAGTATCTTAGTGAACTTTGCCAACTTGAAAACACTGAGCTTATATGGTTGTGGCCTGCAGGGAGACTTTTCTAAAAATATCTTCACTGTACAAACACTTCAAACCCATGACTTATCACTCAACAAATTTCTTCAGGTTTCTTTGCTTGACTTTTCGGAGGATAGTTCTCTCGAGGCTCTATTCCTTAGGGACACCAATATTTCAGGGAGGCTTCCGAATTCAATCAGTAATCTAAGAAAGTTATCAATATTGGATTTGTCTAATTGTAGTTTGAGTGGATCGATCCCAATTTCAATAGAGAACCTGTTAGAGGTGACTTATTTGGTCTTATCTAATAATGCTTTAACAAGTCAAATCACCTCCGTTGGTTGGGAGGACCTTTTGAATATTGAATTTTTGAACCTAGAAAACATTTCATTGAAAGGCGACATTCCCCCAACTCTGTTTACACTTCTCCGTCTTGAGATGATAGAGCTTTCAAATAATAGATTTTCTGATCAGCTTATTATAAATCCGAATGTCTCTTCATATCAACTGGAGACCCTTGATTTGGGTAGCAATCTGTTACAAGGGTCAATACCGGCATCCATATTTGAATTGCAAGGGCTTAGTTACTTCCACTTTCTTCCAATGATTTTAGTGGCTCGATGAATACCAATGTCCTTTAGGGATTTGGAAAATTAACTTTTCTTGATCTATCATATATATGGCTTGTCCGTTAAGGCTATGGCGTCTACTTTTGCTACTGTATCCTCTTTCCTTGCATTTGACCACTCATATTTGGCTTCCTGCTAGTTGCGGACATTGCCTTAGAATTTGGCTAACCAGTCCGATTTGACCTACCTTGACCTTTCCCACAATTATACTCAAGGGGAGATACCACAATGGATTTAGACGTTGAGAAAACTTCTATTTAAATCATTCTTCTAATTTCTTTGGAGATTTGGAAACACCTTTGCGCAATCTTACTCCTACTCTACTTTATGTCGATCTCCATTCAAACATGCTTCGAGGAAATTTGCTACCCCTGCCGTCATGGGCTGGCTACTTGGATTTCTCAAGTAACAACATCACTTTTGTTATTTCGAATAACATTAGCGACCACTTATCATCATCCACGTTGTTCTTCTCCCTTTCATAGAATAATTTCCATGGGTCCATCCCAAAGTCAATTTACAAAGTTGCTTATTCTATATTCTTGAAGTGCTTAACCCATCACATAACCTTTTGAATGGGACTATTCTTGATTGTTTAATGAAGTCATCCCTCAAGGTATTGAATTTTAGAAATAACTAGTTGAGTGGTGTTATTTCGCAAAATATCTTGGCAACATGTGGTCTAAAGACATTGGATCTGAGTGAGAATTTATTGCAAGGGTAGATTCCGTTGTTGTTGGTAAATTGCATGACATTGGAGATTGTGAACATGGGGGACAATCAAATAGACGAGATATTTCCATGCCATTTCATGGCTTCATCAAGTCTTCGTGTCCTTATTTTATGATCCGACAAATTGCACAAGGAAATTGGATGTCTGCATAGTCCTTGCACCTAGCGGATGCTTCAAATCACTGACCTGTCTTCAAATGATCTTGGTGGAACACTGCCTACGAGTCTCCTTGCATCTTGGGAGGCTATGAAGGCCAATTTTGACTTTAATCACCTGCAATATTAGTTAAACTGAATGAGAAGGCTCCATTATCAAGATACAATGAGTGTAACCTTCAAAGGTTTGCAGCTGGAACTTGTCAAGATTCTAACTATTTTGACAACAATCGACTTCTCGAGCAATAGATTTGAGGGTCCAATACCAAACACACTTGGAGATCTCAAAGCACTATATTTCTTCAACCTATCTTATAATGCCATCTCAGGTTCAATTATTCATATTTTAGGGAATACAGATCAGTTGGACTCACTAGACCTAACGATGCGGAAGCAATCAACTTAACTCCATTGACAAATTCGGTATTGGCACTATTGATGTTGACCCAAGTCAAGATAAACTTTGGGTAAAACGTGATTCAATGGATCAAAGCTGGAGTTTTTGAATAAAATGGTTTATTTGAAATAAGTCATCTCATATTTCTAGATAAAATGATTATGTTTTGAGATTTGCTGAAATATTGTGAGATATGATAATATATGATTAGATATAGTGAGATATTGTGAAATATTTTGTTAGTTTCTAGAAATTTATTTTCCTGATATGTTACCTGTATTTTTGATAAAGAGCCTAGGGTAGACTTATTATTCTGATATGCTAACTATATTTTTGGAAAGAGCTTAGGTTAGATTTATTTTCTTGACATACTAGCTGTATTTTTGGAAAGAGCCTGGTTATTATTTTTCCTAAAAATAGAGAAAGCATCTCAATTGTAAGGGAGACGATTTGATGAATGAAAATTTGTGAGATTTTCTCTGTGAGAGTAAACACCTTTTGAAGAGTGGATTATTCCTTTCTTGGTCTCTTTATCTTTGGAGCATAGATTACTCCTCGGTAGTGAGTCAAAAAACCATTTATCTTTGGTTGATGGGTTTTCCTTTAGGCCTTGATGATGAGCTTTTCCTATCTCGAAATCCTTTATCCTTGGCGAGTGATTTGTCTTTTAAGCCTTGGTGTTGAACTTCGTTGATCATGATTTTCATTCTTGGTTGGTGGCGCGGCCTTTATACCTTGGTGGCAATCGTAATCTATCTTTTATCGTGTTTTCTTTAACCTTCGACATCTATCCCCATACACATCATTCCAATACACTTCACCCGAAATTTCCACGTTTCCCAATCACTTGCCCACGCAAGCATTGTTATGCCTCGACCCTTGAGCTTGCAACAACCCCAATTCACTTGTGATATGAAATGTGTGACATCCCAGGTTCTATTGTTGACTAGTTCATTTTATCTTATCAATAAGGACATGTGGAAACAAAACTAAACACGCCCAGCCAACAAGTAGGGATAATAGAAAAATGCAACAATAAAGCAACCACAGTACTTCTTTTATTTATCTGCAAAGGTTAGCATAGGGAAACAGTATATATAAGCCTTACTTCGGGTAACTTTCCAAGGCCAACACAAAAAAAGACTAAGCTTGGCTAACGTATCATAACAAAAAAAAGGGGAGGGTCAATCAAAAAGAGATTAGGCTACAAATGTCTAATCACTAGTCTCGAAAGGGTCAAACTCGCTCAACGAGGGGTCCATCACCACGTCATCAGGGGGATCAAGGTCCATCGGATCCCAAACCTTGTTAACCAGCCCCTCGTGCGGTGTAGGCCATCATAATCTTTTAGGGGACCATATATCATGTCCCTCTGCCTGACATACCATGGCTTGAAAACATGTGACACGTAATGGTCCCTCTGTTTCTCATTGACCCAGATGGTCGTCACATGCTACTCAAACAAAATTACGACCCGGGATGAGACATGTGGTGACGGAGGTACTCATGTCAATGGGGACATTGAACCTCACCAGGTGCAACGTCACACTAGGGTTTTGAAAATGTTAATCACGACAGGGTGAGATAAACTCAATAAGTTAAAATCCTAAACCTTGGTTAGGAACTTTGCTCGCCTTAAGTGCGACCTAATCATGCAACCTATTATTGATGGCAAATCAATTGCAAAGCGACACTTGCTTTTCTTAATCTATCAACATACTCATAATACAATTTAACAGCCATCAGATACAAACACAGACGATTTCACCTTGCCTTGGCACACGTATCCTGCAGATACAATACAATTCAAGCCATAATAATTTCAACAATCATTTTACATAATTAGAGCACTCAACAAACTTTCTTATGCATCAATACTCACACATGCTTCGAATATTACGATCCTCTAGGCCACGTCACAATCTTATGGTTGGCGGTCTATTAGTCCATAAACCAGGTATCATCCTTCCATGGGCACGGCTACGTCATGGGTCTCCTCCCATATGGCATTCCTGAGGGAGCATTGGTTCGGCTTTACCGCGACTCAGCAATTGACCACTATTAGGCATCCGATCGAAATTAGGTGACCAAAAGGCCATGGTATAAACCCTAGGGTTGGCGGTCTTCCAGCAGTGTTGGGTATCCCTTTGTGTGACTATGCGGCACAACCATCACCTAATTCTCTCTTTCTTTTCTCTGTTGCCAATGTAACCATGGTTTATGCTCATGTGATAGGCCATGCAGTTAACACACATATAATGTAATGAAACAATAATTAATGGTCACATGAACTTGCATAATTTAACAGTTCTAGATACATCCATCAAACAACAGTTCAAGTTATAATGCGAAAGCGAATTACAACCACCTAGTCTATTACAATAGCAAGAAAACCTAACTAGAAACACATTCAAAGGTGTCGCTTTATTTATTTACTAATTAACCCTAGGATAAGTACAAGCCCTTACAACATGCATCTTCCTATTGAGCTAATAAACCAATAATGTTAGGGTTAATCTACCTCATTCAAATGTGGCCACGAATTGCAACACATGTTGGTTCTTCATCCTATGGACCTGAAAATGATTCTACAATAACCAGTGAGATAAAATTCCAATAAGTTAAAATCCTAAGCATCAATTAGGAAACTCGCTCGCCTCAAGTGCACCCTAATTGTGCAACCTATTATCGATAGCATATCAATTGCAAAGTGATCACTGCTTTGCTTTGTCTATAACATGCAACGAAACCTTACTCATAGCATATACCAACAACTATCAAATGTAATCATAGGCGATCTCATATTACCTTGGCACACATATCCTGCACGATGCAATATAACACATACCATAGTAATTTCAACAAGCAGTTCATATAATCAGAATACATATCAAACTTTTCTATGTATCATCATCCACACATGTTCATATTATTATGACTTCTAGGCCACGGTACAACTTTATGGTTGGTGGTCCACTTGTCCAAACTAGGCATTGTCATTTCGTGGGCATGGCTATGTCATGGGCCTCCCTCTAGATGGCATTCCTGATTGAGCATTGATCTAGCCTCTACCGCAATTCAGCATCTGACGATTGTCAGTCAATCGATAAAATTGGGCAACCTCAACAGCCATGGCACAACTTGAAGGTTGATGGTCTTTCGGTAGCACCATGGGTTCCCCTTGGGTGACCATGTAGCACAATTATCAGCCATATCATTTTTTTCTTTTCTCTATCGCTAATGCAACCATAGTTCGTGTTCACCCAACATGTTATTGCAATTAATCACACGTACAATGCAATGTTATGCTATCCAATGGTCATGTGAACTTGCATAATTCAACAATTCCAAATACAGCCAACAACATTAGTTCAAGTCATATTTCAATCATTAGTCTCAACCAACCAAGACTATAATATTCACGTGGTACTTAATATAGCAATCAGCAGTAACTATTCTCATATACTCAACAAATACTAGTAACTTGTCCACAAGTATTCACTTCAGTAAACGATTATGTATCTCAATTATTTAATCATAGCCAATTATCCCCACAAATAATTGACTATAACAAAATAATTATAAACTCCCATAATTCTCATAATACATATTAAAATTTAGGAAATTGCTTTAGTTAATTATCCCAACAAATAACTAACTCTCACAAAATAATCATTATCATTCACCATTTTCATAAATAATTACTTAACAATAAGTAAATTACTTTCATAAAAAATTCCATGAATATTAAAGGCCATATAATATTATTGTATATATAACTATCAACCTTTCATAAATAAGCAATAAATAAATAAATAAATATAAGTATTGCTCAATTAACTCAATTCTCAACAAGTAATCATAATTAATTAATAATTCGAAATTAATTAATATTATAATTAATTAATTAATTCCCACAAAAGAATTTAATATTTCCATAAATAAATAATTTCCATAGAAGAATATAATTATAATTATTTATTCCCATATAATTAATCATAATTAAGTAATACTAATCCTTCATTAACCCAATTAGTTAACCATAAGCAAGATTAGTATAATAACATAATGCTAATTATCCATAATCCAATTTAATTAGCAATAAACATAATTAAGCTACCATTTGCTTATCTTAATCTCACTTAAGGTATATAAAACATAATTAAGCATAAACAATCCTCGTTAGTCACTAAACACATTTAGAACTAATTAAACTACTCGTAACTCAAGATTATCCCCTAATTAAGGGATTGGGAAAATCACTCACTCATTAATGATTCCAGTGACATGGACGTGACGGCGGTGGCTAGGGGAATGCGTAGGTACCTCTGTCGCATGAGGCAAGGCGGCATGGGAAGCGGATCTCAGCCAAGAGCGGCTATTCGCTCGATGAGAGGTCGAGAGTGAGAGGAAATTAGTGGCTGAGTTGGCACGAGGCTAGCTGGTGGGCAGTATGATAGCTCTAGACAGTGGACAAAGCTGAAGGAGAGAAAAGGCGACTAGTTCCAATGAGATCGATGGATGGTGAGCAACCATCAGTCCAGTGCGCGAGCTTGCGAGATAGCTGAGGCTAGTCGATGGTGGGAATAATCGCTGGTTAGGTCAGAATAGAAGCAAAGCAGTAGCAATGACCGTTGACTGCAGGGAAATGAAGAAGAAGAAGAATAGAGGAAAGAAGAGGAAGAAAAAGACGTATAGAAAGGAGAAGAGAGAGGAGGGGAAGAAAAGTCAAAGGAGGGCTGATGGGACAAGTCACGAGGGGAAGAGGGCGGCTAGAAAAAAAGAGGAAAAAGAGTGAGGAGGAGAGAGAAAGAAAAGAGGGAAAAGTTAGACTTATAGAAGGGGTATTTTGGATATTTTACCCCCAAGATACAAATTCCCAAATTAACGAGTTTGCATGGTGCAACAAGGTGATGTCCAATAATTTAATCGTGAAGTCCTTAAACATTTGATACCCAAAACTGATTTGAAATTCATAGTTAAATTCAATCAAATGTGACTTTAATACAGTCTAAATTACCGGGCGGTGTTTGAAAATTTTCGCTTGTTTTACTCGTAGTTGATACCTCTTCAAATCATGGGCTACCCTTGGTTATAATGTAATCGTGAAGGTTCGATTACTCACCTTGAGTACAAAACCAAAAAGGAAATTGGTTTAGCATCATTTGCAGTCAATATCATAATTATGCATCCGACCACATATTTCCGTCGAATCAATTTATTTCCGTTTGTTAACTGGCTTGTAACAACATAATATCGTTTTTCTTTGATTTTTATGGTCAAGCGGTCTATCTCTAATTGAATTCACTAATAGTACACGTATCAATCCTTAACTACATTTTCGAATGGATTAGTTAATTCATGAGTGGCTAACTCAGAATAAATGTGACTAACAACACATTATTAAAAATAATTATTTCATATATCCCATATCGAAATTCAAAACATCACATTTCAGATATAGCGGATGAGCAAATTTTCCAAAATATCGAATTCATGACAATCAAGCAATCAACTTTCAGCATTCATCCTCACATCATTTAAGCACGAATCCTAGCCATTTCTAAAGCTAATCCTGGCCCTAGACCTCCATATTCGATCCTAATACCGATATGAAAAGCCCTCGCCTCATTAGACTTATTTAAAAGAGTCTAAAAGCACCTACCCTTTGACTCGATTAGCATTTCATAACGAGGAGGATCTACAAGAAACGCGCAGCAAACATTCAGAGTGGAATCCTTGGTATTAATCTTCAAGCTACTGGAAAGAAATGTATTACTTAGCTTTAATCCTTGGTATTAATCTTCAAAGCTACTGGAAATCAAATAATACCAAGCTTCTACTTCAATAAAATCAATGAAATCAAATCAGTGAAAACTGTTGAGGGAAAAATCTGAACGCAACAGATATAAAAGCGAAAGCCGTGAAAACTTAGCTTCAATTTCATTGTAACAATCTAACAATGAAGAATATCTGGATTCGATCAGACGTCGATTGCGGACACTTACCTCGTGTTTTCCCCTAATCAAACGATGAAGCTTGAGAGAGTTGAGGAAGAGATTATCTCTTTTTTTTTTTTTTTTTTTTTTTTTTATGGCCAGGGGTGTCGGGCGGCTTGGCGCACTCGACTATTCCTCGGGGGAGACTAGAGATTATCTCCTTTCGTCTTCATATAAAGCCAAGATCTACCGCTTCTCAATATCTTCAACTTTGTTCAGCCAGAGAGAGTGAGTGGGCGGAGATCCATCTTCGCGAAAGAATAAAAGCTGAGAAGAGGACTCGGCAAGGACTTTTCTGCTTCAAAAATCTTCAGAGCGAGAAGAACATCGATAGATCATCTGATTCGACTCCAAAATCTGCAGGTGTGCGTCATCTTCAATGGAATCGTCAAACTGCTTATATTGATGAAAAAAGAAACGATCGCTTGATGACAACTCCATGAAAAGAAGGACGAATCCATGTGCATTCGTGAGAATCCATGAGAGATCTTCTGGAGATGATGGAGGTCGACCAGTGAAGAAGATGAATAAAGAAGATGATCGGGAATCCCTGGAGATTGGTTGACTTCCGAGAGAATTTTTGCAGAGAGATTGGTGGAAATCCTCTCCGCCACCAGAGAGAGAATCGGTGGAAAAAATTCTGTTAGAGAGAGAATCCCCCAAAACTTGCAGCGATCCCGCCCTTTCATCAAGCTCTCCCCTTCTTTTTCCCAAAGCAGAAGTGAATCCTCCCTCACATTCCCGAATCTTTTTTAAATGAGCGAAGAAGACCCAAGAAAGGCCAAGGCTGGGCTTTTGCCTCTTCTTTCTCGGGCTCAGATTGTGGAGCCGAAGGAAAGGATGGATAAAATGGGCTCAATTTTTTTTTGATAAATTGGGTCAAGCGAACGGTTGACTTAGTAGGTGAGAGGCTCACGAGCTAATGAAGCAAATGGGCTTCTGGGCTGCCCCTGAGAAATGGGCCAATTTACGCTGGCTTGATTGGAGTACGTTGGCTCAAATATCTGAACTTCAAGAATGTTAAATTGACCAAATTAGAACGTTCCCAAGTGTATTTACCAAAATTGACCCTGGATTTGGATTCCCACTAAGAAAATGAGTGGAATGAGGGTGTTGGTTCGCAAATCACAAAGAATTGATTTGGACCCTTAATTAGGGGTAGAAATGTCAATTCACAATCCGGCTTACTCGATCTTGAAATTGGTTGGTAGTTATCTCTAGATCAAATGCCACAAAAGGACTTAGCCTAATTATGAGTACGACAGAAGTAATTTTATTTTAGGTCAATTTCGAACCTAAAATTGAAAAATTCGAAAAAAAAATTCTTAATTAATTTTCGCAAAATTCTTGATGTTAAACTCAAATTGAAGCCAGAATGACGTATTTTTTTTTTATTTTTTTCATTTTTTTGTCAAAGGTTTGACCAAAAGTCAACCCTAACTCAAATTTTGACTTGTTGCAAAAAATGTTCCTTTCAAGTTTAATTTCACTTTAGAAGTGAAGATTTGACTTTTGGTCCAAGGATTGACATGAAAATTAACCGTCTGACATTTCGGGTTTTCATGTAAAACAAATAGGAAATTGTTATCTAAAACTAGGCCAACAAACAAAATTGAAAAACGAATCTTTTTGTTTGAAAAGTAGGTTCCATTGAAATCGGAAACCCCTAATTCACTTTTTCCAACCTTTCTTGAAGTGTTGACTAAAAATCAAGTGACAACAAATTTTTCTTCTACTTTATCAATGTGTCGATTGAAAATCAAATGTCAACATAGGCGATACTTAAATATTTTATAATCAATGAATTTCAAATTACCCATGTTAAACAAAATATATAACATCATGTCATATCATTGGTAGCATCACAAGAACATAAGTAATTGAATTTTGTTTAATTTGACATCTATTAGAAACTTTCTAATTCAGCTACTTTGGTGACTAACGAATTATATATAATATCGAAATCAAATTAATTAATCATAACAATAATTATTTCAATTGGATGAAATACAATTAAGAAAATTGTAGTGATGTATATGTAAATTTATACAATAATAGGCCCATACTAAAAATATATACACATGCAATTTATTCAATGTCAATTTTCTCATTAGTCAAATTGCAATGTAAAATAATAAATCAATTAATGAATTATTTTTAAGTAAAATCGCAAGGGGTCCGATAGGTGTGTGTAGGACATGCGCCTAGCCCAATCCACCGGCGCGTGTGGTACACACACAGGGGTGTGTGGCGTGAGGGTCCACATGCGCGCTGCGGGTGCAAGCGCGTGGATCCCATGCGCCACGCATTCTTTGTTTTTTCATTGTTTTTCACCCGAGCATTCATTTATTCTGGTTTCCTATGACATCTTTCCTCCGAAAATAATATAAAACAAGCAAAACAAAGAAAAGCTAACATCATTTCGACGAACCTTCATACAAAAACGATAATATTTCAAAAACTGAAAAAAATCATGAGATTCTAAACCTTCGCTTTGATGCCATATGAAAGATCAAATCAATTATATGCAAATCAAATCCTAATTCGCTTTTTTCTATCTTTATTGACGTGTCGACAAAAATCAAGTGTCGATAGATTTTTCTATTTTTATCGACACGTTGACTAAAAATCAAGTGCCAACATGGGTAATACTTAAATATTTTATAATTAATGAATTTTAAATTATCCATGTCAAATAAAATATATAACATCATGTCATCTCATTGGTATCATCACAAAAACATAAGTAATTGAATTTTATTTAATTTGACATGTATGAGAAACTTTTTAATTCGGTCAGTTTGGTGACTAACGAATTATATATAACATAGATATCAAATTAAATAATCATAATAATAATTATTTCAATTGATTGAAATACAATTAATTGTGTAGTGATGTATATATAAATTTATACAATAATAGGTCCATACAAAAAATATATACACATGCAATTTATTCAGCATCAATTTTCTCATCAATCAAATTGCAGTGTAAAAATAATAAATCAATTAGTGAATTATTTTTAATTAAAATTACAGGGGATCTAGGGGGCGTGTGTAGGACATGCGCCCAACCTAATGCGTTGGTGCGTGTGTTACACACGCAAGGGTGGGTGTGGCGCATGGGAAGCACATGCCTACACCCGCAATGCGCACGTGGACCCACGCGCCTTCTTCCTCACGCCTATTCTTTGTTTTTTCATCTTTCTTTTTCCGAGCTTTCATTTATTCTAGTTTCCTCTGACATCTTTCCTCCAAAAACACTATAAAACAAGCAAAACAAAGAAAAGCTAACATCATTTCGACAAATCTTCATCCATAAATGATAATATTTCAATAACTGAAAAATCGTGAGATCCTAAACCTCCTCTTTGATATCATATGAAAGATCAAATCAACTCTATGCAAATCAAACTCTAATATTTGCATAACTATCATATCCAAAATCTTATAACAACATGATTTTCACAATTATAGATGAGAAATCTTTGGAAGAAATGGGTTTCTCTCTTAACTTCTTTAGGCTTTCTATTGTTTTTAATGGAGAGAAAATTGTCGTTTTTTCTGTGGTTAAAAGTGGACCAGTTTCTAATTAGCTCCTTTTCCCGAATTTTACTCTTAGCAACTCCTATGTCATTTTATAGTCATATTATCCATCGGGATGCATAGTAATTAGAATACACCTCTCTATTGACCAAGAGAAATTTAACACCTAATAATTGTAAAACCCAAACCATATATGGGCCATTAGCCATATGGCCACAATAAAATCCAACACATCATATGCCGAAGAAGACACGAATTGCAAGAACATCTACAAATTGAGAAAGCTTTATTCTCTAAATACGCATACTCTTGTTATAGAGCGAGCAACTCATTATTACCGAGAGTGACTCACTTATTGATTGTAATCCGTATTGAGAAGTGTACGGGTGTTGTATTAGTGCGTGGGAATTAGTAAAAGCAACACAAGCTACGTCCTAACTTTTCAAAGAATTGTAAGACTATATTTAATAAAAATTGACAATCCCAATTTATCATTTACAAGCAAAATCATGAAATATTGGGAACATTTGCAGAAGCATAAAAGATTGGTACAAACCTCTAGCCATTAATGAAATTATGCAAACGTGGAAACACTAAACTCTGAATAGAGGTAGATTGCAAATATGGAATCATCAGATCTGGACGTCACGTTTCATTACCTAATACCCATCAAAACTCAATTTTTGTTTTTGTTTTTGTAGGAATAGGATTTAGTGTAAACAACCAGACATATTTATTCCGTCTCTCACATTACCGATGTCTTTCATTAAGATAGTTATGGTAACAATTATTACCGATAGTTATCATGCAATCAACTTGGGTAATAAATTGAGCTATAAATTGAAATCAATTGAGAAAGTGAATGTGGGATCATATATTAGTTAATATACATTATTACATTAAAATATTATAACATCCTCCTACTTGAAACCAACATTTCATCAAAGAACTATTAACTCAAACCCACACAAACTTCATGCTAAAATAAAACACATGAATCACAATGATAAGTCCTCTTAGGACGAGTATAATTTTCTGTGTATCATAATACATTTCATCAGCCCATATGTGATAGCATAACATAATGAATAAATCTTACATTCATTATAGGTCAAACATAATTATAGACAACTATATTGAGAAAAACATCGTCAATGAATAAAAGTCTCACAAATTCTTCTATATAAAGAAAATTTTACATGATTGGACCAATGCCATTTTGACTACATGATTCTTATAACTCATTGGTGGCATGCCTTTGGTTAAAAGAATAGCTATCATCAATTTAGTGTTTACGTATTTATCGACCACTTTCTTCTTTGTTCTTTAATGGCCAAATACTTGATGCTAATGTCTTGCTGCGACTGCCACTTTTATGGTTTTTAGTCATGAAAACTACAGCTAAATTGCCGCGAAACACTCTTACTGGCCTAGTAATGAAATCCACAACTCTAAGCCCCAACATGAAACTTTTCAACCACATACTATGTGAGGTGGCTTCAAAATAGGAAATGAGCTTAGCCTCCATAGTGGAAGAGGCAACCAAGTTTGTTTTGCACTCCTCTAGGACACATCTCTACTAGCAAACATAAAAAAGTATCTCGATGTTGATTTATGAAAATCAACTCAGCTAACGAAGTCTGAATTCGAGTAACCAACTATCTCCAAGCTATCAGTCCGTCTATATATAAATATGTAGCCTTGTACTTTGAAGGTATTTCATCACTTTCTTTTCAACTCTCTAATGATCCATACCTAGATTACTCTGATATTTTCCCAATATTCCCAAGCAAAAGCAATGTTAAGTCGAGTGTAAATTTGAGCATACATAAAGCTTCCAACGACAGAAGCATATAGGATGTTTTTCATTTAGTCCCTTTTAAAATCATTCTTTGGGCACTAGTTCAAATTAAACCCATTGCCCTTCATAATAGGTGCTATATTTGGTGAACAATGTTTCATTCGAAATCTCTTTAAACAATCTTTCATTCGAAATCTCTCTAAAACCATATTAATATAAGTTTCTTGAGATAGTCCTAATATACCTTGAGGTCTTTCCCTATGGGATCTTAATGCCAATGATATGAGATACCTCACCCATATATTTCATATCAAAACTTTTAGAGAGAAATTATTTCACCTCATGTAACAATCACTTACCATTAGTTGCAAGTAAAATGTCATTTACATATAGAACAAGAAAACAAATCTTGCTCCTACTAACATTCTAGTATGTACATTGATCCATGTCATTCTCTACAAAACCAAATGAGCAGAGACTTCATAGAACCTCAAGGACCATTGGCAAGATACTTGTTTCAAGCCATATAAAGACTTCTTAAACTTGCATACCAAATGCTCACCAACACTAAAGAAGAATCCTTATGGTTGCTTCTTGTAAACCATTCTTCTAGTTTTCCATTAAGAAATGCCATTTACATATCCATTTGATATAACACCATATCAAAATCAGGAACCAATGCCCCAACAATACAAAGAGAATCTATCTTAGATATAGAAAAAATTATCTCTGTGTAATCAATTCTCTCTTTTTGAGCGAATCTCTTAGCAATGAATTTGGCCTTATATCTTTCAATGTTGCTTAATGAATCATTCTTAGTTTTAAAGACCCATTTACAACCAATGGCCTTTGCACCATTAGGTAACTCAACTAAATCCCATATCTCGTTAGATGCCATAGAACTCATATATTCTTTCATGGCATTATACCGCAAATTAGATTTATCACAATTCATGACTTGTGAAGACGTTCTCGAGTCATTTTAAGTTCCAACATTTTAATCGGATTCTTGAAGGCACACAATGTAGTCACTAGAGACTCTTGATTTTTTTTCTAAGGAGTCTGTTGTTCAACTAAATGTTGAATGGTTACTGGTAATTACTGAATAGCTGGGCCTACCGAATCAATATCGGCAATTTGTGGATCTTCAATGATTAATTGTTCAATAGCTAGATAAATTGAAGGGGCTTTGTAAACATCGATCAATCCAATACCTGAGATGAAAGGTTAAGTATTTGAATAATCTTCTTCAGAAACAAGGTCCCTGAATCAATTGCTCCCATTGATTAGGTCATTCTCAAGAAACTTAGTGTTTCTTGATTCCACAAACCTAGTGGTGTGAAATGGACTATCAAGCCTGTATTTGTTGGACATTTCGGCATCCAACAAAACACCCACTTATAGTCCTTAGGTCTAACTTCTTTGGCTGTGGGTTGCAGACTCTTACTTTAGACAGGCATCTCCAAACACGTACATGTTGCAAACTCGATTTCCAACCTTTGAATAACTCAAAAGGCCTTGGTTGAAACTCAGTTTAATATGTAAATTACCGTTTTAAGAGGCTTAGTCCACAAAGACTTAGGAAGTTTGGAGCTGCTAAGCATATTCTGCACAATATCTAATAAAGTTTGATTTCTTGTTTTTGCTACACCATTCTAGTTTAGAGAACCAAGCATAGTGTGTTGGGCAATAATCCTATGCACTTTAAGAAACTTCTCAAATGGACTAGGTGCTTATCTATCTTCAATGTATTTATCATAATATTCTCTACCTCTATCTAATCTTATGATTTTAATTTACTTATTGCATTATTTCTCTACTTCGATTTTAAATACCTTAAAGGCATCCAATGCTTCATGCTTATTACGAAGCAAATAGAGATACATGAATCATGAACAATTGTCTATAAAAGAAATGAAGTATCTTTGACCATTTGAGTCTATATTTAGATTATAAATATCTGTATGTATGATTTCTTATATTTTGTACTCCTCTTGGCACCTTCCTTTGATTTATTGGTCTACTTTCCCTTTATACAATCCACACAAGTGTCATAATCAATAAAATCTTGAATACAAAGTATTCCATCATTTACTAATCGCTTAATTCTATCTATGGAGATATGTTCTAATCTCTAGTGTCACAACATAGAGGAATCCTCATTCACAACACATCTCTTTATGCCAGCAAGCATCGTATTGTAAATTAATTTGAAAGAGACCGTCAGACAAAATTCCACTCCCAACAATTTTAGATTTAAATAACAAACTAAATATTGAATTTGAAAAGTTGAAGGAATAGCCTAATAGTAATAATCTTGAAACTGAAATCAAGTTTCTAGAGAAACTTGGAACATAAAATGTTCTTTCCAAATTTAAAACAAAACCATTGTCTCAGTAACTTCCACGTGTGAACGCATCTTACTCCTAAAATAGACGCATTGTTCATTTCCTACTGATTTTTGATGGTTTTGAAAACCTTGCAAGGAATTTGAAATATGGATTGCAGAACTAGAATCAATCCACCAAGTGTTGTGACACACATCAACCATATTAGATTCATAATAAACACATGACAGTGGATTACCTTTCTTCTTGAGTTAGGCTTTGAATTTGACAATATCATTTTTCATGTGCCCCCTTCTTTTACAAAAGAAGCACTTGGATTCTTTCATTATACTAGCTTGGGGAGATATTTTACCTTTTCCCTTTTCCTTGCCTTGCCCTTTGTACTTACCCCATGGTAACATATGAGCACTTTCTCCCTTCTCCATGAGCAACCTCTCTTCCTTTAAAACACACATGATCATGAGTTTATTAATTGACCATTTAGCATTATGCGTATTGGAAGAGATCTTCAAAGGGGCATACTCTTGTAGAAAAGTGTTCAGGATAGAGTATAAAAGAAAGGATTTTGATATCTCAACCTAGAGATTATTTAGTTGAGCTGCAGTGTCGCTCATCTTCATGATGTGCTCACGCACACCTCTTATGTTGGTCAGTTTCAATGATAAGAACTTTATAAATAGGGTCATAGCATACGCCTTCTCTAACGATTCAAATTGTGCACCAATAGCCTCCAACAATTCCTTGGCATTGTTATGCTAAATGAGTGAACCATAATGCAAGTAGAAAGTTTTGTCTTCATGTACATTACACTGAGGCGGTTAGACTGCTCCCATTGTGCATAAAGAATATATTCAACTAGAGTGCTAGCCTCAGTAAGAACATGTGGTTCGTCTAATTGTATAACATAATCAGTATCCATGCACCCCAATTAGAGAATGATGAATTCTCTCCATTCTTTATAGTGATTACTATTCATCTCGGGAGGAATTATACCAAAACTAATCGTAGGTGGTAAGATTGCATCATAATCCAAGGAAAAATTATCTATCAATATATTTGAGGAAAATAAACTTAAATTATATTCCGCCAATGTAAAAGATGTTATAAAATATGAATCACATGACATCAAAATCTTCTTGTGAGCTAAGTTTTTAATTTAAATAGATTCATAAATATTATATGACAAAACTATCAAATTATATTCCCTTCCTCAATTACTGTCAGTAAATTAAGAAAGATAAACTGATATTTCACCTTAATTAATCATATTAATATATTGAAATTTCTGTGGGAGAAAATTCATAATATTAATGTGACTAATCACAATTAATGTCTTTGACTATATGTGATCTAAAAGCTCTTAATGTATATACTTTAATATAACCAAAGATTTTGTAGCTAATCTTCAATTATTTAAATATATACGGATCACTAAACACTTAATTTTGCAAGAAAATATTCATAAAAATTGTACATAGGGGCAAAATAGTAAAATCACATTTAAAGGGTTAAAACTAGAACTTTACATGCTAGGGCAGAATTGGAATTTCACCTATAAGGAGTATAATTGGGATTTTGCGCCTAAAAGGGCAAAATCATAAAATTTAACAATCAAACAGGGGTAAAATTGGAATTTTACGTAGCTAGGCAGAGTGATAATTTTTCTCATGTGGAGAGGCAAAATTGTAATTTATGTAGGCAAGACAGAATAGGAATTTTGTAATGTGTAAAGAGCAAAATAGTAAATTGACCCTTGGGACCCATGATGCACATGAGTTCGCCTTTAGGCGCATGTAATGCACACGCTTGCTACAAGAGTTGGGGTGCTTGCAATGTGTTATGAGTCGATTGATCTAGCGTTCCCTTCAACCCATGCGGTCTTAGGATTTCTCCCAAGCAGCCTTTCCCACTCAACTCACAAGAATTTTAGAGAGAGAAACTTTAGAGAGAGAAGTTCTACATTCTATTACTTTTGCAAAATGAGATGGTACAAATGAGGGGGAGGAGACTCCTATATATATACAAGTACAAGACAAACTGTTTGTAGATCTCTCCTCGATCATACGGTCGAGATCGTATCTCCCAAACTACTACCTACTTGCCTTAATTACATAGGTGTATAATTACTGTATCGCCTATCCCTAAGAATATTTTATAATACTTAAGAAAACCCTAGGACTTAGGGATATTGATTGAGGGTTGCTTGTTTGGGGATCAGTCACGGCATCATGTAAAAACCCTCTTGGATCGTTCACATCTTCAAGCCGTGACATTCTCCCCCACCTAATCGGGCGACGTCCTCGTCACGTTTTTGGCATGGTATGTTTTGATTTGCTTTTTGAATTGCCAAAGAGCGTTCGCAAGTTCCCAACTAGCTTCACTCTTCGGAAGACCCTTCCATCGAACCATGTATTCCCGCTTCCATATAACTCGGTCCGCCATGATATAGTTGACTTCCCGATCATACGAGGTCTTCGCTCCCAATGGTGCTCGTTGTGACTCCCCTCTGTTCGGATCTTCCTCGTTTACATGGAAAGGTTTAAGCATACTTACATGAAAAATCGGATGTACCTTTAGTTTAGGTGGCAACTCCAACTTGTACGCAACCTTTCCAACCTATTGAAGCACATGCAATGGCCTTTCGTAGCATCGGATCAACCCCTTGTGCATGTCTTTGTGTTGAAGAACTGCGTATAGTTTGGCTAACACTAGGTCCCTGACTTAGAACTCCATGTGCCGATGCTTTTGATCCGCCCATTTCTTCATGTGCTTCGAGGCCTTATGTAGACACGCTTGGGCCAAGTTTGCTTGCTTCTGCCAATCTTTTGTGAAATTGAATGCAGGAGGGCTACTCCCCTTGTAGCCCAATGCAACCGCACTTGGGGTTTGCGGTTGCTGTCCTATCACGATCTCGAACGGGCTCTAGTCAGTAGGCTCGCTCCGATGCAAGTTGTAGGAGAATCAGGCCACGTCGATCAACTTTGCCCAATCCACTTTGTTGTGCTCACGTAGTGTCAAAGATAGATCTTCAAGAGTACATTGATCTGCTTTGTCTGACTATCGATTTAGGATGCAAACTCAGAGAAATTTAGCTTCGACCCCAGCAGCTTGAAGAGCTCCGTTCAAAACCGTCCCATGAATCGGGGATCACGATCGTTCACGATCATTGGAGGGACTCCCTAGTACTTGATCACGTGTTTCAGGAAGAGTTTGGTTGCCTCCTCGGCTGGATAATCCTTTGTCGCAGGCACGAGCGTTGCATACTTGGAGAATCGATTGACCACCACCATAAGTGTCCGACACCCTTTGGATTTTGGCAGGTTGACGATGAAGTCCATGGAAACACTCTCCCATGGATGAGTGGGGAAGGGAAGTGGCTTCGAAAGTCTTGGTTACGACTGTTGCTTGAGCTTGTCTTATTGGCACACGAGATAAGTCTTCACATACACTTCAACGTCGTCCCGCATTTGAGGCCAATAGTACTGTTCTTTGATGAGGACCAATGTATGGTGGATCCTTCGATGACTATGGTGGATCCTTCGATGACCTGTCCACTTCGAATCGTGGCACTCGTACAGTACTTCCTTCCTCAACTTCCCATGGAGTGGCACATATAGTTGCTGTTCCTTGGTATAGAGAAGATCGTCTTCACACTAAAATTGACGGTTTTACCCTCTCACGCGTACTTTAGGAGTCATTGAGCCCTTTGATTGTGCTACAACCCCTTCTTGATACGGTCGATCCACAGGCAACTTGGCCGACTTATGAGGTTTGCCAACTCCGCCTTTTGACTGAGTGTGTCTGCCACGAAGTTAGCCTTCCTTAACTTGTACTCTAGCACATAGTCGAACTCTACCAAGAAATCTTGCCATCGAGCTTGCTTTGGACTCAACCTCTTTTGTGTTTAGAAGTAGCTCGTGGCCATATTGTCCATCCTTATGACAAACTTTGCTAGGAGATAGTGCCTCTACATCTGAAGGTAATGAACTACCGTGGTGATCTCCTTCTCTTGAACCGTAAATCGACGCTCGGTATTGTTCAACTTGCGAGACTCGAACGCAATCGAATGGCCATCTTGCATGAGAACACTACCAATAGCATAATCGGAAGTGTCAGTCTCTACCTCGTAAGGTTTTGTGTGATCGGGCAACACTAATACCGACTTCTCAGTCATGACTTGCTTCAACTGATCAAACGCTTCTTGGCATCGATTTGTCCACTCCCATAGCTTCTCCTTCTTTAGCATGTTCGTGAGTGGCACAGTGATGCTCAAGTAACTCCGAATGAAGCTTCAATAGTAGTGGGTAAGTCCAAAGAATGACCTCAACTCCGTCACCTTGGTCGGTGGCTCCCATTCGACTATAGCTCGGATCTTGGCCTTGTCCATCTGAACTTGATTGCCCCTGACAATGTGCCTTAAGAATGGAACTTCTCTTTAAGCGAATGCACACTTCTTGTGCTTCACGTACAACTTGTTCTCACGCAAGACTTAGAAAACTTGTTTCAAGTGCTCAAAGTGCTCCTCGAGCATCTGGCTATATACCATAATATCATCAAGATAAACTACTATGAACTAATTGAGGAACGGATGGAGTACCTTGTTCATCATAGTGCGGAAAGTAGCTGGAGCATTGGTAAAGCCAAATGGCATGACGAGGAACTCATACGATTTGTAACGCATCACGCATGCGGTCTTTGGCTTGTCCCCTTCAGCGATTTGCACTTGATAGTAACCTGATCAGAGATCAAGCTTGGTGAACCATTATGCTCCTCCAAGTTGATCGAAAAGATCCGCAATAAGAGGGATTGGGTACTTGTTCTTCATAGTTAGCTTGTTCAGCGCCTGATAGTCGATGCACACGCGAAGAGATCTATCATGCTTCTTTTGAAATAGGACCGGCACACCGAATGGAGCCTTGAATGACTGAATATACCCTACATTGAGTAGCTCTTTGAGTTGCTTCCTTAGTTCTTCCAACTCGAGAGGTGCCATGTGATATGGTGCCATGGCGGGTGGTCAAGCGTCGAGCACGAGCTCGATCCGATGATCCACCTCCCTTTGAGGTGGGAGCTTCTTGGGTTGCTCGAATGGCATCACATCTTGGAATGATTTAAGGACTTGGGTCACCTCGGTCGGAACATCCTCCATCTTATCCCTATCACCCTTCCGAACTCCCTTTGAGAGTTGATGGTTGACAACTTCTTCTGATCGCGACTTGATGCGCAATGGATCGAAATCATGCATTGACATCGTTTGTCTAGAATACAAATGCAATATGCAAACGGTAGAATATTAGCATTGATTCTATCGAAGACTCCTAGACCTAGCACAAAGTCATAGTCGTCTAAGGGATTACCTTGATGTTTTCCTTACTTGACCATGGACCAAGGTGAAGCTCCACGTCCCTAGCCACGCTGCTAGTCGGGACCTCCTTGGAGTTCACTGTCTTAAGCCAACTAACTCCTTTCTCGACTTGAAGATTTAGCTTTTTTGTGGCTTCTTGGGATATGAAGAGGTCGGACGCCTCTGTGTCCATGAACGCACTTATTGTGGTGTCACCGATCTTCACATCCACAAATATCATTCCCTTAGATTTTTTGGCCTTTTTCATCTTAAGGGAACTAAGAATCCACAACGAACCCTATCGCGATTCCTCTGTAGGCTCATCTTCTTTGCAAAAGGCCACCAACTTGGCCTTGCTCGGACAATCTCGTGCCATATGTGGACCGTCATAGAAGAAGCATTTGTAAGTAATTACCTTCCTTTGTCCTCCGTCGTTTGATTCTGCATGAGCTTTAGGAGGGGCCGCCGGTGGTTTGCCTCAATTTGGACGATTGAACCTTCCTTGATCTCCCCCATCATTGACCTTGTCCTTCGGACGAGAGTCCGACTTGGATGTGGAAGGTGCCTTGTATTCCACAAGAGATTCAACCACAGTTATGGCCATCATGAGGTCTCCCATATTGCACCGCTTGAGTTCTTGCTTGGTCCATGGCTTGAGATCGCTCATGAACTGGTGGTACGCCTCATTGTAACTCATCGAGGGGATTTGAAGTAGCAACTCTGATAACCACTTGATGTAGTCACGCATTGTGTCCTTTTGCTCGGGTCACTTTAGCTTATCCCAAGCATTTTCCTTCACATACAAAGGATAGTACATTCGTCGAAACTCCTTGACGAATCCATTCCATGTTGTGATAGGATCGCCGCTCCTACCATTCAACCGTCGATGCCACCATAACAATACATTATCAACTAAATACATGGATGCGGTGTTTACCCGTGTAATGTCATCATTGATCCCCATGGCTTGGAAGTATCGTTCTATGTACTATAGGAAGTTGTCCACGTCCTTGGCCACCCATGAGCCCTTGAACTTGTCCGGCTTGGGTGCATTCGTTTGTGGACCAGCATTCACTGTGACCACCTTATTCATGCATGCTGCTTCCGTTTCGGTGAGCTTCCCCTTGAGTTCCACTATCTTCGCATGCATGGCCGCCATCATGGCCTCCAAGGTTTCATCCTGCTGTTCTAGCTCCCACCTCAAGGTCCCCAGCAACTCATTGCGGAGTTCTCCCATGTCAGTCTTGAGCTCTTGCACCTCGGTCGCGAGCTCCTTCTTTCCAGCTTCCACTCTAATGATGGTCTGGGTTTGGTCATCGATTGATCCTTGGATCTCAGGGGCGAACAGCTCTACCTTCATCATTCGACGTTCCAGATCCCCTATAGCATCCCTTGAACTAGAACCAGCACGGTTCTTCCTTCCCTTGTTGGCCTTCTCGATAGCCCTTCCACGATCCTCGTGATTAGCCTCCAGCGTGATCAACACCTCAGGACAGGAATTGGCCATTGCGCTTTGGAATGAACTTGATCTGATACCACTTGTCATGGGTCAATTGATCTATCATTCCTTTTAACCCATGTGGTCTTAGGATTTCTCCAAAGTAGCATTTCCCACTCAACTTGCAAGAATTTTAGAGAGAGAAACTCTAAAGAGAGAAGCTTTAGATTCTATTACTCTTGTAAAATGTGATGGTACAAATGATGGGGATGAGACCCCTATATATACAAGTACATGGCAAATTGTATCTAGAGATCTCTCTTCGATCATATAGTCGAGATCGTATCTCCCAAACTACTATCTACCTGCCTTAATTACATAGGTGTACAATTATTGTATCGCCCAATCTTAGGAATATTTTAGAATACTCAAGAAAACCCTAAGACTTAGGGATATCGGTTGAGGGTCGCTCGTTTAGGGATCGGTCATGGCATCATGCAAAAACCCTCTTGGATCATTCACGTCTTCGAGCCGTGACAAATGCATATGCCTATTGCAAGTGCTCAGGCGCGTATGGTGCACGGGCTCGAGTCTTCTCTCGAGAATCTGCTTTTGCCCACTACTTTGCCACAACCAGCCTTCTTTCCACCGTTGGGTCTCTTTCCACAACCCATATCCGGTCAAATTGATGGATCGATATCAAAGACAACGCCGGGATGAACACATAGTTCCAAGATTGCGAAAACGGCCAATATATTGACTGGAATTAAGTCTAAAATAATCTATCCTAAAAAACCCAAACCGTCGAAACTTTCGGCACTCAATTAGCCTCCGGTAGTCAATAATATGCCGAATAACCTTATGGCTCTTTTTCCTAATGATGGTATGACCGTGTAGGTCCATTATCGCGTGGTGGGTCGCCTGGATTTGGCCGAAATTCACAATTTCGTTCCAAGCCACAAAATATCCGAATTTCACTGATTTATAATCCAGTGAAAACATACAAAATTTCTCCAAATTTTACTGATTTATAATCTAATGAAAACCAACAAAAATCCAAAATTTCATCAAGGCAGATGTCATACAAGCTTTGATATCAACTATAAGACTAAATCTAATAAAAATGATAATTCCAATTTATCATTTACAGGCAAAATCGTGCAATATTGGGAATGTTTGCAGATACGTAAAGGATCGATACATAGCTTTAGCCATGATAAAATTTTGCAAATGCGGAAACCTCAAACCTTGAACAGATGCATGCTATAAATATAGAATCATCAAATTTGAATGTCATGTTCCATTACCCAATACTCCTCAAAATTTGACGGTGTGTTTTTCTGTAGTGATAGGATTTAGTGTAGACAACTTGACGTATTTATTCAGTTTCTCATGTTATTGACGTCTTCTATCAAGACCGTTACGGTAACAATTAAAACAGGTAGTTATCACGCAATTAATTTGGTTAATAAATCAAGCTATAAATTAGAATCAATAGAGAAACTATATGTGGGATTGTATATTAATTAATATATATTATTACGTTAAAATATTATAATAAGAACTACTAGTCAAATTCAATCTATTGGTGGCTGTTAGTTTGAAAGAGCAGATGTTAGCATAATCAAGGTCGAACCATTATAAAATAAGCACACAACTCTTCTGTCACTCATTATTTTATTTAAACACTTGGTTGCTAGGAGCATATAGCACTTGATATATTTAGCTGACACTTTGTCGTGACCTCACTCTTGGGTGCACCACTGAGGGCTTGGCTAATGGATTACTAAGCCTAAACTTAGTTCGGGCTCTTCCAAACCCATACCAATTCGTGACCTAGGGTTTAAGTTCTTAGTATACAAATGATTTTTACTTAGAGTCGCCACTAATCTATTTTTTGGTGGATCGATTAGAAATCCAAGTAAAGTAACGGGAGAACACTCCTACGAATCAGAGACTATGGGATCGGGGATTTGATTACGTTAGATTTCTCTAACGCTCTTTCGGTATTTTTTCTCTTTTATTTAAAAAAAATGATTTGTAGGAAATTTGTATTAATTTTAATTTACTCTCTAATATGCAATGTGATCATGCGAGTGCACAACCATTATTTAAAAATTGCAAGCATAAGAAGAGATACTCACCTCGAAGCAACGAAAGCATCTACAATGTTAACTTAAAAATCACATCACTAATCCTAGATATGATTTCTAATTAACATGCAATCATTCAACTATTTTTTAAGGTTTTAAATTATTTAATGAGGCCTAAAAAAAACTAAGTGCAATGCATGGTGCAAAAGTATCTAACTATAATAACATGCAACGTGCAACCTAATATGCAAATTATATGTCATGCGACATTAATTATTTAACTTAATTTAATGCTAGAAAATATTTAATGCAACTATCCTAGTGTGTCATGCATTCAAATGACCCTAAACATGCAATAACTAGATGACACACGGAATATGACCTAATTCTACATGACATAAACATGGCAATTTTTATGTTTTCTTTTTTATAATCAAAATTTGAAATTAAAAATAACTTATATTTAAACATGCAAACTATCCTAAAAGAAAATATTCTAACAAGAATCACATCCGACTCAATTTTTGGGGTTTTCTTTTATAAGCAAAATCAATTCAAGCAAAGGCATCAAGAACAGCACGGCAACAAATCAAGCAAGATATTATCCGTGTCTGTCTAATTTTGGAAATAAATTAATGAATCGTACCTTGGGCATGAGATTGGATTGGTCAAATTTTCACAAAATTGCGAATCGTATCTCGGGCATGAGATCGGATCGACGATTTTTCCATGCGATTGCGAGTCATATTTCGGGTATGAAATCGGATTGACAATCATATGCACATTGTGAAATAAGGAAAATTTCCTAGTTCACGAGGGGTTAGGAGATCTTTTGGATATGGCAATATTGATCAAATATTCAACTAAGATTGCAATTCCACGAACTATGCAATAAAATATGAGAAAATTGTATTAATCAGGACTCTCACCTAGCTTTCAATATCGCATAAATAAAGTTTCCAAATCGGGGCTCGTTGGACAACGGGATCGGTGAGTTGTGGTTGTACTCGGCTTAGACAACAGTAGGGCTTAGGTCTCCACGACGAGAGGTTCTAGAGCGAGTCACGTCAAGGACGTCGTGGCGGCTTGCGGAGGTGCAAGGATCGTCGGATCAACAACGGTGTGGGTGAAGTTCACTTGTAATATTCAATGAAACACTTGGATGGCTACAAGGACATGGTGCTGATATGGAGGAAGCGTCCAAGGCTTGCCACCTGCTGTAGATTCACCAAAAGTCCTGCAAGGAGAAATCTACATGTGATAGAATCGTCAAGTGTCTCTAATCATGGGGTCTGTTACGCAAGATTTTGCGCAAATTTGTCAATGTAGCTTGCTGAACTCGATCGGCACAAACTTCTTAACGCAAGCAGCACGGGATGTTTCGGATATGCCTCAGTAGTCCTCGAGCGAGACTCAAAGGCAACAAGTGGAGTCAAGATTGGCAACCAATCTCGACGGAAGGCACTGGGTTGCGGCCGAGAAGGGGGATGTTCGGCCACGACTGTCCTCTTTCCAAAGCACTCTTTTTCCTCTTGATGCCGCCGTCTTTTATATGGGGAGCCTACACTTTGCTCTCTCTATCTCTCACGCTTTCTCTCCACCTTTTATCTATTTTTTTTGGGTGTCCTTCTTCGATGTGTGTGGCCCTTTTTATAGGTGAGAGGACTATGTTGTTTAAGGAAAGATGATAAAATTGCATATTGCCTATTTAGCTATTGTATTCCACGTACAATATTTTGTCAATATTTCATTCAACACATTCCTTAAATATTAGAAAAATAATGTGAATATTCTCGGGAATATTCCCATTGTCACTCCTTAATGGACCTAGCCAAATTCTCTTTCCCTATGGGCTTAGTCCAACTCGTTAAATTAAAACTTAGAACCATCAATTGAAACCCATCTGTCACATATCCAATGCAAATGCAATAATAATAAATGCTCCTAAAACTATATGCTATGCAATTTAATTTTAATACTTTTTGTTTAGGGGTTAAAATTAATCCCTAAATTTTTGTGCATAAACTACAAATGATCAATCAAAATTTAGGTGTCAACAACTATTCCTAGTTGAAGGTGAGCTCATAGAGGTTGCATTCAAAGATAAATTGAGAGCTAAATTTTGATCATGCATATGCAATATAATGTTATTTTTCGTGGGAAAATGAATCACATTTTAAAATACAATATGATATGATGCATGGAAAAGCTAATGCAAAGTATGAAAAAAAAAGAAGAAAGAAAGAAAAAAAGAGCGTACCTGTAGTTACTTACCAATCAATACGGTAGAGTATCTTGAGGTATGAAATGAATCTTTACTCTACAAGCATTTAGTTTTTATTCCAGATTTCTTGAAGAGTTTGATGTTTATTGAATTGCCTAGATCCAGACTGAGGCAACCGATTGAATTTAATCAACAAACGCTCAATGTCAGGTGAGACAGCCATTGGAACAAAATGTCTCGAAATACTTAGATCCAGACTAGAGTATAACGAGAAAAATCAAAGAACATTCATATTTAGAGTGAAATGTTCAATGAAAAGATTTGAGATATTTAGATCCAGACTGAAATGTCAAGAATTGGGAAACTTAACCAATAAACACTTAATGTTAGGT
Source organism: Corymbia maculata (assembly GCA_014182735.1). Lineage (NCBI taxonomy): Eukaryota > Viridiplantae > Streptophyta > Magnoliopsida > Myrtales > Myrtaceae > Corymbia > Corymbia maculata. The sequence continues at coordinate 23,096,008 of CM024688.1, read as the reverse complement.
GAGATGAATATTGAATTAAGACAATTTAACCAATAGATGTTCAATGTTAGGTGAGTCAAATATTGGATTAAGATAACTCAAAATACCTAGATCGAGACTAAGGTATGACGAGAAAGATCAGAGAACATTCATGTCCAAAATGAAATGTTCGACAAAAATATTGTGTAACATTCAGATTCAAACTAAGATGTTAACTAATGATTGAAGGATTTTAGCTAGGATATCCAAGTATTTTTTTTAATTTATGGGAGAAGTTACCAAATTTTGCTTTGGGTAGTTCAGAGGTATTAGATACTTACTTGAGGTTTCCTTGCTGAGGGCTTGATCATCTCACCTCAAGGTTGCTTGCTAGCAATGCTTTGGGAATCTTGAACACGTCCTGATGCTTCGAAGAGCGAATCAATCATCACAGCTACTCAATTTTCATGACGATATTACTTGTCAAACATGATTAGCAACAACAGGTTTACGCATTCATCATCACCAGATATTTCCAGTCCATTTGCGATTCATGTGTCACGATTTTATCAATCTTGTATTACCAAATCGGCATTGGTGAGAATTTCTGAAGAACAATCCATTCAGAACACAAGTGTCATCGATGTGTCAAATAAAGGGCCTCTTTGGTCTGAAAGGACTTTTCACTCACTCTCACAAAAAGGCTATTTTATCTTAATAATTGACGTGGGAATTTGAGAATCATTCTATTTCATTATCATCATACTAGATAGGGGTCTGAGTATTCTTGCAGTCGGTACGACTTTACCAATTTGAAAGGTCTTTAACATGGACTATAATATGGGCTTGGTCAATGGCTTAACAATGAGACTTTTTGAGTTAAGGCTATTGAAAGAAATAATATTCCATGATCATCTCCGGGTTTACAGGTCAAGAACCCTGCAAAATGAGATAAAAATAATCTTGCTCGCACTTCTTCGAGCAATGCTTAAGACATGTGAACATCCACATTAATTCAAGTGTCCTAATTTGAAGAGACTTTATAAGGGACATAATGTAGGCTAAGTTCATAGGTTGAGAAATGAAATGATTATCAGGCTCAAAATGTATATATATGGGTGAGAGTTGGTGATCATCTTCGCATTACTGCTAGTCTTCATCTTCACCATCAAGGATTGTCTTCAAAATGTGCTATATTAAAAAGTTTTGCATTTGAGTTCTTTGAGTACCACTTCATTGGGGGATACAACTTTTCACAATTAATAGTCATCCATCTTGACCCTTTTTATTTTCTCCTGTGGGCATTGGCCTTGCTTTTACCAGGCACATTACTTTTTCATGCCTCCTAGTTCTATTTTTACCACTGGCACATTGTCTACAATGCTTCAATCTTTCATTTGGACTTTTGAAGGTCTTTACATTTTGTTGGCGCTCTAGACCATGATGTTCCTTAAATGATTACTTTTTGCTTGCCCCAATGTGGGGGATGATCACCAACTGGGTTTAAAGAAATGAATTTTTAGGCTCAAAAGGGCTATACAATGGATATACGTGTGTGGGATAGGAAAAAAAATGCTCTTCATCATCCTAAGGCACTTGAATTATTGTTTGAGTTCATCTGTAATAAGATACCCAAAGATTGATGCAAGTGAGAGTAAGAGAATTTCTATCTATTTTTCTCACCATGTGATGCCAACTTACCTCCAATTTGCCTCGATATGGGGTGGTTCTTGACAGGGGGTAATTTAAAAGAAATCTCCACAAGTGTATGAGGCTCAAAAAGGTTCAACAATGGATCACTTGTAGTGTTTGGGATAGAAAAATGAATTGCCCCTCATCATTTCGGTCGGCGTACCCTTCGTGAGAAAACTCTTTGCCTTGCAAGCATGGAATCTTTTCGCTTAACTCACTAGGGATCATTGTATGGGATTGTTTAGGACAAGGCCTGCCTTTCATCATTCCAATGTATCCCATTTGACGCATTCAATTTATTTTGCCGAAAATGATAATGCAACATTTGCAAAATTAAATAAATAAATGGAGAAACTAACTTGTGATTCATTCATTATGAAAATAATAGGATCATGGGTAATACTTCTCGACAAAATCAGAATTAATTGGACTAGAAAACTCACAACCATCCATTTCTACAAGGATTAAAGTGCCTCTAGGGAGTACCTTCCCTACCACATATGGGCCACTGTAATTCGGAGCGAATTTGCCCCCAGGATTAGGAAAAATTGGCAATAGCCTCCTCAAGACTAGATCATTTTCCTTGAAATGCCTCACACGTACCTTCTGGTTAAAGGACCTGGCTACTCTTTGTTGGTATGATTGACCATGGCAAAGAGCTTTCAGCCTTTTCTCATCAATTAGATTTAACTGCTCGTACCTTTGCTTCATCCGTTCTGCCTTGGATAATTCCACTTGGGATAAGATTCTCAGAGAGAGGATCCTCATTTCCATAGGCAAGACAGCTTCCATGCCGTATACTAGAGAGAAAGGGGTTGCCCCAGTAGAAGTACTAATCGACATTCGATATGCCATTAGTGCGAAAGGTAACCTATCATGTCAATCTCGATAATTCTCGGTTGTCTTTTCCCAGATCTTCTTGATGTTTTTATTGGCCACTTCAACAGCTCCATCCATTTGCGGGCGGTAAGGGGATGAATTCTGATGCTTGATCTTAAACTTAGCGAACAGCCCATCCACAAGCTTGTTATTCAAGTGTGTCCAATTGTCAGTGACAATTGCTTCAGGGACCCCATAACGGGTAATTATGTCACGCCTAATGAATTTCACAACGTTTCAAGCAATGACATTAACATAAGATGTGGCTTCAATCCACTTAGAGAAATCATCTATCGCCACCAGAATGAATCTATGCCCATTCGAAGTTTTAGGGTTTATTGAGCCAATCATATTGATGTCCCACATTGAGAAAGGCCATGGCTCGGATAACTGGTGTAGCTCAGTTGGAGGGACATTTATCTTAATTCCATGAATTTGGTAATGATGGCAACTTCGAACGTATTGGATGCAGTCACTCTCTAATGTCAATTAGTAATATCCCAACCTCATAATTTTCTTGGCTAGCATGTACCCATTCATATGCAGGGCACAAACTCCTTTGTGCACTTCTTGCATAATTTACATGGATTCGGCTACGTCTACACACCACAACAGGACTGAATCATAAGATCTCTTGTATAAATTGTTATCGCTGACAAAGAACTTGGATGCCATCTTCATTATATATTTTTTATTGCATGAGGAACTTCCTATTTCTGAATGTAATTCATGATATCGTAATACCATGGTTTCCCATCATGTTCTTCAGTCATGACCATACAAAAAGCTGGTTTTGCCAAAACCTCTATTTTTAATGGTTCAACTTCTAATCCATCAGTAACTTGCAACATTGATGACAACATTGCGAGTGCGTCCGAAAACTGATGGTGAGATCTTAACAAATACTCAAAATAAATTTCAGCAAATTCTTTCACTAGGTCTTCTAGATACTCATGATATGGGAGTAATTTAGAGTCCTTGGTCTTCCATTCACCTATTGTTTGGAGTATGATTAATGCGGAGTCTTTGAATACTTTCAATTTAGTCACTCCCATCTCAATCATGGCTTGGAGCCCAAGAACACAAGCTTCATACTCGGCTATGTTGTTAGTGCATGGAAATATCAACTTTGCGGCTACTAGATGATGTTGTCCATCTGGGGATATCAAAATCGCCCCAGTGCTAGAACTAGACAAGTTTACAGCTCCATCAAAGAACATGGTCCAGATGATATAACTAGTATTAACACCTAGAGGGGGGGTGAATAGGTGTAAAGGGATTTTTTGCACAAGTATATATAACTTTTTGCAATCTACAAATAGAAATTAAATAGAGAGAGTAGAGAAGATTGCAAACACAGTTATAGTGGTTCGGTTTTTGACAAGCCTACGTCCACTCTCCAGGCGATCAACCAATAGGCTGAATTTCACTATGTGATCAAAGGTGATTACACACTTTTGAGTGATAGAACTTGGTTATGATATGTCTCACAAAGTCACTATTCTTAGTAATGCACTAGGATCACTCAATTTCACACTTTTTCAGACAACTAATGAAGAATATAATCAAGCTTTGGAATGTGTTAATCTTCTCATACTTCTTGGTCTCATCCTCTCATTATATACTCTCCAAGCCACACCCGACCGTTGGCTCTTTCCTTGAGAGATTAGTCTTCCTTTCCTTTCTTGGACAAACTTCATAAGGAAAGTCTTTTTAACCGTTTGAAGATAGATCAAATCCCCTTGGATTCTGTTAACCTATACAATCAAAATCTGGGCTTCCATAAGTATTCCATCTTTCTTTGGAAGTTGTCTGCTGATTGATCTTGCCAATCAGTTCGATATAACAGAATCAATATAAATTTTGTAAGTGAAATACATGATTGTTGGTGATCCTGTCCTATAGTTTGATTCTGAGTCTATTGGACTAATGTTCTGAGTCTGCTTGAGTTCTCTATCTAGTATTCATAGACTCAGAGTCTGCGTCTCTTCATGTCCTTCGTCTGGTATGGATAGACTTAGAAACTGCTTTTGCTTTCCTTATGCTATGAGCAGATTCAGAAGAATATGCCGCCCTGTGACTTTTCTTCCTTAAGAAATGTATGATTTCTTGAATGTATAAAATGATTTGTTAACATCAAAACTAGGAGTTTTCTCAACAATCTCCCCCTTTTTTATGGTGACAAAACCTTTTATGCAGATGGTTTGTTGTTTCTGCAAAACATGGTTAAGCAGAGTATACTTCGTATAACACAGTAATATATGACCAGTATTATGATACTCAGATCACAAAATAACCAGTTAGTCAAAGGATAAGAATATCAAATGATGATTCATGCACACAATACCTGCACCAATGTTCAAAAATTAACAACGAAACCAACCAGCATTTATTAGCTCAAAGTATCTACAGTAAATCTCCCCCTTTATGTCACAGTCAAAAATTCCAACACCCAATAGTCAAAAACATAGTCTAACAGATAAATCAAAACAAAAGTCTATCAAAAGATAACAAAGTTCAACATATGAGACTAGGAGACTGTGGGTTTAGGAAATTAGGAAGATGGCTTTTTAGGGGTTCGAACTAAGGTGAAATCCTCCATATCCATTGCAGACTCTTCAATCCTGGTGAGACACTGATGAATGGAGTCCTCCATTCATGCCAATTGCTGCTGGGTTGTCTTCTCGAGAGTCTCAAACCTGTTGTTGAAGGAGGTTTTCATGGCAACTTGCTGATCTCTGATTTGCATAAGAAGATCCAATATCTTCTAAGAGTCAGAACGATCAGGTTGAGCTTTAGGAGTTTGTGTTTTTCTAATTCTGTGAGATGGATGCTCCCCCTGAATTGATGCTTTAGCTTGATCATGTTGCCCTTGTGAAAGTCTATCCTCTACCCTGGTTGCAGTTTCACCCTCAGGAATATTACTCTCATCTTTTCCTTGTCCTTCTTCCTCTCTTTCTTCTTCTTCTTTTGGTCCTTCTTCGTCAGACTCATCTTCTTTCTTTGGTTCAGACATTGCCACATTCTTGACAGGTTGAGGTTCTGTAGGAGGCAATTCTACTTCTGGTTCTGTCATGCTACGTGCAGTATGACTCATATTTGCTAGAATTTTAGAAATACTCTCCTCCACATCATCTTCATCATTTAGCAGCAGTTGTCTCCTTCTTTTAGAACTTGGTCTTGCAGAAGTTGCTTCCTTTCTTTTTCTCTTTGTTGTGGTAGATGCCTTAGCCAGTTCCTTCTCCTTTCTTCTCCATGTCACCAAAACATCCTGCAGCCTCATTTTTGTGATCATCCTGAGTCCAATAGGCATTGTTGAAAGCACTTTAGTGCAGAGTCTTCTGGGCAAATTGATCTGGAAATGCTCGAAAATCTTGGCCACTAAAACTCCATAGGGCAGTTGTCCTTTATCTTTCGAGACTGTTCTATACATATGGAGAAGAATAGTATGAGGAAGTGAGAACGTAACTCCTTGTTCAATAATAGCCCACATCAGCTTCGCTTTAAACCTGGCAACATCAGTTTTGGATGATGCCTTAGGACGAATACAACTAATGATGATCTTGTGCAAAATTATCCTTGCTGAATTCATAAAAGGGTAAGTTATATTAGTCCTAATAGAGTTTGTAAGATGTTTGCAAACCGTCTCATAGGAAACTTCAATGGGCTTGAAATCACCCCTTTCAACTTTCATGATATCAGCCAAGGTGTTTGCATCAACTCCATAAAACTTGTCATTTACACTAAATTGCAATTTGTTTGGAGTTATGAATGACAAATTTGAATAGAAGTAGGTTATTATTTCTGGATAAACAACAGCAGAATCAGTATAGAAGCGATCCATCTGCAACTTTTCAAAGCAACTTATGAGATTCACATCCGTTGCATCCAGAAAGTCAAAATCCACAATCCTATGGTGCATTACTCCTCTATCAAGCAAAACATTATAACACTCCTTATGTTCTCTAGAACGGAACAATTTTCTTGTAGAGTTTCGAACAACTGCAGCAACTCCCATTTTCAGTTCAAAGTTTCTGTACAGTCGTTGATTGTCTTTTTCTCCCCAAAAACTATCCACACTCCTGCTAGTTTCATTTGCCTGTTCTCTTTGTGCAGATTGTCGTTCTGCAAGTTGGATAGCCTGAACTAGATGCAACTCATTTGTGTACCATTTTTGTCTCAAGTAATGGAGTTTGACACTCTCAATAGCATCTTTCTTTGCTAAAAGTTCATACATTCTCATGACTCTATGAGGGTCATCAGGTTTAGGCAGAATTAAACCAGACGTACCTCTCCTATTCCTTTGCACAAATTCAGTTTGGGAATTCTTTGGAGATCCCTCAGTTTCATTTGCGTTCCTTTGATCCGACACAGTTGGAGAATGTCTTGGGGATTCTTCAGAAGTCTGCGTTAGGTCAAAATGGGTCTCTACTCCTTCGATGTTTCTTGTTCCCCTGCTAGCAATCCAGTTTGATCGTCTTCGAGGAGATGGAGACATAGACCTTGACTTGGACATTGAGGATCTCGAGGCCATGTTGGAGAAGATTTGGGTCGGTTTAGAGAAAAAGATGGGATCTTTAGGGTTTCAGAGGAGGTTTCTGAAAGGGTTCGAGAACTTGATGGAAATGGACTCAATTTTTTGTTTTGGAGTTTATAAACCCTTCTGAAGAGAGGCAAACGAACATACACGACTTTTTGGAAATAAAAAATAACTGAAAATGGCAGTTATTCAAGAATTTGAAACTTGATAAAAATTGATGCAAATAATATGGGCATGCACCAGAAATTATGCAAATAAATTATTTGCTAATATTAACTTACCATGTTCAATCATATAAGGAAATAACTTACGTGCCAAAATTTAAATTTCCAAAAATACCATTAAGACCTTCTGAGTGCGTCCCAGAAGATTGGTCCATCTAGAAGATTGCTTCTGTCAAACGAATGTTTCTCCCAGATGATGCCCTGTCTTCACAGACTTTATGCAAAAGGGTTAATAATATTTAATATGTTGCAAATTGAATCAAATGCACCTTTGTCTAGGGAATTTGTGAAGATATTTGCCAATTGATTCTTTGAATCAATAAATTGCACAGATATATCACCATTTTGCATGTGATCTCTAATAAAATGATGCTTGATTTCAATATGCTTTGCCCTTGTATGTAAGATTGGGTTCTTGGTGAGATTTATAGCAATTGTATTGTCACATCTTGTCTCAGTGCAAGTCTCTCAGGAGCAACAGTTGGTTCTAAATCTTCGATTTCAATTCCACTCTGATTGGAAACATCTTGCTCCAGAAACTTCACATTTATGAATTCTTCCACAGTTTGAGTGCTTTTGTTAAACACTTTGTATGCTTTGCTTGTGGTTGAATATCTTAGAAATATACCTTCATCTGACCTTTCCTCAAACTTGCTTGGATGATTGTTAGCATTTTTAAGAATAAAGCATTAACAACCAAAAACACGAAAGTAGGAAACAATTGGTTTTCTTCCTTTGAAAATTTCATAAGGAGTTTTCTCAAGATTTGGTCTCAGAAAGACTCTGTTAATGATATGGCATGAAGTGGAAACTACTTCTGCCCAGAAATGAGTTGCCACCATGCTTTCAATAAGCAGAGTTCTGGCCAGTTCTTGCAAGGATCTGTTCTTCTTTTCTACAACTCCATTTTGTTCAGGAGTGTAGGGAGAGGAGAACGTATGCTGAATACCATTTTTATCACAAAAATCTGCAAAGTCCTGATTTTCAAATTCTCCACCATGATCTGTTTTAATGCTAGAAATGGAGTAACCTTTCTCATTTTGCACTCTTTTTACAAATATTGAGAAATGAGAGAAAGTTTCTCCTTTATTAGCAAGGAAGAATACCCATGTAAAACGAGAATAATCATCTACAATTATGAGACAGTATTTCTTACCTCCAATGCTTTGAGTTCTGGTTTGTCCAAAAAGATCCATATGAAGCAGCTACAATACACGATTAGTAGAAACCTGCTTCATAGATTTGAAAGAGCTTTTCACTTGTTTTCCCAGAGTGCATGTGGAGCAGAGTTCTGTCTTCTTATAACTTAATGAAGGCAGTCCACGAACAAGCTTTTTGTTGAGCAATTTTGAGATTTGTTTCATGCTGACATGTCCAAGTTTGCGATGCTAGAGGTTTGCTTCATCTTGAATTGAAATAAGACATTTAGCAGTGTCTTCATTTATATCTAAGAGATAGATGTTCCCGTGCCTTCGTCCAGTGAATGATTGAGAAGAGTCGTGACTGATTCCAGAACATAAGTTCTCTTTGAAATCAATTCTAAAACCAGCATCACATAACTGGCTAATGCTTAGAAGATTGTAATTTAATCCCTTAACCAGATAAACATTGTTGATGATAAGACTCCCAATCTTGACAGTTCCTAGTCCAACAATGTTCCCCTTAGTGTTTCCTCCAAAGGAAACGGTTCCTCCTTTGATTCTTTCTAAGCCAATGAACATTCTTGAATCTCCAGTCATGTGTCTTGAACATCCACTGTCCAAGTACCATTTCTTCTTGCTTTTAAAACTTACCTGCAATCAATACGCATACTCATTTTTTCTTTGGTACCCAGACTTTCTTGGGTCCATTGGGGTTAGTAGTGTATGCTTTGTCTATCCATTTCTTCTGAATAGGTCTCCAGATTTTAGGACATTTGTTTTCAAAATGTTCTCTTTCTCCACAATTAGAACATTTGAGATTGTCTTGACTAATAGGTCTTACAAAATTCTTTTTGAAGTGATTTTTGTAAGCTTGTCGAGGAGGTCTCTGTCTAATTCTCTCATTGACTTTGGGAAAATCAATTAAGGAATCACTTTCCCTATAAAACCCAAGTCCTGACTTATCGTAGTAAGGAATCTGATTGGAAAGTATATGCTATAGGGTTTTAGATCCTTTAGAAAATTTTGTAGTAATATTTAAAAAATTCCTTTTTGAAGGATTCATTTTCCTTTTGCAAGGAATCTCGATTTTCTTTTGTTTCCAAAAGTTCCTTTTTGAGAGATTCATTCTCATTTAATAAAAACTCTCGATTTTCCTTTGTTTCCACGAATTCCTTTTTGAGATCATCAATTTTTCTTTTAAAGAAAAGTTTTGTTGACTCAACTTATAATTTTCCTTTTTTAATCCGAAGATCCTCTTCGAGTGGATTTTAGATTAGAACACAGCTCATTTATATAATCCGAGACTTCTGTAGGAATATTAGAATGGCTAACCTCAATCTCTTTGTCTGAGTCTGAGTCTGATTCTGAGTCTGCTCCAGAGTCTGAGTCTGAGTGTGCCATAAGACAAATATTACCATATTCGTCTTCACTGTCTTCAACCTCAGTGTCACTCCATGTATAAGCTTGTAGGGCCTTCTTGTATTTTTGATACTTTCCTTTGTTCTTCTTGAGCTTAGAATAGTTTTGTTTTATGTAACCCTTCTTTTTGCATTCAAAATAGACAACATTTTTGACGTATTCTTTCTCATCCTCTGTCCTTCGTTGTCCAGACTATCTGTTTTGCTTCTTGCTATTGAACTCCCTGCCTTTTTTATTTAACTTTTTTACCTTTTTGATTAGCAGTGCAAGTTCTTCGTCGTCCAGTTCGTCCTCAGAATCTGTATAATCAGAATCAACATTAAACTTGAGAGCAATAGATTTCTTACCTCTAGACTCCACTTCCTCGTTCATTTGTTCTACTTCATAGGATTGTAGGGTTCCAACAAGCTTATCGACTGTTAGAGGTGAGATTTGCAGAGTTTCTCGTATGGAGGTCTTCATATTATTCCAATCTTTTGATATACCTCTTAAAAGCTTGTTGACTTTCATTGGTCCTGGGACAGGTTGTCCTTGATATGCAAGTCCATTTACAATTTTTGTAAATCGACTGAACATGTTTCCTATGGACTCCCCCTGTTTCATTTTGAAGGATTCATATTGACCAAGTAAAATGTATACTTTGGTCTCTTTTACACGATCAGTCCCTTCGTAAGTAACGTACAACCTATTCCATATTTCCTTCGCCGTTTCACAAGAAGATATTCGATTATATTCATTAGGAGATAAAGCACAGTAAAGAGAGTAGATAGCCTTAGCGTTTAAAGCTTGTCTCTTTATCAATTCCTCTGGTGAGATGGTAGCTGATGTTTCCATTGCTTTCCCATCATCTTTCTTTTTGGTTTTTCTAGCTTCAGCATTGGGATCAACTCCCTTCTTGACTACATCCCATTTCAGTGGATCCTTTGATCTCAGAAAAGCCTTCATTTTGTTCTTCCATATATTGTACTCTTTTCCATTAAAGTATGGTGGTCGAGTTTTGTTCTGTCCCTCAATTAGACCTGATGCAAGAATACTAGGCATAGAAGATCTTTAACTCTGAAGTAATTAACACTTCAAAACACTGAGCACAAGGCTTCGATACCAATTGATATTGCTAGTATTAACACCTAGAGGGGGGTGAACAGGTGTAGAGGGATTTTTCGCACAAGTATATATAACTTTTCGCAATCTACAAACAAAAATTAAATAGAGAGAGTAGAGAAGATTATAAACACAGTTATAGTAGTTCGGCTTTTGACAAGCCTACGTCCACTCTCTAGGCGATTAACTAATAGGCTAGATTTCACTATGTGATCAAAGGTAATTACACACTCTTGAGTGTTAGCACTTGGTGATGATATGTCTCACAAAGTCACTCACTCTTGTTAAACTCACTAGGATTACTCAATTTTGCACTTTTTCAGACAACTAATGAAGAATAGAATCAAGCTTTGGAATGTGTTAATCCTTTAATACTTCTTGGTCTCATCCTCTCCTTATATACTCTCCAAGCCACACTCAACCGTTGGCACTTTCCTTGAGAGATTAGTCTTCCTTTCCTTTCTTGGATAAACTTTATAAGGAAAGTTTTTTTGACCGTTTGAAGATAGATCAGATCTTCTTGGATTCTATTTGCCCATACAATCAGAATCCAGGCTTCCATAAATGTTCCATCCTTCTTTGGAAGTTGTCTGCTGATTGATCCTGCCAATTGATCCTGCCAATCAGTTCGATACAACAGAATCAATATAAATATTATATGTGAAATACATGACTGTTGGTGATCTGGTTCTGTAGTTTGATTCTAAGTCTATCGGACCAATGTTCTAGGTCTGCTTGAGTTCTCCGTCTGGTACTCATAGACTCAGAGTTTGTGTCTCTTCGTGTCTTCCATCTAGTACAGACATACTCAGAAACTGCGTCTCTTCGTGTCCTCCGTTTGGTAAAGATAGACTCAGAAACTGCTTTTGCTTTCCTTCTACTATGAGCAAATTCAGAAGAATACGCCACCTTGTGACTTTTCTTCCTTAAGAAATGTATGATTTCTTGAATGCATAAAATGATTTGTTAACATCAAAACTATGAGTTTTCTCAACACATGAATCTTCACTTACATATAAGATGTGGTCATCCAGGGAACAATCATCACTATTCAAGAGTCCGGAACTTTCAACCAATATGTTAGCAATCACTCGACCTTTAACTGATTTTTGTGGCATAAACTGAACGTCAAATTCTGAAATCAGAATTTGCCATTTTGCTAACTTACCCACTAAAGTTGGTTAATCAAGTAAGTATTTGATGGGATTGTTCTTGGTCATGAGAAATATCTGATAATGCAATGTATACTGTTGTAGTCTATGCAGTAGCCACACTAATGTAGTGCAAGTCTTCTCGATATCAAAATATTTCAGCTTTGAAATTTTTTTTGCTCAGGTAGTAAATGGCCCATTCTTTTTTATCGATAGGACTTTCTTGAGCCAACATTGTGCCCAATGATTCACTATGAATGGTGAGGTAGAGAATCAAAGGATGCCCTGGTAATGGTGGGACAAGTATCGGTAGATTCATCAAGTATTGCTTCAGCTTCTCAAATGCTTCTTGACATTTATCATCCCAGTTGACTTGCACATTTTTTCTCAGGAGCTTAAAGAACGGTTTGGCAGTCTCTGAAAGTTGGGAAATGAATCGGGTAATGTAATTCAATCTCCCTAAAAGACTTCGAACCTCTTTGGCTGTCGACGGGGGTTGCAACTCGTATATGGCCCTAGCTTTAGATGGGTCAATCTCGATGCCTTTACTACTCACAATGAACCCGAGTAATTTACCAGATGTAGTCCCGAACACGCACTTGGCAGGATTTAGACGGAGCTTGAATTCACGAAGCCGATTAAATAATTTCTTTAGGGTTTTGACGTGCTTCTTCCAGGTTGAGTTTTTGTAATCATGTCATCAATGTAAACTTCAATCTCCTTATGCATCATGTCATGGAATAGTGTTACCATGGCTCGATGATAAGTAGCCCCGGCATTTTTTAGTCCAAAGGGCATAACCTTATAATGAAAGGTCCCCCATGGAGTGATAAATGCAGTCTTCTCCTCATCTTCCTCCTTCATTTTTATCTGATTATACCTAGAAAAACCATTCATGAATGAGAATAGCTTAGATCCAACAGTGCTATCTACGAGGACATCTATGTGGTAACGGGAAATCATCTTTCGGGTTAGCCTTGTTCAAGTCTCAATAATTGACACAAATCCTAACTTGACCATCTTTCTTCGTCACTGGCACTATATTAGCCACCCATTTAGGGTATTGTGAGACTTCAATGAATCCCACTTTTAGAAGTTTCATTACCTCTCTTCCTTTATTTTCTTCGAGAGTTCGGGCTTAGTTCTTCGCAGCTTTTGCTTCTTAGGGTGCATACCCGGATTAATAGGTAAAGAATCCTCCACAATGGATGGATCCAGACCTGGCATATCAGCATACGTCCAAGCAAAGATATCTTGATAATATTTTAGTAGTTGAGTCAGGCGTTCGGCCTCTTCTTTAGGGAGGTTTGCCCTTATCTTCACTTCCTTAGCTTCTCTAGCATTGCTCAAATTGATAGTGATGGTTTGGTCAGAGGTGAGAGCTTTGGTTTTTTCATGCTACTCCCATTTATGTTGTACCTCGATGGAGTCCTCATTAAGATTGCCACAGTTTACTATTGCAAGATTGTACCTGAAACACAAAATGGCTAATTTAGAAAGACAAACAAGGCTAAATGACATTTTTTCAAATTTTTTCCGCAAAAGCATCTTTTAGACTTCTTTTGCCAAAATATCTTCTTCTTTTTTGAAATTTTTGACACGAGGAAGCATGATGAAGCCTTGGCCTCAGAATTCTCCTTGGATTTTTGCTCTTTTTTTTATCGATTGGATATCATCACCGGGCTAGTTTGGTGTACCCCATCATGCCCTCAAAATAAACAAGTAATGTTATTGAAATTCATCAATCAATTACATCTTATTAAATGGAAAATGCAGTATTAAAGCCCTAAAAGAAAGCGAAAAAGAAAAAAAATCCTAAAATGCAGTAAAAATTCCCACGCAGAGTATGTGAAAATGATAAATGAGTTACTATTATGGGCTAGCGCTCGTTCCCTCCGAAGCTTCTTCTTCAATAGCACCTATAAGGAGATCATCAAATAGGTTTATGATTCCTTCCAATGCATCATCAGGGTTCTCTTCTCCTGGAGGTATGGGATCATCCATTCCACCCCACCCATCTGGCACAATGTCACGGGGTCAATGTAGAAACTAGGGAGAGTCGAGTATTTCATATAATAGTCAAATTTGACACTCAGTTGTCCCAGGGTATCTACCACCTCTCTACTATCCCGCAGCGTGCTAGTGGGATCAGGGAACGTCTCGTGAATGTGAGGAGGTAGTGAGTTTTCCCTTTTTTGTCCCTGTGAGTTTTGCCTTTGTTGCCTTTGCCCTCCAAAGCTTTCTCTACCTCTTCCATGGTACCCTAATCCAGCAAAACGGGACCTCTAAGGGGCTTCAATAGGGTTTCTAATACCTTGACCTCTCCTTCCAAGACCATGGCCAACAATAAAACCATTTACAACCATCACTTTTCCTACCATAACAGTAGTATTTGAGACTTCAAGAGTGGGTAGTGAGGAATCTCGAGAAGCATGTATGGTGGACACTAACTCAAATTAGTGGTAATTCGATTCAAGCTCGGAATCTAACTCGATATAAGGAATGGCTATTTCATGATAAATCAGATGGTCTTCCTCACCATAGATAGTGACTAGCTTCCCCTCAATTACAAATTTCACGCTTTGATGAAGACTTGATGGTACAGTCCCAGCGGTATGTATCCAAGGACGACCCAACAAAAAATTAAATGTGGTGGGGATATCCATTACTTGAAAGGGGACGTTAAAGATTACTGATCCTATTTGCACATCAAGGTGGATCTCCCTAATCACTTCCTTTTTCGTCCCATCAAAAGCTTGCACGCAAGTCTTTGCAGCATGTATCTACGATAGATCTGTCTTGAGGCAGTGAAGAGTGGCTAATGAACATATATTCAGAGTAAATCCATTATCAATAAGCATGCGGGACACATGGGAAGCGAAGCTTTGTGTTTGACTGATATATATAGCGGTTTATTGTGTCCTCTCGTTTCAATAGGGAATTCTTCGTCAGAGAAAACAATTAAATCCTTGAGAAGGATTGACCCAATAAATTCCTCGAGCTTGCTAGGCTCAACCATCTCTGGTATATGAATCTCGCTCAACACTTTCTTTAAAGACTTTTGATGTGTGGGAGATGTTTGCAAGAGCTCAAGCAAAGAGATTTGAGTAGTCATTTTTCATAATTGATCGACCAAGAAATATTCACTTGCTTTGATTACAGTGAGAAATTCTTTAGCCTATTCATCAGTAATAGGCTTTGTAGGTTGAGTATTGGCTTAAGCATAAACTTGGCCAGACCTTGTAACCAAGTCAACATCTAGGTCATAGGACCAAGGAATCGCTTTATTATCAGCATATTCATAGGGCTGAGGTATCTCGATCAGTATCTCTTCGTTGTGCACCGGGATTTTAATAAATGGTTTCGCATCTCTTTTGTGTGGTATATCCATAGGCAGTGGATTGATTTCATCCCTACCAGCATTCAGTACAGCCCATTCTTCCTCCCAATCAATAACGATTCGGGATATGGTGGAGACTATGCTAGTATGGTCAGCATTCACGATCATACCGGCCTCTACCATCATAGCAACCCTTTCTTTCATCAAGGAAATGGGAACCGTCTCATGACTCGGGTAGTATTCAGCCTTTACTAGTCCATTATAGACATCAGCAACATGCACTCTCAAATTTTTGACTTGACCAGTGTCAAATCCAAATATGGCATTTACCTTGTCTTCGTGTTCAGGCAGTGGAGTCCTCTTGACATTCAGTTGGGTGGTACGGAATGAGAATGCATTAGTGTCCAATAAATTTTGAATTTTGTGCTTCAAGGTCATACATTCATCAGTTGAATGTCCCACTTCTCCCATATGATACTCGCATTTTTTGGAGGGGTCATAGTTGGAGAATTTCTCCACATTGGGTTGCCTTGGTTCATGGGAGAGTAGCCCATTCTTTTGCAAGATTGGCAAGATTTGAGATAGAGGACTAGGAAGTAGAGAGAACTGGCTCTTAGTGAATTGTCATGATGCGGATGGATGGCCTTCACCATGCTGATTCCTTAGGACATGAACGATTAGAGGCTTGTTAGAGGTTGGTTGCACATATGCACAATTTACTTCAGTGGTTGGCTCTTTCTCTTTCTTTACAGTAAACTTCCGGCTTGGAAAGGTTGGTTCATTGAATTACCCCTCCTTCAGCCCCATCTCGATTTGTTCACCCATAGGGATGAGTTGATTAAAGTTCTCAACATACGTGCCAACCATCTAATTGCAAAACTCAAAAGGGAGGTCTTAACAAATAGCTTCATCAATTCTTTGTCAGTGGGTTCAAGAGTGATTTGGGCGGCCAAATTTCGCCATCTTATGGCATACTCCTTAAATGACTCGCTCTTCTTTTTTTTCATCCGCTTGAGGTCTTCTCGGGAAGGTGCAGTGTCCATGTTGAATTTGTACTGCTTAAGAAATGCATCGACCATCTCACTCCAAGTGTCGAGGAGGTTTATGTTCTTCATGATATGCTAAGTAAGTGCAGGCCCACCCAAGCTCATTTGGAACCACTGGATCATAAAAGGTTCATTCTTAATATGTTGGGCCATTTTCACGTGGTACATTTGTAGGTGAGCTTTTAGGCAAGAAGTGCCATTACACTTCTCAAATTCTGGCATTTTAAATTTATTTGGCGTGTTGACCTTCTCATAAACAAAAAAATCAATCGGGAGTGAACTTTGCAAACCCTGCAATTGTTTCACTTTCTCTTCAAGCTTCGCAAAGCGTTCATCCTGCTCTGTTTTAAAGACCTTATGAGTTTTGGCCTTTCTTTCCATGACAATGACATCATCTTCTAAAAGGGGCATGTCGTCATCAAATTCATCAACTTTCTGCTTGAGTGCCATAGTTCCAAGAGGTGTGACTTTTGGACTCGAACTTGCTCGAAGTGCCTTAAACTCAATTGTCATTTGTTGTATTGCAGCGAAGCATTGATTCATTTGATCTTCCATTTTATTAATACGTTCACGCAACTCAGCTTGCTTGGCCATTCGTGCTTTCAATCTCGTAATGATGGGTAAACGAGATAGTTTCGTTATCACCTAATTTGAAAAAAAGGAAAACAAATAATCATCGCATATGGAACATGCCAGTCCATGACAAAGGTCTAGCCACTTTTATTCATTAATGGAAGTATTTTATGTGAAGTAAAAACTTGAAATGCCCTAAACAAATGAACTAGGAAAGCAAAGAACTCGACTAAAAAAATTAAACTCGAGACATTTCACTTGGGTTGATCAATATACAATTGGGAAACTTCTAGATACAATCGCTTATTCTCATTATATATTGACCAAGACTCATGACCAACCTAATGTCATGGATCAACAAAATAATAAATTAAATAAATTGCAAAATGAGAGTTTAGAGAACTTACTTCACTGATAGATAGGTAGCAATCATATAGATATGCGCATGATATGTGGCTCAATTTCTACTCTAGAAAGCCTAACAAAATGGAGCCACAAGGATGATTGGACTAGGCGCAGGCGTGCGGACTAAGTCGGGTCCTCATGACTCCGGCTTGGTCAAAGATTCGACCCGGGTCGTGGGCATACGGGCCAAGGTGGGTACTCTTGACACCAGGAAAGAAATTTCAAGATTGATATGGGCGACTCATACCGCGGGCATATGATCAGAGTGGTATCCATTTCAATACCATCCTAATTAATCCTATGTGGCCCAGGTCTGGCGGTAGGTTGTGTGTGCAAGAGTGTAGTGTAAATGCATAGGCAGATTAACAGTTTATATTTACAACAACACTTCAATAATTCAAAACATTCATTCACAACTCTAACCTGCAAGGCAATAGGTTAACAATCACTCCACCCCTTATAACTCCCATTTACAAAAACATTTAACACCTCAAATGGTTAGGGATGTACCTGGTATCCTCGCTGCCAAACAATTTTTTTTTTTTTAAAAGATAAAATTGGCCTAAGTCTACTAAGGGTTTAAACTCAAGTCCCCAGCGGAGTCGCCAAGCTGTCGCGACCTCATCCTCGGGTGCACCACTTAGGGTTTGGCTAATGGATTACTAAGCCTAAACTTAGTTCAGGCTCTCCTAGACTCATACCAATTCGCGACCTAGGTTTTAAGTTTTTAGTATACAAATGATTTTTACTTAGAGTCGCCACTAATTTATTTTTTGGTGGGTCGATTAGAAACCCAAGTAAAGTAATGGGAGAATAACTTCACTCCTACGAACCAGAGACTATGGGATCGAGGACTTGATTACGTTAAATTTCTCTAACGCCTTTTCGGTACCTTTTCTCTTTTATTTTAAAAAAAAATGATTTGCAGGTAGTTTGTATTAATTTTTATTTACTCCCTACTATGCAATGTAATCATACGAGTATGCAACCATTATCTAACACTCAATAAAGCAAAATAATAAATAAATTGCAAGCATAAGAAGGGATACTTACCTCGAAGCAACGAAAGCATCTGTAATGTTAGCTGAAAAATCACATCACTAATCCTAGATATGATTTCTAATTAACATGCAATCATTCAACTATTTTTTAAGGTTTTAAATTATTTAATGAGGCCTAAAAAAAAACTAAGTGCAACGCATGCGATGACGTGCAAAAGTATCTAACTATAATAACATGCAATGTGCAACCTAATATGCAAATTATATGTCATGCGACATTAATTATTTAACTTAATATAATGCTAGAAAATATTTAATGCAACTATCCTAGTATGTCACACATTCAAATGACCTTAAACATGCAATAACTAGATGACACATGGGAGATGACATAATTCTACATGACATGAGCATGGCAATTTTTATGTTTTCTTTTTTATAATCAAAATTCGAAATTAAAAATAACCTATATTTAAACATGCAAACTATCCTAAAAAAAAATATTCTAACAAGAATCACATCTGACTCAACTATTTTTTTTTTTTTTGGTTTTCTTTTATAAGCAAAATCAATTCGAGCAAAGGCATCAAGAACAGCACCGCAACAAATCAGGCAAGATATTATCCATGTCCGTATAATTTTGGAAATAAATTGACAAATTGTATCTTGGGCATGAGATTGGATTGGTCAAATTTTTCACAAAATCACAAATCGTATCTCGGGCATGAGATTGGATCGACGATTTTTCCATGCGATTGCGAGTCATATTTCGGCCATGAAATCAAATTGACAATCATATGCACGTTGTGAAATAAGGAAAATTTCCTAGTTCACGAGCGGTTAGGAGATCTTTTGGATATGGCAATATTGATCAAATATTCAACTAAGATTGCAATTCCACGAACTAGGCAATAAAATATAAGAAAATTGTATTAATCAAGACTCTCACCTAGCTTTTGATATCGCACGAATAAAGTTTCCAAATTGGGGCTTGTCGGACAATGGGATCGGCGAGTTGTGGTTGTGCTCGGCTTAGACAACAGTAGGGCTTAGGTCTTCGCGGCGAGAGGTTCTGGAGCGAGTCACGTCAAGGACGTCATGGGGGCTTGCGGAGGTGCAAGGATTGTCGGATCAACGACGGTGTGGGTGAAGTTCACTTGGACTATTCAATGAAACACTTGGATGGCTACAAGGACGTGGTGTTGATATGGAGGGAGTGTCCAAGGCTCGCCACCTGCTGCAGATTCACCAAAAGTCCTGCAAGGAGAAATCTACACGTGATAGAATTGTCAAGTGTCTCTAATCATGGGGTGTGTTACGCAAGATTTTGCGCAAATTTATCAATGTAGCTCGCTGAACTCAATCGGCACAAACTTCTTAATGCGAGCAGCACGGGATGTTTCGGATATGCCTCAGTAGTCTTCGAGAGAGACTCAAAGGCAACCAGTGGAGTCAGGACCGACAACCAATCTCGACGGAAGGCACCAGGTTGCGGTCGAGAAGGGGGATGTTCAGCCACGACTCTCCTCTTTCCAAAGCACTCCTTTTCCTCTTGATGCCATCGTCTTTTATACAGGGAGCCTACACTTTGCTCTCTCTATCTCTCACACTTTCTCTCCGCCTTTTCTCTATTTTTTTGTGTCTCCTTCTTCGGTGTGTGTGGCCTTTTTTATAGGTGAGAGGACTATGCTATTTAAGGAAATATGATAAATTTGCATATTGCCTATTTAGCTCTTGTATTTCACATGCAATTTTTTTTCAATATTTCATTCAGCACATTCCCTAAATATTAGAAGAATAATGCAAATATTCTTGGGAATATTCCCATCTTCCAACTCGTCACTCCTTAATGGGCCTAGCCAAATTCTCTTTCCCTATGGACTCAGTCCAACTTGTTAAATTAAAACTTAGAACTATCAATTGAAGCTTGTCACTTGTCTAATGCAAATAAAATAATAATAAATGCTCCTAAAAATATATACCATGCAATTTAATTCTAATATTTTTTGTTTAGGGGTTAAAATTAATCCTAAATTTTTGTGTATTAAACTACGAATGATCAATCAAAATTTAGGTGTTAGCATACTGGCATTCATATATTTGTATATATTAAAGGGTTCATACATAACCAAACTTGATTTTAATAATTCCACAAAATCTTTCAAGTTTCGTTTGAGTGACTCACGTGGTTTTTAGTCTCCATTGTCACTTGATCTATAATAGAATTCTTTGCTACTATACTTGCAAGCGTAAGTCGTGCTAATTAAACCACAAAAATCTGTTGTCTAGTTCATTTCCTTATTTTGTTTATGATTCGTTCGGCTTGTTTTTCACAACACTTAGAACATGCCAATATTAGAATCTAGTTATTGCCAATATATCTGGAGAAGTAGATTACGTATGTAGAGCACCCCTTGCTTTGGTTTTTGATATCTTCAAGCCCTAGCTAATTCCATTTCTATTCTTGAATACCCCATTATTCACATATGGTATTTGGTTTTTTTGGCATAATCTCAAGTATTACTCTCAAAGAAGCCAATGCTAAGAATTGTGTGGTTGGGTGCGAATAAGTACATATATGGTGTAGCTCTTTTCTATCTACGTGGCTATAGATATTCATTGGTTTAAAGCATGCAAAGCTGGATCTCATGTGGACCCTAAATAAAAGACTAACATAATCATACTTTGAGATAGTTGAAGTCTGATGAATCTAGATCTAGACAATTTTTTTCCTGATCCCTAGAGGAAAACGCGACTTTTCTGAATATTTTCCAAACTGTGCGTAGTATTCCAATTTCGTTTTTGTATTGAGATTGAGTTATCATTAATTGCCTCTAAGAGATATGTTCACTAGAAATCTAAAAACTTGTCACGAAAATATAATTGATTCTTAAAACTTTCAAAAAGTGCAATTAGTCCTAAAACTTGTCAAATTAGTGCAATCAAATCCTTCTATTAACTCTCAATTTGCTTAATTGAAAATATTGACATGCCTTTTTTTTTATTACTTTCTCTTTCCTACATGGCGCTGATATGGCCAAAACAAGAAAGAAAAGCCCAAAATGATGTCATTTTCATTCAAATTTGATTTTTAAAATTTGTTTTTAAAGTTAAATTAAAAAATAAACTAAATAAAATCTTTAAAAAAGAAAAAAAGAAAAAGAAAAAGCAGCAAGGCTAGCTAATATAATGTCTTTTTTTGCTTTTTTAAATTTGATTTAATTAATATTTATATTAAAAATCAAATTTGAAACAAAATGACATCGTTTTAGGGTTATCTTTCTTGTTTGGGCCACGTCAGCACCTCATTGGAGAGAAAGTAATAAAAAAGAAGAAGCCATGTCAGCATTTTCCATTATTCAAATTGGTTGGAGTTAATGGAAAAACTCGATTGCACCAATTTAACAAGTTTTATGATTTAATTGCACATTTTCAATTGCATTTTCATGATAATTATAGGACTACTAATGAATATATATATATATATATATATCTTTTTATAATGTAAAATATTACACTTAAAGAAGCCATGCTAAGAATTGTGCGCAAAAAAGTTGAGGTGAATAAGAAAAAAAAAACAAGAACAAGTGCGTATATGGTGTAGCTATTTTCTATCTACAAGGCCGTAGATATTCGTTGGTGGAAACTTGCAAAGCTCGATTCGGCTATTGGGTCTCACATGGGCCCTAAATAAAAGATTAACATTATCAAACTTTGGGAGAATTGAAATCCGAAATCCGGTTAATCTAGATCCAGAAAAAAAATTTATGACCCTAGAGGAAAACACGACTAGATTGCAATCTTTTCTCTCTCAGGTTTGACATGCATAATAATCCAATCTTTCCTTTTTGTATTGAGATTCAATTACCACTAATTGCCTCTAAGAGATATGTTCGTTAGAAGTTCTAAAACTTGCCATGAAATGTAATTGAGCCATAAAACTTTCATAAAGTGCAATTAGTCCTAAAACATAGTGCAATCGAGTCATTTCATTCAACTTGTCTAATTGAAAACGTTGCCATGACTTTTCTTTATTATTTTTCTTTCCTACATAATGCTAACATGACGGAAACAAGGAAGATAAGCCTAAAACAATGTCGTTTTCATTCACATTTGATTTTTAAAAATTATTTATAAAATTAAATTAAAAAATGAACTAAATTAAATCTTTAAAAAATCAAATTTGAACAACGTTCTTTTGGGCTTATCTTCTTTTTTTTTTTTTTTTTTTTTTTTGGCTAAGTCGACATTTTCCATTAGCCAAATTGAATGAAGTTAACGGTAGGACTCAATTACACAAATTTGATAAGTTTTATAACTTAATTACATTTTCTTAGCAACATTTCCATGACAAGTTTTAGAACTTCTAGTGAATATATTCATTTTTTATATCAAGTATCATGCTTAAAGAAGCCTATGCTAAGAATTGTGGGCGAAAAAAAAGTGGGTGTGAATAAGTGCATATATTGGGAAAAAAAAGTGCATATATGATGTAGCTATTTTCTTATAAGGCTATAGATATTAATTGGTGAAAGCATGCAAATCTCGACTCGACTGTTGAGCCTCACATGGGCCCTAAATAAAATATTAACTTAGTCAAATTTTAAGATAATTAAGTCTGGTGAATCTAGATCCAGACAAATTTTTTCTTGATCCCCAAAGGAAAACGCGACTTCTCTGCGATATTTTCTCACATACCTAATAATCCAATGTTTCTTTTTGTATTGAGATTTGATTACAATTAATTGCTAGATATATTCTTAAAAATTCTAAAATTTGTCACGAAAATACAATTGAGCCAATTGGTGTTATCGAGTCCTTCTGTTAACTCCATCCAATTTGCCTAAAGAAAAATGCCGACATGGCTTTTTTATTATATTCTCTATTGTACATGGCGTTGACATGGTCAAAACAAGAAGAATAAGTCCAAAAACGATGTTGTTTTCATTTAAATTTGATTTTAATTTTTTTAAAATTAAAAATAAATTAAATCTTTAAAAAGTAAAAAGAAAAAGAAAAGCCATCGTTGCCTTTTCTAAAATTATTTTATTTAATATTTATGTTAAAATCAATTTGGAATCAAAACAATATTGTTTTGGTGTTATCTTTCTTGGTTTGGTTATGTTAGTGCCATGTAGGAGAGAGAAAGTATAAAAAAAAGCCGCCACAACATCTTCCCTTAGTCGAATTGGACAGGGTTAACGGATCGACTCGATTGCACAAATTTGATAAATTTGATGACTTGATTACATTTTCTAAAAGTTTTATGTTGAACTTTCATTGACAAATTTTAGAACTTCTAATGAGTATGTCCCTTTTGTTTAATATCAAGTATTACACTTAAATAAGCCTATGCCAAGAATCACATGCAAAAGAAGTTGGGTGTGAATAATTGCATATAGAGTGTAGCTATTTTCTGTCTACAAGGCTATGGATTTTAATGGATTTTAATGGGTGAAAGAAGTTGGGTGTGAATAATTGCATATAGAGTGTAGCTATTTTCTGTCTACAAGGCTATGGATTTTAATGGGTGAAAGAATGCAAAGCTCGATCTAACCGATGGGTCTGATGTGGGCCCTAAATAAAAGTATAACATAATCAAACTTTGTAATAATTGAAGTTCGGTGAATCCAGAACTAGACAAATTTTTTCATGATCCCCAAAGAAAAACTAAACTTTTCTGCAATGTCTTCTCTCTCGGGTTTGACGTTTATAATAATCCAATTTTTTTTTTTTTGTATTGAGATTCGGTTATCATTAATTGTCTCTACAATTTAAATTCACTCACGGTTTTTTGCTAAGTGTCAATAAGGTTATAATGCAACATATAAAAACGATTTGAGCATCTCGTACGGAATCCGAGGACCATTAACGCCAAATTAATTATACTCCATAATGAGTCCGATGAGCCGCATTTAATTCTACTTACAAGTTCAAACGAAAAGGCGTAAAACGACAAAGACATTAAAAGGCCCCGATATGTCCACCAAACTCAGATAACAATGTGTTTTTGGAAGTCAACGGTGAATTGACAACACCATATTGCAGAGTGCTGTCGGTTTGCGTGCAAACTTTTTATGTTAGGTTCTGCATGTTAAAATGTTGAATGTAAAATTTTGAAAACGTTTTAAATAAAAATTTGAAGTAGAATCATCTCTCAAAAGAGTCCAAGTCCAATGAATAATCAAATTATCTAGAATAAAGATTTGAAATGATCAAATCGTCTTAAATAAGAGTTTAAGCTTGCTGTATGACCAAATCTTTGGATTGATTAACGAGCATGTGAATAAAAAAATTTCTAGATATATCGCAAAAGGGATAATTTAATAAAAAAATTTCTAGATATATCTTATTATTGTCTTTTTTTTTTTCCTCTTTCTTTTTTCCTTTTCCCTTTGCCAGCCATTGTCAGGCATTGTCGATGGCCGGCAGAGGTCGCTAAACTCAAGGTTGTCTGAGACGAGGGTCACATTTGCTTGGCTGGTGATACTTACTTGCATTATTTTCCTCTTTGGTTGGACCAATAAAATTATCAAATTTACTTTTTGCGCTTGGATTCCGTAACCTTTTATTGCCTTGAGAAATTCATTCACCTTATCTACTAAATGTCAGTATGATTTTAAGAGAATATTCAAAATGATTTGAGCATCGCGCAACGTATCCGGGGACCATTAGCTCTCTTAGTACATAAAGAACGCCAGTGCTTTCCCACTTTTGAGGAGGAAAAGATTTTACAATAAGCCGCATTTAATTATGCACACAAGTTTCAAACAAAAAAAACAAATAAATAAAAACCAGAAAGAAATATTAAAAGGCCTCGGAATGTCCCCCAAACCCGGATGATGCGTTCTTAAAAGTTAACGGTCTACTGTCTACATCGTTTTGCAGCTTGTCTCGTCTTGAGTAATAATGCTATTAATTTGGATCTAAGTTAGTCTTTAAATTATATTATTTGAATTTTAAGATATAAAATATAAGATATTCTTACCTTGTTGGGAAAGATAATATATAACTTAAAATAAAAAGTGTAAGGCATATGAACACTGTCATATTAAAATAAGAAGTGCATTCAACTTGGGCTTTCTTACTAGAGGGAGTACCGCTGACGGCCTTTGTAGATGGAAACACTCTTGGAGGAGGATAGGTTAATGAAGTCGACCTCAAATCCAAGTTGCAACAACATTTGCATGAACAAGTCTCTAATTAGGTAAACTGACATTTTTGGTGAAAAAATTGCATCCCACCAGTCATTGGTTTTCCCTGATAAATTATTGTGCGACAAGGAGACATACACGTTCAAGAAGAATACGACGCGGGTCTCGATCAAAGTTTCTACACCTCGCATCAACAAGACAAAATCCACGTCTTCTTCTTCTTCTTCTCATCAACGAAAACACAGACATATTCGTGAGTTTCAGAAGTGTGGATCTTGAAGACTATACAAAAAGATGAACAAACGCCGAAGAAGATATGAATTACAAGAACATCTACATATTGAGAAAGCTTCATTCTCTAAACTACAACAAGCAGCTCATTATTATTGAGAGTGACTACCTGATTGTAATCTTTCTTGAAAAATGGACAAGTGTTGTATTAGTGCGTCGGAATTAGTGGAAGCAGCACAGGCTATGTCGCAACTTCTCAAAAAAACTAGTCAAATCCCATCTATCGGCTATTAATTTAGGAGAGTAAATGTAGGCATAATTTAGGCCGAGCCACTATAATATCTTCATGCAACTCTTTGATCTCTCTCTATTTTATTAAGTACTTGTTAATAGAAGCATATTGCACTCGATATATTCAGCTTACACTCGCATTCATATACTTGCATATATTAAATGTTCATGCATAATCAAACTTGATTTTAATAATTCCACAAATTCTATCAAGTTTTGTTTGAGTGGCTCAGGCAGTGTGTAGTCTCTATTGTCATAGTATAACTCTTTTGCTACTCTCTCAGCAGGCATGAGTCATGATATCAAACCACATAAATTTGTTGTCCAATTCATTTTATTATCTTGTTTATCATTTGTTCGATTGCTTGTTTTTCACAACACTTAGAACATGCCTATATATGAAATTGTTCATGGCCAGTATATTTGGAGAAGTAGATGACGTATGTGGAGCACCCCTGGGTTTGGTTTGTGATATCTTTAAGCCCTAACTAATTCCATTTATGTTCTTGAATATCCCTTTATTCACATGTGGTATTTTCTTTTTTTAATGTCAAGTATTACGCTTAAAGAAGCCTATGCTAAGAATAGTGTGCAAAAAAGTTAGGTATGAATAAGTGCATATATGGTGTAGCTATTTTCTATCTATAAGGCATAGATTTTATTGGTAAAAGCATGCAAAGCTTGACCCGACTGCTGGGTCTCACGTGGGCCCTAAATAAGAGATTAACGTAATCAAACTTTGAGATAATTAAAGTTCAACGAATATAGATCTAGACAAATTTTTCATGATCCCCATAGGAAAACATGGCTTTTCTACGATATTTTCTCTCTCGGGTTTGACGTGCATAATAATCTTATGTTTCTTTTTGCATTGAGATTTGGTTACCATTAATTGTCTCTACATTTCAAATTCACTCATGTTTTCTGCTAAATGTCAGTATGGTTATAATAAAACATTTAAAACGACTTAAGCATCTCACACTGAATGCCAAGACCATTAGCTCCCTAATTAAGTATGGTCCATGAAGAGTCCGATGACCCGCATTTAATTCTACTCACAAATTCGAACGAAAAAGAACAACTAGAAAGACATATTAAATGGCCAGGATATGTCCAACAAACTCGGATAATGCGTTTTTGGAAGCCAACGGCGAATTGTCTACATCGTATTGCAGAGTGCCGTCGGTTTACGTGCAAATATTTTATATTAGCTTCTGCATTCTCCAAGTTGAATGCAGAATCTAGGAAAAATTTCAATTAATGGTTTGACATAGAGTCATTTTTTCAAAAAAAAATTCAGAATGGATATTATTTCAAATTAGGTTATAAAGTGATCAAATTGTCTTAAATAAGGGTTTGAAATTGCAAAATCATCTCAAATAAGGGCTTGAGCTAGTCCGCCGGCCAAATCTTTGGCCAACCGGCAAGCATGCGACTATTTTGGTTGTCGGAGAAGGGGTATTTTAGTTAGGGGTGTGCAAAACAGACCTCCTGAACTGGAAGCTACTCAGACTGGACTAAACTAGCCAATTTGGTTTGATTTCCAAGAGTGTCATTTCGGTTCTCAATTTTTAAAAGTGGAACCGATGTCCAAGTGGCCTAGTTCCTAGTTCCAAGCAAGAATCTAATCGAATCAACTACATATGCTATTTTTTTTAATTTCTATAAAAAAAACATTTTTCTGTTTTTTTACTTTTTTCATAATAGAATGCATCATTTAGTGGGAAAGAAAAAGTTAACCAAATCGATCACCCCTCATATTAGTCAAAAAAATTCTAGGTATTTATATTTTTTAATCTTTTACTTTTCCTTTTCATTTCCTTTTTATTCCTTTTCCTTTTTCCCTATTTCCTTCATTGGCCACCACCGGGCCTTGTTGATGGTCGGTGGAGGTTGTTGAACTCAAGTTTGTCTTGGGTGAGAGTCGCCCTTGCTTGGCAAGGGAGCACCACCCTTACTTGGGTTGGTGATGCCACACAAGGACGACCCTCGATCAAGGTCGGTAGAGGTTGTCGACCATCAATGAGGTCTGGCAATGGCTAGGGAATGGAAGAGGAAAAATGAAAAAAGAAAAAAAGAAAAGAAAAGTAAAAAAAATGTTCAAAAATTTTAAAAATATACATAGAATTTCTTTTACTAAAATACCCTTTCTCGACTATTGGAATAGTCACATGCTCATCAACCCTCATTTGAGATAAGGTGCACTTTGGATCTTTCTTTCTTTTTTTCGAGAAAATCACTTCATTTCAGGTTTTTGAAATTTTCTCTAGAGTTTTTTAAGAGAAAGAGATTTTACTCCTGCCATTAAATCCATTTTTCTAAGGAATAAGTATATTGAAAGTCCTAAATTTATCATGAAAGTGTAATTTAGTTTTAAAACATTCAAAAAGTACAATTAAGTCTTAAAACTTATTACGGAAATAGAATTGAGTCTTAAAACATGCAAAAAGTATAATCAAGTCCTCAAATTTATCCAATTGATCCAATCAAGTATTTCCATTAATTGCATTTTTATGAAAGTTTTATGATTTGATTGCAATTTGGTGATAAGTTTTAAGATCGATTGCATTTTTAAAAAATTTCAAAACTCGATTGCACTTTTGTAACAAGTTTTAGAACTTGATTGTACTTTTTTTGAAAATTTTAGAATTCATTTGTATTTTTGTGACAAGTTCTAGGATTTTCAATGCACTTATTTCTTTTTTTAACAAGTCTCGGTAGGAATTGACAAATTTTGCCAAAAAATTCGAGTTCCAGGTTTGAGGTTTGAAAAAGAAAAACCAATGATGAACTAGTCTCTAATTAAGTTAATAGACATTTTAGGTGAAAGAATTGCATCCAATCATTCTTTTTTCCTGTTAAATTATTGCACGACAAAGAGACTTATAGGTTCAAAAAGAAAAGGCCATGGGTTTCCTCTTAGGGCCTGTTTGTTGTTAGGCCAAATAATAATTGATTTTATTCTTTCATTTTTGAAAATAAAAAAATAATAAAAATTCCATTTGATATTCTTGGGAATATATTTGAAATAGAATCAAGAATAAAAAATAAAAAAAAAGTTGTTTCTTTGTTCTCAGAAAAAAAATCCAAAATCAAGTCCAAACCTTTTATTTTATTTAATTTCTCTTTCCTCTTCTTCCTTTTCTTTTCTTCTTTCCTTTTCTTCTTCTTTTTCCTCATTGCCGCTTGCCGCCCACGGCGATGGCCAGCAATGCGCGGCGGCAATGAGAAAGAAGAAGAAGAAAATGAAAGAAGAAAAGAAATGGCAAAGAGAAAAAAAAAGAGAAAAAAAGTGAAAAAAATATAATAAAAGTATTAAAATATTAAAAGAGATTATAAGTCACAAAAAAATTTAAGGGTCATATCAAACATATTTCTATTTTGGGAATAGAATTTTGAGGTAGTGTTACCAAATGCCTTTAAATGCTTGGAAATTATTCCCAGGAACAAAATCAACAAGAATTATTTTTTATTAGAAATTATTCCCACAAATAAAATGGTTACCAAACAAACTCTTAACATCTTTTTAATCAAATACACATAGGGCCTTTCAATGGAAGTGGGTACATTACATGTCAACGAGACAAAAACAGTGTTTTCTTCTTTCTTCTTCTTATGAATGGACACTAGACGTATTCACAAGTTTCAAAGGTGGAAAGATCGTTGAATTTCATGGAAGGTCAACCCATCTCAATTCATTTAGGACACATTTAGTACACTGTTATTTAGAGCTGACTATGGGTGCGTTTGGTTCGGCTTTGTGGAAATGCATTTGGGAAAATGCAAATACATTTGGGCTAAAGGGGTTTTTCGAAATGCAAATACCGTTTGGTAAATTTTGCATTGTGAAACAACTTTGGCCTAAATGCCATTTGGTGAATACCACATTTTGTTAAGGGACTTTTGAGAAATTTTTTATTATAAAAAAAAAAATTTGTAAATAATTTTTTTTCAATCTAGCTTCCGACGGCCGATCTCGGCCGCCAAAAAGCCTTGCCTCGAGGTCGCGTGACCTCGGGTGGCGATCACCCGTAGCGCCCCTAGGCGACGGCCGTCACTTGGGTCGTGTGACCCAAGTGGACGCCTTTGTTGCCTAGGTTCCGTGGCCTCGGCGAACGGTCGCTTGGTCGCGCGAACCCGGCGACTAGGCCACCTTCGTCGTTGGGTGCGTGACCCGGGCGGTGGTCAAGCGACCCAAGCGTGCGACATGCGAGGTCGCGCAACCAAGGGCAGCGGTCGCCCCCCCTTGGCTAGGGTCACCTCTATTGGCCGGCGGTTGCCCCCTTGACCGGCGGTCACCCTCCTTAGCCGGTAGAAGCCGGCGGTCGTCGGCTTCCTTGGCCACGCGAGAAAGATGAACAGTACTACATGTTGCATTCCGAAGACGCAAGTTGCAAATGCACCTTTCACCCTGCATTCACCTAAGAGACCTTGAGGATACTTGGAGATGCAAGTGCATCTCCCCAAAGCCCTCCAAAATATTGAGCCACACTTGCATTTTCCCAAGGGCTTTGGGGGCTGAAAGCCCCTTGGGAAAGCCAAACCAAACGGGGCCTATATGTGGCTGCATTTGGCATGCTGTGTGTAATTTGCACGAGCATGCTCTTTCTAGTGTACATTATTCATCATTCTTAGTATAAAAAAATATATAGAGTTTGTGCCCAAAAAGGAAACATTCCAATTTGAATAAATTTTTTAGTTGGAGGGGAGTCCCTAGCTTGAGTAAGTTAATAAGAGAGCTTTCCTATATTGGATTCAATTCTCACCTATATAAAAAGCAAGTCTCTTTTGTGAAGAGCATCCAAGAGACCACCTTTTTGTATTACACCATTGATGAGGTTGAGATATTATTTTGCAAGAAATTGTGAAAGTTAAATACTGTGCGAATTATTGGATATAATTAAAGACTAAAAATTAGTGAGAGTATTTGAATAACTTGAATGATTGTTAACTCCATTGCATTACTTGATCTATAGTGAAATTCTTTATCATGCCAATTGAACTATGTAAATCCGATATTTGTTTAATTTCCTTTCTTGGTATTTGATCATTTGTCTTTCACAACAATTAGTATCAAAACCAAGCTTGCCTAAATTAAAGTGAACCGATGGAATAGCAGAAGGAAAAGTCAAAGTTGACAAATTTGATAGGAAGGGTTTTGAATTCTAGAATATGTTGATTAAGGATTTTGTTTCCTTTTTAGCTGCTACATTATAATTGCTTCGAATTTGAGTTTTGCCACCTTAGTCTTCTCTATTGCAGTGTTATTTGTAATTTTTCACATATGGTAATTGTTAGGATTTGTTGCTCAATCACAAAGAAAAATAGAGAGAAAAAGCGAGAGAAAAAATTTCGAAACGCTTTTTATCCTAATTCACTATTAAACTAGGGTTATGTCCAGTTTAGGATTTCACTATAATTAGCATATCGCACTTTTCTGTTATATCTCTCAATTATAAGAGAAAAATATATATTTCAGTAACTATTCATGGGCCCAAGTCCAAATACTAATAAAATATGAGTTCAAACTAAAAAAGCTCTCTAACGTCGAGGGGTGCTGTCCCTACACAATTAATGGAAAGTATGAACCATACCTCAACATTCTTTCACTTGGTGAATACTCCACATGCTTCTTTAAATCCAACACAGTTGTACACCATTTAAACTTTTTTACTCTCATTGCCTTGGTCAAAAAATTTGCATTATTCACATTTGTGTCAATTTTTTGTTTCACTTTCTCTTGGATGAAGTGAAATTGAATGTCGATATGCTTTGTTCTTGCATGAAATCTAGGATTCTTAGCCTATAATATAGCACTCTAACTATCACACCCAATCTTCATTTCACCTTGTGGAAAACCAAGGTCTTTACATGATCTACACATCCAAATTACTTCCTCAACATCATGATTAAGGGCCATATACTCTGCCTCAATAGTAGATAAAGCAACCATGCTATGTCTTTTGCTCATCCAACTCACAACTTTGTTGAATAAAGAAACAACATATTTGCTAGTTGACCTCCTGCTATCAATGTCACCTCCCCAATCAACGTTCACAAAACACTTTAGTTCTAATGCTTGTTGTCCCTTTGAGCTTTTCATGCCTTTAGCATAGCTCAAAGCCAGATGTACTGCAAAGATAATAAAGCACCTGCTTTGCTACTATCCAATGCTCTTTCTTTGGATTGGACATATATTTGCTCAATATTCCCACTCCTTAGGAAATATCTCAATGAGTACATACCATGGCATACATCAACTCCCAATTGAGCTTGCATATTGGATTGTTGCCATCTCTTCAGCTTTCTCTTCAGTCTTTGAATATTAGAATGCCGATAACTTGAAACTTGTGGACATGGGAGTCTTCATTGGTTTACAGTCTGCCATGTTGAATTTCTTCAACACATTTTTAACATATTTCTTTTGACTTAGCCACAATTTTCCATTCTCACGCTCCCTTTTTATCTGCATGCCCAATATAAAGTTTACTAGGTCTAGATCTTTCATCTCACTATTTTGCCAACAATCCTTTAATAGTGCTCATTATTGTCATACTATTCCCAACTAGCAAAATATCATCAACATGTAAGATTAATATAATAAAGTTATCATCTAACATCTTCACATAGACATAATGATTGGTATCACAATGAACAAAGCCAAGCTTTAATATATGAATCAAACTTTTGATACCACATCCTTGGAGATTATTTTAGGCTATACAAAGACTTGTTCAATTTGCTAATAAAATCTTCTTCTCCTTTGACCACAAACTCTTTTGGTTGTTTCATGAAAATATCCTCCTCTAAGTCACCATGAAGGAGTGTTGTTTTCATATAATGCCACTCTATCTCCAAATTGTATGTAGCCACTCCAAATAGGACAAGTCCTATTGAATTTAATTTTGCAACAGGAGAAAAAACCTCATCATAATTGACTCCCGTTATTTGTAAGTATCCCTTTGCAACCAAACGAGCTTTGTATCGTTCTATCTCTCCTTCTGTAGATATTTTCTTCTTGAACACCCACTTGCAACTGATGGCCTTTTGATCAATAGGTAATTTTACCACTCATCTCGTCTTTTAGGGTTTTCTCCCACTATTGGGCATCCTACACACTTCTTGCTTCCTTGACAATACTTGGATCATCACTTGTAACAGTCAGAGCACAATTTTCCTTATTGGCAAGTAAAGTATAGCTCTCAGATGGTCTTCTCAATCGTGTGGACCTTCTTAGGACCAGTTCAAGTGGTGCTTTGTCTTCAAATTCAATTTTCAAATCTACTATATCATCCATCCCATTAGGCTCATCAGCTTCAGAATCTAAATTTTCTATTCCAGTTTGTATAAGCTTTGACTCTTCCTTCAAATTGACATCTTAGTCAACCATCTACGGTTTTTTAGGATTTTGTGGAATAATCTGATTTGTCGTAGATTCTTTAAAGACCACATCTCTGTTGTATATAATACTTTTAGTATTAAGATTCCACAACTTATATCCTTTGACACCATCCTTACACCCAATGAATATGCACTTCTCTAACTTGCTCTTAAGCTTGTTCCTCTTTTCCTCTATCATGTGCACATACATTTCATAGCCAAATACCCGAAATTGGGATATGTTTGGTTTCTTCCCAAATAGTGCCTCATACAGTGTCTAATCCTTCAAAGTTGATATGGGGACCTGTTCTTCTTCATATGAAATTCAAATGCTAAGCTTGCACTACTTAACATAGTCCTTGCTTTCTCCATGAGAGATCAATTAAGCCTCTTTGCCACCCCATTTTGCTGAGGTAAATAGGGTGTTGTTTTCTACTTTACAATGCCATTGGTTGCATAGAATTGATCAAATTTTGCTAAACAGAATTCTCCTCTATTATCAATTCGCAAAACTTTAATTTTTCTATCAAATTGACTTTCCACTAAAGCTTTGAACTTGTGAAATTTTTCCAATATATCATCTTTCCTCTGTAAGAATATATCCACACATATCTGGAATAATCATCAATAAAAGAAACATAGTACCTTGATTTTCCAAACAATGGTACAAATGTAGGATCGAAGATGTCTCGGTAGATTAGATACAAAATTCCTTTAGCTCTGCCTCCTATAGATTCAAAAGATACCTTCTATTTGTTTCCTATGTAGATAATGTTCATAATATATGAAAACCATAGGATAGCATGGGATTCCATCAACCTTTTTCTTTGAGGTAACAGCCCTCAGTCATTTATCACCGATCTAACCTAATCTCTAAAGCCATAACATCGAAAGATCTTCTTCCACCCGCTCTAATATATTCTCACCATTGGTCACTGTACTTCCCAATAACTTCCAAAATTTTCCATACTGTTCACCTTTGGCGGTAACCATAGATCCACGAGTTAGTTTGCATTAATAATTATCACTGGTGTAAGTGATGTCAACATTTGCCATAGTTCCCACAAAGAAAGATTCCTAGTAAGGCTAGGAATATGCATTACATTTGGAAGATTCTTGATTGTCTTATCTTTTATCTTCAACTTCACCTTTCCGCAACCAACTATATCAAGCGTTGTATCATCTCCCATTCACACTAAACCTCCTTGATATGGCTCATAGCAGTAGAACCAATCTCTATGAGGCATCATGTGAAAAGATCCCTAGTATCAATTATCCATGCACTACGATTGCCTTGCAATGAATTGCAGACGAGATACATGTTCCCTGTACTACTGTCATCATCATTCTTTGTACTAGAAAATGATGCATCCTCTTGCTACTCTGAACCCACACCTTAGCTTATGCAATCTTTCTTCATGTGCCCAGACTTTTTGCACTTTCAACATGTTAATTCGGATCGATCTCAGCTTATAGATCTTCCTCTAGGCTTATTTATGCCACCAAATCTACATTTGGATAATTCATTGTTCCTTCCTCTTACACTTGCGTTGCATTATCAAAACCTATTGTCCTCATCTCCTTAGATAATAAAGCAACTATAACACCCTCAAAAGATAATGCATTAACACTAGCGCCAATGGAAACAATTAGATGTTTCCATGAATTCGGTAGTGAACATGGCAAAATACATGCTTCATCTTCCTCGTCCAGATTGACATCAATCGATGCAAATTGCCCACAAATAGTATTAAACTCATTTAAGTGTGCATAAAAAGATCACCTTTGCTCATCTGAAGGATATACACCTGCTTCCATAGAAATAGCTTGTTCACGAGCCAGTTGCTTTGATAAAGATTTTCTAGCTTCATCTAGAGATCTTTCGTCGTCTTCTTAGAAATCAATTTTATCAGGACGTTATCGACAAGGCATAGGCAGATCAGGCCTCGCGCCCTCCGATCACTAATATTCCACTCCTTCAATTAAGTGGACTTGGATACCTTCAACTCATCCTCTGACTTCCCTTGGATTTTTCCTCTTATTTATCTTTTTTGATCACATGCCACAAATCTCTATTTACAAGTAGAGCCTCCATATTCAATTTCCATAACTCGAAACCATTTCCTCTAAATTTCTCTACTTCAATTTGTGATTGACTAGTTGACGACATCTTCCAAAGATTTGATTTTTTTTGGATCTCTCTTCATTGAAAAATCCTAACCTCAAACCAAGCTCTAAAACCAGATGTTAGGATTTGCTACACAATCACAAAGAAAAATAAGACAAAAGGTGAGAGAAAATTTCAAGACACAAGATTTTATCCCGATTCACCCTTAAACTAGGGCTACATCTAGTTGATGATTCCACTATAATTAGCACCTTGCATCTCTCTATTACATCCCTCAATTACAAGACAAAAAGGAAATATATTTATGTATCCAAACAGAATATATATATTTAGTAGCTACTCATGAGTTCAAGTCCAAACTATTAATAAAATATGATCTCAAACTATAAAAGCTCTCTAGTGTCATGGGGATGTTGCCCCTACATAGTTAATGGGGAGTATGAATCACACTCTAACGGTAATCGACTGCACATGGTTTAATATCAAACTATCTTGCAATATGGCAACTCAGAGTTAATTTGCACAACAAAGTTGTCTCAATGTTAAAAACTCTTACGCAAGATTGGACCACTTAGTGCACTAAAATGTTCTATTGTAGTCTTGTGCCTTTGTTAGTCTAACTCAGTTAAGCCGGGTGGTTTTGTTTGTAGTTATCTTTCCAATTCCACAGTGAAGAGGTTGTGATTAAAGTGTCTCCCTTTCAATTTTTCAGATTAACCTACCTCGGAGTATTTGACTTTATATTCAAGTTGCAAAAGAGATGATTTTGGATATGTTGTTATTTGCTCCCTCACATTTTTGAGCAACAAAAGAACTTATGGACCACTCGGTATAGAGAAAGGGGCGTACTTTCATTTCCTTCAACCAGTGGAAAAAATGTTGAATTTCATGAAAGGTCTAGAACCCTTCTTGATTTGCTCGGCATGCATAAAGGAAACTATAATGGGTGCCTGCGTATGTGGATGTCACGTATACTTTGCAGGTGTATGTGCTTTCAAGTGTACACCCTTCATCATTCTTAGAACATTCCAGTGTATGTAATTGGTCATTGTCACATCACTTGACATTCTTAGCGATATTGCCCCATAATTTGGAGAAGCAGACGTCGCACGTAGAGCACCTCCTAACTAATTTTTTTCTGCTCTTGAACACCCCCTTATCTACATCTGACATTTGGTAATTTTTATTTAGTCTCAGGTTTTACGTTTGGAATAGGTTGTGCTAGGAGTTGGGGAAAATTATTAAAAAATTTTAAACTTATTATAATTTTTTTTTTAATTCAATCATAAATTTTTCAATGTTATTAATTGAGTTCTAAACCTTTTCACATTTTACCAATTGACTCCATCTAGCAAATTTTGGCCAAAATTCACTAACCTGGATGTCGGCACAAATGTGGACAGAATTTATAAATTTTATAAATATTTTTTATATTTTTAATTTCTTTTTTTTTCTTTACTTAATTTTTTTCTCTCTTCTTCCCCTACTAGTCCCCTAATCTCCAACGATCGGCCAAAGGCTACAACCAGCGAGAGTTGGCCTTGTTGAGATTTGGCGAGGGGTAACCTTGCCAACTTCGAATGAGGCCAACAAGCCGAGATCTGGCGAGGGGAACCTAGCCATCACTGGCCTTTGACAAGGGTGTCCCTCACCAAATCCTAGTGAGGCTAAGCCTCATTGGCCTTTGGGGAGGCTTGACATTGCCGGATTTGGCGAGGGCAAGCCTTGCCCAAGACCAACAAGGTCAATCCTTGCTAGATCTCGATGAGGGCGATTTCACCTAAGGCTGGTGAGGCCGACCATTGATTGTAGCCTTTAGCTGGTTGCCGGAGGCTAGGTGACCAGCAAAGGAAGACAAGGGAAAGAGAAAAGAAAATTAAAATAAAAAATAAAAAAAAATTTGAAAATTAATAAATTTTGTCCACATTGACACTTTGGTTGTGCCACATAGGACACTTGTCACTCATGTCGGCGAATTCCAATTAAAATTGGTCAAATAGACTCAATTGATAAAATGTTAAAAGATTTAGAACTTTTTGGATAATTTTCACCTAAGAACTGCACACGAAAAAGTTAGGTGTGAATAAATGCAAATATGGTGTAACTCTATTTATATTGTTGTAGATAATTGTTGGTGAATGCTTGGTGAGCTGGACCTGGCTATTGGGTCTCCTGTGTTCCTAAATAAAAGATTCCCATAATCAACCATAGATATAAATCAAGTCGACAAATTTTTTCCGTGATCTCGAGAGGGAAACGTGACTTGTCTGCCTTATTTTTTTTTATCTCGAGTTGGACATGCATAACAATCTAGGGGGGCGTTATTTTCTCTAATGTTTCCTTTTGTATTGAGATTCCATAACCATTCATTGCCTTTATATTTAACATTCACTCACGTGCCAATGTAATTACAATAGAATAGTTTAAAACGATTTGAGCATCTCGCGTCGAGCCCCACGACCATTAGCTCCCTGCCTATTTATAGTCCTTGAAGAACCCGATGAGCCGCATTTAATTCTACTCCCAAATTCGAACGGAAAAGAACAACCAGAAAGAAATATTAAAAGGCCTGGAAATGTCCAACAGACCCGGATGATGCGTTCTTTGAAGTCAACGGTGAACTGTCAACATCCTATTGCAGCTCTAGTTTCAGTGCTGTCGGTTTACGTGCACATATTTTATATTTAGGTTTGCATGCTACGGAGGTGAACTTGAACGTAGAATCTTCGAAGAGAGATTCTGCTCCTCCCATTCAATCCATTTTGTTTAATAGATGTCAGTGAGAACTGATAAATTTTGTCATGGAAATCCAAGTTGCACACTCCAGATTTCCTAAACCAATTATAAACAAGCCTCTGATTCAGTTAACCAGCATTTTGGGTGAAAGAATTGCATCCCACCAATCATTGTTTTTCCCAGGTAAATTATTGTACGACGAGGAGACGGCAGGTTCAAGAAGAAGATGCCCCGGGTTTCCTCTTAATGTCTTTTTAACCAAATACACATACAACCTCTCAATCAAAGTTACTACACCTCGTATCAAAAAGACGGAAGCATATCTTCTTCTTCTACTTCTCCTCAGTGGGAAAACGATGTATCCGTGAGCTTAAGAGGCGATGACATGAGGAAGACCTTCATACCACCCCGATTCAAGCGGCTGGAACAGTAGGGGATTAACTACTTCCACGACGAAGGCGCTGAAATCTTATCTCAAAGTTAAAAACTCGTACACAAGATTAGACCCACTGAAATGCTCAATTCGGGTCTTGTGCCTTGTTATTCTAACTCGGTTAACCGGTAGGGGTCTTTTTGTGGAGATTTTGACTATTCTACAGTGAATAGTTTGTGATTAAAGTATCTCCCTTTCGATTTTTGCAGATTAAGCTTGACTACCCCAGAAATTTGACTTCATATTTTGGTTACATAAAAGATGATTTTGGAAATATTGTGATTTACTCTCCCATTTCAGAGCAACAGAAAGCAGTTATGGACCATTTGGTATAGAGAAAGGGAAGTCCTTTCCATTTCCTTCAACTAATGGAAAGAACGTCTGATTTCATGAAAGGTACGGAACACTTCTCGATTTGTTTGGCGGGCATATCGAACATATTGAGACCATGTGTGCCCGCGCCTTTGCATGTCGGGTATATTTTGCAGGTGTACTTGCTTTCAAGGATATATCGTCCATCATTCTTAGCAAAGGTCAGTATATATGTTTGGTCATTGTCATATCACCTGACATTCTTTGCCATATTGCCCCATAATTATGGAGTAGATGTCTTATATAGAGCACGCCTCGGTTTTGCTTGTGATATCCTCATGCCCTAGCTAATTCCTTTTCTGTTCTTGAACACCACTTTGTCGACATCTGTTAGTTGGTCATTTTTTTTATATCAAGTTTTACGCTTAGGTTAGCCTATCCTATTCTAAGAATTGCACGTGAAAAACTTAGGTTTGAATAAGCGTTGACGTAGCTATTTTTTGTCTACACGATTGTAAATCCTCACTGGCGAATGCATGGGGAGCTGGACCCGGCTATTGGGTCTCATATGGGCCTAAATAAAAGAGTCACAGAATCAAGCACTGATATAAATCAAGTCCGACGAATTCAGATCCAGATAAATCTTTCTGTGATCTTAAGAGGAAGACGTGACTTGTTTGCGTTATTTTCTGTCTCGGTTCGACCTGCATTGTAAACTAATGTTTCTTTTTGTATTGAGATTCCCTAACCATTAATTGCCTCTACATTTCAACTCACTTACGTTTACTGCTTAATGTCAGTATTGTTTTAATAGAACATTTGAAAAACGATTTGAACATCTCCCGCCATGTACTGGGATCATTACCTCCCTAAATAATCCTAGTCCATAAAGAATCCCGATGAGCCTCACAAATTCGAGCACAAGAAAGAAATATCATAGCTCGTTTCGCAATATATATTTCGCTGCCTAGATCATTTAAGAAAATGAATTAACATAAAATATTTTCCCGATCAAAAGTAAGTTTTACCGCCTAATCAACGAAAAAAATTTTCCTACCAAAACATAGCCTAATCAATGAAAAAAGTTTTCCTACCAAAACATAAAATTAGGAAAATGATTTCTTCTTTAAAGAATCAGAAATCGTTTTTAAAATTATGACTATGTATCAGCGTTTGGACATAGAAATCCTAGTGTTTGCTCCCCGGCCCTTGGTAGTGGGGACGAGTCCTCGCCGCTCGGGTTTGAGTCCATTGAGGCCACGCCTAATCCCATTTAGGCTATACTTGGGTCCATCGAAGCCAGGACTAGGACATCGGCGTTTGTGCCTAGTAATATCAAGGCCTAGCCCAGGTCCTTGGAGCCTGTGCCTGAGTCCATCGAGACTAGGCCTCCGACCCGATGCTTATGCCCAAGTCCTCGACTTCTGAGCTTGGGTCCATTGAGGTGGGCTTAGGACTCTCATGCCCGTGCCTCAGTCCATTGATGCCCAAGACCAGGCCTGGCCTCAATGCGGGTAAGGGTGCTAAAATCTTGGGGTTGACCTCAATTGTCTTGGATCCGGGCATAGTAGACTATGTCCCGGGTGCGGGTTCAAGGCTCAACCTCGATGGACCTAAGCATGGCCACAAGCACTAGAGTCCTTCACTTGACCTCAATTGGCCTACGACTGAGTGTTGGGGACTTGGGCCTAGTCTCTGCAGCTCAAGCTGGGGTGCTAGGGAATTGGACATGGGCACCGAGTTCTCGAGCTCAATTTCAGTGGACCTAAAACTAGTGGCCATGTTCATGTCGAGAGTCAAGGATCTAGGCTTCAGACCCCAGTGCCTGTACTAGATTCCATGGCTATTCATGCACAACTCACTAGCGCTCAAATAACGTATGTCTATTTAAGAAAATCAAATCAGAAATTCCTAATAAAAGAACGAAAAAATATTTTCTAATTCATTCAGATCTTAACCAAACACTAGAAAATATTATTTTTTTCGAAAAATAACTTCTTAGAAATTTTTTTAGAAATGCCATATTTTTCTTAAAATGAATGGAGCCTGAAAGGCGTGGAAATTTCCACCAGAACGGGATGATTCGTTGTTAGAAGTCAATGGTGAACTCTCAACATCGTATTGCAGCTCTAGTTTCAGTGCTGTCAGTTCACGTGCAAATATTTTATGTGAGATTCTGCATGATCCGAAGTTGAACATAGAATCTTTGGAGAGAAAGAAGTTCCTGCTCCTGCCATTCAATCCATTTTCTTTTACAGATGTCAATGGGAACTGATAAAATTTGCGAAACAAATTCCAATGCAGAGTCCAGATTTATTAAAACCAATCAAGAACAAGTCTCTGATTAACTAAACTAATACTTTTGCGAAAGAGTTGCATCCCACCAATCTTTTTTTTTTACCTGGTAAATTATAGTACGACGAGGAGTCATGCACGTCCAATTATAAGAAGACATGGTTTTCCTCTTAATGTCTTTCAAACTAAATACACAGACGGCTCCTCAATCAAAGTTTCTATACCGCCCACCAACAATACAAAAACTATGTCTTCTTCTTCTTCTTCTCATCAACAGAAATCCGACGTATTCGTGAGTTTTAGAGGTGAAATAAGGAACGCCTTTATATCACACCTCTTCGATAGGCTGAACCAGGCAGCGATTGGCTGCTTCAGAGATGACAACAGAGATGACGCTGGGAAGGAGATGGAGGGCAAGCTCCTTGAAGCAATCCACCAGGCGAGGTTCGCCCTCGTTGTGTTCTCCACAAATTATGCCGACTCCACCTGGTGCCTGAACGAGCTGGTCGAGATCCTCAAGTGCAAAAAGGAGCGTGAAAACCCCAAACTCGTGGTTATTCCCATCTTTTATATTAAAGCAGATGAGGTTTCCAAGTGGGCGAATAATGGCAAATTCGAGAAAGCCCTAAAGAGCGTGGAAAAGAGAGCGTGGGCCGCTAAGAGGGAAGAATGGAGGCGTGCGCTAGCAGAGGCTAAGAGGATTTCAGGTTACGAGTTGGAGACAGACGCCAGTCGGTACGTACCTGTGATTCTTACTCCATGTCGAAGCTTAATATCGTAATCTGTGATTTTTTGTAAAGTTATTTCTTATCTTCTCTGCTTTGTAGATGGGACTTTTGTATTTTCGACAGAATTGTTTCTTAAGGGAATGTAAAAATGCCTCTTTCAACTTTCCTGAAAATTCTTATTACTATTTTTTTTAAAAGATATGATGCGACTATACGTGTTATTTTAAAAATTTTACATGTAAAATAGGAATAATCTAGGATTTTACTAACATGTCATTTTTAGGAATGATAGAGTAATAGTGGCCACAAGTTTTCCAGCTGAAAGACTAGAAACCAAGCAAATTAGGGAAAATTGTTTAAAAAATCCTAAATCTATTACACTTTTAACAATTCAGTTACAAACTTTTCAATTTTATCAATTGAGTTTATTCGGTCAATTTTGGCCAAAATTCGCTAATATGGACAATGGTTGTCTTACGTGATACGTGCCACAACTAGTATTGGCATTGAAAATTTTTAAATATTTTAATATTTTTTTCTATTTTTTTCCTTCTTTTTTTGTCAGCCATTAGCCATGGTTGGGTGGGTTGGCTTCGTTTGGGCGAGGATTGCCTCCCCTACCACAAGCGAGGCTTGGTCAACCATGAGCAAGCCTCACTAGATCAGACAAGGCTAGCCCTCACCTAGGCTAGGGTAGCTTCATCAGGTTTTGGTCATGCAAAGTTGGTGCCCGATGAGGCCGCCATAACCCTCGCTAAATTGGGTGAGGCCTCTTTGGCCTAGGTGAGGTTGGCCCTTGCCCAATTTAGCGAGGAGAGCTCTCACCAAGGCTCACTCTTAACTAGCCGGGGCTTGCCTATGGTGGGCAAGGGTGACTCTCACCTAGGTGAGGCAAGCTTGCCTAACCATGGTCAATGGTGGGCAAGGGCGACCCTTGCCCAAGTGAGGGAGGGAGGGCAAAAGGAAAATGAAAGGGAAAAAAAGAAAAAG
Source organism: Corymbia maculata (assembly GCA_014182735.1). NCBI lineage: Eukaryota > Viridiplantae > Streptophyta > Magnoliopsida > Myrtales > Myrtaceae > Corymbia > Corymbia maculata. Next base: position 23,052,859 of record CM024688.1, on the reverse strand, counting down.
AAAATCGAAAAAAAATAAAGATATAATCAAAAATTATTCATGTCTATGTCAATCGTTTTACATAAAATAGCCAGTATCCATGTTAGTAATTTTCTAGCCAAATTTGGTTGGAAAAACTCAATTGGCAAAATGTAAAAATGTTTAAAACTCAAATGTCCAAAGTATAATGGATTTTGACTTTTTGAATAATTTTCTTAGTAAATTAGTCCCTCTTTATTTTCATACCTTTTTTGAAAATAGCTTTCTTCTCATCCGTTTCTATCATTTTATCTCCTCAAATATAACTATGACTTTTAAACCCACCTTTTTGTCTAATGATCCTACCAATAGATATATTTTCGCGATAGGAATTCATAAAAAAGTTAAAGTATATAAACTTACAAGATTGGACTTATTTAAAAAGCACCAATACATTATCAATTTAATTTATTCTTTAAATAGGCACTTCTCAAATGATGATATAATACTATTATTTATGTTAGACAATTATTCCTACATAAGTTAAAGACTACTTTGTAAAATGAAAAAAGAATTATTATTTTTGTAAAAGGAGAGAGATTGTATTCCCTATGTAAAGTATAAATTCTTCAATTTCTTCGTGTAATGCTGACTAGTCAATTTACTTGTGGTTTTTCCATTAAAATTATGACCATGAAGAGATTATATATATCCCTCTAATTTTGAAGTAAGTTTTCGAAATCATATAAGTGTTTTCACATATCAGATCCTGACTCTCCAATAGTCGGTTGATCTACTCATATCCCATATATCAATTCGGTGACAGAGAGTGGATTACCACCCCAGATCTAGAACTAATCTTTAGTCTTGCACTATACTTTACTTTCTATAGTTGATTTACTTCCTGCACTTGTAATTTACAGTACCATATTTGCAGTTGATTAAGTTCATGCATTTGTAACCTTTTGCAGTTGATTCAGTTCCTCCATTATCAATATATATTACCACCTACATGGTTGGTTCTCATATTTGCTTCTACATAATGTTCGAGATTTTGCTTAGCTTAATCTTCTTCTATATTTCATTCCTTCACTTAGTCGATTTCTTATACACCATAACTCTCACTTTTGAGATAGTCTACTTCATCATATATATATATATGTGTGTGTGTGTGTGTGCGCATGCGCACACGCGCGCGCAAGTATGGCTTTGAAATGGACCATGCTAGTTTAAGATGGTACAAGAATTACCTATCACCGCAATATTGTGACGTTCCTCAACATTAGTGCCCTCATTTAACAAAGTAGGCTACCACACTCGACCTTTTGCCAGTACCATATTTGTACCTGCATGACTTTAAAATGGGTCATACTGGTTAGTGTGAAATCAATGAGATATATGATGACAAGTGATTTGAATTTATTATTTTTATATGACATCAATTTACACATCCTAAGTTCTCCATATATAATATTTAAATCGAGTAAACTAGTTGATACATTTCCGGTATCGTTATTTTGAAATATAAATATATTCATTTGTTTTAAAGTAATTTAATCCATTGTATTTACATTTATCACTATCACATAACTAACTCCTGTAGGCGTAAGACCATCAAATGGTGGAATGCGCAATACATTTATCCGAGGAGGAAATTATGTTAAACAAACCGGTAAAGGAGGCTATCAAGTAACACTTTACAAAATGAACGGTGAACAACAACCTGTTATTTGGTTTGATGACGAAGGACGGTCACCGAAGCATTTTCCAATATCTATCCTCTAACTCATCCAAACCTCAAAACATTCCTCTCCCCCCCTTCTCTCTCTCTCTCACCCTTGCTCTTCCTTCTCCATGGGCTCCCACCGTTGACTCGGACCAACGCTGCGCCGCCACCGATTCCTTCTCTCTCTCTCTCTCTCTCTCTCTCTCTCTCCCTCACACACACACACACTCTGCCCTCTATGTCTCCCTCTTCTCGACCATGGTCCGCGTCGAGCTAGACTTAGATTTGTAGACTCAGGTCTGAGTCGAACTCGACAGATCTGAGTCGAGCTTGACATATCATGGCTCAGCTAGGGTGGTGGTTAATTGTGGGTGGCAATGGTGCAGCGTGCATTGGCGACGTCGAGAGAGGAGGGGTTGACCACTGGGTGGGTCGATGGTTTAGGGTTTGGGCAAGTGAATTTTCATTGTGAGTGAATTTTAAATGGTGAAAGGGGCAAATTGGAAGGTTACTGACAAATTCGTAAATAGGACCAGATGTTAGATGCAATTGGGACGCTTATTGTAGTCCGCAAAACTCAATTTGCAAATTGATATGAAGTTGAAATGAGAAGATGCTTTTTTACATTTTCACCATAAAAAATTAAGGAAGCCAAAGCAAGAAGGCCATATTAAATATTCCCCTAGTTTGAAGTGTGCATTCTTGAAAATTGGGGAAAAACAAAACACTATAAAGTGAGAGAAATGCAAACAAGATAGCTACTGGGTTTGAATTAGTTCAATCCAAAAACTGTATAGTGGGGTAAACTATTTTTCTTTCGCTAACAGTTCCATTTGAGCTTTCACACCTTTTGTGGTTCCAATTTTGGAGTTTCATAATTAGAAACATAATAACATTGTAAAAATTTCAAAAAATATTGATGAAGCATTCTTTTTTCCTCAATATGTACTGTTTTTATGGCCTAGGCGAGAAATATGTTGCTTCAGTATGCATGGTAGGACGGAGTCTCATCTGCCACATGATGAGGTCGCTATTGAAAGTAGAGCTTAGTTAATCTCCATTTCTTTGTTACACATGCCAATGGCTATGGTGAATTTAGTCAAGCTCAATCTTTTCTTTTCATGTCATATAGCCATGTAAAGATTTAATTACAATGTTTGTCGTATGTAGTCTCTTGGGGTAGAATGTATATGTTTATGCTCATTTTTTCATATATATTGCTCATTAAATTTTTGTACTCACACTTAACATCAGCAATGAATCGACCCTCATTGGAATAATAGTCGAGCGCCTTGTCAAGGAGATTCAGTCAAGAGACGCAATTCCTCATACGTATTCCTTTGAGGATTTTGGGCCTTTTGGAGGCGAAGGTAAAAATTCCTGGAAAATTTGTGACATAAAGGGGATTGTTGTTGACTTCGCAGACTTCATTAAATCCATTGCTTTCGAAGTCCACGACGCCACCACCTCTGAACAGAAATATGGTCAAAATGGCAGGGATCGTACTTTCAAGGTTGTATATAGATTCTTTCCTTTTCTATTCTTCTGTTTCTACTTGAATGTCACTCACGTCGAATATTGCTTTATCTGGCCCGTTTGCAGGTCAAACTGGAAAATCCGGACGAGTACATAACCTCTTTTTCTGGATATCTCAGAAATGAAAATGATCGTGGCACTTTAATCAACTCGCTCACATTTCAAACCAACAAAAGAATATTAGGACCCATTGGTAGAGAGGAAGGTGAGTACTTTTCCTTGCCATCGGAAGCTGGGAAAGTTATCAACTTTTTCGGGACAAGTGGTGATTATCTCAAATCTATCGGAGCGCGAGTCCAGCTATACTATCCCTTCAATTCTGTGGGGTTATGGGGGAGTTCAAAGGGGACAAATTGGGATGATGGCAATGACCATACCAATGTAAGGAAAATCATTGTCAAATTTGAACCAAGACAAGGGCCATTCATCAGGTCAATCACGTTTCACTATAAAGTGAAGAATGAAAAATCGCGGCAACCGAATACACATGGCATTACAGCAGAGGAGGTCGAGTCATATACGGTATCCCCCTATACGCACATATGTTTTGTAAAATCTTTATGAAACATGCATTGCTTGCGTTAGCGGGAGACTCTTTTGAGACTTAAATCATGAGTTTGATGGTTATGTTTATTATTGCAGATCCAAATACATGATCCAGATGAGTATCTAACTTTAATATCTGGGTATTACACGAACATAGGCATTACATCTCTCACGTTTCAGACTAACGAGAGAACGATTGGACCTATTGCATCTCTCAAGTTTCAAACTACAAAAAAGAATTCTCAACTTACTTCTTTGTTAAAGGGAAGGCAAACAAGTGGACCTATTGGGGATAAAAAGGGAAGGCACTTCTCATCTCCTGCATTGGGTGGAAAAATTGTTGGATTTTACGGGAGGAGTGGTGAAAATCTAGAAGCAATCGGAGCATATTTTGAACCAATCTCCCATCGGTACCCAATCAATTCAATTGGGCCATTTGGAGGCCAAGGTGAAAGAGAGTGGGACGACAGGAATTTCAATGGTGTGAGGAAAATCGTGGTAAGGCACGATGATGTTCTCCATTATGTTATGTTTCTGTACGACGATAACAGTGGGAGACAAGTTTGGTCAGCTATGCACGGTCGCAACACCGGAAGAGTCTACGAAGAGGAAAAACTGGTTAGTGTTTTTTTCCCTACCAATTAGTTGATGTTTACTTACTCAAATCTCAACGATCCATACAATGATGATATGTGTCAGGTCACATGATTTAGTAAGTTAAACTCAACAAACAGGTCTTGTTTGCACCACTTGTCCAACTTTAAGAGATACTTTTGAGATTGCGCAGGTTGAATTGGATTATCCATGGGAGTACTTGATATCAATTTCTGGTTACATACAAAAGCGAAAGGATGGTGCTATCATCCAATCGCTCACATTTTATAGTAATAGAAGAAGACTTGGTCCCTATGGCAAGGAGGACGAGGAGGAGGGGAAGTACTTTTGGTATCCATCGACCCGAAGTAAAATCATTGGCTTTTACGGAACATCTGGCAAGGAGACTCTCAAATCTATAGGAGTGTATGCGAAGCTCATACACCAGCAGATTCCTTTCAAAACCGTTGGACCCTTTGGAGGCTCAGGTGGGACTTCATGGAATGATGGAGTGCATACTGATGTGAGGGGATTTTGCATCAATTACCGGGATGGAATTCACTCTATCCAGATTGCATACGATAACAATGGTTCCTTCGTATTAGGCTCTGAACATGGCCAAAATGGCAATGGCGGAAGAGGCAAGAACTATAAAGACGAGGTTAATCATCAATCCCTTTCTCTCTGTCTGTCTCTGTCTCTGTGTCTCTCCATTTTCTCTTCTTTTTTTTCTGTCTGTAACTTGCGTGTCGCTCTTTATAACGTTTTTAACTGCATGAAGTACAGTTTCTTTCCACCGAAGACTGAGGCACTTGTCTTGGCATCTTTATATCTAGAGTTCAAGGTCTGAACCTTCATCTGTTCTCACAACTACAATATGTTTCGCTTTGCTATTCTTGCAGGTCATGCTGGATTATCCCAAGGAGCGTCTACTTTCAGTAAAGGTTTGGGTGGACGAAGGTGGAAACAATGGTCAAACTATCATCCACGACCTGAAAATATTTACCACAAAGAGGACCCAAACTTACGGGCCGTTCATTCGACAGCCACAGTCAAAGCGAGATAAACTGAGGTCAGTCCAAATCCCGTCGAGACTAGATGGTGGCAGGATCGTTGGTTTTTTTGGGAGGGCGGGAACATGTCTTAATTCTATTGGAGCGCGTTTGGAACCATTCTGAGATTAAACCCATTCTTCCCCACGCTCTCATTTCTCTTTGGCTTGTGATTGCAAGAATCTTCTTCTTTGTTTCTCTTTTGAGATGACAATGAAATAACTGTTCTTTTCAAGCCTTGTTTGCGGCAAGTTTCGCCTACTTTGCTTATTAATTATGAGATGCTCCGAGGCAAGGCTAAGGTTATGTTTGGATGGGAAAGCTTGTCGTAAAAGAGAGTAAAATGAAGAACTTCGAAACCACAACATAATCCTTGGATTTTTTTGATAGATCCAAGAATTAAACCGGCACTTAATCTTTCACAATTGGAAGTGAAAATGTTAAAAGGGTTAATTATACCCAACCAGAAATTACCATTCATGATTTGTCCCAAAGTAATTGGACTACCAAGCCTTGGATTGGTCGTCATTGCTGTGTACGGGCAAATTACTCATTGAAAGCCTGGACATAGAGCTTTCTTTGAGTCTGCGATAGGTAGGGATATCAAAGGATCGGGTTTTTCTAATACCCGACCAGATGCGAAACCCTATAGGGGCACAATTGACTAGACTCGACCCACCTAAGACTCAAATATCATATAAGATGAGAATGGGTGAGGTTTTGGGTTTCGGTTTTTTTTTTTTTCACAATATAACTACAACTAGGATTTTTTCAAAAATATATATACTAATCCGATGGGTGTCACGACCTCTTGGAGTGATGCCCTTCTGCACGAGTATGTGGAGGCTAATGGCCAACTAAGTTTATTAGGCTTAGCCTAAGTTCTTCCATGCCCACTAATGCATGACTTATGGTTTAAATTGTTTACTTGTAGATCAAATTTTAAAAAGGAATCGCTACTAATTGATTTAAAATGTCACTAATTGATTTGAGGTATCATTAATCGATTTGGAGTGAGTCCATTAAAAATTCAAATAAAATATTGAGAGAAACAATTTACATCCTTACACGATCAAAGAATCTAGAATCAAAGAAACTAAGATTGGAGATTTAATTACACTAATTAATTCACTAACCTAATCCTGTTAAAATAGCATTTTATACCAATCATGAGTTATAGGATTATAAGATTCAATTCTAGTAGGGTTATAGGGTTCAATTCCTAAACCGAGGGAAAAGAAATCAATGCATCATAAAGATGCAATTGCAACTGACCAAATATTTACTTTCAAGAAGTTAAACACAATTTCTTTTTTGGATTTTCAAGGGTTTTATATGCATATGTGGAGGAAACTATTCAGAAATTATTGTTCGGGTTTTATTCTGATTTTTCTGGAAAATGAAAACTTTTTGGATATTTCTATTTTTTATTATTATTAATTATAAATATACTTTTTGATATTTAAAATAATAAACATTAAATTATATAAATATTAGACCAGACCCGGGTCGGAACCGACCCGCGTCGCAGAAACTACTGCCGGGCTGAACTCTCGGCTGGACTGGGCTACTAAGGTGAGCCCAGTATGGCGGCATTCCAAAACAAAGGTAATTACAAAGCCTGGCCCACGCGCGAACTAGAATTAAGCCAGCCCAAAGTTGCCCAAGCCCGCGCACGCACGGCCCGGATTTAAACTACCCATTAGTCGAAAACCCTACCCAACTAATGCCACTGCCCGACCCGGCTAACGGTCGCTGACCCGACTCGCGCCTTTTACCGCGAAGATCGACGTCGACGGAGACGACCGCCGTAAGTTCGCCGCTAAAGACGGCATCTCAAGCCGCTCCTATCTACGCCGCACTGGTGTCGACCCCCGAGCCGCCCGCCCTGTTCGAACGGAAACAGTGCCATGGCGACGCCGGCGCCGTACCATCTCTCGGCCGAGCCGATTGCTACCGCGAACACCCTATCATTACGAATCTGTCCGCTGCAAGTGAAATATACGAAAAATAGCAGCAAGAAAGCATGCAGCGTGCATCTTTTCATATGGACAATCTTCGGATCCAACTCGGGCGTTTCAACGAGCAAGTGGAGTGCGGCCAGGAACGAGGGATTTCCAGGTCGAACGGGGTCGGAACCGGCGCCGGGACCCTCAACAGACGACTCACACCGCGCATGGCAGTTCAGCAAGGGACCGGCGAGGGCCGGAATCCGCATGAGCCGGGCGGCCGCGAACTCCGGCCCAGCACGCCCAGAAACAGGGCAGGAACGGGGGTGCGGCTTTACCGAAGCCTTGACAAGGGGAAGGAAGCACGACGGCGGGTCATCTGCCACGACTGAGGCGCGGTGGACGGCGGTCTATCTCCCTGACTCTCTCCCTCACCTTCTCTCTTGCAGCTCTCAAATCTAGCCTCTCTTGGACCTCTCTTAGCCCTTGCTCACTCTCTCACAGATTTCTCTCTACTCTCTCTCTCTAACTCCGATTTCTCTCTCCTCCACCGTCCCCTTCAACCGAGCTCACAGCTGCGCTATCAATGCGAGGTGACCGGTCGACAGGGGAGGTTCGGCCGCTGGATCTGGGCGCGCTGCCCTCGCCCGAAACGGCGTCCCCTGGCCGTCCACTCGCAGCAGATCTGGCCCTACCTCGGCTAGGCCTGGTCTGCTCCGTTCGGCGGATTAGATGGCGCCTGCAAAACGTCCCATCCGTCAACCTACCTTGCTCTGCCCTGCTGCGACAGGCGTCCTTCGCACGGGAGGCGCAGTGAGGAAAGAGCAAGGAGGAAGAAGGAGAAAGAGGGGGCCGGGCCGAAAACAGCATGGTGGGCGAGCTGGGCCTGGGCCCGCCCCGGAGGAGAAAAATATGCGGGAAGGGGGCTGAGGCGAAGGCCCAGCCCCTGTGGGTTTATTTTTTTTAATAATAATTTGTTTATTTATCAGAAATAAGGTAAAATAAGGGAAAATAAAACTTAGTAGATGTGAATAATATCAATACCTGGGTAATGCGAAAATTATTTTTCTTAGATGCAAATTGGTCCGTAATATTCTATGCGATAAATATATAAATATATAATTAAATTTTAGGTATCAACAATGAGCAATTTCACTCCTGTAACTGGGAAATATGTGCTTTTCGACAAATTGGATATAATTCTCAATTTTTGTTTGATTGTCATTGTTTTCCTTTTTGGTGTTTGAATGTGTTTTGATGGAAATGTTGATATATGTAATTTTTGCTAAGGATAATTTGAGGTGTATTACAGCATTAAGAAGGACAAAGCTGAGTTTCCCATCCAAAATCTGTAACCATAGTTCCACATGCATTTATAAATTTAGGAAAAAGCCACAAAAAAAAAAAAAAAAATCCAAATTTTGTCCAGTGTGATAAATTTACCCCAAACATTTTTGACATAAAAAATCCAAACTTTTATTCACGTAACACTTTTATCCAAATTTTTTTGTGACATAAAAAACCCTAAAATTTACCAACTATGGCAGAGTTACTTTAAATTTTTTTGTGACACCAAAAACCCTAAACTTGTATTTATGTGACACACTTATTCCAAACTATCTAGTCGAAGGGCATTTTTGTCTTTCACTTTTTAAATTTTTTCTACCTTTTCTTTTTCTTTTATTTTTTTCGTCTTCTCTCTTTGCTCCTTCAACCATGGCAAAGTGATGAGAGGAAAAAAAGGAAACGAAAAAAAATGAAAAATGAAAAAGTGAAAAAGGAAAGAAAAAGAAAAAAAATTAAAAAGTAAAAGACAAAAATGCTCTTTGACTAGAGATTTTGGGATAGATGTGTCATGCGGGTATAAATTTGAGGTTTTTGATGTAAGAAAAATGTTTGGGATAAATGTGTCATACGAGTATAAGTTTGGGGTTTTTTGTGTCAAGAAAAGTTCAAAGTAAATTTATCACACTAGGCAGTGTTTGGGTTTTTTTTTTTTTTTTGGCATTTTCCCTATAAATTTTCACGCTGAATTGAATTCAAACATTGTGCAGATTTCAACAAAGCATGGACAACCAGTTCAACTGTGAAAAGACAAAACAAGAGACTAATAAAAAAATTTCAAGTCATTCATCTACATTTAACTCTACAAAAATAGTTATTTTACCAATTTTAAACAACAAATAATGCAATATTTGGGTATCCTTCTAGTTATTCAAATCTTCTTTATTTATGCAAAATAATGAGATATGTAGTAAATAAGGAAAAAAGGAAAAAAGAATCCTTACCAAAAAAAAAAGAAGGAAAAAAGGCAAAAAGAAGGAAATGAAGAATTTTGTGATTTAGGAATTCAAATTGGAAGCATTGGAAGGTGGCTGTCAAATCAGAGAATTTGCAATTTACTCCTTGATTTTATGTGAAAAATTAAGCAATTTCCTTGTATGATAAAATTGTGAGCTTGAACATAGCTAGGTTTTTATTTTTAGATTGTTTTTCATTGTTTTGGGAGTTTTTTCAAGTAGTTTGAAGAGAAGACAAAAGTGATGACGGAATTCTTACTCTTTTATTCAAGATGTTGGGTTTAATTTATATTTTCGTTACTTTTGCTATTATGTTCTAATTTTCTTTTGTTAGGGGGATGATGTAGCTTGATATGATGATATGAATTTTACAAATTTTATGTTTGGCAAGTAATTTCATTCATGTGAGTTATATATTATTGTGCTTAGCGCTTTTAAATGACTGGCCACTATTTGAATGATTTGATGTATATATTTGAGACAGAGAAGTGATAATATGCAATTGTTCCTAAAATACATGACCATAAATTAAATGTGAATAGAAACATACCATGTCATTTGTGTGGCTTTTAGTGATAAGATGGTCCAAAAGATTTATTATAAATCGAGAATATTTATAGATCTTAATGCACTTATATTTATTTAAATTCACGTAGTAATATGATGGATTAATAAACTAAATAGGTTTGCTATACCTAAAGATACGATAGTAAATAGATTAGAAAATTCCACTATCACATGCTTGATATCACTCTTATATGTGTAATGATATGCAATTCATATCTAATGATTATGGTGAAATTGGATGCCTTAATATATTTATTTGATTGATTTATTGCATTTAGTTCCAAAAATTTGCTTTTAAGATTTTCAATTTTAATTTATTCTTAATTCTATTTTGACTTGTTAGATAAATTTTAGAATTAGTTCATTTTTAATATTTAATTGGTTTATTAATCATCAATCTCTACGAGACAATATTCTTTTTCATCACTTATTACATGTTAACACATTCATTCGTATTTAGAATTTTACAAACAATTTTTTGGCACCATTGCCAGCAATTGTTTATTTAATACTAATTAATACAGATACCACATAATTCTAAGTTTAATCTAACTTTTGTTTTATTTTATTTTAGTGTACATCGTTGCATGACACATAGCCAACAAGAGAAACTTTCTAAGTTTCATCCAAAAATTGAATGTACTTTAAAAGGCAACTAAGAGCATAGAGAAATCGCGCTAGGAAGATAATAGAAGATGTGATGCTAAAAATCCATATATACTCAAGATTATGCTGTGCCAACAATTTAGGGCACCACGTCAAGCCTCAGGAGACAGCAGTTCAAGCAAACAACTTTAAGATTATTTCATTACTCATTCAGATGCTTCAATAATAAGAGCAATATAGCGGGCTACTACGCGATGATCTATGCGCTCATATCGATGCTTTTCTTAAAATTTGTGACGAATTTAAATATAATAGAGTTATAGATGATGCCATTAGATAGAGGTTATTTCCATTTTCCCTTAAGAGGCAAAGTTAAGAGTTGGCTCTCTTCTCTTCCTGTAGGATTCATCACTACTTGAAATGATATGGCCCAAAAATTTCATGGTAAGTTCTTTCTACCTGCAAAGTGTGCAAAAATGCATAACAATATTACTAATTTTATGTAGATAGATAATGAATCATTGAGTGAAGCATGGAAAAAATTCAAGGAGTTTCTTGGGAGATGCCCATGTGGCATCCTAAATTTTGCCCACCTATTTAACGATAATTAAGTAAAGATTAAAGTCGGTAATGGTTGAGGGAGAAATAAAAATTTTTCGAGGTACCTTTGGAAACTTAGTTGACATACTTAGGTCCGAGAACATTGGGAAAATTCATTAGACAATTATAGAATATGGTTTTGACTATATTCTTGAGTTAAATAGGAATATTATGGCCAATTGAAGTAATATGGTCATTGTACCCTATAGTATGCTTTTTGTGAGATCATGTGTAATTAAATTAGGATGAAAAAAACCAGCATTAAGCCCTAAGTATCCTAATGGTTAGCTACCCTAAACCGAACCCCAAAATTCCAAATTTACCCCTCAAAATCTTGAATGCATGTAATCATGCATGAATAGTGCTTGATCCACACAAATTTCATGCATGAGTTGTGTTTCACAAGCCAAAATCATCGCACTTCTCCTCTCTTAAGTCATTTGACCGACTCTCTCTCTCTTTCATTTTCACTCTTGCTCAACAAGATTTCACCCTTATTTCCTTTCCCCCCTCTATCTCTACTGAACACCACCAGAATCATTTCCTCTCCATTTCTTCCTCTTTCTTGCTGTTTTCCTACCCAAAACCTCATCAAAAGGAAAGCTTAATCTCAAGGAAAGGAGATAGGACTTGTTCCTAAGTCACTCAATCTCTCTTTCTCTTGATTTTGCCATGTGCATGTGTGGTTGTGTGTTTCGCTCGGTTCAAGCATGTAAGCTAGTGCATTCTACTGATGAACAAACGTTGGCAGAGGTGTGAATGAGGCTACAAACCCTGTATGTTGCAAATCTAGCTCTCTATGGCTTTGCATGTCACATTTGATGCTTTAATTGGCTTTGCATATGCTCTTTAGATCAAGCAATCCCTTTGCACATTTGATCGATGTCTCACGAGTGCTAGAATATGTTGTTTAAGGCCTTGGTATGCTATGATGTCGAGTGGAAGTGATTGGTTTTGAGTAAGGGATTCCTTGAGCTTTGTTGAAACATAAAAAACTGAGTGAACAATACCTTTTTGTTTTCCCGAATTGCTGGCACTTTTGTGGACCAAATTTTAAAAAGCTTTCTTTTTCAAATTTGATTCATACATCCTGTCACGCCTTGAACCCCAAGCACGCGACAACTCCTTACCATGGTCAATTGAAAGCGACGTCACTGGACTCGTCGATGACCATTCATTTTAATCTTTCGTTATGCACAAGTGGAAGACGAACCATCCCTAGTCCAAATAAACAATTACACAATCAAACAAGGATAGATGGATGAACAATAGAAACCTCAATTACTCATTTATACAATTTACTAGATTAACCAACGGAGGATCGTTTCTCGATATAAGCCCGACAAAAGGAGCCGATCCATCCTTTAAGCCAAACCAAAAAGGAACTAGGCTAGGCTAATCTAGCTATACAAAGTGAACTCTTGGGTTCAGCACCACTATCACTGGGACCCATCAGACTCAGGCTTCGTCGGGTCGATCACTAGAGGAGCAGGGGCAGGATTTTCCACTGCACCATTCTAGGGCTTGAAAGTGGTTATAAAATAACCAGTGAGATATAAATCTCAACGAGTTTTCCCCTTAAGTCTCGGTTAGTATATCAACTCAACCCGGGGTATCTCTCTAAAACCACTCCTCACTCATCCCAACAACAAATAATCAGCAATCAACAATAGATAGGGTCAACCAACAATTATAAAGTCGGTTTGCATGCAACTTTACCTGGTATGCCATAACCCTGCACATTATATTTCAGCACAATACACGCAATGTACATGGCCATTAGATGATATAGTTCACCAATCACATGCGAGTCGCGTCATAAGTGATCTTACTTGGCCATTGCTACACCATGCATGTTATCGATTCATGCGTACGTGTCATAAATGATGTGATCATCTCATGCATAATCGGAACCAATGATGCAATGTTTTTCTCATGCACGCTTGCATCCACAAGTATTTTGATTATTATTGCCTCATAAGGCTACAATCGAGGCCCAACGGCATCACGACGCCTTTTCTCTGTAGAGGCACAACCGTGCCCTTGCTACGGCGTTACGACACCCTCCTCTGCAAAAACGCAACTGTGCCCTTCCGTGCCCAAAAGACGTTAAGGGATACTCTCCCAAAACAACATGTTCAACTTAGTGATCACACAAGCATACCATCACAACCCAATTATTATCTTTGAGCATTAGCCAATGCAGACATGCTTGCATATAAAACCTCAAATCTTTTCTCATAAAAGCAGTTCATGCTCAACCAATGCATACATGCTTGCTTATAAAACCTCAAATCTTTTCTCATAAAAGCAGTCCATTTCTGGTACCCTTCAGACAAATCATTTTCCCATCTTTCTTATAAAAGTGGTTCATTTCCGATGTCTCTCGAACAAACCATTTTACCCTTTTTTATGAAAATCACACGATTCATGCGGATGTTCATGCAACGACACATTCAATTCACTTCATATGATCAAGACATGAAATTATGCACAATTTCATTTCCGGATGAACAGTGACATGAATAGTAATCTATGAACAATAATTTCCAGAATTCAATTATTAATAAATTAAATTCATAAATTAAACAAAACATTGATTAAACACAATTAATCAATCAATTAAGCTAAGCATGCTTAATTATGACATAAACCACACATAAGCAACATTTAAGCATAATCAAGCATAATTAAGCAAGATTAAGCTAAGCTAATCTTAACCACCTATCTTAGGGCTAATACAACTTAATTAACCCTCCTAAACCAGCATTAACATTAATTAACCCAACCCTAAGCAAGTTTAGGCACTAACTAAGGGATTAAAGGCTAAACTCACCTGTTAAGCGGGCCGGTGACACAGGCGTGGCAGCGGTGACGAACACGACACCCAAGGACCTCTACCATGACACTCCAAGGCGGTCCTGGGTTGAACACAACATCAACAAACTCAAACTCCCTCTGCAACTTTGAAAAATTGCATGCTCAAGGGGAAAGTGGCTAATCGGAGTTGAACAGGCTGCCTGGAGCTCCGGCGAGTGGCGGCACCTGAGGGTCAAGGGGGAACTGCTGGTGGCTAGAATGGGTAGTGGTTTGGTCGGAAATCGAGGAAAATAGAGGAAAAGACGGAACTAGGCAGACTGGTCGCTACAGTAGGCGGTCTGGCAACCAGTGACTTTCGGCCGCCGTACGGGACGACTAACAGCTTCGTTTGGCAAACAGCTGATGACGTTTGAACAGATTTTCTATTCTGAACGCGATGGCAAGTGGCACGTGACCTGATTCACATGGGAAGGTCATGAATAACTCGATTTTCGGTAAAAGGTCAGAAGTTGAAATTGCAGGAAGGAAGGGAAAACAAGGGAGAAAGAGGGTGTACGGTTTTGAGGGGATCAAGGGGAGAGAGAGTGAAACGAGAGTTGAAATCAAGCCTTATCAAGGCCAATTAATGGCTTGCCCAACTCCTCAAGCAAACTACATCATCTTCTCTCTCTTCTTTTGACTTTTCTTCAAAATATCCAAGGACATTTTTGTCATTTCCACCTTGCACATTTCCCAAACTGCCCTTGGGCTAAAAATGAAGGTCAGGCCTAACAAATGGGCCAAAAAATGAATAGGAACGGGCTCTGGAATTTGTTAGGCTCGAATCGGCTCAAGTTTGGATAATGAGCTTAGAAAGGTAAATGGGTCGGTTGGGTGCAACGGTCTCGCTTGCTTGTCTCGATCTTCCACGATGGCTATCCCACCTTGGACGTGAGGCCCACACTGATCTTGTCCGACCCACGTCCTCGTAAGCTCGTTTCCTCGGTTCGAAAATCCCTTTAACAAAAACTCGGCTCAACTGACACTAATGACTGTCGAGGAAGCATCGTCCAAAAGTCTGTCTCAAACGTTCCCAAAAATTCGAAATCCAATCTTGGATTCTTATGCCTTGTCAATTTTGCTCGAATGTCATTTTGGTACTACTCAGACTGACAGGCGGCTTCAAGGATTCATGCGTAACCGACTCGTGCCAATTCACGTTTAAGACTTCTCGACTCATAAATGTCCTTGACTACATGAAATTGCGAATGATCAATTCTTATTTCAAAGTACATGATTATCAAGGATCAACATAGGGCCGTTCGCGAGTTCGATAACAATAGACGGAATTACTCGTCGTCCCATTATTTCTGTTTGCGAATTGACTTCTAGTCATCCCTGAAATCAACCTGCATAACTATAGGATCGTCCTTACGCAAGTCTCACGGTCAAGTCATTTTCCTAGGTCAAGTTTTTTAGTTGCACGGGTTCTGTCCTCATTAGCTTTTCCCCTCAAGGTCAGTATCTCAGGAGTGATCAGTTCCGAGTGAGATCAACCAACAATGCATTGGCGAAATTAACGGTCATTCCTCCCTCAAATGGCTTGAATTTCAGGACGTCATAATTCTTCCCCCTTTACAAAAATTTCGTTCTCAAAATTTGCAATTGCCAACAAATTCTCAAAAAGATGGGGGTGTTGATGTTTCATCACTTCCTCACTTTCCCATATAACTTCCTCTGTTCCGTGATGCTACCAAATCACCTTAACCAAGGGCGATAATCTTGTTTCAAAACACTTGCTCTTTACAGTCCTCTATTCGTATCGGCCTCTCCACGTACGACACTCTGTTGTCTACTTCCAGTTCCTCAAAATTCAACACATGAGTTGGTCCAGTTCATATTTTCTCAACATGGACACGTGGAAAATATCATGTACTTGAGCAAGTTTTGGTGACAACACAAGACGTACACTAAAACCCCGATCCTTTCCAAAATTTCAAAGGATCCAACATACCTCGAACTTAACTTCTTTTCTTGCCAAATTTGGAAGTACCCCTCATCGGTGATACTTTTAGAAACATATGATTGCCCACCTTAAACTCTAACAGTTTACGATGTTTATCTGCATAATTCTTTTGATGACTCTGAGCTATCTTTAGTCTGTCTCTGATAATCTAAACTGCATTCAATAACTGCTAAACCAATTTTTGAACCAGCGATTCTCAGTTCCCTGACCTCGTTCCATAGATTGGAGTTCCACAAACTTGACCATATTTCGATTATACCATTCTAATAAGCTATTTTCCCACAAGCACTCTGTTTTTGCACAATGCATAGTTCAATTCATTTTTGCCCCTTTCGACATCCTAGAAGCTTGCTAGGAGTCGCTCCTTGCTTAGGCACTCTGGCCCCGACGACCACTCCCCGTCCTCGTTGGATTAGTCGTTATGGGCATCTTCGAACTGCACCACTATTAGTCCCTTTTAGATTTGCACCATCTCATACAGGTATTATCCGCTTTGGCTTGTCCCATACCAAGCCTCACGGTTTTAACCTCATCCGAGCACCTCAAAGTACAAAACTTTCCACGAGGTCACTTATCGACACTTGAAATCTTATTCACTAAATTTCCATCAAACCGTTCTTCAAATTCTACAAACCATCAATTTTTCTTTCAACATTTCTTTCATGTCCATTTAATAACCAAACCAAGAATTCGCCTCAACCATTTGAAAATTAGTGCAAATCAAATGTCATTTATCGCACTAAAGGCTTTCGAATACTTCTTCAAATCCTTTTTGATTGATTGTCCGTCAACGGATGGTACACCATATTATACTGTAGTTTCGTCCTCAAGGTCAACTATAAACTTTTTTAAAAAGTTGCCATAAACTTAGGATCATGATCCGAGGTGATCATCACTGGAACTTCATGAATGCGCACAATTTGACATATGTACAATTTTGCATACTTATCCAACGTGAAATCTTTTCATACCATAATGAAGTGAGCTAACTTCGTTAATCTGTCAACTACTACCCAAATCAAGTCATTGCCTCACTGATTCCTGGGCAGTCCCATCACAAAATCCAACGTAATGTGTTCCCACTTTAATTCGGGAATCTCAAGAGGTTGTAACAGTTCACCAAGCTTACAATGCTAAGCCTTTACTTGTTGGCACGTCAAACATTTAGCCACGTGCTTCGTGATGTCCAATTTTATACCATTCCATCAGAAGTGCTGCTTCAAATTCTGGTACATTTTCATATTGCCAGGGTGTATGCTATAGTTACTACGATGAGTTTCTGACAAGACTGCTTCCTTAAGCTCTGTATTTTTCGGAACACACAATTGCCCTCGAAACCTCAATGTCCCATCCTCGGACACTTGAAAGTCTACTTTTCTCTTTGCCCGATCCATCTGCAGGATCTTAAGAATTTCAAGATTCGTCGCTTGGGCACTTTTTATCCTACTTTGCATCTTGGGTTCCACCTTGAGAATGGCCAATAGACTAGCAATATAGCCAACCTCAATTTTAAAATCTGAGTCCTTGACTCCCTCCAAAAGAACCCACTCTCATGCCATCATTTGAGCAATTGTTGACTTTCGACTAAGCGCATTTGCCACTTTGTTCACTTTCCTCGGATGATACAAAATCTTGCAATCATAGTCCTTAAAAAGTTCTATCTATCATCGTTGAACATGAGGCAAAGATGATTGCCACTAATTTCAAATCATGCATCGGGTAGTTAAGCTTGTGAGGCCTTGATTATCGGGATGCATATACAACCACCTTGCCATGTTGCATTAACACGTGACCCAATCCTTTATACGACACATCACTATAGATTTCATACCCACCAAGACTAGATAGTACTGTCAAGAAGGGTGAGGTAGTCAATTTACTCTTGAGCTCTTGGAAACTACGCTCGCTCTTGTTAGTCTAATCAAACCTCTCCTCTTTCTTTAACAACCTTGTCAAGGGCATGGCTATCATAGAAAACTTCTCTACGAAACGTTTATAATATCCAACCAATCAAAGTTTCTTGGGATTGTAACATCATGTCAACAGAGATCCCTCCACTTGAAATTACATGACCTAAAAATGCCACGCGAGATAACCAAAACTCGCACTTGCTAACCTTGGCATACAACTCAGGTTCCCTCAAGGTCTGTAGTACTGATCTTAGGTGTTTCTCGTGATCTTCTGGACTCCTCGAGTATACCAGAATATCGTCAATGAACATAATCACGAATTGGTCCAAAATTATAATCACGAATTGGTCCAAAATCTTATTGAACACTCGGTTCATTAAGTCCATGAAAGTAGCAGGGGCATTTGTCAATCCAAAGGGCATTACCGTGAACTCATAATGACCATAGCATATCCTAAATGCTGTTTTCGATACATCCTCCTTTTTTATCCTTAACCAATGATAGCCTGTCCTTAGGTCTATCTTGGAAAACACTGAGGCTCCTTGAAGTTAGTCAAACAAATCATCAATCCTTGACAATAGATACTTGCTCTTAATCGTCACTTGATTAAGCTACCGGTAATCAATGTACAGTCTCAACGGACCATCCTTTTTCCTTACAAATAGTACCGGCACTCTCCAAGGAGACGCACTAGGACGAATGAAACTTTTAACTAGTAGCTCTTGTATCTGCACCTTCAATTCTTTCAATTCTGATAAGGCCTTCCTATAAGGTGCCTTGGAAATCGATTCAGTCCCAAGGGCCAACTCAATCACAAACTCAATTTATCTCTATGGAGGCAATTTTAGCAATTCCTCGGGAAACACATCAATGTACTCTTGTACCACTGCAATATCCTCTACTTTCGGTCCTTCTACCAATGTATTTGCCACCAATGCCAAATACCTTTGGCATCCAGATTCCAACAACCGAGTTACCTTGAGTGACGAAATTAGAGGAATGGAGGGTTCCTCTCAATTTCCCACAAACTCAAAACTACCACCTACTACTGGGTTAAATTGATTTGTCTTTCCATAACAATCCATCATTGCAATGGCTTCCTTGCGACCTACTTTCGGGCAGTTGGCTTTCCCACATAGTTCTTTCTGTTGGGTGGGATGTGATTCCTTCTCCCCATTATCGGTCCCTTTCCAAACTGACGATTATCTCTATTAGGCACGAACCACAAGCCAGATGCGGCCGTCCTCTCGATCATGTTATTTCCTATCATCTAGGCCATCTCGTACATCTCATCAAAACTTTTCAAGTTCAAGAGCACCAGCAAAGCTTTCAATTTTAGCTTCAAGCCATCTCTGAAACGTCTCACCCTATCCATAGGGTCCTCTACCAACCTTGGCGCATACATAGCTAACTCAGCGAACTTCGCCTCATACTGATCCACTGACATTTGATTCTGACAAAACTATTGGAACTCTCCCATCTTTGACTCTCTTGCACTGTCCAAGAAGTACTTCTCATTGAAAGCCTCACGAAAGACACCTCAAGTCTGAGTCGTGCCTTTAGGGAATACTCTTCCTTGAGTGGCTTCCCACCAATTAATGGTATTACCTTGAAGTTGATAAACTACCAGAAGCACTCTATCTTACTCTGAACACCTCAGCACTGTGAAGGTCCTCTCGAAATCCCTTATCCAAAGGGTCATAGCTTCAAGGTCGCGCAGGCCACTGAACCTCGGTGGCTAATCTCAAGAACTGCTTTACCAACCTAAGCATCGATCTCTCATAGACCTCTCCTCTCACTAGGGAAACCACATGGACCACAGTAGGAGCACACGGCTTGCTGTCCTAACAAGGTCTCTAACGCTAGCAGGATCTCGTCTAACCTAGGATCTACCTGCACGCTACCTCTAGCACTGGTCTGACCATACGCTGCCCTACACATAAGGGCTCTCGGCTCAGGATTGTTCATCACTTTGGACTATGAGTAACCCATCACCACACCAAACCACAAAAGCAATCATATGCATGTAATATAAAAGTCATCTCTATCTCACTATCCCAAAGAAATCCCACGCACCTTATCACTTCAAGTCTCGACCTCGCTCTTATACCAAAACTGACGGGGATGTCATGCTCCAAACCCCGAGTACGCGACAACCCCTTACCATGGTCAATTGAAAGCGACGTCTTAGGACTTGTTGACGACCATTCATTTTAATCTTTTGTTATGCACAAGTGGAAGACGAACCATTCCCAATCCAAACAAACAATCACACAATCATATAGGGATAGAGATGAATAACAGAAACCTCAATTACTCATTTATACAATTTACTAGATTGACCAATGGAGGATCGTTTCCCAATACAAGCCCGACAAAAAGGGCCGATCCATCCTCTAAGCCAAACCAAAAATGAACTAGGCTAGGCTGATCTAGCTATACAAAGTGAACCCTCAGGTTTAGCACCACCATCACCGGGACCCATCGGACTTAGATTTTGTCGGGTCGATCACTGGAGGAGCGGGACAGGATTCTCCACTGTGCCATTCTAGGGCCTGAAAGTGGTTATACAATAACCAATGAGATATACATTTCAGTGAGTTCTCCCCCTAAGCCTTGGTTAGTACACCAACTCAACCCGGGGTATCTCTCTAGAACCACCCCTCACTCATCCTAACAACAAATAATTAGCAATCAGCAATCAACAATAGATAGGGTCAACTAACAATCATAAAGTCGGTTCGCATGCAACCTTACCCGGTATGCCATAACCTTGCACATTATATTTTAGCACAATACACGCAATGTACATGGCCATTAGATGATGCAGTTCAGCAATCACATGCGAGTCGCGTTACAAGTGATCTCACCTGGCCATTGCCACACCATGCACGTTATCGATTCATGCGTGCGTGCCATAAATGATGTGATCATCTCATGCATAATCGAAACCAATGATGTCATGTTTTTCTCATGCACTCTTGCATCCACACATGTTCCGATTATTACTATCGCATAGGGCTACAACCAAGGCGCAATGGCGCCACGGCACCCTTTCTCTACAGAGACGGAATTGTGCCCTTTTGTGCCTTTGCTACGGCGCTACAGAGCCCTTCTTCTGCAGAGACACAATCATGCCCTTCCGTGCCTTTGTTACGGTGCTACGGTGCCCTTCCTCCGTAGAGGCGCAACTGTGTCCTTCCATGCCTAAAAGACGTCAAGGGATACTTTCCCAAGACGGCATGTTCAACTTAGTGATCACGCAAACATACTATCGCAACCCACTTATCATCTTTGAGCATTAGCCAATGCACACATGCTTGCATATAAAACTTCAAATCCTTTCTTATAAAAGCAGTCCATTTCTAGTGTCCCTCGGACAAACTATTTTTCCCACATTTCTCATAAAAGCGGTCCATTTTCCGTGTCCCTTGGACAAACCATTTTTCCCCTTTTTTATGAAAATCACACGATTCATGCGGATGTTCATGCCACGACACATCCAACTCACTTCATATGATCATGACATATGAAATTATGCACAATTTCATTTTCGGATGAACAATGTCGTGAACAATAATCAATGAATAGTAATCTGTGAACAGTAATCAATGAACAATAATTTTCAAAATTCAATTATTAATAAATTAAATTCAGAAATTAAACAAAACATTGATTAAACATAATTAATCAATCAATTAAGTTAAGCATGCTTAATTATCACATAAACCACACATAAGCAACATTTAAGCATAATCAAGCATAATTAAACAAGATTAAGCTAAGCTAATCTTAACCACCTATCTTAGGGCTAATACAACTTAGTTGACCCTCCTAAACCAGCATTAACACTAATTAACCTAACCCTAAGCAAGTTTAGGTACTAATTAAGGGATTAGAGGCTAAACTCACTTGTTAAGCAGGTCGACGACACGGGCGCGGCAGTGGTGATGAACTTGACACTCAAGGACCTCTCCCATGACACTCCAAGGCAATCCCAGGCTGAACATAGCAGCAACAAGCTCAAACTCCCTTTGCAACTCTAAAAAACTACATTGCTCATGGGGAAAGTGGCTAGCTGGAGTTGAACGGGTTGCCTAGAGCTTCAACGAGTGGTGGGCCGGCGACTGGCGACTGGCGGCACCTGGGGGTCGAGGAGGAATTGCTGGTGGCTAGGATGGGCGGTGGTTTGCTAGAAAATGGAGGAAAATAGAGGAAAAGGTGGAATTGGGCAGATTGGTAGCTATAGTAAGCGGTTCGACGACTAGTGACTTCTGGTCGTCGTACGGGACGGCCGACGGCTCCGTTCGGCAAATGACCGATGCTATCTGAACGGATTTTCTATTCTGAATGTGATGGTGGGTGGCACGAGACGTGATTCATACGGGAAGGCCATGAACAACTCGATTTTTGGTAAAAGGTCAGAAGTTGAAATTGCAGGAAAGAAGGGAAAGCAAGGGAGAAAGAGGGTGTGCGGTTTTGAGGGGATCAAGGGGAGAGAGAGAGTGAAATGAGAGCTAAAATCAAGCCTCATCAAGGCCAATTAATGGCTTGCCCAACTCCTCAAGCAAATGACATAATCTTCTCTCTCTTCTTTTGACTTTTCTTCAAAATATCCAAGGGCATTTTTGTCATTTCCACCTTGCACATTTCTCAAACTGCCCTTGGGCTGAAAATGAAGGGCGGGCCTAAAAAACAGGCCAGAAAATGAATAGGAACGGGCTCGAGAATTTGTTGGGCTTGAATTGACTCAAGTTTGGACAACGGGTTTGGAAGAATAAATGGGTTGATTGGGTCCAATGGGCTCGCTTGTTTGTCTCGGTTTTCCACGATGGCTATCCCACCTTGGGCATGAGGCCCACATTGATCTATACCGGCCCACGTCTTCGTGGGCTCGTTTCCTCGGTCCGAAAATCTCTTTCCCAAAAATTTGGCTCAATTGACACTGTTGACTGTTGAGAAAGCATCGTCCAAAAGTCCATCCTAAACGTTCCCGAAAATTCGAAGTCCAATATTGGATTATCATGCTTTGTCAATTTTGCCTGAATGTCATTTTAGTACTACTAAGACTAACAGGTGGTTTCGAGGATTCACACGTAATCGACTCGTGCTAATTCACGTTCAAGACTTCTCGACACATGGACGTCCTTGACTACATGAAATTGCGAATGATCAATTCTTATTTTAAAGTACACAATTATCAAGGATCGACATAGGGCCGTTCGTGGGTTCGATAACAACAGATGAAATTAATCGTTGTCCCATTATTTCTATCCGCAAATTGACTTCTAGTTGTCCCTGAAATCGGCCTACATAACTACAAGATCGTCTTTACGCAAGTCTCACGGTTGAGTCGTTTTCCTAGGTCAAGTTCTTTAGTCGCATGAGTTCTGTCCTCATTAGCTTTTTCCCTCAAGGTCAATATGTTAGAAATGATTAGTTCCAAGTGAGATTAACCAACAATGCATTGGCGAAATTAATGTTCATTCCTCCCTCAAATGGCTCGAATTTCAAGACGTCACATATATTAATCTCAGATTTTTCTAAATTGATTTTAGTGGTTTAGTGATCTACTCTTACTTTGAGTTCATGAAGCCTAGTTTTATTGCATGTGAGACCGCTACAACTTCTCGATTTTCTACCCATTTTTACAGTTCGAATCTGGATGACTTTCCTCATTAAAGTTGCTCAAACTTCTTTCTCTATAACATATCTAAAGTTCAGAATTTTTGAAGATAAAATGAATTCTATGGAGGTTATTGTTGAAGAGTTGCCTAATCTGTTTTTGGCACACTGTTTTGCCCAGTTTTCAGGTTACTAAATGACCTAGTTATGTACTGTTTTAGAATCTGAGTTCTCATGGAAAATGTTTCTTTAGATCTTTTCTAGGACATATCTAAATTTGAGAATTTTTTGAGGTCACCTACTATTTTGATTTAGGCGATCTCTAGAAAGATGCAAAACCCGGTATGTTTTGGCAGATTTTAAGAATGGGTTTATTTCTGTGGGAAAAAC
The DNA here is from genome assembly GCA_014182735.1 of Corymbia maculata. Lineage (NCBI taxonomy): Eukaryota > Viridiplantae > Streptophyta > Magnoliopsida > Myrtales > Myrtaceae > Corymbia > Corymbia maculata. Next base: position 23,028,675 of record CM024688.1, on the reverse strand, counting down.
TAGAAATTTCGAAATAATGTCTTTTGTATATGATAACTGCACACTTTAAGCTTTACAATTAGCCATAAGTTGCAGGGATATGACCTCAAATGATGAGGGTTTCGAATTTTCAAGAAACTGGCGAAATTTGTCTTTTGAACAGTTTAATGCATTTTCAAGTTAACACAATAGTTTCGTCATTGCCATGCATGAAATTGTGATATGAGTGCTGTGATATTGTGCATGTTAAATGTAATGTGAATGAGTATGAGGTCACAGTTGGCAACCCGTGGCTATATGTGACTTGAGGCCTGAGCGGCAAATTTTCCCCGATAATGGCTAGGAATGGGTATTGAGAGGGATTCCTAGGATGCTGTGTATTCCCAAGATATCCTGGAGTGGGATGCTTGGGGGATAATAGGGTTCCCTAAAAGTCTAGGTAAGTGATGAGTTGGAAGTGACCTATGTGGTACCGATTTGCCATCGACTAAGTCCATGAGACGGAGGTGGATTAATTGATGTGGCACGGATGCCAATGAAATGTGGGCAACGTGTGTTTTGCATTTGGCATTATGCATGACTTTAAAATGCATTATTTGATATCAGGATTTTCGCTTATAATGTTACATTAGCTTTTATTATTGTGGACAAATATAGGAACTTGAGAGTATGTTAGATTGGCTGATTTATGAATTTGTTTGATCTTTTGCTAAGCTTTGGCTTACTCCCGTTGAATTATCATTTTTCAAATAATTAGAAATGGATATGCCTCCGGTAGCTTGCTACGGTTATCCTTATAAGTTTGAGTGCTATTTAAAAGAGTTTACTTTTCCATGGTTGCAATGCATGTTTGTACGATAGAGTTTGACCATTTGGATTAACATAGGGCATACTCTGGTAAGATCCTAATGTGCTTCATAGTCTGGTTTATCTGAGTGGGCAATGAGTTGAGAGGACCTTTGCATATCTGGCACGACAGAGAGACAGTAGTAGCGGACCCAAGGAATATTGCGATCTGAAGGAGGAGCAGGACAACGATGGTTGGGAGTGAGCGTGAGAGGGATGGGCGAATAGAATAATTAGTAGTGTTGTGACCTTCCTAAAGTGGGTTGGACCATCTAAAGTTTAACTAATGGATTACTAAGTCTAAATTTAGCTCAAACTCTACTAACTCTATATCAATTCGCAACTTAAGTTCAAATTTTTAGCATGAAAATAATTTTACGTAGGAGTCACCACTAATCGATTTATGATGGGTCGATTAAAAACCCAAGTAAAGTATTGGGAGAATTACTTTACTCCTATGAACCAGAGTTATGGATTCGGGGATTTGATTACGTTAGATTACTCTAATGCTTTTTCAATACCTTGTCTCTTTTATTTAAAAAATGTGTGGTGGTGTCATGCTCTGAATCCTGAGCACGCGACAACCCTTTCACTTTGGTCAAATGAATGCGACGTCCTAGAACGTGCCGCCGACCATTATTTTAATCTTGCGATTAAACGCATACTGAAACAAATCAACAACACCTAGTCAATAAACAGTAGGGATAGCAGAAAGACCACAAACAACAGCAGCAACGTCGTTTTTATTCTTGAACTAATTAATCCTAGGAAGTTTATACACAAGCCCCTCATTCGGGAGACTTCCTCTATAGTCATCCAAAGATACTAAACATCTTTAATTTACTTCCTTCAACCATTGGGCACACCAACCCGTTGCCCTCCACAACGTGCTCTAGCACTTCCTAATCCATGGCAATATATATGCCATAACTACATATCTGAAAAATGGTTAACAACGACGAGTGATATATAATCTCAGTGAATTATCGCCCAAAGCCCTAGTTAGGATGCCAACTCGCATTGGGGTTCCTAATAGGCAAATCCTTATAATGATGGTAGATCAATTACAAAATGACCATCGCTTTGACTAAACTAACCACGTGATTTTCCCGGTAAACCCCATAAGAAACAATCAGCAATCAACCGACTCATAGGCATCCTTACCCGGTCATGCCATACCCTGTATGGTATAAATTCTCATGTGTGCCATAAACAATGCAACCAACATTTTAATCATCTTAGTGATCAATTATAGACAAGTTGATTCGCAGGCAATCTTAAATTGCCATTGCCATACCCTGCACGATATAACCTCACGTATGTCATGGCCAGTGTAAACAGCACATGCATAATCAGAACACGTCACAATATATTTCACATGCACCCCTGTATTCACATGTGTTCCAATTATTGACACTCTTCGGGGCTACGACCAAACTCCCGCTGGTGTCTATTGGCATAGCCAAGCATCGCCCCCTTGTGAGGCGTGGCTACATCAAGGGCTCCTTCCTAAGATGACATTCCCGAAGGAGTATGGGCCCGGCCTCTACCGTGACTTAGCATTTGGACTCCCGCTAAGATTTTCGACAAGTCAAACTTCTTCCCCTAATCTCCCGCTAGGGTGACGGGTTCATTTATGTGACAACATGAGCATACCACAACGATCCATTTTAATCTTGCATATTAATCAAAGTAAATGTGGTACATGCTCAACATAATAAATCACTACACATGTTTCATATAAAAATTGCAGGAAAATAATTGCACGTTACATAATGATTGAAAACCCATCAAACTTTGTATGCCTTACTTTTTAAACATACTTGCCTCATTTAAAATATAAAACTCGACATATACACCCAACACATTGGGGTTTCCCTTTTATATGTTCATAAAAACCTTTGTAAAAATTACTATTTTGGATTTCGCATGAGGCAAACATTTTTTTCAAGGCAATGCAAACATCAAATAACATGGCACGTGCAGGAAAACATCATAAGATTCAGGCAAAAAGTACACAAATGTCAAGGCATAATTATCAAAGAAATTAAGCACTTGACTATTTCAATCATACAATCAATACTTTATGGATCCAAGCAACAATTCAACATGCCTTACAAATAGAGCATGCCCTTCCAAGTTCAGGGCAACATTTGACATAGACATACACTCGACATCTCAGGGTTTTTCCCCTTTTTTTTAATATGCCCACATGATTCATCGAAATGCCAATGCATTTAACAATTAGTAATGCAAGTTTTAGGATCAAATCATCATCCATACAAGCAAAATTCACTTTGCATGAACAGTGTGCATGAACAATACAACATGACCAATATGTGTGAACAGTACTTTATGAACAGTAATTTTCAGAATTTAATGATTAATAAAATAAATTCTGAATTTCATAAATCAATAATTTATTAAAATAAAACAATTCTTTTTAATAAAATAAAGCTAATCAAAGTTAATCCCCTAATCCTTGATTATTCAATTAAATCACAATTAATGAGCACTAAGCAAGATCAATGATTTAATCCAAGCCAGCCATGATCAACAAATCAAACCACACTTTAACCATGGTTAATTAACCCAACCATAAACCAACTCTAGTTAATTAACCCAACCTTGGTTAATTAACTAACCATAGTTCACCTTTTTAACTAAACTAACCATGGTCATCTTTTTAACCACCTATCTTTAACTCTAATTAACCTTAATGAATCTCCTAATCAAGATTAACTATAACTAAACCATCCCTAAGAAAGTTTACTAATCAACAGATTAGAGTGTAAACTCACTTGGTGACAATTCCAATGACATGAGCGCGATGGCGGCAATGGAGGCGCTCGGCAAAAATGGGTCTTGGTGGAGGCAGAGGTGAGAATCGCGAGTGAGAGAGAGAGTTGCTGCTTGGGTGGTCTCAGACAGGTGGCACCACAGCAACATGGTGGCTCCAAAACAGCAGCAAGGCGGCAAGGATGGTGGGTGATGGTGGTATGGGTGGTCGAGGGGCAGCCAAGGGGAAGAAACAAGAAGAAAACAAGACGAAAAGAGAGAAAAATGAGGGAGGAATGGGAGGAAGGAGGGGCTGGACACCCAAGGGAAAGAGAAAGGGAGGAGAGAGAGAGGAAAGAGAGAGAAAAGATGAAGACACCCCTCTTCAAGTCTTATCCAAGAAGTTTGATCCATTTCCCCAAAAATTTCCATCATTTCCTTGACTTTTCATCCCTTTTGTTCTGTCCCATTTAATGCAAGTTCTAGAAGGGGCAAATTGGTAAATTTCTCAAAGTATAGTATACCGTACTATACATGTATATGGGCCAAGATTTTATACGGGCTTGAATAGAATTGGTTTGGGCTCAAATTGTGAAGAAACAGGCTAGAAAATGCAATTGGGCTCAAGGCTTGAAGTTGGGCTTACTTGGGCTTGCTAGGCTTGGCTTGGGGCCCACGTGGCCGACCCCTAATAGGCACAAGGCCTATTGGGCCTTTGGTTGGTCCAACTCCACTTAGTTCCAATTTTTCGGCCCATTGAATCATTTTCCAATTATTTCCGCCCTCACCGATAAATTCGAGAATCAATTAGGTAGCATCCAATATTTTAGTCTCGACCTTCTTGAAAGTTTGATACTTGAAACTGGATTAAAATTCATGGTTAATATTGATTAATCGCGACTTTAGTATGACCTAATTATCGAGCGGCATTTAGGGGTTCTCATGAATTTGACCTGTGGTTGATAGCTTTTCAATCTACGATCGTGCCTATTCAAATTAGGGCGATAATAGATTGTCATGTAATCACGAGAGATTAATTGCTCACGTTGAGTATAGAGCCAAAATGAAATTAGTTTAACGTTGTTCACAGTCAATATTGAAGTCCTGCGGAACCATCTGCAATCTGATATTGTATTTCTGCCAAGTCGATTTATTTCCGTTCACTAATTGGACCGCAACAACGTGATATCATGTCACGCCCCAACTCTCGAGCTCGTGGCAACCCCATTTCACTTGAGGTCTTAAAATACGACGTCCCAGGTACTGTCGTCGACCAATTCATTTTATCTTGTAATTAAGCACATGCGGAAACGAACAACTCCCAAACCAAACAACAGGGATAGCAACAACAGCAGCAGAGGAAAGACAAACACCATTTTATATATTTGAAGGTTAGCCAGCACACCAGCAAATACAAACACGCCTTACTACAGGCGACAAGCTAAGGCCTACTCAAAAAGGGACCGGCCTGGCTAACCTAACACTGTACAAGTGTCTACTCGCTGGCCTCAGAGGAATCGCTCTCTTCGATCCTCGGGTACTGCATCATCTAGGGCCTGAAAATGTTAACCACGACGGGTTGAGATAAACTCAGCAAGTTAAAGTCCTAAGCCCCGGTTAGGAACTTCGCTCGCCTCGGGAGTTTAACATACAACCTAATACAGCAATCAATGCAATACCACCTCAGAGAGAAAGACAGCAGAAGACAGTTTAATAAACAGGTGCAATCACAAGCGACCCTACCTGGCCTTGGCACACGCTACTTGCAGAAACTGTCAATCGCCTCACAACAACAGTAAGAGGCATGTAAATATTGCACCAAACTTTCTTATATCTCAAAATCCACGCACATGCTCCGATTATTACGACCCTCTAGGCCACGGCACAACCTTATGGTTGGCGGTCAACCGGTCGTAAACCGGGCATCGTCCTCCCCCGTGAGGCACGGCGACGTCATGGGCTTTCCCCACCGACGGCATTCCATAAGGAGCATGGGCCCGGCCTCAACCGCGACTCCGCATCGACCACCGTCGGGCGACCCAATGGTCACGGCACAACCCCGAAGGATTGGCGGTCATCCGGCTCAACCGGGCTATCAACTTTAATCTGATCATGCAACACATCCGCAAATAGTTCATTCTTGTCTTTGCTTTTGCTTGGTCGTGAATGCAACATCGCTCATGCACTCATGCTCATGCGACATGCCATTTCCAATAACCCACGCAACATGTCATGCGGTACCACTCGACAATTTCAAAATCCAATTTCCAATCATCATTCGATCACGCATTTCATCAATATTCACGAGTATAATTAACAATCAACACTTCAATAAATCATAACAATCAAGAACACATCAAAATAAACCAAAAATTAGCTTTTGCATGAACAGTGCCGTGAACAGAATACGTGAACGTGTCTGTGAACGAAATCCGTGAACAGTAATCCGTGAACAGTAAAATTCGTCCGAAATTAAATAAATAAATAAAAATAAATAAACTTAACCATGGTTAACAAATTAACTCAACCCTAGTTAATCTAACTTAACCATGATTAATTTTTAACCTTAGTTACTTTTAAAACTAACCATAGTTACTTTAATTAATTAACCCTAGTTACTTTTAAAACTAACTCTGGTCAATTAATCTAACCCTAGTCAGCTTAATTAACTCAGCCACCATTAACAAACTAACCCATAATTAACCAAGCACAAAAATTAAACTAATTAACCCCTAAGCAAGATTAACCCCTAAACAAGGATTAGGAAGTTAACTTACTTGGATCGGAAATCCGGCGACACCGGCGCGTAGAGGGGAACGAGGGCTACGAGGGGTAAGCTCGGGGATGGCAACGGACGACAAACGATGGCCGAAACGGGCCAAAACAGCCCGGAATCACTGTTCACGCGGAACCGGTGCAGCTGAGCGGAAAAGGCCGAAACGGGCGGTTCGGGGCGACCAGGGGCGACCGGGGGTGCGCGGTTGGCTTCCTAACTTCCAGGACTACACTTTGGGTGGTGGTGGCGGCTCCGGTGACGGCGGCAAGGCTGTTTTTGGGCTGGAAAACAGCATGGACAGCAAAGAACAGCAAAAATGGAAGAGAAAAGGAAGAGAAAAAGGGAGAGAGAGGAAGGCTGGGCTGGTGCACGAATTTTGGGGGAGAAAGAGGAGAGAGAAGAGGCTGCTGAAGGCTTGGATAAGGCCAAGGCAAGTGGGCAAGCCACTTGCTTGAAGGGCCAATCAAAAACAAAGCAAAACAAGCATAAACAAATCCCACTTGGGCACAAAAGCAAAAGGCCAAAAGGGAGAAGCCCATGGGCTGGAAAGGGAGAGGAGAATGGGCCAGCTTGGGCCCCCTTTGGGCTGGGCTAGATGGGTGCAAGGCCCATTGGGCCGCCGGTCTTGGGCCGGCCCACCCGCGGGCCCGAAACCCGGTCCAATTTTTCCTTTTTCCGACACTTCCGTGTCCAACGGAAAATTCCAAAATAAATGAGGCGATGTCCAAATATATAGTCCTGATATCACTGAGAAGTCGGTTCCCAAAATCGGATTAAAAATCGGGGCTAAATTGAGTCGATTGCGACCGTAGTACAATTTGGATTATCGGGCGCCCTTTTTGGACTTTCCTCACATTTGACCCATGGTCAACCATTCTTTGATCCACGTTAACATCAATTCTCGAGTCAGGGACGTCCCTCGATTGTCGTGTGATCCCGGGGGCTCAATTGATAATCCCGAGTACCAGATGAAAAGGATTCGGTTTAACGTCGTTCGTAGTTCGTACCGAAGTCATGCGGAAATCACCCGCAGTTTGACTTCGTACTTCTGCCGAATCGATTTATTTCCGTTTCCTTAATAGTCTAGTACTTAGAGGATATCGTTCCCGCCTGTGTCCTCATGGTCGAAGGGTTCGTTCCTGATCGAAAATGCGAGTCGTACGCGAATCATTTCCTATTGACGCCTCTCTGTAATCCATTATCCCACGAACACACAGTTCAGAAAATTTGTACTGACCAAGCCATCGACTAATATTGCCCTTTTATAAAATCCTAAAATGGGGTCGATTTTCAGGATGTTACAACTCTTCCCCTCTTATAGAAATTTCGTCCTCGAAATTTGAACTGATACTCTAATCCTCAAAAAGATAGGGGTGCTGACGCCTCATGATTTCTTCGCTTTCCCACATAGCTCCCTCCGTACCATGACGCTGCCAACTGACTTTGACCAAAGAGACTATCTTGTTTCTCAGCACTTGTTCTTTTCGGTCCTCAATCTGAATCGGTCTCTCCACATACGACACCCTGTCGTCCACCTCTATCTCCTCAAAATTCAACACGCACGTCGGGTCCGGCTCATATTTCCTTAACATCGACACGTGGAATACATCATGCACTTGAGCAAGTCGAGGCGGTAGCACAAGACGATAGGCTAAATTCCCGATCCTTTCTAGAATCTCGAACAGTCCGACATACCTTGGGCTCAGTTTTCCTTTCTTTCCAAATCGCGATGTACCTCACATTAGCGATACTTTAAGGAACACATGATTGCCCACTTGAAATTCCAATGGCCTACGTCGCCTATCCCCATAACTCTTCTGTCTGCTCTAAGCCGTCTTTAACCTTTCTCGAATCATCTTGACTGCATCTAATGATTGATGCACTGACTCTAATGATTGATGCACTGACTCTGGCCCTATAATTTTCCGCTCTCCGACTTCGTCCCAACAAATTGGAGTCCTACACGGTCTGTCGTACAAAGCTTCGAACGGTGCCATTTGGATACTTTGCTGATAACTGTTATTATACGCGAACTCCACAAGATGAAGTTGTTCCTTCTGTACCTTGATATACCAAATCGCTTCCAATTCCTTTTTGGTTGCCATAGGCCATACCTTATCGATTCGCAAAAGCAACTTTGCTTACACCTCCCGTTTCGAATTCTCGCTTGGACTTGTAGAGCTTTATCCCGCAAACCACTAAGCTACGATGCTTGGTAGTGTCCAAATCGATATATCCCTCTTATCGACGACACCTTAAGGAAAAATGCAACACTGAACTTAACAATCCAACAGTCTTAGTCTTTTCTGTATCGCTTTTCTAGCAACCTTACATTGTCCTTTATCTCGCCCGATAACTTAGCAGGCATCCATTAACCGCTAGACCATCTCGAACTAGCGATCGTCCTTTCTCTGACCTTATTCCAATAGACTGGAGTTCCACAAACTTGACCATACTTCTGCTATACCACTCTAATAAAATTTATTCCACAAGCATTCCGCTTTTTGCCGCTCGTGGTTCGGTTCATTTCTACCCCTTTCGACATCCTAGAAGCTCCGCCGAGTCGCTCCTTGCTCGAGCACTCCGGCCCCGGCGTCCACTCCCCGCCCTCATCGGATCGGTCGTCATGGGCATCTACGAACTACACCACTACTAGCAAAAGTCCCTTTCAAACATGCTTTATCTCATAGAGGTATTATCCGCTTTGGCCTCGTCCCATACCAAGCCTCACGGTTTTAACCTCATCTGAGCACCTCAAAGTACAAAACTTTCTCCAGTTCGTCAACTCATGAACTCGTTTCCACAGGACCACTCATCCACACTTGAAATTTGATCTACCGAATTTTTTATGAGCTCACATTCTGAACTTCACAAGCCCTCAATTGTCGTGACGCGTAAACAACTACTCGTCCTTGTTGTCTTACCACTTAGTCAAATCCTTTATACGACACCTCACTGTAAGTATCGTATTCTCCAATACTAGACTAAATCCTCAAAACCGATGCGGTAATCAGCTTATACTTAAGCTCTTAAACATTATGCTCGCACTTATTCGTCCATTCAAATTCTTACGTCCTTCATTAACCTTCACATCAAAGATGTAGTTACTGTAGAGAACCTTTCTACGAATCGTCTGTAATAATCTGTCCGATTTAGAAAACTTCGAACCTCTGTCACTATCATAAGTCTTGGCCAATTCATCACTGCCTTAATCTTGATGGATCCATAGAAATTCTCTCGTCCAAAATCATACGACCAACAAAACAATGCGAGTAAACCCAAACTCGCACGTATTAAACTTAGCATACTGTTTATGCTCTCAAATAATCTATGGCACCATCCTCAAGTGCTGTCCGTGTTCCTCTGAATTCCTCAAATATCCCAATATATCGTTCACTAACACAATCACGAATCAATCCAAATATGTCTTAATCAGTCAATCCATCAAATCCATAAAAGCAACTGGCACATTAGTTAATCCAAACGATAGTGCAGTAATTTTGTAGCGATCACATCGCACACAATATGTCATCTTCAGTTTATCCTTCTTTTTAAATCCTCAACTACTAATAGCCCATCCTTGGGTCTATCTTGGAACATATCGAAGCTCTTTGAAGTGGGTCAAACAAATCATCCATCCTTGGTAATGGATACTTGCTCATGACCATCCCTTGGTTAAACTGCCGCTAATCGATGCATAAATGCAACGATCCATCCTTGATTCCAGTAAACTCAAAACAAATCCCACCTAATGGGTTAAACTGGATTACCTTCCAATAGCAATCCATTGTAACTCAATACTTAGTAAACTAATACATTCCAACGATCACATCGAAATCGTACATTTCCAACACAATCAAATCGATCAATTCCTTTTGATCGCCAACGACCATCGTACAATCTGAACATCCTTCTACATACAACCTCGTCCTTTAACTGGGTCCACCTGTTAAGAATTTCTTCCAACGATTTTGGTCTTAACCTTACCAACTTAACGAAGTGTTCAGTTATAAACAAATGCGTAGTTCCAAAAACCAATTAACGCATAAGTAGCATGATCACACTGGAAGTCGTACCAATAGTCACAACCTTCGAGTCCAACACTTGGCATTCCAATTATACACTGATCTTCCCTAATACCATTCCTCCTATCATCAGCTTTTTCCCAAGCCAATGATTAACCATATAAGATGCAACCATAACCTAAATGCAGCTGTTCATTCTGCCACGTCCTTTTTCTTAACAAACAGGACTGGCGCTTAAAACCCTTTATCCAATAATTCCTGCATTTGCACCTTCAATTCCTTCAATTCTGACAATGCCATCCTGTACAGTGCTTTCGAGATTAATTCCATCCTAGGAGCCAACTCGATTACGAACTCTATCTCTCTGGCCAGGGGTAGTCCCGGTAATTCCTTTGGAAAGACATCAGGATAATCTCGTACTACCACGATGTCCTCCAGGTTCGGTCCCTCATTCGACGTATCACTCACAAACGCCAAATAACCTCAACATCCTGACCCCCAACAACCTGGTTACTTCCAAAGAAGAAATCAAGGGAATCGAGGACCCACCTCGCCTCCCTACAAACTAAAAACTACTAGCTCCAGTCAGATTAAACTCCTTGCCTGCACCGTCCTCCTCCTCGACCCCTCGACTTGGGATCCTCAAACCGGGGTACTCTAATCCGGACTGCTCATTTTGCGGGACTCTCCTAGCCCGAGTTCCAATTCCCTCCACACGAGAATTAGAAAATGAGACAACCCTACAACAAAGGACCACAAAGGATCCTGAGTCAATCACATGCAAGCAAAGAAATTGTCTTTCCTACTAACTATCCCCACGCACCAACGCAAGACTCATCGCACCTTATCACTCCATTAGCCAACCAGGCTCTGATACCAAAATCGACGGGGTTGTCACGCCCCAACTCTCGAGCTCGTGGCAACCCCATTTCACTTGAGGTCTTAAAATACGACGTCCCAGGTACTGTCGTCGACCAATTCATTTTATCTTGTAATTAAGCACATGCGGAAACGAACAACTCCCAAACCAAACAACGGGGATAGCAACAACGCGGCGAGAGGAAAGACAAGCACCATTTTTATATATCTGAAGGTTAGCCAGCACACCAGCAAATACAAACACGCCTTACTACAGGCGATAAGCTAAGGCCTACTCAAAAAGGGATCGGCCTGGCTAACCTAACACTGTACAAGTGTCTACTCGTTGGCCTCGGAGGAATCGCTCCCTTCGATCCTCGGGTACTGCATTGCATCATCTAGGGCCTGAAAATGTTAACCACGACGGGTTGAGATAAACTCGGCAAGTTAAAGTCCTAAGCCCCGGTTAGGAACTTCGCTCGCCTCGGGAGTTTAACATACAACCTAATACAGCAATCAATGCAATACCACCTCAGAGAGAAAGACAGCAGAAGACAGTTTAATAAACAGGTGCAATCACAAGCGACCCTACCTGGCCTTGGCACACGCTACTGCAGAAACTGTCAATCGCCTCACAACAACAATAAGAGGCATGCAAATAATCGAGCATTGCACCAAACTTTCTCATCTCAAAATCCACGCACATGCTCCGATTATTACGACCCTCTAGGCCACGGCACAACCTTATGGTTGGCGGTCAACCGGTCGTAAACCGGGCATCGTCCTCCCCCGTGAGGCACGGCGACGTCATGGGCTTTCCCCACCGACGGCATTCCATAAGGAGCATGGGCCCGGCCTCAACCGCGACTCCGCATCGACCACCGTCGGGCGACCCAATGGTCACGGCACAACCCCGAAGGATTGGCGGTCATCCGGCTCAACCGGGCTATCAACTTTAATCTGATCATGCAACACATCCGCAAATAGTTCATTCTTGTCTTTGCTTTTGCTTGGTCGTGAATGCAACATCGCTCATGCACTCATGCTCATGCGACATGCCATTTCCAATAACCCACGCAACATGTCATGCGGTACCACTCGACAATTTCAAAATCCAATTTCCAATCATCATTCGATCACGCATTTCATCAATATTCACGAGTATAATTAACAATCAACACTTCAATAAATCATAACAATCAAGAACACATCAAAATAAACCAAAAATTAGCTTTTGCATGAACAGTGCCGTGAACAGAATACGTGAACAGAATGTCTGTGAACGTAATCCGTGAACAGTAATCCGTGAACAGTAAAATTCGTCCGAAATTAAATAAATAAATAAAAATAAATAAACTTAACCATGGTTAACAAATTAACTCAACCCTAGTTAATCTAACTTAACCATGATTAATTTTTAACCTTAGTTACTTTTAAAACTAACCATAGTTACTTTAATTAATTAACCCTAGTTACTTTTAAAACTAACTCTGGTCAATTAATCTAACCCTAGTCAGCTTAATTAACTCAGCCACCATTAACAAACTAACCCATAATTAACCAAGCACAAAAATTAAACTAATTAACCCCTAAGCAAGATTAACCCCTAAACAAGGATTAGGAAGTTAACTTACTTGGATCGGAAATCCGGCGACACCGGCGCGTAGAGGGGAACGAGGGCTACGAGGGGTAAGCTCGGGGATGGCAACGGACGACAAACGATGGCCGAAACGGGCCAAAACAGCCCGGAATCACTGTTCACGCGGAACCGGTGCAGCTGAGCGGAAAAGGCCGAAACGGGCGGTTCGGGCGACCAGGGCGACCGGGGTGCGCGGTTGGCTTCCTAACTTCCAGGACTACACTTTGGGTGGTGGTGGCGGCTCCGGTGACGGCGGCAAGGCTGTTTTTGGGCTGGAAAACAGCATGGACAGCAAAGAACAGCAAAAATGGAAGAGAAAAGGAAGAGAAAAAGGGAGAGAGAGGAAGGCTGGGCTGGTGCACGAATTTTGGGGGAGAAAGAGGAGAGAGAAGAGGCTGCTGAAGGCTTGGATAAGGCCAAGGCAAGTGGGCAAGCCACTTGCTTGAAGGGCCAATCAAAAACAAAGCAAAACAAGCATAAACAAATCCCACTTGGGCACAAAAGCAAAAGGCCAAAAGGGAGAAGCCCATGGGCTGGAAAGGAGAGGAGAATGGGCCAGCTTGGGCCCCTTTGGGCTGGGCTAGATGGGTGCAAGGCCCATTGGGCCGCCGGTCTTGGGCCGGCCCACCCGCGGCCCGAAACCCGGTCCAATTTTTCCTTTTTTCGGACACTTCCGTGTCCAACGGAAAATTCCAAAATAAATGAGGCGATGTCCAAATATATAGTCCTGATATCACTGAGAAGTCGGTTCCCAAAATCGGATTAAAAATCGGGGCTAAATTGAGTCGATTGCGACCGTAGTACAATTTGGATTATCGGGCGCCCTTTTTGGACTTTTCTCACATTTGACCCATGGTCAACCATTCTTTGATCCACGTTAACATCAATTCTCGAGTCAGGGACGTCCCTCAATTGTCGTGTGATCCCGGGGGCTCAATTGATAATCCTGAGTACCAGATGAAAAGGATTTGGTTTAACGTCGTTCGTAGTTCGTACCGAAGTCATGTGGAAATCACCCGCAGTTTGACTTCGTACTTCTGCCGAATCGATTTATTTCCGTTTCCTTAATAGTCTAGTACTTAGAGGATATCGTTCCCGCCCGAGTCCTCATGGTCGAAGGGTTCGTTCTGATCGAAATTGCGAGTCGTACGCGAATCATTTCCTATCGACGCCTCTCTGTAATCCATTATCCCACGAACACACAGTTCAGAAAATTTGTACTGACCAGGCCATCGACTAATATTGCCCTTTTATAAAATCCTAAAATGGGGTCGATTTTCAGGATGTTACATATCATCTCCCTTTAATCTTTATGGTTGAGCAGCTTATCTTTGATTGAATTCACTGGTCGTATGCGCATCGATTCTTGATTGCCTTTTCGACTAGTTAGTTCACTTATGAGGAGCCAGCTTAAAGTAAACATAATTAACAGCGTATTGATAGAATAATTATTTCATAAATCCCGAGATGAATTGAAATTCAAGACGTCATAGGTAGGCAACTTGGATTTATTTTAAAATTTGAGCTAATCATGTGAGTGCACAACCATTAAGGAAACACCCAATAATCAAAGTGGTGAATAAATTGCAGGGGTAATGAGGAAATTCATTGACCTTAAAGCGGAGTAAGCATTTGCAGCAAATATTAATTTGAAACATATATTCAACCTAAATATGATTTCTAATTATCATACAATTCCACTCAGATCTCTTTTTGGGTTTTCATTTATTTAAATGAAAATCAAGCCATATGTCATGCAATTTAACTAAATTGCCTAATTATGATGACGGATAATTTCCCATTAAAGGGACCTAGTAACAATTACTAAGTGACATGCATGTTATAAACCTAATTCTACATGACATGCACATGATATTTTTGTATTTTTCATTAAAATTCGGAATTAAAAATTACTAAAAATAAAATTCACCTAAAGTGAGATATTATCTATTTTAAGTTAGGAAATAGACTAGCCTAAATGCTATTTTAATTTAGAAACTTATCTCAACAAGTAATTCAATGCATTCTAATTAAAGAAAAAGTATCCAATCATGTAATCATATCTAAGAAATCAATTACAATGTACATGGTACCCAATGCAAATTTTTTTTTTTTTTTCAGAATGAAGAAAGCAATCACAATATTCAAACCACTCACAATCCACAAAGGTATAAGGTATCATCCAACAATTCAAATGTGGAAACAATATCTAATCATTTGAAGTTTTGCAAATAAAATCGGTAAGTTGATCTTAAACCTTAACGATCAAATTATCAATTTTAAAAATTCCCGCAGAATCAATGATTCCATCTAAAACCTTATAGATAGAATCAAAGTTATATGTGGTTGCGAATTAGGAAATATATCCCAATTTGGGGATACGTCTATCACTCACTTAGACAACAATCTTTCTAAATCAAATTTAGATAAGATAATTACCTATTTCGAGGGTTGCATTTTCAAATTTGGACGGATGATGGATTGCGGGAATCGCACTGGTAGCTCGATACTGGTGTTGGCGTCTCACGGTGTGGATGATGCTCATTTAGGCAAGCGGTGATAAACGTTCACTAAGAGTGGACTCCCACGTGAGGAATTATTACATTCTCAGCAGGACCAGAGAAGCCACGAATTCTTTTCAAAAGTTGACTACCCTCTTTTACTAGGAATGTATTTGCCCACGAGTTTTCTTCTCTGTCTTCATATGTGGACTTTGTGAATGAGTGCTGTAGAGAAGTGAAAGCATGCATCTCTCACTCTTAGGATTTATCTTGTGGACGTCTCTGTTGAGTAGTCCGAGAAGGCCTGCAGAAGGAGAAAAAAAAATTGACCAAAAGCTGATTCATAGCCGGTCAAGGATTATCGAGCCATAACAGCAACTCCAACGGCAGCGAAGAAGACTGGGCTCGCGTGAAGAAGTTGCCATTGTGATGATGAGGCGTGGTTTCAGTGCTGTAGCGGCTGGAATTCGTCCAGTCTAGATTGAAGAACACTGCAAGGACGCCAAAGGGACTGCTGGGCTGCACGGGGGGAGATCACAAGCTGCGAGTGACGTCGGGCAGTGAAGACGTCACGGGAGGGAGCTGCAGGTTTGTGACATCAGGGGCGGCAGCACAGATTAGATAGGTGCAGGGCTTCACGGCTTGAGCCAATTGGTGGCTGGCCAAACTCACAATGCAGCCATCAAGGGTGAGGCCAGCAAGGACAAGTGACGGTGGGCGAAGTGGGACGGCAACAAAAACAGAATGCCTTTGGATCATCGGGGCTCCATGTGCTTGGATAATCACCAGAAAACTTGCTCGCTGAATCTGCAGGGACTGGCATCGAGAAGGGCTCCGGGGTTCGCTGGGATGTTGAGTTGTCACGGGGATTGAGCAGATCTTGTGTCACAGCTTACGGAGGGTGCAACGTGAGCTTGAGGAAGCACGAAACCTCCCTTGAATTCAGATTTGATTTGTGCATGCATGAAGATGAGGTGTCAAGGAAGCACTGGCGTGAACGTTCCCTCTCTATTGCTCTACCTGCGACAGTACTCTTCCTCCTCTTTGGTGCCGTGTCTTCTATTTTGTGGCCTCCCTCTTCATGTTCACGTGTGCTCCTTAAATAGCCGATATCCTGTGCTCCAAGACTCCACTTGGAAACCTGATCTTCAAAATATATGCAAATAATATTGAATGGCGTCCACTTGCCAGGGTGGATATCTTTCCCTTTTTCACGAAAATTCTTACGAAAGTCCCCACAACATATCATCACCATTGTTGCCTTTCGCTCCCACCGCTGAGTACATATAGATATATTGGGAGTCCACGCCGATCGCTTTCTTTTCCTTGGAGAACGAATTTGATATACCTGGATATAAGATGATCCGCCCATTTCATATGTACGAATATTTCGAAATATTCTGCCATTGGATGACCAAAAACAACCTAATTGATCACAATGCAATTTTTTTAGCTATGAACTTGATTCAAATTTTTATCACCACGGGCTCAGTCTAATGAATTCCATTAAGTTCAGAATCATTTACTGAAGTCCATCCACCAGTTTGACGGATATCCAAATATATGGGCCTATTAACTACTAATATTTATACTCCTAATGTCTATTTATTATGCAATTTAATTTTAATATTTTATTAGGGGCTAAAATTTAGTCTCTAATTTTCTATGCAACTAATAACTAACTAGGTCATAAAAATTTAGGTGTCAACAAGTAGCCGTAGCACCAATCAGTGTGGTTTCCACAAGTTCATTTTTGGTAGCAATATTGGCGGCGGCCGAAATGTGGTCCGCAGCAGTTGTTGGGGCTGATAACGAATTACCTAATAAGATTTGTCCGATATTGTGATTGGGATAAAACACGGCAATATATTGAAGGTGACGGGATGTTACAAGCATTGACTCAGCGAGCGAAATTGGCAACAGTAGGTGGTCGCCTGATCGTTGATCATCACTTCATTGAACCTCTGCCGAAATATCAAGGGCACTGCTGGTTAAAGTGATGACTCTGGCTCGGAGTCGATAACTGTGGTCATATCAACGGTTGTGGTTAGACTGATGGTCTGGAAAGTGACTATCAGTGAGGTTGCGCGATTGGGCGTCAGATAACTCTTGCCTGCCAAGTAAGGGTGTCAAATGGGTGGGTCGGGTCGAAAATGGTCCAACCCATATTGACCCATTTAATCCATTTTGACCCATTTTCATACAATGTAAATTTGATGATCCATACCCGACCCAATCCATAGTCGACCCATACCCGACTTGACCCATATTACTAAAACACAATAATAGTTAACTCAATTTAGGAAAATCTACTCCCATTTAATCAATTTTAAGCTCTTCATGTATAAGTTACTTGAATAAAACATGTATATCAAATTTAAAATGAAAATTAAATAAAAAATATTTAATAAAATAAAAAATGTGAACATCTTTGAATTGAAATACTTCTAAAAAATAATTTTTTTAAAAAATCGAATTTTTAGTTATTTGTAAAAAAATGAATCTTTTATTATTATTATTATTTATTTTCTTGTTTTTTCCCCTTCTTCTTTGTTTTCTTCCTTCTTCTTCCTTAGTCTTCTTTCTTCTTCCCCCTTGTTCCTCCTTTGATGGCAACCACCCAAAATGTGGGCTGGCGAGCCCGAGCTTGGCTAAGGCTAGTGAACTCGATGCTTGGCCGATCCAAGCGAGCCCAAGCTCCGTTGTGGCCAGCGAGTTGCAAGCTTACCACGTGGCTTGTTGACCCAGGTGAGCTCGAGCTCGCCGGCCCGAGCTCTATTACAGCTTGCTAGCTTGTAGCTCGCCAAGTCCAAGCAAGCCTGAGCTCGTGGCTCGCCTGAGGCTGGTGAGCTCAAGGCTTGTCACCTAGATCTAGGCAAGTTCCGAAGCTCGCTTCATTGAGGCTGACGACCTCACTATTCGCCCGATCCAAGCAAGGCAGAGCTTGCCTATGGCAATCAACAGCCTGGTTCAGAAAGGAAAAAGTGAAAAACGACAGTGATGGAAGAAGAGAGAACAGAGGTGTTGAGCTAGTTTAGAAAGAAAAGAGAGAGGGGATGGGGGATGGATGGGGATGGAAGGAGAGAGGATAGAGGGAGGCCTTGGGTTTATGCATAACTCACATTGAACTCATTTAATTTTTAACTTTACTCTCTAAAACCCATTTATGACCCATATTTAATTTTAACTTGATTCATATTTGATCCATTTAACTAAAAGTGAGTCATTAAATGGGTTTATGACTTATATTGACACCTCTACTGCCAAGTAAATGCATCATTGATGTTGACCAATGCACTGATTGCATTGGAAGACGGGGTTGGGGTATCGACAGGTAAGATCTCCTAGGGGTGTTAATAGGGAGGGTAGGGTCGGGATTCCATACTATCTGACTCAAACCCAACCTGAATTATAAGGATTGTGTGCTCGTTCTAACCCAAACTTGACCTGAACCGCATATTAGTTGAACGTGAAAATTGGGATGGGTCCGGTTTCGATTTTGTTTTTTTTCCCTTTTTCCGATGTTATGATTGAAGAAGCTTTTACACAAGGGACAAAATAGAAAAAGGGACAAAATTCTCCAATGACAGCTGAGCAATCAATTAGTTCATAAAGAGACTTTAACGTATGGGACTTGCGATACTCAGAGTACAAAAAAATTTCAACATGGGTGCCTCAAATGAAAAGTGTCCTGCCCAAGCAAACAATCAAGTAGTAGCATTTCTGAGCAACTCTACACGAAGTGATTGAAAACTGCAGCCTAAATATGACTAAGATACTAGCCATAAACAAACACGTCACAGTGGGCAATCAAAAAGCCAATCAAATAGTGATAAGATCATTCAAGTTTAAGCTCAAACCGAAGGTCATAGCTGCGTCTAGCAATATTTAGCATTCAAGATTTACAAATTACCCACTCCAATGATCAAGCATGCTAAATTGCTAAAAAATCAGTCACACGTTGACACTTCACTATGGACAATTAGCATAACATTCAACGGAGAATTGAACTAATGCAATTTATGGACATACAGATCCCTAAAGTGCCAAAACTTGGCATGAGGGG
Organism: Corymbia maculata; assembly: GCA_014182735.1. Taxonomy (NCBI): domain Eukaryota; kingdom Viridiplantae; phylum Streptophyta; class Magnoliopsida; order Myrtales; family Myrtaceae; genus Corymbia; species Corymbia maculata. Next base: position 23,009,207 of record CM024688.1, on the reverse strand, counting down.
ATACTTAAGCGCCAAAAGTTCGGATAAGTGCCAACGGCGACCAAACTGCCATGTATTATTTTCCGGCAATTTTATATGCTGATAGAGCATTTTTTTTTATCAAAATAAAATATCCACGTGGCAATTTTAAGAAAAAAGTTGTCCAAGTCATACCATAAAAACATATTTTAAATTCGATTTTAATTAAAACGGGGGAGGGGGAGAGTTGGGGCGGCGCGTGCGGCCCTTCTTTGTTGCCTAGGCCGGGCGGTCGGTGGCCCTTGGCTCAACTAGGCGAGGACCGAGCCTTGGCCATAGGTCGGTCGGCTAGGGTCACTGGCCATTGGCCAAGACTTGACAACCTCGGCTAACCCTCGCCCACCGTCGCCGGCCCTTCTCGGCAATGGTGGGGCGGCGATGACAATGGCGGTGAGGGCTATGCAATCCTCACCGATCCTCCCCTTCTTCCTTTCTTTTAATAATCAATTTTATAATCATATGTTTTTAAGTTATTTAATACTAATTAATTAATGCATTTTTTAAATGCCACGTCGTACAAAAACAACGTCGTTTTGGCTGAGTTTTTATTGACTCAGCTTTCAGCGAGTCACATAAACAAATTATATTATTAAAATAAGCCAGGTCGGATTTCCAATGGCCTTCACCGGAGTTGGCACTTAAGTGATTCAATTTTAAAAAAAAGTGGCACTTAAGTATATTTTTTGTAACTTTTAGCACTTAACTATCCCTTTGTGCCAAGTTTTGATATTTGGGTTGTACTTTTGCCATAATTTATGCCTAAAACAGGGGAATCGGCAGTAACCAGTTCTCACAGCCTCATGTTCGACTATGGCCGTGACATATACCCATGTTGGAATTGCGAACGAACCATGTGTTGACATCTCATCATGGACAAATGGAAATAATGCTCACAAGGACTTAGAACTATCTCATATCACATCTAAGAACAATCTGATTCGAGCCTAACGCATACCTACATCATAGTATAACTTGCAAATTACTCCCAACGTATGTGACTTCAATCACAATCAGATCTGGACAGTGTCTCTAGTCACGTGTTATTTCACACATTACAAACACAGAAAAGTCATTATTTATACGAAGTTAGCCTGTGTCAACATACATACATGTTTGGTTGACATAGCATCCAATTGAGAACAAAATGAACCATCTTTTAATAGTCCCAAATAGTTTCAGATGCAAGAAACTCCCAACTCATTAAAGGAAAAGTCTGAGAAACTGATAATATGAGAAAAGTATGAGAAATTAATAGTATGAGATTTTTATACTAGCTGCACAAAGATTTTTGACCCCTTAAGCCCATCAAACGCCTAATTCAACCATTGTGGTTTGTCCTAGTGGCTACTATTCCCATGTGATAAGTTCAAATCCCCACATTCTCGAGGAATTATAGTGGGGATGATTTAGTTTCAGGTGTAATTTAACTTTTATGCTCTAAAAGAAGACAGGGTAAAAGTCTAAGAATGAGAGTGAGAGTTAAATTAAGAGCGGAATAAAATTGCTAAAAAAAAAAACTCCCGATTCATTAAAGGAGAAGTATGAGAAATTGTGGTAGCTCTCCATAGATCAAGCACGTTTCCCTACAAAGGTGCTCTACAAAATGTTTGCATGACATTCCCAATATGCACAGATGGTAGATGTAGTTATCCAGTAAGAGAATCCGATAAATCTATATTTAATTGATGAAAAAAACAAGCTAAAGACACGTTGACCCACTTCAATTGATGCTGGATACCCTAGCGTCGACAGAGATGGTGGTCGTCTAGGGTTTGTGTTGTGGAAGAGATGAAATGACGAGAGATGATTGATTTGAGAGGTTTTTTTCGGGTATTTTGCTCAAGGTAGGAATAAAACCCGACCCTCGATGATACCTACACCTTGAATTAGTATCTTATCAATGCATTATTAGTTAATTTTGCTTGGAATTGATCATTCATTCATGAGATACTAGCAATAAAGAAGAGGCTAATGAGGAATTAAGTACACACGACTAGAGAACTTGACCTTGAATTGACTATATGACTATGAGAATTGACAAAGGAAGATCTTGTGCTTATATAGGCTGATTCAAAGAACGATTATAAGTTGATTTGCGACAGAATATAATTGGTTAACAGGTGATTCGGTATTACCATTATGATGACTGTGAACGACCTTTAATTGATTCCAAATGATTTGTATTTTGAAATAAGAATTGATCCCTTGTAACTTCATGAAATTCGAAGTCGTCCATGAGTCAAGAAAACTTAAATGTAGATTGACAACATTTCAATCATGAACTGAATGTGCCTAATTCCTAAAAGCCGCTTATTAGTCTGAGATATATTAAAACTGCAATCGATTGAAATCAGCTATGAATTGCAATATGATTTTGGATATTGAACTTTCAGGGATATTAGCACTAAATTATTGGACGTCGTCTTGGTAATCTTCGAATGTATCAGTAAGACCAAAAATTGATAGAAAATGATTCAATGGGCTATCGAGCTCATAAGGAAGTGGGCCGGTCAAAGGCCAAGTGGGCTTCACGCCCAAGATGAGCAGCCACCCAAGTGGGCCCATTAAGCCTATTCAACCCACTTACCCCTTTTTAAGCCCATTATCCATTTCAAGCCTGAATTGAGCCTAACGACTTGCAAAACCCAATTTCTATTCATTCAAACCTATTTCCAAGGCCTGCTTCTTGACTTGACCCAAGGATAAAATGATAATTTGTGCCAAAGGTGAAATAAACAAAATTCCATATTGGCATTAATGAACAAGAAACAAAAAAGGAAGAAAAAGGACATGCGGACCTCTAGAGTGCCAAAAGTTGGCACAAAGGGACACTTAAGTGCCAAAAGTTACAAAAGGTATACTTAAGTGTCAAAATCGGAGCAAAATGGATCACTTAAGTGTCAACGGCGAAAAATTCCGGCCAAATTGCCACGTGTCCATTTTCCGGCGACTTAATTTGTTGACGGAGCATTTTTTCAAAATAAAAAATCCACGTGGCAATTTTTAAAAAAAAATTATTCACATCAGATTTTTAAAAATTAAAATCGATTTTATTAAAAAAAAAAAAAGGGGATCGGCGAGGGCTGCATAGCCTTTATAATAATATATTTTTAATTATTTAATATTATTTAATTAATAAATTTTAAATCCATGTCAGCCAAAACGACGTCGTTTTGGCTGATTTTTGGCCAATTTTCCGGCGAGCCACGTAGGCAAGAAAATTAATAAAAAATTGCCACGTAGGATTTTCGGCAGGGTTCCGGCGACTTGGCACTTAAGTGATCCAATTTTTTTTAAAAGTGGCACTTAAGTGTACCTTTTGTAACTTTTGGCACTTAAGTGTCCCTTTGTGCCAAGTTTTGGCACTTACGCTGTACTTTCCCCAAAGAAAAAGTCCAAGTTGATCGTGGCTTTTGAATGGGAAAATGAAGAAAAATGATGGGCATTGATTAAGAGAAATGATGAAGCAAAGGCTAAAAGCCTTCATCTTTCTCTCTCTCCTCTTCCTCCCCCTTAGCTGCCCACTCCTTCTTGACCACTCTCTCTTTTTCTTCTTCATCCTCTTCCTTTCTTCTTTTTGCCACTCGAACAGCATATCAGCAACCAGTAAACTCCATCTGTCCCTGTCGTTGCCACCATTTGCTAGTTGAGGCCGCCGGATTGCCCGGTAGCTGCCTAAACCACCAGCGTCTGCCATCCGCCTCTCTCTTTGGTTCTCTCTAAGAACTGCCCAGCTTCTGTCCTTGCCGCCTCACCACCGCTTGAACTAGCCACCATTGACTTACCCTCAGCCATTCGGAGCAACCTGGTCACCATTCGCCATTCATCGGACCGCCGATCCACCCGTTTAGTTGCTAGTCCTCCTTATTCTCTCATTTTCTCCCAAAAATAGAATTGGACAGCAACTTTGGCTGCTTGTTTCATTCCCAAGCCGCCCTATCTCGACTTTTTGGAGGTAGCCATGTGTAGTCCTTGCCACCATAGTTGCGCTAGTGTGTCCGGCTCATCAAACCGATGAGTTTACGTTTTAATCCCTTGATTAGTCCATTAAACTTGCTTAGGGTTAGTTTAGATTATAGTTACTCTTGATTAGGAGGTTAGTTGTGATTAACTATGATTGAACTATAGTTAGTTAAATTAACCATGGTGGGTAGGTGGTTGTGAATTAATCATGGTTGATAGATGGTTAGGTTAACCAACTATGGTTAGTGAGGTTTAGTTAATTAATCATGGTTGTTATGTGGTTAATTTTAGTTAACCATGGTTAATGTTAATGAATTTTGTTAACCTTGACTAATTATAATTAATTATGTTCTAAGTTAATTAATTATAATTAAGGCGATTAGCTATTGCCATAAGCAATTGGAAAATGTGATAAGCTATCGGAAAATTAAGTGATAAGCTATCACCAAAGAGGTGATAAATTATCGGAATCTATTGATAGGCCATCACTAGTTAAGCGATAAGTTATTGCGAAAGAATTGATATTATATTGCCATGGGGCGATAAATACTATTTGTTATGAAAATTATACTTGAGTTATGTGATGTTTTTCTACACGTGCTATATTATTTGATACTTGCTTTGCCTTGAAAAATATTTACCTCATGTGAAAGTCAGTGTGGTAATTTTTAGAAGGTTTTTTATGGACATATGAAGGGAAAACCCCAAGGTGTTGGGCTTATATGTCGAGTTTTGTAATTTAAATGAGGTTTTGACAGGTTTTCAATAAATATGTGACAAGGTACAAATATTTTCCTAATTTTTATCTGAAAATAATGCAATGGTTTATTATGTTGAGTACGTACCATGTTTGTATTGACTAATGTATGAGAAATAAATTGAAATTGTGTGATGTAGTGTGCTCATGTGGTCACATAAAGTAATCCGTCACCCCAGGGGGAGTTTGGGGGAAGTTCGAATTATCGGAATTCCCGATGGCAGTCCGGATGCCATGTCATAGTAGAGGCCGGATTGATGCTCCTTTATGGAATGCTATTTGAGCAGGGATTCCAGACGTAGCCATGTCCAACTAGATGAGATGATGCTTGGTTAAGTCAAAAGACACCTGCGGGGATTTGGTTGTGGCCTTTGTGTGAGCATAATACTCGAAATACGTGTGAATTTAGGGTACATAGAAAATATGTTATCATGTGTTCTAATTATGCATGCTCATGTTTGCATTATTTATGGCATGCATGAATTTATATCGTTCGGAGTGTGGTAAAAGTAAGGTAAGATTGCTTGTGAGTTGATTCGACTATTGGTTAGTTATTGTGGTATGAAAATGCCGTTTGCATTGTTTATGGAATGTATAAATTTATACTGTGTAGGGTACGGCAATGGCAAATTAAGGTTCCTTGCAAGTTGATTGATTGTTAATTGTTAATTATGGGGTTTATCAATTAGATCATGTTTATAGTTAAACCAAAGCAGGAGTCGTTTTGCTATTGATCGACGTACGGACCCCAGAAGTGCCATAACTTGGCACAAAGGGACACTTAAGTGCCATAACTTACAAACGGTACACTTAAGTGCCAAAATCGGAGCAAAAAGGATCACTTAAGTGCCAACGGCGAGAAAATCCGGCCAAATTGCCACGTGTCCATTTTCCGGCGACTTCATTTGCTGACGGAGCATTTTTTTTTAAAATAAAAAATCCACGTGGCAATTTTAATAAAAAAATTGTCCACGTCAGATTTTAAAAAATTTAAAATCGATTTTATTAAAAAAAAAAAAACAGAAGAAGGAGGGGATCGGCGAGGGCTGCACAGCCCTTGCCACCGCCGCCGTCGCCCCCCCACCCTCGCCGGGAAGGGCCTGGCGAAGGTGGGGAGGGTCGGTCGGGGTCGCCGGGCCCCGGCCAGTGGCCGGTGACCTCGGCCGGCCCCCGGCCAGTGGCCGATGACCCCGGCCGGCCCCCGGCGAGGGCCGGCGACCCTCGCCGATATGGGGGAGGGTCGCGACCCTCGCCCCAAATCTGGCGAGCGCCCGTGGGCCCTCGGCTGCGGGCTGGCGACCCCGGCCGACCCTCCCCACCTTCGCCGGGCCCTTCCCGGTGAGGGTGGGGGCGGCGGCGGCGGCGGCGAGGGCCGCAGCCCTCGCCAATCCCCTCCTTCTTTTGTTTTTTTTTTTTAATTAATAAAATTGATTTTATAATAATAATAATATTATTTTATTAATAAAATTTTATAAATCCACGTCAGCCAAAACGATGTCGTTTTGGCTGATTTTTCACCGATTTAGTATTTCCGGCGAGCCACGTAGGCAAAAAAATTAATAATGTCACATAGGATTTCCGGCAAGGTTCCGACCACTTGGCACCTAAGTGATCCATTTTTTTTGAAAAGTGGCACTTAAGTGTACCGTTTGTAAGTTATGGCACTTAAGTGTCCCTCCGTGCCAAATTGTGGCACTCCCGCTGTACTTATGCCGCTATTGATCTGTCATTGATATATGTTTATATGTCTAAGTATTTCTGAGGTGAGTTGATATTCTAACTGAGACTTAAGACTGTAATTCACTGATAGATATATATATATATATATATATATATATATATATATCATTCGTTGTCGTTAAACATTTCAGGTCCTTAGGATGGTGCACTATACGATGTGATGTGGGGTTTCCAAGGATTAGGAGACCATTGTCACGGCCCATAGGTTTCCAGGGCAAGCACGTGAAAAATATGTGTCTATCATCTAGGTGGATGAGGGACTAAGGATGTGGGTTTCCCATAGATTTTTAGCGTGGTTCATTAAGGAGGGCGAAAACCTATTCAGCTTTCTATGAGGATTTGATGGCTAACCTTGTAAGGGCCCTGGTGATGACGTTTGGGATCCAATGAAGATGGACACTCCCGATGGGACAGTTGAGGATCCTGACCTTGCCCTGTTAGTAGCTTACCAGTACCTCTCCAACTACAACCTGATGGAGCTAGACTCCAAGTCGCCATCTCAGTGTTTTGACTGTCCTAGAGGATGTATCGGGTCCAAACTTTTTAGGGAGTAGATTAATCCTAGTCCTAGTTTCTTTTTGTTGGCTAAGTAGGGAATAGTGCTTGCCTATAGGGCTTATAATTAAAACTTCCTCTTTGGATTAATCTAATAGATAAATAAAAATGGTTTGTTTGTTGTATTTGTGATTGGTGTTCCTACTATCCTTGTTGTTATGCATTTGACTGTGTGATATTGATTTGTTTCCACTTACATATAATTAAAAGATAAAAATGATGGTTAGCGATATATTTTGGGACATCGTATTCATTTGATCAAAGTGAACAGAGGTTATCGTGAGCTTGAGGATTATGGTGTAACAAAAAATACTTGAAATTTTAGGGTAGGATAGGGTAGGGTCAGGCCGATGCGGACTTTTTAATACCCCTAAGATTCACCTCGGTAGGAGGCGACGAATCGGGAGTCAACCTTCTACGCTTGGTGAACATCGATTCTCCATTGACTTCACCGATAAGAGAAGACCAGTACAGTCGCTAGTGAATGGGCAACTATGTTCAGAGCAAGTCACGATAGGAGAAATCATGAAGACTGCAACCGTTAACGGATAAGGACAAGCGGTTGAGAATCATGAACGAGGAGGCCGAAAACATCGGAAGCGGTTAAGTTGATCATTGAAAAGGAGTAACTGCATACTGACGGTTATACCTTATGCAAAGGCTATATAGGGCCACAAAAATCAGTTGTAAAGATCCATCGATCAAAAACACTGATCAATCTTATCCAATTTACTGATTTTTCACTTTTCACACTTGTTCTTTATTCTTCATTCTCTACTACTTTTGTTTAGTTAGCGATAGTTTTGTTTAGTTAGTGATGGCGATTGGTTACTATCCATTATTTCCTATCTGATTTGCCGCAGAATCCACTTCATTCAAAAAACTGAAGATCCGACCTTTGGTGAAAGGTCTTTCATCAGCAATCATTTTCGCAAAACACTTATTCAAAAGTTTTTGCTTGAATTGTCCGATATCATGCAAACGACATGGAAATCAATGTTTGAGTGCAAATTGAGTTGATGACAATGCTGCTGTTGCTACAAAAGGGAAGTCGTCATTCCTTCCTTCAGAAAATCTTGAAAAGCAGACCACCGTGAGTAACAAAGAAGGGAGCGAACACGAGTGACTCAACTGCCATCAGCTGTATGAGGATGTTGAGGGGAGGGCCTGAAGGGTCCTTCCATTCATCGCCAATGGTCTCTTCACTTTCAGCAATTCTGAGAAGCTGCGGATCTTCAGGCCGAAGGGACTTTGCATACTCCAAAGCACCAGCCTGAAAGCAAATTCAAGATATTAAAGAAAATAAAATCTGTTGTGTCACACAACTTTTCTTAGCAGGTCACTGAACCACCACACGAGTATAAAAAAAAGACTAAATTTCGACCAGTTGGAGCAGCTGCATACCTTCATGTCCTCTTTTGCTTTCTCCCATGCTTCACCAGTGTAGGATGCCGAAGTTGCAATCTGTTCGAAACCAAGCCCAACGAATAATATTCATCAGGAAGATACCACGATCAAATGAGACAACTGACGTGAAGCTCCAACAATTGTATGATAAGAGCACTAATCAACAGTTCACCTAACCTACACAGGTTTTGTTCAACAATGCAGAAACTACAGTATCTTAGCCCCGTTTAACAAGCATTCTACACAAGAGGTATACCTCGAGCGTGGCAAACTACCAAAATAGATTGACATTGGTTACTTTGGTAAAGATTACCCAAACAACGGAAACGAGAGAGCCAACCAAAACACCAGACAGCGTCACCACACCAAAGAAGGTCCCAATGGTAAGTGGTATCAGCATAACAAGGGTACCAGCAGGAATCATCCCGCTGATAGCTGCATCAGTTGAAATTTTGAGGCATGAAGCATAGTCAGGGTCAGCAATGCCACCCTGGAGTTCTGAAATATCCTGCGTGAAGACCTGCTGAGCCATCTTCAATCCTGCACTTCCCACAATTTTCATGGTTATAGCAGAGAACCAGCAAGGAAGAATGGCACCCACGATCAAACCGATGAAGAACTTCATCGTTGGGACATCTACAGGAGAAACTGCTGCACGACTCATAAAAGCACCTAACAGAGAGAGAGACACCAGGGCAGCTGATCCAATGGGAAGCCCCTTCACACAAAATAAGAAACAAAAAAAGGTCCATTTAATATTAGATTTAAACAACAGGAAAGCATAATTGGACAATAGGGCTTATATTGAGAATGATAGATGAAAGGCAGCACATCAAGGAAAGAAAGTTGATTTTAGCCAAACATCATGCCACATCAGCAAGAATCCAAAACGGCTGGCATAACTAACATACGATTTAGTCATTTATGGTGAAAAATAAAATAATTGGACAATGTACATAAATTCTGGATGAAATTAACGTAATTTCATGAAAACTTCCTATGCATGGACACCCTTTCTTCTGCTGTATTATACATTATATCGAGATAAGCTACTAAAAGGGCAACAGGACAATGTCCAATACTGTATTCTTACGCTAGATTGTCTGTACCTTTCCAATGGCAGCAGCAGTATTGCCAGCAGCGTCAAGGGCATCAATTCCCTCATGAATTTCGTCACTTATGCCAGCCATTTTAGCAATTCCTACAGCACCGTGCCTGATGGGACCGTAAGCATCTACAGCCAATCCAGTGGCAATGGTACTGAGCATTCCAATGGCAGCCACAGCAATTCCATATGTCGCAGCAAAACTGAAACTTGCGAAAATGCTAATGGCAATGGCAAAAATTGAGATAATGACAGAGGCAAGGCCAAACTCATCACTAGGTCCAGCACCATCTTTGACAAGGCTTCAGAGAAAAGGATCATTACGTAATCAGCAAGACCATAAACAGTCGTAAAGATTCATATCACTCATTTAATTTAGAAATTTTAATACCGGTAGGAATTGTTGGTGTGATATTCAGGGACAAACCCACTAATTTGCCTAGCCCAAAGACCAAAACCAACACACAAGAACAGCTGCCTGCAAGATCATATCCACTATTAGAAACTGCATACGCTCAATGTATTGATCCGATCCTGTAAAAGTCCACTGACATTTAAAGCATGTCACCTGAAAATATTAGAAGAAAGCAGCATTTAGGATCAGAAAGCTATCAGCAAAGAGCTTACCAGTTCTTCACAACTTTCTGCGACCCAAAGTTGTAAATTGTGAATGATGAGGGTAGAGCAATCCAGCTAACAATAGCAATTCCGACAGTCATCAGAATTGTGGAAAAATTAAGTTGCTTCTTCAATGCAGGCTTGATTTCCTCCACTTCCATGATATTAAAGAAGTCAGCCGTAAACAGAGTTGCGATCAAGCAAACAAGAATACCCGTAGAGCTGATTAGCAGGGGATAACACATAGCAGTGAAGTTGTGATCGATTCCAAAAGAAGAGATAGAAGCAACAACAAGGGCACCGCAGGATGATTCAGCATAAGAGCCAAAAAGATCAGTCCCCATACCAGCAATATCCCCAACAATATCACCAACAATATCAGGAATCACCTAAATGATTAAGATCAATCCCCGTTATGACTAAAAATGAATGCAAATTGTTGTAGAAAAAAGTAGTATTAGTGTTGTTTGTCCTATACGAATTTAGTAAGTTCAAATTTTTTTAAGATGAATAAATAGAATATACTTAGGAGATGGAGCGAGTACATACTGCTGGGTTTCGATAATCTTTTGGGATATTTGGCTCAATCGTTTTGACCAGATGAACACAATTATCAGCAGCCTTGGCATAAATTCCACCACCGACTCTTCCAAAGAGAGCCACGAAAGATCCACCAAGACCATAACCGGTTATAGCCTCAAAAAGACCTTCCCAATCATTGCCATAGTACAATTTGAACAGATTGATTGCAAGATAGAGCACGAGAAGACCAATAGCAGCAAGAAGAAATCCCATAACTGCACCAGACCTGAAAGCAACAATGAAAGTTCTTCCGACACCATTTCTCTCTTCCAAGTCAGTCCTTGCGTTAGCACAGGTAGCAATTTTCGTGCCAAGGAAACCAGAGAGGCCTGATGTGAAAGCACCGAGTAGGAATGAAGCAGTGCTGAAAATGGCAGTGGCAAGTGCAGGCTTGCACGTGTTTGAAGGATCAAATGTGCAAGGCCGGCTTTGGGAGCTAAAGCTCTCAACTGAGCCAAGGCAGAGGAAGATTAGAATCGCAAAAGCAACCACGAAAACTCCAATATACCGGTACTCCGTGAAGAGAAAAGATTCCACGCCTGTTACAATCACAATCGATAATTCAGCCCTCTCTATCAAGCAAATAAAGCAACAAATCTGATTCTTGACATTCTAAATTGTGTGTGACAAAATAAGGTATAACTCAGTCAATCCATTTACTTTATGCCGTTGCCTAGTTTTTAGAAATAAGAAAGTCTAACCTATAGCGCCTCCAAAAGAGCAACTCAAAAGATGATATGGTTTATGTTACGATTCACCTTTGGCACTAGACAGTGTTAAGTGTAAAATTCCTCCGGCGGAAGAGTGACAAGAACATAACGAGTAGGACAAGATGGGAAGAGGGATCAACGAAAGAAAGTACCCAGTTGTGCAAAATAATTAATAAAATAAAAAGAATGGAATAGATAGTCCCATGTTAGAAATTAAACTAAATTTATAAATATTGTCGGTGTCAAGACTATTGTACAATAACTGAGATACCAAAGACAATGGAGGAGCTGTCAATATTAATCGGTTACCATATTACCAATATTCCTAAATTGATATCGAAAACTTCTTGATACCCACATTGAAGAAGAGTCATTGTTGTTGTGTTGGTTTTGAAATGTCTGTTCATATATCTATATTGTCATTATTTGTGTTTCTAAATCTCATCAATGTTTTGTAAGTTTGTACTTGTCGGAATGCTAGCTATATTTATGAGGAAGAGGAAAGGTAATGTAAAAGGTCTATAAATAGGAAGTCTTGTAATCATTGTTGTTAAGCAGAAAACATCGACAAGCCTATCTATCTCATTCTCTTCTTTATGTGAGTTGTGACTGTTTCATTTTCAAAATTCTTCCAATAATTTGGTATTAGAGCTGTGCCTCTGACATTCATGCCTAGAATATTCTTGTAAATAAATTGAAAGCATTACTTTTAAATTAAATCATTACAAACCAAGAAGAAACTAGAAACAGATTATGACCTATGAAAGTAAACAAATTTTGAGATGTATATTCCTATTTCTATGTTATGATTGTTCATGTTTCTAAGTCTCATCAATATTTTATAAATTCTTAGAAATTTATTTTTTTGGAATGCTACCTATATTTATGAGAAAGAGGAAAGGTCATGCAAAAGGTCTATAAGTAGGGGGTGGTTGTGATTGTTCTTGTTAAGGTGAAATAAATCGACAAGCCTATATATCTCTTTCTCTTCTTTGTGTGAATTGCAAGCATTTCAGCTTCAACATTCTCTCACAAATTCGGTGTCAGAGCTATGCCTCTTATGTTCAACATCCCTGGCCTAGAATAATCTTGTGAATACATCGAAAACATTACTTCAAATTAAAGCATTACAAACAAAGAAGAAACTAGAAAAGATTATGGCCTACAAAAGTGAACAGAAGGTTAAAGCCAGAAATAAAACCGAGAGTATGGAAAACATTAGAGCTAAAGTTAGAACTGGAAGAGGAGAAGGGTGAACTGCTACCCGCGAAAAATGATTGAAAAAAATAAAAGAAATAAAAAAAATGAATTTCACATTAGAACTGATGATGCTTTAGTTCGTAAGATTATTCAAATCAGAATGATAAGAAATGGGTATGACATTGTCACATATAAGGACTTCAGTTAGGAGAAGCAAGATGTAACCCAAAAGAGAATCGTAGAGAAATATAAGCATAGTTCGTTACCTATATATTCTTGACAAATCCTAGAAAATTAGTGTTTTGTCACAAGTATGACAACTCAAGGATGAAAATCTCAAGAAAATGAGAAATGTTCTGCATCAAATCACAACAAATGATGATAAAAACCTTGCAACACATTCACTCTTGAAGTGAAGAAATTCTTTAGAAATGAAGGTTGTATATTGTCAGCAGTCCACCTTTCTAATACAATATGCTTCTATTAAAGCCAATTAAATAAAAAAAAATTACTATCCTACTTTTAATTAACTTGACGTTGTGCCATTAGTTGCATATACTTAGCTTCCTACAACAACTAAAAAAAGCAATAAAATAAACAATTAAACGTAGACTCTGCTTGTGTTTTACAAAAAAATTGACATTTCTACAAAAAAAAAAAAAGTTTTCCGAAAGCCATATTTCAGGAAAATTGAAAATGATTTTGGTATTCAACTAGGATTTGAAAGTGCAATAGAAATTATTCTCCATCATTTAGAAAGGAAAACTTACTTTTATTTTTCTCAAAAACATGCACTTGTTAAGCGATATAAGGGATATGCGACATCGTCAAATTTTAGTTTATTGAATTAAAATTTCATAACTTATATACTTTTATAATTTGTAATCAATTAATTTTTTCCTCTTACGGAACCCAGCCTCGGGTGCTTAGGTGTCGAGCCCAATCGTATGGTACTTGGGCTACGTCAGGGTCCTCACCCTAGCCATAGGGGACCTAGGGTCGACAGCCAAACTCCTGAGGAGTTGGGAATGACCTGCAAATACCCAAGCATTAATGTGAGGGCCTTGGGCTTGGGCTCAAAGGACCCGAGCCCCACCGGTGGAACGTTGACTCTAGTTCAAAGACCTCGGCTCGGCGGTGGGGGGACTAGGCCCCAGCCTAGAGGGACTCAATTTTTACTGCTGAGGTCCTGATTACAAGAGCCGGATTTTTTGAGGCCTAACCACTATAAACCTGAGCACAGGCATTAGGAACTTAGGCTTGAGCTCGATGGAACTCAGGCCTAGGTGATTTGACATAAATCACAAATTGAAAGTTTTACTATATAATAAGTGAGAACATGATTTATCAAATTATCAATAAGGTTAGAGAAAACCAATTGTGGAAGCTAGTGAGAATTGGGGGGAGGGGCGGTGGTTGAAGTTCTTTGATGTTGCGTGACTGAAAATGACATGAAACTTAGCTAATGAAAATATTTTCCTCTTATTAGGGCAGAGAAATCTTTTTCTCAATTTTAAGTGCAAGTGTTTTTTTTAACAGAAAATGCTTTTCAATAACTTATCATTTTGAACGTCCCAACTATCGGAAAGGCCAGAAATTCTTTTCTACAAAAATTCTTTTCAACTGCACGAGTCCACTCTTAACCTATCATAAAATATAATCATTGACATAGGTACATAAGCCCAATGTGACACTGAGTTTGACTAATTCAAATAAGTTTTTGAGCTAGTATATCAATTGGTCTTTCAAAATGTGATTATTCATAGGTTATCCTCAGACATTAATCAAATATACTTTTGAAACAGCTATGTTACAGACGTTCTTGTCATGTCATGCCATAAAATAATGTGCCTCCCAGTCCGGAGAGGACCTGCAGCTAGGTTGGTGAGTAAAGAGACGAAAACATTCATGTGCACAACGCGTGCGTTCAGTTAATCCAAACAAAGCACGAATTTAATGCGCATAAGACCAAAAAAATTGCCACAACGAATGGCAAGAGCCAAAAGGACAAGAGCAACACCAGTTAACACTCCGCCAAAGAACACGACAAAGACCACCACCATTATTCCAACCATCTTCTTGAGAAGAGATCTGCATGTGTAAATATCATACTACAGTGCTCAGAATTTTACTCAAAGCTCTAGCAGCTGCTACAAGCCCTAAAAATGACTCTCACCACAAGCAGTAGAAACTCAGCATTTTGCTAAGCTATCATCAGATTACAAGACTCGAATTTGTTGCTATTGCTCAGGCAGATGCGAGGTTGACCCCAAAAAAATCTGTTAATGAACAGTGTGAGTACCACAGAGAAAGGAGGGGGTTGAACTACAACCTCTGTAAGCCCAGAAAAATAAAAATTCGCAACCCAGAAAATCATATGTACTTTATTTTCTGTCTTCGTCTTTTTCCCTTTTTCTCTCTCGGACAACGAACACGAGCTAAATGCTTAGGAGCTTATTGGAAAACGCAACCATAGAATTTCATTACCGAAAGATCCAAAATGTTTGAGAATGTACGACTATCAATCCCGAGGGCAGCAAAAAGGAAAAGTTCCATTAAGCAGACAAGTTGTGAAGCTATAGGATCTGTATTAAGTCACCTTCATAGACGTCGTTCTTTCTCTCACCACCCCTGTCCTCACTGCTGTTGCTATCGTGAGACTTGAGGAACCACCGCACCAGGGAGTACGTGATCCCAACGGCGGCACAAACCAGGATAGCGATCTCCGTTGCGAGAGCTGAGAGTAATGCCATCCTCGCCGGAACTCTAGACTACGTCGCTGGAATCGCTGGAATCGCTGGACTTGACGCCTATATTGAATTCACGCCTATCACAGAGAGAGAGAGAGAGAGAGAGAGAGAGAGAGAGAGAGAGAGAGAGGAATGAAGTGGGGAGGGTGCTCGTCTATATGGGAAGTGGTGAGAGTCTCATGAATTAGAAGGTCATGGTTAAGTGCATGCAACAGTAGAAGAGCTAGGCCATTTGTTGTCGTCCGTTGGATTTAAAAGCGATGGACAGTTGATCGAGTGGGAAAATCGGACGGCGGAAGCGAAAACTAGTATAATCTCATCGTATATTTTTGACACATCAATGTCTGAAGAGGTGTAATGTATAATTGTTTCTCAATAAATATGCATACTTCCTATCCGCATTGAGCCCACTTGTACTTGGGCTAAAAGATTTGCGCTATTTCATTAGTTTTATGTGATAAACGAGTAAACAATTAACTACCGACTTAAAAACCGAGCATAATCTAATATAGGTAGCAACCTCCATTGTTAATAAGGATGACATGCTGGAACTGTTGTCTTTGCACTCACACATATTTTTGTCGTAATTGTTAGATTTTTAAGAAATTTACATTTAAGACTCAAATCGATTTATTTGTAATACAAAAGGGACTAATTTTCTGGTTTTTTATCTTCTTTCATGGGGTCAAATTTTTCCCTAATCAAGAGGGCTTTTCAAGCTCAAATCACGAAAAATGCTTTGATAAGCGGTATTGGAGGCATGTAAGGAGAATGTTTTTATATTATATTACAGTAGTAGTGTCTATATGTGTAGTGGTTTTTTATATTCATATTCATATTTTATTTTATTTTCGGTGCCTCGGAGTGAGGATGATAACATGCGGATTAACAGCTGCAAAATTGTCAGCTTCCTCTTGACGAAACAGACACATAAGATGGGGCCCAAATGACTCGTCCCTCAATGTTGGTCTGGTAGTAGTTCCACCGTTGGATTGTCACTCTATCAGAACGGTGGACTCCGAACTTTCCTCTGGCTTTCTTGAACATATCCCCCCGACCGCGACACTTTTTGGGTGTGTAATTGAACTGGTGCATCTACGTTAGGATGTGTAAAAGAATCGGGTATCACCTGAACGACTCAGAATTGGATCTAGAATCAGTAATTTCCAGTTCAAATAAATTGAAATCTGTGGGTATTAGTTTGGTTCCCGATTCCAGGTATAGAATTGCTCACCCATCCACTCAGTCCGAATCCGTATATGTATTTTTAGTTTCAGCTCAATTTCTCTCCTGCTTACTCATCGTTCGTCAAAAAAAGAGAGAACAGGAAGAAACTTTGGTCACTAGTCAGTCTTCATCTCGTCTCATCTCACTCTCACGGCTTCAACTCTCTCGCAATCACCTCATCTTAACTCTCAATTTGAGGTTTGCCGGTCTACCTGTGGGGCCTAGCTTGTGACATATAGAATTTTTGTATTAGTAATTATGACATTCAGAAATTTTTCGTATCTGATAATGATGCTTAGATTATAAAGTAAGTATTAGTCAATTTAGAATTCGGATATATACTTAGAAATTTTGTTAAATTGTAGATTTTGTGAGGCACGGAGGATAATATTTTCATAAACATAATTGTACCGAGTTCGATCTATTGAATTAAATTGATAAATGTTGATGTATACATTAATAATAGAACAATGTTAATTAACTTTCTATCGTCTTAGTTGTTGATGGGTGGTATTATTTATTTAGACTTTAGTTAATTAATATTAATAGTTGATTATTTATACTAATGGCCACGAAGATAGAAGAACTATTTTCTTATAATTATTTACAAATTTCCTTAGTCATGACAAATGATGCATTATGTGGCATTTTGAGAAGAAGCACATGGCCATCTGCCACCTTCAAACTCAAGATTTAACCCTAAACATGACACCTATCATAAATCATCGCCCTATTTAGATTAGTCATCAACACTAAATTCTAATTTCCTTACACCTGTTCATACAACAAGCTTAATCATGCCACATGTCATAAGGAAGAACGAACGTGCATCTAAAGTAATCATCACGCAAACTTTCTTAAAACCTTTAGGGGGACATTAGACTAAAATTCTACCTAGTCGTATTACTATACTTTCCATTCTTAGAAGCAGATTTTTCTTTGATCCTATCTTTCATGAGTCTAAGAGGTGGTCACGGCCCTTGATTGTCTAACTTTATTCAAGCTAAGTGAAATTTTTAGGTGTTAAGTTAGGTCAATCTAATTAACACTTTTAATTTGGTTGGTTGGTTGAGATGTGTAATTTTATGTGCAATAATGTTGTGGAGATGGTGATTGTTAAATTTGTCTTGATGATCTCATGTGTGTTTAAAAAATGTGTGATCTATTTTCTTAAAGTTGGTACAATTGTACCATATCTAAACTTGGTACAATTAGTAATATTCACCTTCTATTCACTTGAAAATGATGAATATGAACTTGAAAATGTCATCTTTGTAAATTTAGATTCAACCGCCGTTGGTAATATACACCTCAAATTCGTTTGTTCGATCGGATTTAATTGAGTTTGAAATTGTTCATTTATTGAATCTATTTATTTGTTCGACCAAATTTTATTGAGTTTGAATTTGTTCATTTGTTAAATATCCATTCGTTCAACTATACTGTATTGAGTCCGAATCTATTCATTTGTTGGATATGTCCATTTGTTTGATCAAATTTTATTGAGTCTGAATTTGTTCATTTGTAAAATATGTCCAATTGTTCAACCAAATTTTATTGTGTTAGAATCTATTCATTTGTTGAATCTATCCATTTGTTCAACCAGAATGTACTTATTTATTGTTTAGACTCACAATGTACCCATTCAATTATTTAGACTTACTGACTAGAATAAACTTATTTGTTGGTTAGACTCAGAATGTACCAATTCAATAGTTCAGACTTATTAACCAAAGTATACTTGTCTGTTATTCAGACTCCGAATGCACCCGTTTAATTGTTCAGACTTATTGATCATACTATACTCATTCGTTACTTAGACTTAGAATATACCCATTCAATTGTTCAAACTTACTAACCATAATGTACTCAATTGTTGTTCAGACTCAGAATGTACCCATTCGATTGTTTAGATTTACTCATCAGAATTTACTACAATATATTCACTTACCCATTGATATCCAACTCAGATAACTTCTAACTGCATAATACATCTTTTGAGTATATCCACCTATGGAATATATCACAAGTTACCTTGTATATGATTATTTGACTAATGTACTAAATCGAGTTGAGAAATATGTGTTGAAATGCTCATAAATACACATAAATCATGGTTTGCATGAGAATAATGTGCTTTCATCATCCATGAATTAATGGTGACGGTGCCTTGTGAGTTGGGATGCCCTAGAGAGTATTTTGAGATGCCACATGAGATGGGATGCTTCGGAGATTTGGGATGTCTCAAAGTTGAGATGTCCTGTGAGTTGGGATGCCTTGTGAGTCGAGATACCTTTGGAGTGTTTGGAAGGAGAGGTAATAATGAATATAATGCATGACCATGTGTAGATTCAAATATTATTTAATCGATTACCTTGTATTAGAACGTGTTATGCCATATACATGAGTCTGAATTGAAATATTGTGGAATAATGATTACCGTAGCATATCAAAATGGGAAAGGTAAAGTTTATTCATGTTCTTGTTATATTTACTATTTCGTTATGCACTCACATTGCTAGTATCAGGTGAAGTGGAAAGATGATTTTCTAACTTAAAACTAGATATTTCATTAACTAGGTTTTGGCACATTACTTTATTTTTCACATGTGTAGGATGGACCTCCCACCGCCTTTGGGCTTCAGAGTTCCTATGCACTATGAGGTTGTTTATGAGAATATATTTATACTTGAGTCTAAAATAGTATATGCCAAATGTATCTACTATGTGAGTCGACATAGGTTTCATGGAGTGGTTTCCTATCAATTCGTCGCTTTGTACTAGAACTTGGACAGTGAGTTGGTTGGCCTATTGAGGGGTTTCAACATTTATGATTATGGTGACGCAATAGAAGGTGAAGTTATCAATCTGTGATGTTGATGTGGATTTTTGTATAGGCAGTCTTTTGGAGCATAGTGTAGTATGGAGATAGGTGACCTCAACCCTGCCCAAAACTTTTGTATTTTGTATTTTTTGTGGACAATGTAGTAAAGTTGTAAATGTGAAATGTAATATAAATAAAAGAAGCATGAGTACATTAACTATACCCATGTGAATTTATTAAAAAAAAGAAATTTGGATGTTTAATTTTGTTTCTACGTGCCATTACTTGAAAGAGGATTTAATAAAGGATATGTGCCATGCGTGACATTTTGGGGGCATCACACAACTAACACATAAAACAAAAAGGATTAAAAAGAAAATTCAAAAAGCAAAAGCAAAAGAAAGAAATGTGCTTTGTGCGAGTGAGCCCAAAAGAGAGAAAAAGGAGTGCATTTCACCGAGAACACGCACAGAGAAAAAAGAAAAGGGGTGCGGTTTTGTGGTCTTGATTCAAAGGTCAAACATTGACAAAATTGATTCAAATTTGAGTACGTGGTTAGTGGACCGAGGTGTACAAGTTGATCGGTTTCATTCATTGAAAATCTTTTCCGAATTCTCCAATCGCGATTAAGGTAACCTTACTCTATTTGTGTTAACTGACCTTGGTGGTGATGGAAATCCTACTGTATTGTTGATGTTGTGTCTTTAGTGTGTGGTTAGAATAGAACCATTTGTGAATCCTACTATTTTTTGTTAATAGTGAAAGTTTGGACTACTCGTGGTTTTCCTTGCATTGGGTTTCCACATAAAATCTTGGTGTTGATATAACCTTTGTCTTTTTATCATTTTGACATTATATATACTTATTGCATGGTTGTATTGGCTATATATTACTGGGATTAAGTCGATTTCAATTTGGTTTACTTTTGGGGAAAATATGGATCATGGATTGGATTTAATTCTTGGTGAATTGTTGCCCGGTTCTTTGCAAGAGAGTGATATTAGAGATAGTGTTGAAATTCTAGTGTTAAATGGAGGAAACTAGTGGCACCATCTTTTAAGTTAAATGCCTCAAATTATTTCATTTGGAAGTCTCAAATGGAAGACATATTATATCGTAAGGATTTATTTGATCCCATTGACGGTGATAAGGCTAAAGGAGACAAAGAAGACAAAGAATGAGAGAAAATAAATTGAACAGCGGTTGTGTTTATTCAACAATAGATTAATGATAGCGTGTTTCATCATGTTGCCCAATAAACGAAAGTGGATACTTGAGAAGAACCTCACATATAAAGCTTTTCTAGTTAAAAAAACTTATGAAATTGAGATACAAGAAGGGAAGTAGCATGTCGAAACACTTTCAAGATGTTGTAAATCAATCAACAAATCTTGAGATTGATCATAGTGATGAATTACAATCATTTCTATTGCTTGGTACTATTCTCAACAGGTGGGACACTTTAGTTATGGAGTTAAACAATGTGGCTCCTTTTGGTATGTTTTTTATGAGCATGGTGAAAGAAAGCTTGTCTGACAAAGAAACGAGGAGAAATCAATCAAGAAAATTTCAAAGAGATTATGAAAGAGACAAGTCGAGGAAGGAAAAATCAAGACCAAAGAGGAGTGTGAAGAACTATGGTTGTGGTAAGATGGAACGTCATGCGACAGAGTGTTGGTTGCTAAAGAGAGATAAATCCTATGATAAAAAGGGAGATCAAAAGAAAGAAGAGAAATAAGTTACAATGGCAATTGCATCCAATGACAATATTGTTCATTTGTGTCGATACTTGTGTGACCTTGCATGCCAAGATTCTAGTTGGGTTATTGATTCCGCAACTTCATTTCATGTCACCTCACGGCGTGACTACTTCACTTCCTATTTCAGTGTTGAATTTGGTTGTATTAGCATTAGAAAATAGTGATGTTTCCAAGGTTATTGGTATGTGAGCATTTATTTGGAAATTGCTATAGGATGTAATATGTTTTTAAAAAATGCGAGATATGTTTTTGTTAACACTTGATTTTTAGTCGATATGTTGATAAATGTGGAAAAATCAAATTAGAGGTGTTTGATTGCGATGAAGCTCATTTTTTGAAAAAAAGTGACATTTCTCAATTCCCTTTATCACTTTGGTTTTACAAAGAAATTTCCTATATATTTTACACAAAAAACCTTAAAAGTTAAAAGGTTAACTTTTGGGTTGACAAAGTTGATCCCCAATTAAATTTTGGCTTTTTACTCCAAAATGTCCTTTTGAGTTTAATTTCACTTAAGAAGTGAAAAATTTAGAAAAATTCAAATATTTGACCACAAAATAAAGCTCAAAGTGAGAAGTCAACTAGAGTTTGACTTTTAATCGAACCTTTGACCAAAAAATTTGAAAAATACAAAAATCACAAAATCACCTCGTTTTACCTTTAATTGACTTTAGTATCAGGAATTTTGTGAAAAATGATTAAGAACCTCATTTTTTGAATTTTTTGATTTTATGTTCAAAATTGACCAACAATGAAATTACTTTCATTCTAGTCATAATTAGGCTTAGTTCCTTTTTCGATATTTGATTTAGAGGCAATTATCCATTCATTTATTCAATTAATTTTGAGATTGAGTGAAGCGAAATGTGAATTGACACTTTTGCCCCTAATTAGGGGCCTGAAGCAATTCTTCATGATTTGCAAATGAACACTTCCATTCTACTCAATTTTGTGAGTTATGTCCAAATTTGAGGTTGATTTTAGCAAATTCACTTGCCAACTAGTTGATTTGAGGGATTTAGTTTACTAGACCTTAAGAAAATAGGGTTATTGAGCTTCCAATCAAGAAATTTTGGTTGACTCATTCATGACTAGGGTTTAATTTGATGAATTGAGATTCAGTTTTGACATTGGCCCTCAATTAAATGTTGACAAAAATGTCATGTCATTTATTGAAGGTTAATTTGGATACAATAAGTTCCTCTAGGCATGAGTAATTAGACTAATAGGTGTCTCGCAACTTTGATTGAGTTCAATTTCAATTAATTTGTGAATTGAGACCATTAATTAGGTAGAATTGTCCAATTTAAGGCCTAGAAAGTCCAATTTGGTATGCCCATGATGTGGGTCTAGTAATTTTCATGGCAATTAGACAATTAGGTTGATAAAAAATATGAAATTAAATTTCTATGGTTTAATTAGCCTAATTTGCTTAGAATTAGACCATTTCTCCTCAAAATTAGACTATTTTCTCCCTGATTAGGCAAATTTTTCTTTTCAATTTAGTCCATTAGGGACTAAATCACACAAACCAAGAAAAGAATTGGACTAAACTAGCCAAAGACCAGCTAAACTGATCAAATCGGTCCAAAGCTGATTTGACCAGTTAGACTAGTTATTGGCAGCAAAAGCCGATTCAGCCATCCTCTGTTTGGTTTTTGGCTGGCGGCCACCACCGTGTGGTGGCCTAGCATTAATTTTTCCCCTCCATGTCCTTACATTTCCTAAAATTGCAAAATGGTCCCTAGGTTTTAGTGAAATTACGAAATTGCCCCTAATTAGGTCCTTAATTGCAAGAAATTTTTTTTAGCTGTTGACCACATTAAATCGCAGCCATTCAAATTAGTATATGTTAAATGTGTTAATTATGTTTAGAAGCCCAAGGGAGTTAGTGAGGTACATGGGTTAATCCCTAACCATCGAATTAATCTGACGATTAGGATTTGAGATTAGGGAGGGGTATATATACCCTTTTCCCTCCAAAATTTGGGTGGGAGGCCATTTTTTCAAATCTACGCTCTCTCTACAAAAAAAATTCTCTCAAAACCCTCTCTATCTCTCTCCTCTTCCTGCCTCTCTTCTCTCTCAAAAAACTGCCCAATCAATCCTCTTTGACCACTGCCTAACTGGCCTCCGACAACCATCTCCAACGATCCCCTGGTGACACACCTCATCTGCTGACCTTCCTTGACCTTCCTCGAATGATTTGGCAGCCAGTAACCCCTCCGATTGTCCTTCGATTGGTCCGTGTGGACTGATTTCCCCATGGCGGTTGAAGGCCGATCCAACTTGGACTGATTCTGTTCGAGCTTCAATCCAGTAGTCCTCTAGTGCCGATCCTGTCCACTCCGATGACAAGAAGCCTCCTCAGTCTCTCTTTGACATCTACCTATGCCATGGTGTTCTGATCTTGCGAGTTCAAGCTTGATTCATTGACTAAACATCAATGAAGGTAGGTTTCCTTATCATGAGCTCTATGAAGTGAGATCGCAATAAGCGATTAGGGCTAGAGCTCAAGTTTAGGTTTGATTCTGTGATTGATGAGTTTGCTGTGATGCTTCATGATGTTCATGGATTGATTTGTTTGGGTGAATGTGGTGTGATTAGGCTTAACTAGGTGATTGTTCTTAATTTGTCAAATCGAGTTCTAAATTGATAGACCTGGGAAAATTTCTTTGTTTGAACTTAAAAACTTGTTGAATTGAGTTTGAGGCCTCTTCGATTTTTAACATAGACTCAATAAGCTTTCTGACGAGTCATTGAACACTTCAATCGGCCTTCATTTGATATCTTAAAACTCTTATCAAAGTTGCGCACAGGTTCTGTAATTAGGTTCAAACTACTACAGTTCTGTGATTAACCTGACCTTTGCTATTTTGCGATTTTTTGACGATTTTTGTGATCAAAATTTTGATATGATTCCTTTATGGAAAATGTTCACAACATGTTAATATAGAATATATATATTCTCAATGAAATTTTTTGATATCAATATACTGGGACGAAAGGCCCTAATATTACTGTCACATGTACTGATTTCTGGATTTTCTAACTGCATGTATCGGGTTCGTGAATTTTTACTTAATTTTGTGTTTGTAATCTGGCTTTGAAATCCACATGAAAGTTGTGCAAAGAGATGTTCGTCATAACATAATTTTTTCTAAAAATTTTTCAATAAGCTTAACTAGGTCAAATTCATTAAAACACATCCTCTGTTCTGCTGGTCAGCATAATCCCGAAACCAAAATTTTGACTTTGCTGATTTTATTTTGATTTTTCTTGAACTCTTTTCGAGTTAATTCCTTCTAGAAATTTGTTCATATTAGTGTTGGTCATAACATATATCTTTTTTTTATGATTTTTGAAGGTCATAATTAGGTCAATTTCCTTAAAAATGGTCCTGTCCTCTGTATTGCCATGTACAAGCTCAAGTATACATTTGTGTGTAACTGTGCAATTGATTGTGATTGTTTGTCCATGAAAGCCTCATGAACATCATTGTGCGTTATAATGTCAACTTAGGGAAACTTATGCCATGCTAATTGAACATCATTTTATCCCACCATTCCATGCTCTTGTGTGATTTCGTTCTATCCTCATGAACACGTTCAATGTATGTATCGTTATTGTCATTTCCATATCATGCTTAATGATTACATTAGGGCCTAGTTCCCTTAACAAAAATTGTTTGTGGTTTGATACTTGACCTATATGATTTATTTCACACTTTTGCCTTGTCATATAAGAGAGTTAAACCAATTACTTTGCTCATGTGTTTGCTGCCCAGCATTTAATCACTTTGCATGTTCATGAAAATGTCCATAATTGAATAGGTAAATGACCTTAATTGCACATGTCATCTCTTAGAAAGTCTTAGGAAATTCATTAAGCTTTCTAATCAAAATTAAGGTATTTGCATGTCAATTGATTCACTTTCCAAGTTTTACAAAGTTGCCTTGTAATTTGGAAAATCATGAAATTTGGAATACACTTGTGACCATTTGCATGTCTGTTTTTTGCCATTTTTGTCGGAATTGTTATGTTGTGATTTGGAACTTGAACCCTTCATAAATTTTTTTTATCATCCTTAGGACTGTTATTGATAAAATTTCAGGAATTTTCAACATTGTTAACATGTTCATATCCTCACAAGATTGCATCTATTTGGTGCTACTATGTTATGTTCTGATGCATTTTCCCGCGTTCTTGGAATTTTATAAATTCACACGTAGCGTGTCTCAAGAAGTTGTCTCCATGAAAAATGTTCTACATTAAGTTTATTACATACTATAATTTTAGTGAAGTCAATTGCTTAATGGGTGACATCCAATTGCTTGCTCCTTGCCAAGGTATTTTAGATCCCCTGTTCTGTTTGATTGTGATATATGTGTGTTCCGTGATTTTTAGAAAATAATGCATATAGAATAGATCTATGATGTCTTCACAACTTTTGATTTCCTTTTCTTGAAATTCAAACTCAAAAATTCCCAGAAAATAAAAAAGCCATTGAATACATGTTTGACACTTGAAATTGTGATCGAAGCATGCTTGATGAGTGAAGTGAACCTAGGTTTGTACACTTATTGCTTGATTGAATGAGAAACAAGGTCTTCAGACCTGCTCGTATGCTAATTTTTAACTCAATGCATGTGATTGTTAATTGATCATGCAAGCTCGATGCATGTATGTGGGTAATCTTGGGGATACACTTTAGAACTCAACTCTAAGGATTATAACGTTAGTCACCATAAGTGAATACTTATGATGATTAATGGTCACTAACCATGTCTAAAATGAATGGGACTAACATTTCATGGCACGTTATGCATGTACTTCTGAAGACCAACCCTAAGGCCATTCGTAATCCTTCAATTAGATGATTTTTACTTGTCCCCTCACCATGTTTTGTGTGCTTTTGTTTGAATTATTATTTGTTTCCATTGTAATCTGTTCACTTAGTATTAGCTAAGAATTAGGGTATGTGAAGAAGGCTGTCCCAAAGATGGTGATGGTCAATGTCCTTTCTGACCCAATCTTTGTACCATTCATTTGACACCCGACACATGGCTTGGGTTTTTTTCATCGTGTTGTATAAAAACCCTATGAGTTGTGGAATCTTTTCCTTACCTTCTCTTTCTTTTACATGTATTTTCTTAGGATTGCATGTTTAGATTTACCACTTTCCTTATTTGTTTTCTTTCCGCATTGTAATTTCAATTAAAATTATTTACCTTTCTTCTTTTCATTTTTTTTAGAATTAGAATAGCGTGAAACTAACATCCACGCATGATCACTTTTCCAATTTTAATTGACAACAAAAAGGTAACATGACATGTATAAAGAGCTTAGGTAAAACACGATGACTATTAGGTACCATAAGGGCACTAATAAAAAATAATTAGCATAACCCAAATCCTCAAACCTTAGAGCTCTAGCTACATAGGAATAAAGGAATCTCTCCTGATCCTCAATTGGGCTTTCTAGCCGGCCCCAAATTGAGGCTAGTGGTGACTCTAAAATATTTATCTTAGGTTGTTAATCAATTTAGATAATAAAAATGAAACCTCCCGCTGTCGCACGAGGTATTGATTTGGGAGAATCCGCACTCTTGATCGATGGACCTCTTGGTGGATATGGTTGTCATCAATGATACGTTCGAGTCATCTTTGATGACTTGCTCTTGAGGACCATCACATAAGTAAATACCCCTAAACACCATCCCTCTCAACACCAACCATCGCTGAGGGTAGGTCGCGATAGTTCCTAAGATTTGACTTAACTTTGTCTCCACAGGTGTCTTAGATTATGATGGTTATTGCAAGTCCTTCTACAATAGCAGATGGAAATTGACTAGAGATTACATGATAGTAGCTAAAGGTAAGAAGGTATGCACTCTCTATACCATGCAAGCTAAGTTGATTAGAAAAGAGATAATTGCAGTGGAGGACTCCTTAGTTGACCTATGGCATATGAGACTTGGTCATCTTAACAAGAAGGGGCTTGTAACTCTTGCTAGAAATAGTCTTCTACTATTGAAGGAGAGTAATCTAAAAGAATGTACTGACTACCTAACATGTAAACAATATAGATTCTCATTTCATAGTTCTTTTCCATACACAAAATCAAATGTACTTGATTGAGTTCACACTATTATTTGTTGCATGAATGCTAAAACCATTGGCAGTGCTTATCTTTGTGAAATATATTGAAGACTCCTCTAGAAAAGTGTAGGTTGTTACTTTGAAATTTGATGACTAAGTCCTTGCTACTTTTAGATTCTTTAATGTTAATGTAGAAAAAGAAACCAAGAAAAGATTGAAATGTGTATGAGCTGACAATAGCGATGAATATAAAGGCCCATTTGAACATTGTTGCAAAGACTATAGTATCAACTTTGAGAAGACTATTTTGAAAATATCACAGCAAAATGGAGTAGCAAAAAGAATGAACTAGATAATTCAAAATCAGATTTAGTGTATGCTCTCTCACACAAGGTTGCCCAAGTCATTCTGAGGTGAAGTGATAAGAGTAGCAGTGGACTTGATAAACCTTTCTCCATCAATTCCTCTTAAGGGAGACATTCGGCAAAGAGTTTGGAGTAAGAAAGATGTTTCGTACAATCATCTAAAAGTGTCCAATAGTTGGGCATTTGTGCATGTTCCAAGAGATGAAAGATATAAGCTTGATGACAAGTCTAAATAGTATATCTTTTTCGGTTATGGACATGAAGAGTTTAGCTATAGGTTATGGGATCTAGTTGCAAAGGAAGTTATTAGAAGCCAGTGATTTTCTTTGAGCATCAAACCATTGAAGATATCGACATGTCAAGAAGGTCAAAGAATGTAGCTCAACATTATGATAGCTTTGGCCCAAATCCTCCTATTGTATTAGGGGGATATTGCAGGGCAAAAATGCATGGAAATTTTCTAGATGGTGAATCCCCACAGAATGTTGGTTCATTATGTAAGACAGGTGAAATAATTGAGCCAGAATAATTGATTGAGCAAGAATAACTCATTAAGCCTATTGAGCATGAAAGCATGTCTCACCATAAGTAAAAAGTCTAACCAATGTATCTTCTTAGGTTATGGACATGAAGAATTTGATTACAGGTTAAAGGATCCAATTGCAAATAAAGTTATTAGATGCCAATGGTTTTCTTTGAGCATCAAACTATTGAAGACATCAACAAGTTAGGAGAGTCAAAGAATGCAGCTCAACATTATATTAGTTTCAATTCAAATCCTCCTTTCATATTGGGTGGATGTCAAGAAATGCATGGAAATCATAAAGATCATGAGTCCTCATAGAATGTTAATTTCTTAACTGAGATAGGTGAAATAATTGAGCTAGAACAATCAATTGAGTAAGAATAGCCCATTGAGCATGAAAATAACCCAACCTCGGTGCCACAAAACATCTTGATCAACGGTTTGAAGGTTGAAAGGAAACTGGGTTTTAAGGTGAGTTTAGAGATACTTGTTCAAGTGATGGCCCTCAAAAGGCACATTATGCTAAGGAAGGCTCGAACACATCATCCATGACATTTGTCCTATGAGGTCCATCAATCGAGAATGTGAGCTCTTTCAAGGTCATATGTCGCATGATAGTGGAGTTCATTCTAAAGTTGTTTAGACAACCTAAAATAGTGATCTAGGAGTCACCACTAGCCTCATTTTTGGGAGTCGGCTAGAATGCCTAATTGAGGATTGGGAGTAGTCCTTCAATTTCTATGGAACTAGAGATTGGGAGTTCGGGGATTTAGGTTAAGCTAATGTTTTCATTAGCACACTTTCGGTACCTATAGCTGATTTGTTATCTAAAATATCCATGTATATCTTTTTACATTTTCATGCATCTTACAACAAAAGAGTGATCACACGTGTGGTTAGTTCGTTCAAGCCATTCTATTCTATCCAACTAGAGTAAGAAAAAGAAATCAAACAATTAATTGAAAGAACAGTGTGGGAAAGTAAATACCCAAGACAATTTAAGAAAAACAAGTAAGATCTAAGCATGCAACCCAAAATGCAAAGTCAAAAACCCACAACTCGTTGTGTGTTTATACAATGTTGAAAGAAAACCCGAGACATATGTTGGGAAAAGAATTTTTACAAATGAAAAGGGTTGAGTTGGACATCGACCATTCACCATCTACATATCTTTGGGATTAACCTATGGACCACCTTTAGGGATTATTCTAGCCCTAGTCTAATACTAAAACAATCATAGAAGTAATGCAAACAATTTCATGGAAAGAAGAACAATTAAACAATCGCAACAATCCACACGAATGCATCCAAAACATTCAAAGCAAACATTCAACAATGAAAGCATGTCAAAACATCTATGCAAGATCAATCAATAACACAAACATGGCCTCGAGGATAGCTTTTGGTTTTACATGGCCTTCTTATGACGCATACGCAATTCATTTGTCATCGATCGCGTCCACAAGAGGTCACAAATGCCTTGAAGTCCTTACATTAGGCTCTAAGTGACTTCCCAAGGTAATTTATATAGTCATGCATTGCACTTAGACCATTCATCTAGAAACCACATGCATTAAGGTCATGAGGCCTTAGTTCTCAAACAATCAACCAAGTGAGTGGGCCAAGGACCGACCCAAGAGCTAGTTTTGGACTTGAATGGACTGGTTGTGTTGACCATAGGGTTCGCTATGAGTTGACCCTCCTAGCTAAAGGACTGCCCAAGAGGATGGTTTGGGCGTGTAAGGGGCACGATGGCTTGAATCTCAGGCGCGTGAGAATCGGATTTTTGGGGTATACCTTGTAATCCCTCTTTCGGCCTTGGAACCAATTTAATTGATGGATTTCTTGGGAATGCCTCATTTTTGGAGAAAAAGACAGAAGAGGGAACTCTCTAGAACCCCTCATTTAATGAAATGATGAGTCATGATGATGAGTTATCCCTAAGAAGGATTTGGTCATGATTACATGAGGATTTGGCTTGATGGCCAAGGCGATGAGTCACCACCTGTGTGAACCAATTAGAAACGAACATCCAAAACACTCAACATGAGCCTAAGAGATTTAAGCACTAATTTGGCACTATATTCACCACCTTCTCAAGAATTGCCTTAAATGCTAGTAAATGCGAGTGCTTACTTGATCCAATCAAAGAATGACAAGTGAGCCTCTAATAGGGATATTTAAGCCCTAGGCTGCCACACGAATAATAGGCTTGCCACCTTAATTCTATAGGCAAAATATATGCAAAGTAGGCTTGCCACCTAGATAGTTTAGGTGTGCCAATTGGAAATGGAGGATTGGACCGTTTGACTCGATAATCATGAGCCCGAGAACTATAAATAGGAGGAACCTCACCTCATTCTCTACCATTTTGCTCTCCCCTTCCTTTGTCTCCTCCTTAGGCACTCTCTTGCCTATTCTTTCTCTCCTTTGGCCGTGCACCCTCATCTATCCACCAAGGCATTTCTTGCAAGTGTCGAGGTTCATCCAGGTAAGTAAGACTTCCTTACCTCTCCCTAGTATTGACTATTTTATTGTTAAGTCTACTCAATACTCTCTTGAAAAGTCAAGGGTAGATTGGGCAATTATGTATATGCTTTGCTCGTTTCAAGTTTTAAACATGTGCTTGAGTCTTTCATGATCAAAATAATGCTAATGTTTGTTGTTTGTGTTCAACGCAAGTCAAGGTTCACCTAGAGCTATAAGATGTGATTTGGTTATATGATGTTTCGACTTCAAGTCTTGAGTGGCACGAAGATCACCTAAGGCCGTGAGATCTTGGACCGACATTGAGGCATGTTAAATCTTGGTCTCATTTGGTACAAGGATCGTTCAAGCCTAGAGGTCTTGATTGACATTGAAGTATACCAATTTCATGTCTTGAATTGGTGTGGGATCTTTAATACTTGACGATTGAGCTAAGTCTTGGGCTTAGGTTCTTTCAAGGTGTGACATCTTGAATTTCAATCAATCTAGGGATATATGAAATTGTTATTTTATCAATGCTCTGTTAGTTACATTTACTCTGAGCCAGCCCCTCACGAGTTAACTAACTAGTCGAAAAGACAATTAAGGATCGATACGCATACCACTAGTGAATTCAATCAGGGATAGGCTACTTGACCATAAGGATCAAAGGGGGGATGATATCATGTTGTTGCAGTCTTATTAACAAACGGAAATAAATCGATATGGCAGAAATATGAGGTCAGATTGCAGGTGATTCTACACGATTTCAATATTGACTACGAACAACGTTAAACCAATTTCCTTTTGGCTTTGTACTTAGCGTGAACAATTAACTCATGATTATATGACAATCGAGGATCGCCCTAATTTGAATAAGCATGATTGTGCATTAAAAAGTTATCAATCACTAGTCAAATGCGCGAGAATCCCTAAATGTCGCCCGATAGTTAGGTCGTACTAAAGTTATGATTTATTGATTTTAACCACGAATTCCAATCCGGTTTCGAGTATTGAACTTTCAAGAATGTTGAGACTAAAATATTGGACATTGCCTCATTGATTCTTGAATTTATCGGTAAGCCCAGAAATTATCGAAAAAGATTCAACGGGTCAAAAAATTTGGAACCAAGAGGAGATGGGCCAACCGTAGGCCCAATGGGCCTTGCACCTATTAGGAGCCGGCCACATGGGCCCCAATCTAGCCCAAGTGGGCCAATTAGGCCCACCAAGTCCAACTTCAAGCCTTTGAGCCCAATTGCATTTTCTAGCCCGTTTTTCATTCTTTTGAGCCCAAACCAATTCTATTCAAGCCCGTATAAAATCTTGGCCCATATATGCATATAGTACGGTATACTATACTTGGGGAAAATAAAAAAATGTTCTTCTTGCATCTATGGTTGGAGGACAAAGAGAGAGAAAGTCAAAAAGGGGAAATGATGAAAAGCAAGGGAAATTAGACTTAGCTTTTTGCTCTCTCTCTCTCTCTCTCTCTCTCTCCCTCCCCAATGTGCAGCCCACACTCTCACATTTCTCTCTCCCTCTCTCTCTTTCTCTCTCCTCCTCCCCTATCCTCCACATTTCATTTCCTTCTTCCTCTTCTCTTTCTCTTGTTTCTTTTTTGTTTTTGTTCCAAAATAGCAATGTGTTGTTGTTGCCCCCCCCAAACCAACCACCATCTTGCACCATGGCCATGCGCCATCACCATCCGCAAGCTGCCGTCCACCACCGAGGAGCTACACCACCCATCCGCGAGCTGTCCGCCCGCCATTCTCATCGAATCAAAAACCTCATCCGTTGAGACCCATTTTTGTCGAGCACCCCTCAACGTTTTGGACATTGCCATACGTAGCCCTTGCCACCGCCATTGCACCTGTGTCATTGAAATTGTCGTCGGGTGAGTTTATGCCCTTGCCACCGCCATTGCACCTGTGTCATTGAAGGAAGCCTTCTTTAGAGTTCCAAGTAGGCGACCATGTATTTTACCAAGTATATCACGTTTTGGTAGGAAAGGAAAGCTGAGCCCAAGATATATATGTATATTTCGAGGACGAAATGTTTTTTAATGGGAGAAGAGTTGTAACATCCTATGTTTCGGACCATGAGAATGGGACTACTAAGTTAGAACATTCAAGATGGGGATCGACTTCAAACAAGGGTACTATGCCTTGCTTCGAGCCTAGGTGCGAAGGTAGTGTGCCTTGCAACGTGCCTATGGGTGAGGACACCATGCCCAAACCCAAGCCAAGGCACCAGAGCCCTGTGCCTTATCTTGTGCCTATGCACAAAGGCATTGTGCCTTGCACAGGGCGATGGATCGACAGCTCAACCATGGGGGTTGGTTGAGGAATAATTATGCACTACCACAAATCTAGGGATGATCATGGATTGGTTTCGCATGGGCATGTGTTGTTCGCAAGTGATTTTGTATGGGCATGTACCAACTATAAATGATCATGAATTGATTCCAATTGACCATAGATTGATACTAGATCAACTGGTTCCACAAAATCATATGAAAACCAAAGGTCAACCATGGATAAGCCAAGAATAAGCTAAAAGTTGACAGAACTGGCCTCATGCGAGGCACAAGACTAGCTAGGCCATGCCAGGTGCCAACACAAGCCAGCCTAAGGCCTAATTTGCTAGGACCCACTCGAGAGGCATGGATTTGATTAGTACTAACGGTATGGGCCACGACCAACCTTATGCAAACATTAGATGACCACACGCAAGTTTGAACGATCCACCGACTTAGTCTCACTCGATAGGATGAGTTGTATTAGACCTCATCTGCTCATGAACTAGTCACAAACCTTGATTAGGATAGGATCGTCAATCGTGGAGGAATATGAGAAACTTCCATCCAACAAGATGGTGCATTGGTTTAGTTTCTCCTTATGAATACCTTAAGTTTTGAAAGTTAGCCAATTAAAGAGCAAGTCAACCCCAGGTCTTCTTAGAATAAGGTAAGTCAACCTCTAGTCTTTCTTATCTTTTAGAAGATGAAGTCTACCCCAAGTCAAGCCTCTTAAGGATAAGGCTTCTAGAAAAGGACAAGTCTACCAAGTCAAAATAAGGCTACATACCCAAGCTTTCTTGAAAACAAGTCTACTCTAAGTCAATGAGCAAAAATCCAAGACTATTGATGTAAGAAGCTAACTCACACCCAAAGGACTTATTGGAAGATAGGTTTTCCATGGTAAAAGAGCCCCTGACCAATTCGAAACAAAAATAAATAGGAACATAGTTCCAATAAAAGGAACCCATGGACCATATTCTTCTCCAATCTGAGTTTTGCTAACGTCTCGAATGAATTCAAGGACATATTCGAAGAAATTCTGACTGTCATTCGGAATGGTTTGTGGATTCCGAACAGCTATACTGGCGGAACCTAATAAGATAGCAATTACAACCCAAGAAGTAATAAGGACTTGGCCATGGACTTGAAAACCTCCTATTTGCCAATAGAAATGTTGGCCTACTTCCACACCCGATATATCGTATAACCCTTTTAGTGTGTCTTGAATTTCTCTTGGAGTCTAGCCATTTAATTCAAGCTTAGGATTATCATTAGTCTAAGTTGAGTCTTGGAAGAGGATAAACATTAGTACAAGGAAGAGAAAGACATGCCTAAGGAGGGGAACAACTTCAAAAACAAGTTGTCTTGCAAGACAAGCTTATTTTCCCTAGTTTTGGAAGTTAACCCATAAATTCAAGAGATGAGCCATAGACTTATGCGTCTATCTAGGGACCTAGGTTATAATTATCCTATCTTTGAGACTTCCAATATTTTTGGCTCTTAAGAATGCTTCTTGAAACCAAGACAAATGAAAAGACTCTAGAATGTAGAGGAAACTTAGAGAGCAAGTTAATATTTTAAACACATCCAAAACCAATGATTGCAAGAAGAGTTTTTAGGAGGGTCTAGAAGCCCAAACTTGAAGATCAAGTCTTGACTTAAAGCTTGGAGAGCAAGTTAGTTAATGAAGATTCTAGAGAACCAAACTTGAAGAACAAGTTAGTAGTTGAAGTTGGGATGGCCTATGAATAGAGATATCCTTCTCTCATTTCTTCACCCCATCTTCTTTCTCCCACTCTCCCTCTCATGCCCTCACTCTCTCACCACCACCCTCACCGCCACCCTCTTTCCTCTATCAGCTGCCCAGTCTCCACCTATGCTTTCTCTTAGCGCGCCTTGCCTTGCCCAGTCTTGCCCACACCGGTTGTCTCATCGCTCGACAACCCACCGACCACCACTCTCAATGTAAGGTAAGTAAGATTCCTAATTCTTGGCTAGGGCAATAATCTACATCATCGAGTTTAGTTGTACGTTTACCTCTATACATTCATGAGAATTAATTTTGTATGGTTCGCTTATGTGTTGATGATATTCATAACTATGATCACACCTCGAGTCATAGGCAAGTCTCATTAGAGTTTGGATTGGTGCAAAGGTGAGACATGATGAACCTCACTTGGCTTTGGGTCAATATTGAGGCTATCGATCTGAGTCTTGCTTGGTGTTTAGTCAGCGTCTAAGCGAGTCGATTTGGGGCCATGAACCTTGTACCATGCACAGCATATTATACCATTTTGGTATTGTGAGTGGATTCCCTAACACTTGGATGGGACGGTGTTTTACGAAGTCCAAACATGGTTTCGAGGGTTGTTAGTGCTTGAGACAGTCTTGTTTGTGTTTGCTTGCAATTTTTGTGTAATATTCATAAGTTCCCTTGTGTATGGTTAGCTTTTGTATCATTGTTGAGAGTTGAGCACATCCCGAGTCTCCAACCTTGATTCATGCCAGCATGAATATATAGCTTGACTTCGGTAAGTCACAACATACACCTATTTATGTGTTATGCCCCGATCTTTGAGCATGCAACAATCACTTTTTTTTACTTTGGTCATTTGAATGTGATGTTCCAAGATGCATCGCTAATCTAACCATTTTATCTTTCAATTAAATGCATGCGGAAGCAAACCTAACCACCTAGTTAAACACAACAACAGGGATAATAGAAAACATAGTAACAAACACATTCAAAACATGACTTTTATTTATTTACTGATTAACCCCAAGAAGTTAATATATACTAGGCCCTTAGATGGACGACATCCTAATGAACCATCAAAAAGATATAGGGGCTAAGGTTAATATACTCCTTCTAACGTGAAGGCCACTCAAAAGAAATACATCTCACGCCCATCACCAACTGTGATCTAGGAGGAGTCTTAAGGTCGGATTCTTTGTCCGGGTTACTCTTCGAATTCTCAATGGCACTTGAATGATATCAATCAAATCCCATATCTCCTCATGAGGACCCTTGCCTAGTGGTTCGTCAAAACCTCTCAATAGACTAAAGATTTCATTCTCATACTAGATAAAGCACACCTTAAAACAGTAGGGTACTAGATGCATCAGCACTTCATCTACCTAGATGGTCGTGATGTGATGCTTGTACACCTACTCAAAATTTGTAATAGGGTGTGAGGTTATCTCGAGGTCATGGTTAATGAGGACCCCAAACCTCACATGTCATTTCTTCATTCTAAGGGCTTGAAAAGTATTCAACAACAACGAGTGAAATAAAATCTCAGTAAGTTAAAAACCTAAGACTCGTTTAGGATGTTAATTCATCTTGGGTGCAACATCTACATGCAGCAATATATTGATGATAGATCAATAGCAAAGTAGCCCCTACTTTGCTTTAACTATAAACATGAGCAGTCATTTTAACCTTATAATAACCAACAAAGCCATCCATTATCTTGTAGGCATTCTTACTTCACCTTGACACATACTCCGCATAATACTAATTATCATATGTACCATAAATAATGCATTTGGCATCAATTATAATCAAAACACTTAACATAATTTTTCATGCACAATGTATTCACACATATTCTAATTATTATGACCACTCGAGGCCATGGCCAACTCAAGAGTTGGCGGTTTTCCGGCATGACCAAGCATCGTCCTAGACCCCACCAAAGATAGCATTCTATAAGGAACATCGATTCGGCCTCAATCGTGACTCAGCATTTGGACCTTTGCCAAGCATTTGATAAAATTTGGGTATTGTCCCCAAATCCCCGTTGAATAACAAGTTCCTTTAAGTGACTACACGAGCACATCAACCACTCACGCCAATTTCATTTTTCCTCAATTTGCCAAAGCAAACATGGTTAGTGCTCATAAAACAATCCATTGCAAATTTCACTCATAAAAATGCAATAATATAATCACACGTGATCACTTGCGCAATATTAAACCATCAAACTTTGCATGCTTCCATTTTAAACCATTCTTGCCCAATTCAACATATAAAACATAGCATTCAACCACAATACCTCGTAAATTACTAATTATATGTCCATGAAACCTTTCTTTAAAATATCAACCTTATTCTTCTCATTAGGCAATTCATTTCACATGGCATACATGCTCTAAACATCATGAAACATGCAAAGAATTACCACATAACTCAATTATAAAACACTTACAATGGCCACTTATCACCCACCAACAATAGCTTATCGTCTCACCCATGATAACTTATCAGTCGTCTAACGATAGATTATCGCCTATTTAGCAATAGTTTATCACCTATTTTTCAATTGTTTATCACATCTTTGGTGATAGCTTATCACTTAATTAATGATAGCTTATCATTTTTTTCTTGATAGTTTATCACTTTCCTTGATAACCAATCACTTCTACTTATCACCTATCATGATAACCAATTCATTTTACTTATCATTTATCACAATAGCTTATCAACTATATCATCCTTAATTAGCACTATCCATAATTAACCCTAATCTAATGCCATCTATAAATGTAATTAACACCCTCATCAAATATTAGGAGAACTCAGCATTTAATGGCAGTTACGACATGAACAGTGAGTGGAGATGATGAACGGCGACAACTCAACTTGAAAGTGACAAGGCGAGCAACAACAGTGAAGGGGGCTTAAGGTGCCGATGGTGTCTATGAAAAGGAGGGAGAGAGGTGGTGTCAATGGCAGGTTAGCACGGGCAACAACAGAGATGAAGTAATGAACAGCTTAGCATGAGCAACTAGGCACGGCGGCAATGGGATGGTAGTGGTGGTGTTGCTCAACCAAAAAAGAAAGATGGAGAGGGAGGCCTCACAAAGGGGAAGAGAGAAGGTAGAGAGTGAGAGACTTGAGAGAAATGAGAGACAAGAGGGGGACTTGAGGGATTTTTTTTCTTGAAATCTTAGATCTTCATCATTTCCTTTAATAAATGCCAAGCCACCAAATCTACCTTAAATCCTCTCATCCTTGAATTCTTGTTCTTGTCTTCTTCTCCATAAATGCCATAGTCTTCTAGATGGGGCATTTTGGTTATTTCACAACCCCAGCATAAAATTCCAATGTTGCCCTTAGGCCCAATTGCTTGAAATGGCCTTGGATGGGCCCACTTGGCCAACTATGGTGGGCATGAGGCCAATGGGCCTTCACTTGGCCCAGCTCCTTCATGGGCTTTCAATTCTCATCCCATTAATACCTGTCCAAAAATTAATGCTAATCGATAAAAAGGTAGATTAATGAGGCGACGTCCAAAAGGTTGGTCTTGAAATTATTGAAAGTTCGATACCCTAAATCAGATTAAAATTCATGATTGAAATCGATCAAATGCAACTTTACTACAACCTAAACTATCAGGTGGCTTTTAGGGATTTTCATACATTTGACCCATGGTTGATAAATTTTCAATCTACATTTATGCATCTTCAAATCATGAGTGACCCTTAGATGTTATGTAATCGTGAAAGATGAATTGCTCACCTTGAGTCCAAAACCAAAAAGTAAACCAATTTAGCATCGTTCACAGTTAGTATAGAAATCATGTGGAATCATGCGCAATTTGACCACATATCTCTATCGAATGATTTATTTCCATTTGCTAATTGACTTCCAAGTATTGTCCCTCTTTGAATTTTCTAGTCGTGTGCATTTTAATCCTCAATGGCATTTTCCAATAAGTTAGTTAACTCATTAGTAATCAGTTTAGAAAAAATGAAACTAATAGTGCATTGATAAAATAATCATTTTACATATTCCAAGAATGGTCAAAATTCAAGATATTATATAATGCACATTCACAGGCATTATATGCCAGCCAACTAAGAGAAAAGACAATAAACCGATTTGTGTGATGTACCTTGTATAATCACTAAAGGAAAGATGTGCCCGTGGCCATATAGCATTGGTGGTGATGCCTCGCTCATTGAATGGGATGTCCCGGTTGAGCTAGAATGCTTGAGTTGAGCCTAGATGGCTTAGGTAAGCTAATCTCAGGATGCTCTAGTTGAGCCAGAATGCTTAGCATAAAGTTGCAGTTAAGCCGAGATGCCTTGGTTGAGCCAAGATGACAGTAAATGAATCTTTTATATGTGTTGGTATGTGTATATGTGTATGTGTTTATTGATAAGTTGAAAGTAAGTATGCATTGAAAGTGTGTTGGAGTGGATACGTGTATATAGTAAAGGTGTAGTAATGAAATTACTATTGGTTTGCCATCGACACTATGTTGCGAATGTCGTATCTATTAGATTTGATGATGAGACGTTTTCCTTTATTCTTAGAGTCCAGGCCAAGTTAGAGGAAATAAAACTTCCCTAGCCTTTTTTTAGAAAGAAATATATAATGGAAGTAGACACAAAATGACTAGAAAAGGACTTGTAAATTATGCCGACACATAATGTAGCAATAGTGTGTTTTGTTGTTGTGTTTCCCTCATTTCCAGTTGCTATTCTATGTGAGAATTTGTTTGTACACATTTCTGCATGTGTTTATGAACAAGATAAAAGAAATGGGACAACGATGAGCCTAGGACATCACAACGAAAATAACCTCCAATGGCCATGACCTTGGGACAGGATCTCACAATCATGTCGTGACAACCTTGGTCACTTTTTATACTCCTCCACTTCTAATCTAGTTGTTGAATAGTCTTCAAATGATGATTTTTCCTTCTACCAATTGGATAGATCTGTATCAAGAAGATTGAAAAGTTGGTTGAGTGAAAAAATTTAAATCTCCATTCCTTCTAGTTGCTTATACAATCAAAGTCTTAGTTTCCAAAAGTAGAGGTCTCCAATTTAGGAAAGTAACATGTCTTGAAATTGATTGCCAACCAATTAAGGTGTTTTGCATTACAATGTTCATTGCAAAACAATCTTTAAGATTGAGAGTCAATCAAGTCTTTCGAAGTATGAAATCCAAGGCAAATCACTAAACGTTGCTATATATATAATTTTCTGAATCTGAATAAGCTTCTCAATCAAATGAATTGTCTGAATCTGAATATTCCTGAGTTTGAAGAGAATTTGCATACAATCTAAATATGCTAGACATCTTCAACATTCTAGTGTAAGTTTTGTTAATATCCTCATGTTACTTTTGTGATATCCATTAATGACATGATATTCAGATAGACTTAGATTTGAATCTAAGTAAGATCGAGATAGCTTGTGGACTTTACTTCGCAGAACAAATTCATGAATCAAGGATACTTAATACATTTGTCAGACTCATGGATAGTGTCAACTTCAAAAAAAAAAAATTGACACATAAATTTTGACAATCCAATTAGTTGTTTATTGCATCTAAAAATTAGAGATCGATCCTGACCTTTAAATAAAAATATTAGTTAAATTGCATATAGTTATTAGGAGCATAGTTCAATTAATTGCATTTGATCAAACTGGCAGTGAATGGACTTGAATTAATAGCTTTGAACTTAATGAAATTGGACTATGCCCCTGGGGTTAAGAGAGTTCGACCAAGCCCATGGACAGGAATCACGATGTGCTTTGCACGGGATGTTTGAAGCTCAGGTGTAATCAAGAGGATGTTGCATTATTAAACTTGGAAATTGTATGGACTTTTTTTATTGATTTCCTCGATATGAGACAATGAAAAGGAAAGAAATATTTTGTTTAAAGAAAATTAAGCAGGAGCAACATGATTCCACGTGAATGGCTTGTCCACAGAAGACATATGTTTAGCGATTGAAAATTCTGTCAAGCCATCCAAAGATTGACCGAATATCTCTGCTAAAAAAAAGGAAAGAAAATATGCAGTAGTTAAAAGGTAAGAGTCGGTGAGTGGACTATTAAATAGTGGCGATGGGATTTCTCGGTGGGGGGATTCACAATTGAAAATACAAGGCCACACGTTTAGAGAAACCTTGGAGAGAGTTCGGCCGAGCCCCCTTGGCTGCGCTCCGACGGAGCTGCCGCACCACCACGATCAGTCCTAGCCTCTTGAAGGCATCCCTGCTCCAGCTGTACCCGTGAGGACGTCGTTGCTTTTTCCCAGCCAGTACTGCTTATTCCTGCTGCCAGATCTAGTCGAAGATCCCCTACCGAGACCTCCCCTGCACTGACGCGACGCTGCTCTGCTCTGGCCTCCTTTTGACGTAGCTGCTGCTTCCTGACAGTGATCCTTGCTGAGCCGTCAGGTGACGCCTACAAGCGTCTCCGAGAGCATCAGTTGCCTCCAATGGCCATAAGTCAAGAGGAGAGGAAGATTGAAGGCAACACGATTATAGAGAGCCAAGTGGTGGAGGTGTGGTCAGAAAAAAGAGGGACTTTGACCACCGATTGATAAGAAAGACTTCTTCGCGTAGCAAACAGGTGGATTTGAGGAAGAGAAAGAAGCCCCGTTCCCGCCAATTCGCAATCTCTTGCCAAACAAAGAAAGGATTTCTGGTGAGCAGTGAGCACTACAGTCCAAGCTCCCAGCTGTCCTTCCCATGCTTCATCAAATTTTTGCAAGTGTTTCGCCGGTTTTGATTCCCACGAAAATCTTCCACCAAACGGTACATTTTGATTTTATTAGAGGAGAGTTAGGTTCTATGCTGAATCCAAACAGAGGATGAAATAAGCATAGATATTATTTCCAATCCAATATGTATCTTACACCTCTAATATCTATGTCTAGAGATGACTTGAGCTTGATAACCTACATTCTCTACCACAAATTAAGTCGGAATCTAATCAATGACATAGCTTAATGCTTAATGTGAATATTGAAAGTAACTTGGAGGCTAACAACTATATCGGAATTTAATGAACATCACCTAGTACTCAACTTGTTGTAACTTAGAACTTCGAACTCAAACTATGTCGAAATTTCATCAATGACATAGCCTTCTTAGGTGCAATGCTGGAATCTAATGAACAACAATACCTCTAGATAGGAAACACAACACTAGAATCTAATCGACTACATTGAGTTTGTGGTACAACATGGCAATCTAACTAATGATGTTAGATTGGAGATAGATACACATCGGAATTTAATCATCGACAAGGATCTGGAAACTACAGTAAAAGAGACTATCGGGGGATCTCTTGCTAGATGGATTGCAGTATTTATAGTCACCTAATAACTACCTTCCTTGAAAGTCACTTGTCACGTCCTTAGCCTTCTTCCTTGACCGCCTTATCCATATGTGACCATTTCCTGACTTATCAACAATGCCTCATAATACTTGCAAGCAATAATCGGTCCTATAATCTTGCGCGCACTTCTACCATTAATGTTCCTACTTGAATTCTTCCTTGAATTTCTTATCTCCAATGACATTTCCCGACCTTGACACGTGGCAATCAGCTATGTACTCATCAAATCATGCATCTCTATTTGAGGCCCGTCAACACCAACCACAAAAGTCTTCAAAATCTTGGTTACTTTCAGCCTATATAGGTTGGATCATTACTACTTATTACCATCATGACCAACACGTGACAGAAGGGCAATTTTGGGTGTCAACGGCAAGTTTGCCATAAAGTCATCG
Source organism: Corymbia maculata (assembly GCA_014182735.1). Lineage (NCBI taxonomy): Eukaryota > Viridiplantae > Streptophyta > Magnoliopsida > Myrtales > Myrtaceae > Corymbia > Corymbia maculata. The sequence continues at coordinate 22,966,686 of CM024688.1, read as the reverse complement.
CTTGGACTAGCAAGTTCTAATCTTTTCTGGTGATCCTACTGCAACTTGGCATTAATCTATCAAATTCTATTATCATACATCATCGCTCTCCCCCATGCTGTAACCACCACACACCTCCGTTGTGAATCACCAAGATCCACTGGGCTTTACATCATCACCATCGTTGAGAAACTTGTCATTGTGAATTGTCCCGTCATCGTCATCTCAAGCCAATTTTATTGAGTTTGTTAGAATATTTAAATAATAAACAACACATTCATCTAATAATTTAAGCTTTTAGAATAGTTGTCAGTGATCCCACAAAATTTAACGTGATATCAAATTAGAAAGCCCTGAGTTCAAATATTACCAGGCCCCATTTGTCTCCCTAATTAAATTTTCATGCTTAGTACTGGCAAAAAACTAGATTAAGCATGAGAGAGAATGTGTTAAAATATTTAAATAATAAATCACATATTTATCTAGCAGCTTAAACTTTTTGAACAATTAGCTGTGGTCCTACAAAATCTCATGGAATTCAAATTCACAATATTTCTAATAAGATATGGATTTTGTCTATCTTGATTTTCAAATATTTTATTGCCTTATTTGAGATGCTAGCAATGTTGATTGGACTTTATTTGCAAGTTTTCGAGTAGCCTTAAAAATTAGGATTATGTACTAATTTAACAATGTACACATGGACGGTAGTTGATCTCAACACGATACGATTCCTACTGCAAGGAAAATGGTCCATGAATAATAATTGCTTAGATATATTTGTCGATTTTCCAAATTCAAACTAGAAAGTTTTTCATCCTATCCATAACTACTTAGATATGGTCATTGATTTATCTTGTTTCCAAATTTAAATGGATTGGATATTCTTTGCGGATTGCATGGACTCATTTGCTGATGGGTGTTTGTCTTTTATTGGATTGTGTTTTTTTTTTTTTTTGATAATGGTAAGTAGTATTGACTTTTCAAACTAGCAAACTGTACACAAGAGGAGAAAACGGTACCAACCTTCACTCAACGGGACAATATGTCACTGAAGTGAATGGGTACCAATTTCACCAAGGAAAAGAAAATACAAATAACAAGCTTAAAAGAACTAGGTGGCCACATCCGGACCTACACAGGGACATCACCAAAAATTCGAGGGTGGGTCCCCCAACATCGCTGCAACCTTCTGTTTCTTAGGGAATGTTCAACAGAATTGAAGGCCATTGCTTTGTCTTTGATTGCCTTAACTAAGTGTTGCTTCATAGCTAGAATGAAGAGATTGTTACCCCTGAAGAGACAATCATTTCTGGTTTTCCAGATCACATAACAAAGTGCCCCAAAGGACAATCTCAAGATATCATAGTAGAAGCCAACCCCCAAAAACGTGTTGATGGCCCATTGACAGTTATCCAACCAAGTGCTATTCCTCCAAGAAAGGTTGCACTTAGCCGCCCAAAAAGATGCAAGAGCATTGGAGATGTGGCACTCAAAAAATAGGTGGTCTATAGAATCAGGTCTAGTACTACAAAATACACAGAGGGAAGAGAGAATTCTACCATAAGACAAGAGGAGAACTTGTGTAGGAAGTCAATTGCGTAGAATGAGCCACAAGAGGAATTGGTGTCTAGGGGCAATGGCTTTGTTCCATACAAAATTTGACCAAAGTACCAGGGCTTTTATTGGATTGTTTTTTTTTTTTTTTGGTAAGGGCTTTTATTGGATTGTTTCTACCAAAGAAATCCAAAAAAAGATTAGGTAGAATTTGAATTGATATTTGTCGATAATGTTGCATGCTTAGTGTATATCTTGATCATTTTCCTTAAATAGATTAGGAGGATTAGAATTATATTCTAATTTTCATTGGGGTTTAACGTAGATTACTTCCTAATTCGAGTTAGATATCTTTTTAATCTTGATAATTAATTTAGTAATTTTTTATTTCGAATTTCCATAAAAAATACCAAAAAATATGCCTTGCATGTCATTTAGATAATCATATGCCTTAGGTTAATTTAGTTAACGCATGTCATGTAGCCTGCATGTTAATACAAATTGCATTATGTATAGATTGCATGTTAAGTTAGTTAATTAACCTCAAGTGTCATATTTTTTTTTTTGGTCGAAAATTTGTAAATTTCATTACTAAGGAGGGATATTAGATACATCTGAGCATAGAATTTCTAAGAGACTTGAGGGGGGGTGTTGGGTCCAATTTACCGGTAACGTTTTGTTTCGTTGGGCCTTGGCGGCCCAATCCGCTGCTCTATTTGCATCTCTTTTGCAATGGGTGACTTTGATGGGCCTTATATTTGCAAGGAGGGCCTGGGCTTCTCTGATGTGGGCCTGTATTTCCCAAGAGAACAATTCTTCAGCGACGCACGCATGCTTTTGGGGAGTTGCGCGATCTCGCTAACTTGCTTATCGCTTGAGCAAGTTCTAAGTGGTCGGTCTCCACTTCCCAGCTTAGGGTTTCAACTTCTCCCCTGCTTTTTTCCGACAGCCACCGTAGAGCTTGAAGGAGAGCCTCCGCTTCTACTTGGAGTGATGATTCGACCGCAACAGTTCGTGCGAAGCCAGCGATTGTCCATCCGCTGTGGTCTCTGCATAATCCAGCTACTGCACCATCCTCGCTTTCTGGGCAAAACGACCCATCAACGTTCCACTTGTGAGATCCACGATCGAGGGGTTTCCACTTGACAATTTCTTCCTGTATTTTGGTTGTTTTGCTGTTTGTTCGGACCACCCATGAGCTGATATTTCGATGTTGTGTTATTGCAGAGTCGATGAGCTGATCCAGCTGGGTTCGCTGTCCGTGGAAGATGACCGAGTTCCTGCCTTTCCAGATCTGCCATAGAAGCTGAATTAGGAGCTCAAACGGTACCTTCTCATGCTTAAATTTGTCGATCCAATCCTCAATTCGGGTGATTTGTTGCTGATTTATGTCTATGTTGATGTCTGGGTGTTGCCATACTTGTGCTGACCATGGACAAAGGAGAAACAAATGCTCACTAGTTTCGGGTTTGCTCTGGCACATGGCACACTGATTATAAGGTATAATGTTTCGTTTTTGAAGGTTCTCCCTTGTTGGTAAGGCATTATGACATAATTGCCATAGAAAGTGTCTTAGTTTCGGCTGTGTTTGAGTGTTCCATATGCGCCGCCATAATGTGTGTGGGGCCTGGTAAGAGGAAGAGGCATGATGTTGTGTTGGGCTGCTGTGTTTAGGGAGTGTGCTCTAGTATGCACTTCGGACTGTGTATTTGCTTGTCTTAGTATGCGTCCATACCATATAATCTGCTGCCCTGTGTCTGTTTAATGGAATGGAGAGTATTTCTGAGGCTGCGTCCTGGTCAACTAGGTTCCTAATTTTATCTTCTTGCCATGTCATATGCTCCACATCAATCAGCTCCGACACCATTGTTGGATCCTCTCTATTAGCTGGGCTATGAATTATTTCTCTAGGTAGCCATTCATCCTCACGAATTTTTACTTTCTCGCCATTTCCAATAGTCTATCTAAGCGAAGGTAGGATAGTATCCCTTCCTTTCAATATACTAAGCCATCCCCATGAGGGGCTACTCCCTTTTCTAGCCTATTTGAGATTTCCGTTTGGATAGTAAAGCCCTCGAAACACCTGACTCCAGAGGGTATCTAGTTGTGTAAGCAATCTCCAAGCTTGCTTGCCCAACATAGCTTCATTAAAGCTTATGAGGTCTCGAAATCCTAGTCCCCCCACTGCTTTTCTCTCTTTTAACAAATCTCATCGCTTCCAATGGACTCCTTTGTGCTGGTCGTTCGTTTTCCACCAAAAATCAGCAATTTTCCTTTCAATGGCCCGACATATGGAGAGCGGTAGTTTATAAACTGACATGACGTACTGCGGTATCGCTTGTACTACTCATTTTATCAACACTTCTTTCCCTGCCCTTGACATCAGGTTTTCTTTCCAGCCCTCTAGTTTTTTATTCACTCTAGCCGTGATCCAAGCAAACATCTCATTTTTTGACCTCCCCCATTCCGAGGGGATACCCAGGTATTTCCCTGATTTTTCAAGTTCTACAACTCTCATTTCATGTGTCAAATTTTGCTTCAAGGTGAATGGGCAATTCTTACTAAAAAACATTCCTAATTTATTAAGGTTGATAGTTTGCCCCGATGCATAGCAGTGTTGATTCAGGATAGCAGCAAAGTTCTGACACTCTGTGATTTTGCCATCCATAAAGAGGATAAGATCATCCGCAAACATTAGGTGGGACAGGGTAGGGCACATTTTGTTTAGGCGGATTCCTTTGATGCTGCTTTCTTCCACAGCTTTATGTAGTAGTTGGGATAGGGTATTTGCTACCATTATAAAGAGATAGGGGGATAGTGGGTCACCTTGGCGAATTCCTCTGGATGGAGTGAAATACTGTAGTAGTTGCCCATTGATTTTAACACTGTACAATACAGTAGATACACACTGCATAACCAACTTAACCCATACATCACTGAAACCCATCGTTGTCATGCATGCCTCTAGATAGTCCCACTCTACTCGGTCATAGGCCTTCTTCATATCCAGCTTTAGAATCGCCTGAAAGTTTCTCTTGCGCTTTCTTTTTCGTAGCTGGTGGAGCACTTCTTGTACCAAAAGTATGTTGTCTTGAATCAGCCTCCCTTTTACAAAAGCACTTTGTTCCATAGTTATTAGTTGGGGGAGGAATAGCTTTAATCTATTCGCCAATACCTTCGAGATGATCTTATAACTGAAGTTGCATAGGCTGATTGGGCAAAACTGATCCACCTGTTCTGGGCTTTGAACTTTTGGCACAAGGGTGATGATTGTCTTGTTCAATTCTGGATTTAAAGTGCCATCCCTCCAAAATTTTCTGATTTCAGTGTAAACATCTTGGCCGATTTCATTCCAGTGGTGTTGAAAGAAGAGCCCATTCAGCCCGTTCGGGCCTGGTGCTTTTAGTGCTCCTAGTTGAAAAGTAGCCTGCTTTATTTCTTCTAGTGTAACCTCCCTGATCAACTCTTGGTTCATTTCCTCTGTTACTAGACATGGTAACTAATCAAGTACCAGTTTGATGTCTCGGTTTCCCACTGAGGTATATAGCTCCTTAAAAAACATGTTTGCCATGTGCTTTATCTGATTTTGATCTCGTGTCCAGTCTCCTGTTGGGTTTTTCAGCATGTTGATACGGTTTCTCTGTCTTCGTTGCACTGTTATTACATGGAAAAACTTTGTATTTTTGTCCCCCCATTTCAGCCATTGGATACGAGATCTCATCCCCCAATAAATCTCCTCTTGGCACCATAGTCTCTCAATTTCATTTTTCAAATTTTGGGCCCTCTGTTTATCATAGTTCACTGCTGGGTCATTTACTAGCTGCTGTAATTCTCCCTTTAAAGCCTAGATGGTCTTGCGGGCATTTGAGAATGTTTTCTTACTCCACATATGAAGCTGTTTTGCAACCCTGTTTATTTTGTTGCTAAGATCCCCCCCCCCCCTCTGCAGACCATGATTCCTTCATTACGTGTTCGTATTCCTCATGTTCTATCCAATACTCTTCAAACTTAAAATCTCTCCTTCTTTTTTCCACCTAGGGATTTAAATCCAGCAGAAGAGGTCTATGATCTGAACCCACCGCCGGCAAAGCATATACCTCCACTTCAGGGTATGCTATTCTCCACTCTATGTTGCTGAGGACTCTATCCAGTTTTTCCTTTACATGCTCATCCCCTTCTCTATTATTTGTCCAAGTGAACGCACATCCCTTACTGTCAATATTCATTAGTCCACTGGAATCTAGAAAGTCTTGGAAAGCTTTCATTCTGTAGTTTTCAGCCATCCGTTTGCCCACTTTTTCCCATGCATACAGCACTTCATTAAAATCCCCAAAGCATACCCAGGGTCCATGGAATGGGAGTTGAGTTATAGATATATCAGCCCATAATTTCACTCTGTCGTGGAAATCCGTTGCAGCATGAACACATGATACTCTCATCATATTGTTAGTCTCCCTGTCGGTGCAAATTAAATGTATACAATGCATAGAGTTTGCCTTGATGGAAATTGTTACCTGTTCAGTCCAGAATATAGCTAAACCCCCCTACAATGCCTCTCGGATTTACTATAAAGATGTTCTGGAACTTTAACCTACGTTGTATCCTTTTACTAACCTCCTCCTTATTCTTAGTTTCCATTAAAAATAGGACAGCGGGCTTTTCTTGAGCCACCATGGCTCTAATGGCCTGGAATGTCAGGGGAGTGCCCAAACCCTGACAATTCCAGCTCACTAGCTTCATTTGTAGTTTGGTGGCTTATTAGGGCTAGCCACCAAAGCCCATCCTCTTGTTTCTTCCTCTGTAAGCACGGGTGTTTCTAGTAATTCAGTGTCATCAAACACTTGCTTACTCATCCCTTGTGGTGTATAGGGAGAATATCTCTTCAATTTTTTCTGAGCAACATGTTTTGTACCCTTTCCCCGTTTATCAGCAGTAGTCCTTTCCATAGAGTTGGTATTCTGTGAATATATTTCCCCTCCCCTTACAAGCTGTGATTCAGTAATGACTCCCCCTGTTGTTTTCCATTGCATGTCTTCTTGGACAATTTCCTTTCTCTTACCCTTATCCCTATTAAGTGGCTGGGCTGGACAGGCCTCCTGTTGAGTTTCATAGACAACCAACTCTCCCAGGTGTGTGGGTGTATCAAGGGGACTCATTTCCTCGAGTAGTTCTTCCATAGACTTCCCATAATAGACGTCTCAGAATGGATTGGACTCGTTTGCTTCCACCTTCAGCCATGATGCAAACATCATATCTTTTTTATTGAGCAATCTTTCTTCCTGGTATGTGATTTCCCCACAATTCTGAGCATAGTGTCTTAATTTACCACAGGAATAACAGAAGTGTGGAAGACGTTCATATCGAAAGTCCAGCCAAATTTTCTTGCCCTTATTACTAAAAAGTGCTCCTGGTTTGAGAGGTATGTTCAGAGTCATTTCTACTATTGCCTTCCCTATTTTATAGGGCATATACCCTTTCGCCTCTACCTTTACTTCAATTACTGGTCCAATATCCTCTGCTATATGTGCTATTACATCTTCCGATATCCATTCAGCAGGTAAACCGTGCATATGAACCCAGAAGCTACAGGTATCAAATTTATAGCAGGCTGGGGAAGTATTGGGTTGCCACGGTTTCAACAACAGGAGGTGGTTTGCAAAAGACCAAGGTCCCGCTATCTCTACTCGCTCTTTATCCGCTCCTGATGCAAATCGAACAACAAATATACCAGGGGTTAATAGGTCAATCTCAGCATTTTCAAGCTTCCATACCCTTTTCATAGTATTTTGGAAGGCTTGAAAGTTGATTTTAGGGTTCTGATATAGCTGCCCTATAAGAGTATTACGACATTCCCTTACCTTACTTGCCGAGATTACATCATCTACTGATGTGATTGTTTGTTGTGACCACAGTCTTCCTAATCTTTTGCACAGCATGGCTAATCTGATTTCCTCCTCTTCTTTGGACTCCATTACAGCTTGTGCAAGTGGTGATGGCTAAGCTGGTCCCGATCAATGGGCTGAGGAGAAGATTCGGGTGGGGGTATTTCCTGGGGGTTGGGTGTGCTAGTTGCGACTGGACATCAGGGGGTGGGATCTCCGATTTTCTAGGTTTGGTCGGTGGAGGGAGGAAGAAGGGGGGATCCGAGAGATAGTGTAGGCGGGGTTGGGTTAAGGGGGAATATGGGTATGGATTGTGGATGGGGTATTTTCCTCCATTGTTTGATTTGCAGAAACACAGCTGAAGAAATGTTAGGGTTTTTTGGATTTTATAAAGCTACCACAGGAGGTAGAGGGAGCTCTTCAGAGAGAAGAGAGAGAATCAGGGAATGGTGATCAGTGGGCACTTTCCAGTGTCATATTAAAATAGTTGCATATTAACCATTGTATGTCATTAGAATTAGGCCATTTAATTAAATCCCATGTCACGTATGGTAGTTTAATTATTGCATGTCATGTTAAAATAGACATACTTTGTACGTCATTACATTTAGATTTATTGCATTACATTTTAGTGTTAGTTTTCATATAAATGAAAACACTTAAAAAATGTTGATTGAATTGCGTGCTAATTGAAAATCATATTTAGGTTGTTGATGTGATTTTCTGACTAGATGCTTCCGTTGCTCTAAGGTAACTATTTCATTCATGTTCTTTGCTTCATTGGACGTTTCATTAATGGTTGTGCACCTATATGATCAACTCAAAGGTTTGGAGTAAATAAAAATTAATTCATGCTCTTTGCAACAAATTTTTTGAAATAAAAAAGAAAGATACTAAAAGGACGATAGAGTAATTTAGTGTATTAAAGTCCTCAAATCCATAATCTATGGTTTATAGGACTAAAGTAATTCTCCCTATGCTTTACTTGGATTTTTAATCAACCCACTAAGAAATAGAATTGTGGCAACTCCTAATAAAAATGATTTGCATGTTAAATATTTAAACCTCGAGCTACAAATTGGTACGGGCTTGGAAGAGTCCAAGATAAATTTAAACTCAGTAATCCATTAGTTAAATCCCATATGGTACACTTCGAGAAGGTCACGACAAAAATCCATTGGGAAGTTTTCTCAACACCACAGGCTTTAATTGAAGAAATAACAACAGTAAAGATAGATTGTAGAAGTAAAAATTCCAAAAAAAGAAAGTAAAAACAGAAGGGCACCTTAATCTAACCAGATACTACACAACTTTATCCCATAAGATGGATCCGTCGAACGGATCATTGGCCATGGCATCGGCATCGGCTTCAATCCTGCCTCCACGGTCAATGCTCCTTTATGATCCTGGCTTTCGGCTTGTCGTGTCCTCTCCAATATTAGCACTGATGGACGATTGCTCCATATTTAGTAAGGTTTGCGCACTTTGAATTGATGCGTGGTCCTTGTTGTATACTTATCATCTTTACGTTGGGCGAGTTAACGATGGAGCAGCATATCCATGCTTTAGCAGCTGGGTGTTTAAGCAGCTTTCAAACTTATTGTCATGACGTCGCATTCCTACTTTGAAATGGCCAAGAACAACCCTCTCATTCTTATTCTTGATTTCTTTTTGTCAAATCAAACCGACTAATTTGAATAATCCAAAACCTTATTTAAAATTGCATGCTTAAATCGTCCAAAGTAGCGGAGGAGATAGAGAGGTTTATCATCTCGCGCAAACAACACATAAGAGATGCTAAAGTACAAATTGAGTTGATGATGATGCTACAACTTACTTAACTCCACTCTACTCGAGGAAGGGAAGGAGACGAATAGACTTGTTATTTTTTTTTCTTCTTTTTTTTTCACCTCTTCAGAAATGATCACAACACTCATTTTTATATGGGCTCATAACATGACTCTTACTTTTAGATGGGTCATAAATTATCTACCTAGAACATTATTCCTGGGAATTTGCAAAACATTTAACTAGTAATAGAAACACAAAAGTAAATATTTATTTACAAACTAGTGACTAGATATAGAAACACGAATGGTCAAGTTGCATGCATGTAGGACATTTATGAATTTGGTATGATTACTAAGAGCTGCTTCAGAAGGGAAGTTGTCCGTTCCCTTCCTCAGAAAATCTTGAAGAGCATACCACCATGAGTGGCAAAGAAGGGAGCGAACACGAGCGACTCGACTACCAATAGCTGGATGAGGATGTTCAGTGGTGGGCCTGAAGTGTCCTTCTGTGGATTGCCTATGGCTTCTCCCCTTACGGCTGCACTGCGAAGCCTTGATTCTTCTGGAAGGGTCCTCGCATGCTCCGAAGCACCACCCTGAAAGCAAATTCAAGAAATTTAGGGAAAAAAATTTATAAAGTCATAACTCTTCTTAGCAGGTCACTGAACCACCACAGACGAGTAGTCTAAAAAAAACTAGCTTTCAAGCGGTTGGAGCATACCCTAATGTACTCTTTTGCATTGTCCCATGCTCCACCAGTGTAAGATGCCGAAGCCGCAATCTGTTTGAAACCAAGCGCAACAAATAATATTCATCAGGAAAATACCATAATCAAATGAGACAACCGATGTGAAACTCCAACAATCGTATGGTAAGAACATTAGTTAGCAGTTCACCAAGCTACTAAGGTTTTGTTCAACAATGCAGAGACTACAGTATCTTATCCCCGTTTAATAAGCATTCTATCAAAGAGATATACTTTGAGCAATGCAAACTACCAAAATTGATTGACATTGATTACTCTGGTAAACATTACCCAAACAACGGAAACGAGAGAGCCAGCCAAAACACCAGTCAGCGTCTCCACACCGAAGAAGGTCCCAACGATAAGTGGCACAAGCATGACAAGGGCACCAGTTGGAATCATCCCCCTGATAGCTGCATCAGCTGAAATTTCGATGCATCTAGCGTAGTCAGGGTCCTCAAAACCACCCTGGAGTGCTGAAATGTTCTGCTTGAAGACCTGCTGAACCATCTTCAATCCTGTACTTCCCACAATTTTCATGGTCATAGCAGAGAACCAGTAAGGAAGATTGGCACCCACGATCAAACCGATGAAGATCTTTGGTGTCAGGACATCTACAGGGGAAATTGCTGCACGACTCAAAAAGGCACCAAACAGAGCAAGAGACACCAGGGCAGCTGATCCGATGGCGAATCCCTTCATACCAGATTAAGAAACAAGAAAAGGTCCATCTAATATTAGATTTAAACAACAGGAAAGCAGAATTGGACACTAGGGCTAATATCGAGAATGATAGATGAAAGAGCAGCACGTCAAGGAAAGAAAGGTGATTTTAGCCAAACATCATGCCACACCAGCAGGAATTAAAAGGGCTTGTACAACAAATGTATTATTTAGTCATTTATGGTGAAAAAAGAAAATAATCGGACAATGTGCATAGATTCTGGATGAAATAAGAGTAATTTCATGGAAAGTTCCTTTGTGCGGACACCCTTTCATCTGCTATATCATAGATTATATCAAGATAAGCTACTAAAAGGGCAAAAGGACAATGTCCGATACGGTATGAATATGCAAGGATTGCCTGTACCTTTCCAATGGCAACAGCAGTACTGCCAGCAGCGTCAAGGGCATCAATTCTCTCACGAATTTCGTCACTTATGCCAGCCATTTTAGCAATACCTACAGCATTGTGGCTGATGGGACCGTAAGCATCTATGGCCAATCCAGTGGCAACAGTACTTAGCATCCCAATGGCAGCCACGGCAATTCCATATGTGGCAGCAAAACTGAAACTCACGAAAATGCTGATGGCAATGGCAAAAATTGGGACAACGACAGGGGCAAAGCAAAACACGTCCCTAGTTCCAGCACCATCTTTGACAAGGCTTCAGAGAAAAGGATCATTACATAATCAGCCCAAGGCCCTCAACAGTCGTAAAGATTCATATCATTCATTTACTTTGGAAATTTTAATACCAGTAGGGATTGTCGGTGTCATATTCAGGAACAAACCCACTAATTTGCCTAGCCCAAAGACCAACACCAACACACAAGAACAGCTGCCTGCAAGATCATATCCATAATTAGCAACTACATATGTTCAACGTATTGATCCCATCCTGCAAAAGTCTGCTGACGTTTAAAGCGTGTCACATGAACAATATTAGAAGAAAGCAGCCTTTAGGATCAGAAAGAGATAAGTATCATAAAAGAGGTTACCAGTTCTTCACAACTTTCTGTGACCCAAAGTTGTAAATTGTGAATGATGAGGGCAGAGCAATCCAGCTAACGAGAGCAATTCCGACAGTCATCAGAATTGTGGAAATAATAAGTTGCTTCTTCAATGCAGACTTGATTTCCTTCACTTCCTTGATTTTAAAGAAGTCAGCCGTAAAGAGAGTTGTGATCAAGCAAACAACGATACCCATAGAGCTGATAAGCAGGGGATAACACATAGCAGTGAAGTTGTGGTCGATTCCAAAAGAAGAGATGGAAGCAACGACAAGGGCAGCGCAGGATGATTCGGCGTGAGAGCCAAAAAGATCAGTCCCCATACCAGCAATATCCCCAACAATATCACCAACATTATTAGGAATCACCTGAATGATTAAGATCAAGCCCCTTTATGACTAAAAATTGATGATATACTTAGGAGATGAGCTACAGTAAGAGAGTACATACTGCTGGGTTTCGATAATCTTTTGGGATATTTGGCTCAATCGTTTCAACCAGATGAACACAAACATCAGCAGCCTTGGCATAAATTCCACCACCAGCTCTTCCAAAAAGAGCCATGGAAGATCCACCAAGACCATAACCGGTAATAGCCTCAAAAAGACCTTCCCAATCATTGCCATAGTACATCTTGAACAGCTTGATTGCAAGATAGAACACGAGGAGACTGATAGCAGCAAGAAGAAATCCCATAACCGCAGCAGACCTGAAAGCATCAATGAAAGTTCTTCCGATGCCATTTCTCTCTTCCAAGTCAGTCCTTGCGTTAGCATAGATTGCAATTTTCGTGCCAAGGAAACCGGAGAGGACTGATGTGAAAGCACCAAGTAGGAATGAAACAGTACTGAAAATGGCAGTGGCAAGTGCAGGCTTGCACGTGTTTGAAGGATCAAACTTGCAAGGCCGGCTTTGGGTGCTGAAGCTCTCAACAGAGCCAAGCAAGAGGAAGATTAGAATTGCAAAAGCAACCACGAAGAATCCAACATACCAGTACTCCGTGAACAGAAAAGCATTCACACCTGTTACGATCATAAGTGATAATTCAGCCCTCTCTGTCAAGCAAATCGAGCAACAAATCTAATTCTGGACATTATACATTATGTGTGACGAAATATGGTATAACTCAATTAAATCCATTTACGATATTCCATTGCCTGGTTTTGTTGAACCTAGTTCCAAGAAACCAGAAAGCCTAATCCAAAAGAGGAACTCAGAAGATGATATGGTTTATGCAACGATTCACCTTTGGCAAGGTGGACAGTGTTAAGTGTTAAATTGCACCGGTGGAAGAGTGACAGGAACATAATGAGGAGGAAAAGATGCGAAAAGGGGTGAAAGAAAGACGTACCCGCTTCTGCAAAATAATTAATGAAATAAAAAGAACTGAATATTCAGTTAATGGTCCAGACCCAAAACATTTTTGTAAACACATCTAAAACATTACTTTGAATTAAAGCATTACAAACAAAGAGTAAACTAGAAAAAGATTATGACCTACAAAAGTAAACAGTGGGTTAGAGCCAGAAATAAAACTGAGTATGGGAAAGCATCGGAACTAAAGTTCGAATTGAACTTAGATGTTAGAACTAGAAGAGAAGGGTGAACTGCTACTGGGGGAAAATGATTGGAATAAAAAAAAGAAATTAAAATAATCTAAACTTTTCATTAGAAATGATAATGCTCAGTTCGAAAGATTATTCAAATTAGAATGATGAGGAATAGGTATGAAACATTGTCACATATAAGGACTTTAGTATTAGGAGAAGCAAAAAATGTAACCCAAAAGAGAACCTTAGAGAAATATAAGCATAGTTCGTTACCTATATATTCTAGAGTAATTCTATAAAATTAGTTTTTAGTTACATGTATGACCACTCAAGGATGACCATCTTACCAAAATGAGAAATGTTCTGCATCGAATCACAATGTATGATGATAAGAAATACATTCAATGACGAAGTGAAAAAAATACTTTAGAAATGGAGGTCATATATCCTCAGCAATTCACCTTTCTAATACAATATGCTTCTACAAAAACCAATCACCAAAAAAAAATTACTATGCAAATTTTAATTCACTTGACGTTGTGTCTTTAGTTGCATATACCAAGCTTCCTTAAACTTAGGCTTCATTTGTGTTTTACAGAAAATTTAACATTTCTAGAAATTATTTTCCAAGAAGTCATTTTTAAAGAAAATTGAATTATTTACCAATATTTGGCTGGAATATGAAAATGAACCGGACATTATTCTCCACCATTTAGGAAGGAAAACTCATTTCTATATTTTTTGAAAAACATGCACTAGTCAAACGATATATATAAGGGCTAGACATGCTACATCTTCAAAATTTATTTTATTGAATTAAATTTTCATAAAAAAATACTTTTATAAATTGCATTATTTTCTTGTATGGAACTAGGCCTTGGGTGCTTAGGCCTTGAGCCCAGCCTTAGGGCACTTGGCCTCAGGCGCCAGGTGATCAACTAGCCACAAGGGACTTAGGCTCAATAGTCAAACTCTTGGGGACTTGGGCATGATCGACAAAGACCTAGGCCTCAATTCTAGGGTTTCGAGCTTGGCCTTGAGGGACCCAAGGCCCACTGCTGAGGACATGGACTCTCATTCAAGGACCCCAGCTCAAGCGTTGGCAACTAGGCCTTGGCCTAGAGGGATTTGGATCCGATCGTTGAGGTCCCTATCTCAAGAGCTAGGGTTACTCTCATCTAGCCACTATAAAGCCAAGCATGGTCATTAAGGACCTAGACTTGACCTCAATGGACTCGAACTCAAGTGTGGGAGCTAGATACCTAGACCTAGGTGATTTGTTATAAATCACAAATTAAAAGTTTTACTATATAATAAATGAGAACATGACTTGTAGCACTCTGTTGAAACTCTAAGTTTCATTAAAGTTCTTTGATGCCGCGTGACATGGCGCAAGTTTTTTCTTTAACGATAAAAGTTCAAGCCTTATCATTTTGAAAATTCTAAATATCAGAAAGTTTAGAAAATCTTTTCTACAATAATTCTTTTTTTTCGACAAGAGCGCACCCTTATCCTGTCATCAAATATAAGTCTTTTAAGGTACACAGTCCAACGTGACCCTGAGTTTGACTTATTCAAACCAATCCTTGAGCTGATGAAAATTAATTAATCTTTCAACATGTGATTAATCATAGGTTATCCTCAGACATTAATAAAATATACTTTTGAAACGGCTATGTTACAGACATTCTTGTCATGTCATGCCATAAAATAATAAAGTGCCTCCCGTCCCGAGGAAGCCTGCAGCAAAGTTGGTGAGCAAAGAGACGAAAAACGTTCACGTGCACAACGCGTGCATTTAGTTAATCCAAGCAAAGCGCGAACTCGGTGCGCATAAGACAAAAAAATTGTTAATGGCAAAAGCCAAAAGGACAATAGCTACACCAGTTAACGCTCTGCAAAGAACACGACAAAGACCACCAGCATCACTCCAACCATTTTCCTTAGAAGAGATCCGCATGAGTAAATATCATACTACCGTGCTCAGAAGTTACTCAAAGCTCTAGCAACTGTTACAAACCCTAAAAATGACTCGCGCCACAAGCAGCAGAATCTAATCATTTTGCTGAGCTATCATCAGATTACAAGACTCGAATTTGTTGTTATTGCTCAGGCAGGTGTGAGATTGACCCAAAAAAAAAATCTGTTAATGAACAGGGTGAGTGACACAGAGAAAGGAGGGGGTTGAACTATAACCTTTGTAAACCCAGAAAAAGAAAGACTCGTAAACCAGAAAATCAAATTTACTTCATTCTGTCTTCTGTTTTTCCTTTTTCTCTATCGGACAATGAAATGAGCTAAAAGCTTCGAGCTGTATTGGAAAAATTACCGAAAGATTTAAAATGTTTGAGAATGTACGACTATTTGGTGCAGCCAAAAGGAAAAGTTTCATAGAGCAGACAAGTTGCGAAGCTATAGGATCTGTATAAAGTCACCTTCAGAGACGGCCCTCTTTATCTCATCACACCTGGCCTCAAGGCTGTCGCTGTCGCGAGACTTGAGGAACCACCGCACCATGGAGTACGCAATCCCGATGACGGCGCAAACCAGGATTGCGATCTCTGTCGCAGGAGCTGAGAGCAATGCCATCCTTGCAGGAACTCTGGACTCCGTCACTGGAATCTCTGGACTCGACGCCTATATTGATTCACGCCTATCAAAGTGAGAGAGAGAAAGAGAGAGAGAGAGAGAGAGAGAGAGAGGAAGGAAATGGGGAGGGTGCTCGTCTATATGGGAAGTGGTGAGAGTCTCGTGAACTAGAAGGTCATGGTTAAGTGCATGCAACAGTAAAAGACCTAGGCCATTTGATGTCGTCCGTGGGATTTACAAGCGATCGACAGTTGTTTGAGAGGGGGAAAATCAGACAGTGGAAGCAATAGTGAGTATAATCTTATAGTGTATTTTTGACACATAATGTCTGAAGAGGAGTAATATGTTATTATTTCTCAATATTAACATAAATACTTTCTATCCGCATTGAGCTCGTTTGCACTTGGGCTAAAAGATTCGCGCTGTTTCCATTAGTTTTGTTCGATTGACAAATAAATTATTTATACTGACGAAAAAACCGAGCATAATCTAATACACGGAGCAACCTTTCATGTCAATAAGGTTGACGTGCTAGAATTGCTGTTTTTGCACTCACATATATTCTTGTCGTAATCGTTAGATTTTCAAGAAATTTACCATTAAGGACTCAAATCGATTTATTTGTAGTACAACAGGGACTAATTTTTTAGGTTTTCATCTTCTTCGATGGAGTTGATTTTTTTCCCTTATCAAGAGGGTTTTTCAAGCTCAAATCATGAAAAAGGCATTGGTGAGCAGAATTATTGCATGCAAGGAGAATGTTTTTAGGATTAATATCATGAAAAGTCTTATATTAGTAAGTATATGACAAATTTACTTTATATACAAATTTACCTTAAATTACGTTTTCGACCATCACAAACCCTCAAATGGGTACATGTGTAATAAATTTACGCTCCATAATTTTTGTTAAATTAGATTAATATCACGAAAAATCACAAACTAGTACACTTATAACAAATGAAGAATATAATCTCAAATTGGTACATCCTGTCAATTATTACATGTCATTCAATTCGGTAATTAGATAGTAAAATTTAACAGAAACTAACGAATGGTAAATTTATCATAAATATACCAGTTTTGAGTTTTTTGTGATTAAAATATTAGTTTTGAGTAAATTTATTATAAGCGTATCAATTTAGGGTTTTTATAATATTAAACTATACTTTCATATTATATTACTGTGTGAAAGCCTATCTGTATAGTGGTTTTTTATATTTATATTCTTTTTTTTTTTTTTTTTTTTGCGCCCCGCAGTGAGGATAATAACACGCGGATTAATAGCTGAAAAATCGTCAGCTTCGTCTTGAGGGGACAGAGATGAAGGATGGTGTCCACACGACTCGTCCCTCAATGCTGGTCTGGTGGTTATTCCACCGTTGGATATGCTCTCCATCGAACCGGTCGACTCGGAACTTTCGGCTCGCTTCTTTGAACATGTCCTCCGACCGCGAGACTTTATGCGTGGGTAATTGAATTCGGTGGATTTAAGCTCAAAGACCCACCGTTCTCACGAAGAACCTATCCACGTCAAAGGATGGGATGCGTTGAGCTCGCTCGCATCTTAATCATTTAAAAGTTTTTCACTATTGCATTTCACTTCACCCAAGACCCAACCCTTGACGGTGGACCTCCTCATCGAATAGTCTAAAACATGCCATTGCCCCAGCAATTTTGAGGTGACCAACAAATGAATCCAACTAGGTTATCGTGTCTGGCCAAAATCATTATACAGACTTGCCTATCGACAAAAAACATAATTGGTCCCAGTCAATTTGGGCCGAGTCCTATAATTATATGCGCTTGCTCAACTCATACCAAAAATGTGCTAGGACTAAGCCTGGCAAGGCCAGCTAATTACTTGCTCATGATCAAATTTACAATTCCTCTTTTAATTGCCATAACAAAAATCCTCCTTCACTCCCCTCTAGTCCCAACAAATGCATCGCCTAATTTTTTCGAGGTTAAAAGATAATGGTGTTCTTTGAGGGCATGTTTGTTTTGAATTAAGTGAGAGTAACTTTTCATATTCAAATTTCAAAAAAAAAAAACTTTGAAATAGTTATATGCAAATCTAAGTGTTAATATTTACGTGTTGCGAAAAATTCAATTAAATTAACTAAAGTTAAAAAAAAATGTATACATCATAAGATTTAAATTAAGTAAAGAGTAATAAGTAAAACTCTATTTAGGCATGCCAAATTTTTTGCAAACGATTAAATTAAATTATCTTACTTCTTTCTTAATTCAGCTGGAATCTTAAATTATGTAATTCTTTTCGTGTTAGTTATTCGATAAAATATACAAATGAAAATGCTGTCCTGGAATTCCAAGTTATTGCCACAACAATATTAATTAGATTAATTGGTGGTGTGGAATAAAAGGAGAGAAAAAAAAACTTCAAATCAAAAATAAAGATGGGAGACAGAGAGAGAGAGTCTAGCAAGGGTCTTCTTCACCACAGTGGTGGCCCGACCAGGACGCCTTACCCTTGATGTGCACCGGCCGCGCACCCTGTTGTAGCTTTCCTCTCCCTCTTCCTTCTCTGTTTTACTTATTCTGTTTTTTATTTTCAATTTTTTACTTTTTTTGTCACTTATGACGCTGGCATAGACTTAAGCAACCCCGACAGCAGTCTCACTTACTTTTTCAACTGAATTCAAATGTTAAGAAAGTGTTTACTGCTGGTGCTAACGCACATATCATGCTGCTCACGCGACTTTTCAAAAGATAATGACATCATTATAAATTTATACGACACTCACTTGACTATCACATTAATAATATTCACTTAAGTAGCTATTTTAGTGAATCACTATGTCCCTTTATACATTAAATTTTGATTGCAGCGTGGTTTTCTATAAGAAACTTAATTCCAACATAGATAATCTTAATTTTGGCTCTTTTGTTCCTCAAATTCATTTCAAAATGAGACCCTAAATTGTAGAGAGGAGATGCTCTTCCAAGAAGCTTGAGCGTGGAGAGCTTCAAACTTGAGATAAGTAGCGGAGAGAGTCTAGCTTACAAATAATAAAAGGGGGACGATCAAATTGGCTTCAATGAGGTTGACATGGTGACAAGTCTAATGGCGCAACACAGGTCTTGGGAGAACAATAACAATCCGAATAATATTGTATTAGCGGAACAAAACAATCTCCCATTTCAATTGGAAACAATATAGAGCTTTATAAATACTAAGCACGCAAACACAAGAGAATTTTTTATGTAGAAAACCTTCTCAGTGTGAGGTGATCAAAAACCATGGGAAAATAAAATCTACCCAAAAAAATCTTCACCATCGGTAAATTGGGTGAACAAAGTTCTTCTCTAACTAATACTAGGGGCACATAGCAGTAATAGGGGCGATCGGTTTCAGAGTGGATAGTAGCAATAGGGGTAAATTAGGTGAACAAAGTTCTTCTCTAACTAATACTAGGGATACATAACATCAATAGAGGTGATCGGTTCCAGAGTAGATAGACTCTCGATCTAGAACTTGGAATCTATTCTATTATAATAGGTTCCTAATTTTTGGGCCCTATAACCTACTTTATTTCCTTAGAACTAGTTTTGGACCTCACCTTGTTTTCCTGATCCGATTTTAGAGTCTACCCAAGAACCTTTTTTCCTTTTTGGTTCCTTTTCTTGGTTCATTTTTTACAGCAAGATCATATGAAACTATGAGTAACAAAAATCATTAAAAGTAAAAAATAAACAATGGGCATATCTATTCGTCAAAAATAATAGTCCAAAAAATGAATATGTAGTCATGTACAATTATAAACATATAAATTTTAAACACATAACATAAAAATATAAATTTTTATAAAACTCCATTTCCATCCATCCATAAAAATTTAGGGAAGTCGAAAGACTAATGAAAAGTTCCAAGGAAGGACAAAGAATAAATGAGTACTGAGGTTAGAATTTATGGGATGAATAAATTAGGGTATTAGCTTTTTAGCTTATAGAACTAGGTTCAAAACCGGTTTCAAAATAGTGTGGTCTAGTTCGGTTTACAATTGGGTATTCATTGAGAACCTATTCTTGGACTGATTGTAACTAATTTCAAAAATTTGGACCCTATTCCCAGACTTGTTCCCATGGGAATTAGTTCCTGGACCTATTTTTTGAGAGGTCTGGTTTGGTTCCAACATAGAATTAGTTTGATTGCATGCCCCTAAAGAGCAATAATATGAAGAATATTATTCTTGGCAATACACATAAATTTTACAATAGATCAAGGATAAATCTTACCAAAAAAACACAAGTTCGGTCCAACCCATGAAAATCTGATGTGAGGAGCAAGGAAAATCAAACCAATCAAATTTGAAGAATGTGTCACTAGTATGCTAATAAAATTTCAACTCAATCGAACCACCCACCAACATAAGTTCAATGAAAATCAAATACCACCATATTCTTAGATTTTTTACTCTATTTCTCTCTTGTTATTGCATTTCAATTAACATTATGTATAGTCACCACATAAAAGACAATAAAAAACCATATTTCTCCATATGGATTATCATATAGATTCAAGCCTATGAGCTTGCAATTCATTAGGCTTTTTTTATAGGGGAATGACCCAACCAATAAATCTCCCTCTCACGATGTTGTGGAGGGATTCACCATCCCTACTATCAATTAGCAATGTTCAAGCTTCTCCCTTAGTAGTGTCTTCATCGTCATATCAAAACCATTATGATCCATATGAATTTTCTCAAGTTCCAACAACTTCTCATTTAAAACATCCCATATCCAATGATATCTAATATCAATGTGTTTCAATCTAGAATAAAAAAAAATGAATTCTTACCAATATGAATCGCACTTTGATTGTCACAAAACAACATATACCTCTTCTACTTGAACCCAAGTTCTTCCAAGTACTTCTTCAGCCATGGTAACTCTTTACTAGCTTAGGACGCCATAATAAATTCGACTTTAGTTGTAGAAAGTACAACACACTTCTACAATCTTGACTTTTATGACACAGCCCTAGTGACAAGAGAATCAAATAACCAAAAGTAAATTTACGAGTATCAATATCTCCAGCCAAGTCTAAATTTTATATCAAACTAACTCAAGTTTCCCAATCCCGGAATTAAGCTTCAAACAAGAAGTTCCTCGAAGATACCTCATGATCTACTTTACTGCACTTCAATGCTCTTTACCTAGATTTGATAAATAATGACTAACAACCAATTGTATGCACCAAGTTTGATCATGTATGTAACATCCGCAATTCCAACTTTGAGAGGAATGGCTATAAGGTTTAGTGTGTCAATGGTAAGGATCGGCTATGAAAGATAAAATGCTTTCTTGTCAAAAAGGCAATTGAGGGTTGTAAAATTCACTCGACTAGAATACTCGACCATGAAAAAATAGTTCAACTACAAGAACCGATGCAGAATGACCTTATGCCATCATGGGTCAATTTGTGAAGGTTATGGATCGATTCGACGAAAGAATACATAGCTCAATTGTAGGTGATTCCACATGATCATCATACAAATCCTAAACAACCCTGAGCCAATTTAGCAAGACCACGTGCCCCAAGTTAATAATTTAATTCCACACGATTACATAACAACCAAGGATAATCGATGGGTCAACGAGACTCAAATATAGATTGATTTCCAAATCAACCATGAGTCACGCAAGTGACACCCTAAGTGGCCCCTAACTCAAATAAGTTGTATTAGAAGCACTTCCAATTGAAGTTTAGTCACAAGCCTTGGTCTGATTATGGGTTTTTGATTAAAGATAGTTAGGAAACTTTCCTTTTTGGTTGAGTCAAGATAGCCCCCGCGAATGGTTTTGGGCCCTCAAATTTTTGGTCTTGAAAAAATAGGCCACCCATTGGAAGCCCATGGGCTTCACGCCTAAGGAGTAGGTCCAATGGGCCCCATGCCAAAGCAAGGGCCCATTGGCCACATGCCCATTGGAAAGCCCAATTGGGTGAGTCAAGCCTAAGCCCAATGGGCCTCATGCCCAAGCAAGGGCCCATTAATGGCGATATTTTGTACTCATCACCTTAGATTTCATCATTAATGCTTGATTCTTGCAAGATTTTTCATGATAGCTTTATTTAATGCTTCAATTATGAGTTCTATGGAGGCTAGTTGAACGAAGACCAAGTTCTTGTCTTTCAAAGGGGGTAGGCCTATTGAAAAGGAGGGGAAGAGAAGAGGATTTTTTCTAGTCGGCATTCAACCAAGAGTTATTTCTCTAAAAGCTAAGCATGAAGAGACTTTAGGGGAAATTTTGGGAGAAAGGGTGAAGATTGTTGTCCTTAGTGATCTTGCATTACCCTTTCACATCCTAGAATAGTATGGCTATAAGCTAGTGAATGATGACATGAGGAGTGATAAATGCAAGAAGCTTTCTTGCCATCCCCTCATTCTCTCATTTTCTCTTTCACTCTCTCCTCTCTCTGCCTCCTTGGCCAACCACCATCGCCCCCTCTCCCTCTCTTCTTTGCTGGCCACTACATCCACCATCACTGCGTCCTTCATCATAGCCCATGCTACCATCATCCTTTGCCACCATTGCTGTCATTGTGCTTTGTCGTTGTCATCACCATGCATTGTCATCGTCGTTGCCGTTCTCCACCACCGGCTTCCATTGTCATTTGTCCATCATCCAACCTTCATTGAGTAGCCTATCTCGATTTAGTAAGTGAAACCCCTAATCTTTGGTTAGGATGGTGTAATATGTATGTCGGATGTAGTTTTGGTTGCAATCCCTTGATTCCATGAGTTATCTTGTTCGTCTTGAGGAAAGGAGCATCATGTGCCAATTTTGTATAGTTTGCTCATGACTTGATTGCAATAGGCAGTTCTAAGATAAGTCACTATTTGATTGATGATTGTTCTAAAAAGTTTTCATTAATTTTTGCATGGGTTTTATGCACAAATTGAGTTGCCGGAGAAAGAATTCAATGGTTGTTGAAAGATCATGGAAGTATATCGGGTTGGGTCTCTCGTTGGTTCAACGGTATTGAGGCATATTGTTTTTGGATCAAATTAGCCTGGGTCAGTGCTAAAACATCTTTGAAACTCTACTAGTCTTTTTTAGAGCTTGTCATATCCTACCGACTCGGTTTTGGGTAAATCATTACACACACTTTTTTTGCACGCCATTGAGGCTCTATTGTATTGGCTTAAATGAAAAGATAAGAAATGATTGGGTGCTTTTTTGCACTTTTGATCATGCGAGGGAAGCCGTCACTGATGGATTTCGGGGCGATGCTCGATGGATTTCAAATACTATTCGTGGGTGGATTTTGGAACAAAACCCAACATGACCAAATGCCATCTTCAAGGGAGATCAAGACATTGCTGGGCCCAATAGGCGTGACGATGCCCAACTAGTTCTGAAGGAATCGATGGATTTTGGTTGGCAGTTGAGGTCGTAATAATCGGAATCCATGTGCTTGTGATGGTTGCATATGCATGAATTGTGACATATATGTAATTGCGCATATTTTCCTTGAATTGTCACATGTGAATATTTTAGGTACGTGGAGAGGCTATCTATGTAGGTAAGCAAGGCAAAGCACAAGCTTTGCTATTAAATTGCCATCCAAATGTTAAGCACTGAGATTATGTGTTTTTGATGCAAGGCATCATCTTATACAAGGATTAGGTGTTACACTTATTGAGTTAATACTCATTAGTTGTTGTTTACCATTTTTCAAGCTTGTAGTCATGAACGTGCAAATCATCCACTTCGGGATGCTAATGACGTTGAAAGTGGATGTGATAGAGGCCGTGGACCTAATCACCGATTCGACCTACCAAAAGTATATGACCACATTTTGGGTTGATGAGGGATTGGATCACTTGATTCCCCATTATTTCATGGCATAGTACGTGTGGCTTGATCGGGACCTCATCGGACCACTTTGGGGTTTAGATGGACCGTCCAATGGCAATGGCGGAGACCCATCGAATTTGGTGGTGGCAAACCTGTCAATGGCACCATGAGCGACTCTAAGAGTGAGCCCCATTACGATCTCGAGGAGGAGTCAGAGAGGGACCGGCCACCCATGGGGATACTGCCCTTTTGTATATCAGCCCTTGTAGATAGAGAAGCTAGGACTAACCTCAACCCTAACCTCTTTTGACACTAATCGGAAAGCCCGAGTAATGCCGACTGTCTAATTTCATGCTTCTAAGTTAATGCAATATGTATATATAAGTGTAGTTTGGTTATACATGTTTTCTGCTATCTATTTATTTATTGTGATTGGGGATATCGAGTACACTTCCGCATGTGCTTAATTCAAAGATAAAAGTGACAGGTCGACGATGCATCCTAGGACTGTCATAAAATAACCCTTGACGGTTGTTGCTTGCCCGGGGGTTGGGGAGCACGCAGCGTGACAAGTTTGAACCCTGTCAAAGAGTTGTTCAAATTACTAAACGTGGTATTAAAGAATTGATCGAGGACTGAATTGACATGTACCAATCTCAATAAAGAAAATTAGTTCGTCATGTCCCAAAAATTTATTCAGTTTTCTTTTTTCAGTGTCTTGACAGACATATTAACTGTATATATTCGATCAGGTGGCTTTGTTGAAGGTCCATGCAACTAATTTCATCTTTATTTCTCTATTGCTTTGACTGCTATTAGAGATGTTTTCCTTAGTTTTCTATATATCACGTTCTGAAGCATATACCTAGGAGATTTTCCATATTTTTCTTTGATTGTGCATATAGATTGATATGTTACTTTAGATAATCATTTAATAAGTTAATAAATAAATTCATGTACTCTTCATTACAACACAACGTATGTACAATAATAAAATGAAATATTTCTTCAACATTATTCTTGTCTTGAAACGAAGCTAGATGATTTTGAGGAGATTTTGAGTGCACTAGGTGTGCACACCCAAATGCACACCCCATGCCCACCTGAGTGCACGTACCGAAGAATACATTTCATCTCGTGTCAATTTTTGTTCCTATTACTATTTCGTCCATGCCTTCATAAATAAAAAGTAAATAGAGATTTTCTAGAATTGAAGTGACATGATGAGACACTCCAAAGTCCATGAACCTTCCTTGCTTGAATTGGCGAGACAAAATCGTGATGTTTGCCATAGGAGGAGACGAGAAATATTATTTGGCCTAATAGCATTACTTAGCAGAGTGGCTACATAGTTGGCACCAGACTCGTGCTTTTTGGCCCCATTTGGTTCGGCATTTTGAAGGGGCTTTGGGCCCCTAAAGGCCCTTCATCAAATGCAAATTTGTTTGGTTTGATTTTTTGAAGAAATTTGGCTAAATGCAATTGCATCTCCAAATGGCGCTAAGAGCTTTTTAGCCCAAGACAAGTCTAGAGCCTCTTTGAGAAGTTGCCCCTTTGAGATGCAAGTTTACTATTCACACATACTGTTCATCTTCCCTGGATAAGGGAATAGAGGCCAACGACCACCGGCCAAAGGGTCATCGACACTGGCGACGGCCACTTGAGGGGTCACCCAACCTTGGCGACCGCTGCCTAAGGTCGTGCGACCTCAGACGGTGGTTGCCTGGTTCACACAACCCAGACAATGGTTGCTTGGTTCGCACAACCCAAGCGATGGTCGCTTGAGGACACTAGACCTCATGTAGCCTCACTTGAGGTTGCGCAACCTTAAGCCATGATGTCCGGCAGCCAGATTTGGCCGTCGAAATAAACAGAAAAAACATTTAAACTTTTTTTTAAAAAAATTAACAAAATTCATTTGCAAAATATAGTTTTTACCAAATGGTATTTAAGCCAAAGTTGTTTCGCAATACAATTTAAGATTACAATTTACCAAACGCTATTTGTATTTCGAAAAATCCATTTAGCCCAAACGTATTTACACTTTCCAAGTACATTTGCTCAAAACCAAACCAAACAAGCCCTTTGACTGGGCCTGTTATGATTATTATTATTGCTCATTTGCAAATGAAATTGACGATTGACTGGCAAGAGTTCGAGCATTGATTCGATATGGGATGCTAGTTGGTGTATCTGTGAGCAACTCTCTTGGAAAGATTTGTGGTGATAAGAGTCAATTCACTATGACTCTTCCCTTTTTCAAAGACTGCTCAAAGTTGACAAGTTTATCATGGTGCCCTCAAAGGAAATGGGTGATTTACTTGCTCTGATGATGATAGAAATTTCCTTTGGAGTCGAGCCCATTTAGACCATGCATTATCAAATCATGATCACTAATGGGAGAATTTGTGATGACAAGTTCGTTAGCAACTTCTTTGACGATTTGTAAATGCTTAGCTACTAATCCATTGTCATGCTTTGTGAGGATTAAAATGCTTCTTGAGACTGATGATGCACAAACGTGTCTTGTTAGCAAAGAGATGTGAAAGTTTGTTCCAAGCCTCATGTTCTATTAAGGCAAAAGCAATGAGAGGCATGATTGCTTCCAAAGTGGAAATTATGATTACATGAAACAATAGTTGATCTTGTCATATTCAATGTTGGACGGATTGAATATGGTTTCCTCTACATACCCCATTAAATTGTAACCCAAGAGCAAATAATTAAACCGAGCCATCCATAAGGGATAATTCATTAATGTTAACTTGAGGGGTAGTTGCATAGATGCATTGATCAACATAAGCATGGTGGCATTATTTGAAGAGGGGCCAATGACTATCCTAGGCATGCTAGTATATGAGCATTCTTCTACCATTAAAAAAAAAAGAAGACCAAATGGTATGCTTGTGAGTAGTAGGCTCTGATGCCATGAAAAATTGGAGAAGATACACTTTACTGCTATTTCTTACATGTACTTAAAGTGCAAGTGTGCTAATAATTTATAGAAAGACAATGGCTAGAGTACTTGCGATAAAATAACTTTCCTAATTTATGACTTTTATACAAGAAAAGATAAATCCTTTATACAAAGAAAGACAAAATAGTATGTCAATTTTGGAAACTCTTATCTGTAACAACATAAAAATTGCTTGACCGATCTTGATAGGATTGAGAGCAATTTTTTGATTGAGATATTATTTCCAATAACAATTTCCCCATTTTCTAAGTTTACTTTTTCAATTTCCTTAAGTCCCTTTCATAACTAATTAATGGGCCACCCATTGGGCTGAAAATTAACGCATTCTCCATTTTACCTTTTCTATCGACATTATTAATAATTTCATCATTAATTAATATCTTTTTAATATCATTTTGTTCGAAGTCTAAACATACAACTTGAAGAGTATCGTTTTCCTTTATAAATTTTAAAAATAAATCATAGAAAAAGTCTGTCATCATGTACCCTTTTTGTTGACGTTATGTGGCCTGATGTGCATCTATCATCTTTATGGCCATTCAAGGAATTGATTTCATTTACTTGGATATCATTTGTTTCGCAGAAAATATGCCATTTCTAGAAACTATTTTTGAATAAATCATTTTTTCAAGAAATTGATAAAATTTTCTGGTATTTAGCTGAAACCTAAAAATATGAAAAATATTAACTGTCATTTGGTATAGAAAATTTAATTTGATTTTCTTAAATAATTATAGACTATTCAAGGTGCTAGTAACTTGCACATAGGCAACTGGGGAATCGTGTAGGAGTATCGGAGTCCTAGATCTAGCCTCAATGGATCTCAACTTGGGCACTAGGGATTGAGGCATGGGCACCTGGGTCCCGAGTGCGGCCTTGATGGACCTAAGCATGGGTAGTGGAGTGCCCAACTTGGTCTTGATGGACCTAGACATGGTCTTTGTGGACCCAAGCTCGGGTGGTAGGGATCCAAGCTTAGATATTGAGATTCTGTGCTCGGCCTTTGTGGACCCAAGCCAAGGTGTGAAGATATAGATTTCTTAAATTTATTTAAGAGTGCATTTGAAGTTTCAAGCATAAATGGGGGGGTTTTGGAGGAGCTACACTTCGGTGACCTTATACATTCCCAAGGCTCTCTCTTTTCCCATCTTAAAGTCCTCTTCTTTAAGCTCAACATCGCTCTTTGTATAATACATGCTTGTCATCTTGTTCTTGCTCTTGCTTTCCAGTGTAGGCTCAAATTTGACTTCATAAGCAATAGGTTCAAACTTCTCCTTAAAATCAATCATTGTACACTTGTATGTGAATGCCTTCTAGTTTAGCTCATCCACGCCATTCTTCATGCTACTAACCTAGCCACCTGTAGACAATAGAAGGAGATAGTACCATAGATTACTTGTCTATGCCATAACATATGGTTAAGTTACAACAAAAAACAACAAAAAAAAGCAAATTTATATAGCAAAAATGCATAATTACCCTCACTGAAGTTCATTAAGCATTAATGGTTGTAGCTCCTCCATCACCTTTGATGATGTCAATACTCTTAGTAGCTTGAGGCAAGAGCTTGAGAATTATGTTATATGAGTCTAGAACTAGGGCCTTGAACAATCTTGTAGATGAATTGTGGAAATGTATTCATTGGTGAAAGTGAACACACCATGATATAAATTATTCATTGGTGAAAGTGAACACACCATGATATAAATTATTCATTGGTGAAAGTGAAGAATTTCGGGGTCACCACTCATATGCCACCCATTGCACGCAAAATGTTTTAGATTAAGGCCACCAACACATCTATGCTTATGCCCCTGCGTATTAAAATATCAAAATAATTTGACTATTTCCTTATATAAATTATTAAAATTATGATCGGTTCTATTAATACTTTCTGGTGAATATTAATTACCATTAATCTTGATGGAATAAAAAATAGTTTTCCTTATATGTTATATATTCTCCTGCATTGGAAAGGTTCTTTCTAGGAGACTATTTTAAATAGAGTCAATGGAAAAATCACTTCGAAGTGTTTTCTGCTTAGTCCACACTGTACATAATAAAGATTGATTGATTTTCTATTGGAAAAGATGAAAAATAAGATCAATATGTGGAGGTAAACAAATACCATCTTTAAAGATAATTCTTCCTCTCAGAATATGAAACTTGGTGCAACAGCTTTACTTCACACAGAATAATGGAGGGAACAGGAACAAAATAAAAATAAAAATGAAGGGAACAAAAACTAGAAAATTATATGTATAACCCAACAAAGAGAGAATTTTCTTGTTTTAGTATATATTTTTGGATTATGTTCAGATTAACAATTTGCAGGTAATTGAAAAAGAGGGCTGTTTTTCCTTCATCAATTCTTGCATCAAATTAAAAATCATTACAAATTGATGGTAGCAATAACTTTTAGGCTTTGAATATTTCAGAACTGTTGAAATATTCAACATTTTTTCGGAAGTCTGATAAAAGGATTTAACTTTTCCAAATAGAAGCATTCATACAAGGAAAATGACAACATTTTTCTTTTGCCATCAAGAAACCAACCACATTAAC
The DNA here is from genome assembly GCA_014182735.1 of Corymbia maculata. Taxonomy (NCBI): domain Eukaryota; kingdom Viridiplantae; phylum Streptophyta; class Magnoliopsida; order Myrtales; family Myrtaceae; genus Corymbia; species Corymbia maculata. The sequence continues at coordinate 22,937,491 of CM024688.1, read as the reverse complement.
ATACTTAATTTATGACGACACCTTTGATCCGTGTCTAGACAATCAAAGAGAGGGTAACTCTCTCATACAACGATGAGGACGATAAGGAAGACACCAACGAGACATTATTTATTGTCTTATTGGTGTACATGTGATCGAAATTTTCAATTGAGGACGCAAGTGTTGATAGCAGTAGAACTTTTGTGAATCATCTTCTTTTCCTCTAGCAATTGAAGAAGCACGCACAAGTCCATTGGATGTCGCCGCCTTGACAAACCCCGCGCAATGCACCCTCCAATTCCCTGCACTGTCGGTCGCAATCATTGGGACGACAAACCCTCTCTGTGTTTTGCTTGGTCTCTCACATACGTTTCCTTTCACCATTTGTACGTGGCCTAAATGAATGCTCGAGCCAAACAAAGAGCGCAACAACATTTTTTGAGTTATTGTATAGCATAGATTCTACTTTCTAGCTGAACAAATAACAGCAACAATAATAACTTTAAATGAAATTGCGTTTGAGTTATGCTTGCTTGTATTCGCTTTCTTCCAGTTCTTGCATTTTCATGAAGTCCATGGTCTTTGCTATATTATTTACCGAGACCCAAATGCAATAAAAAATGGACTAACCAGTGAGGAGGAGAAAATAAAGACAAATCAGGACAATGAAAGTTGTACTCTTGAAGAACTTGGCCATGGTGAAGAAGAGAGTAGGAATTGCAAGGATATAATGTTAAGACTAAGACGATTGTTTGTTCTGAGTTACAGTCAGTCTACCGTGGAGCACCAGAGTTATAGCTGAAATGATAGAAGACGACAAATCCTGCTCATCCTATGCTTCCTCCTCCTACATGGTTTGTCTGTGTTCTGTCAAAAAAAGTTTCGACAGTAAAATTCAAGTTTCGCATGAGCGAATGCCGTCCATTTGTGTTTTTCTTTTTAACTCAACACTTATGAGAATAATGGGTTTTATGTGATCTTTTCTAATAAAACATGTCTTTCCAATGTTGGCAATAGCTTTTCATATTATTATTATAATATTGAAATATTAAGATAAGCATTGAATAAGTTAATTTTTCTAAAATAATTGATAGATTTCACATAATTTCACACGATATCAAAATTGAAGATTTTGAAATTATACTTTTTAACTCCTTATTTGTCTCCCCAATTGCATAACAGTAGGTTGTTATTTATATTCATAACAAATCGTTAACATTGTTCGTCACTCCGCAGCCACATCAACATGTTCTCTTGTCTTGTAGCCCACTAGCAGCAATGGTGGCCTCCTTTTGCAGAGCCTGCACAACAGCATGATAACAACCCCTATCGCGGACAATAACCTCCTCCTGAGCAGCCTTCATTGCAATCATGACAACACACAACAGCTACATAAGCCAGGTCACGTCGACCGACTCCATCTTTAGCAAGTTCAACAGCTTAAGTGTTCCAGGCGCGTTTCGAATGTTTCTCTAAATTCTAGTTGGCTTCTTTTAAGCCAACTTGAGTTTGAGGGGTGTTAAAGATTTAAAGGACAACTCCCTTAATTATATATATAATTACATAATTACCAATAGATACCTTCTTACAGACTAAGAGCCTTTTAATATTTACTCCATATTCCTTTACCATCATAGAATCAAAAAACTAAAGTAATAACATAAGTTAAAAAGTACTTAACTTTATTGCCATCCAAATCTAAGGAGCGTTTACAGCCATATAGAAGTGAACAAATTCAAGTACTTGCAACATAAGACGGAAAACGTCACAAATACTTATTGGGAGGTCTTCCTGAACTTAATTAAGAGAGCATTGAAGTTTCAAGTATAAGCGTCGGGGTTTTGGAGGAGATATGTTTTGGTGACCTTTACATTCCCAAGGCTCTCTCTTTACCTGCCTTAATGTCCTCTTCTTTAAGTTCCACATCGCCCTTTGTGTAATATGTGCTCATCATCTTGTTCTTGCTTCCGCCTTTCGATGTTGGCTCAAATTTGACTTCACAAATAATAGATTCAAATTTCTCCTTAAAATCAATCATTGTATACTTGCGCATGAATGCCTTTTCGTTCAACTCATCCACACGATTCTTCATGCTACTAAGCTAACCAACTATAGACAATAGAAGGGTATCGTATCATGGAATGATGTTTAAGCTAGAAATAAAAGCGCTTTATATAGCAAAAATACATAATTACCTTCAATGAAGTTGATCTGCTTAATGGTTCCAGCCGTTCCATTGCCTTGGATGATGTCGATACTCTTGATAGCTTGAGGCATTAGTTTGGGAATTAGGTTATTTGAGTCCATAACTAGGGCCTTGAACAATCTTGATGAAGGAATTCTGGAAATGTATTCGTTGGTGAGTGGGAACACACCTTGCCAAGCTGGCAGAGCACATGAAACACCCTTCTAATGCTTATCGAACATCTCCTGTTACTGTATCTTATATATGTATTAATTCATTTCAGAAGATAGTTTTCAAACTTTTTTGGTAAATTATTTGACTACCTTCATGAAATCATTGCGATGTCTCATAAAGCAGAGACGTACATGCCTAGAAATTCATTTCCTGCAGATTTTCCAACGTGGAAAAAAGATATTTGTACTAATTTGTAGTCTGTATCATGCAAACTACAAAATTTAGGACAAGATCAGTGGAATAATTTTCTTACGCTAGAATGAATGGCCGCTAATCTTTGCATTCGTTGTTTAGGGTTTAATAGGAAAAACTACAGAGCATTTCCAGGCTTCCAAAAAGCATCCGTGAAAACTATAATTGGCGACTTTTTCCTATTCTGAATGATACTCTTGTTAACCCTTTGTAGTGTTATCTTAACTTAATCCTCAAATACTACTTGTCGATATTCTTGTTAAGCCATTATGTTTCTTAACATTGCATAGAGCACTTTCCTTGAGTAATTTTCAGTAGCTTTTTGAATCATCATTAATCATCGTGCAACCCAGTCGGTCGTAGCACAAGCACCTAGTCTAGTTATCAACTATTCGAAATTATCAAAAAGTACGCTTATGAAGCCAAGTTTTGGTGCGTCGAATAGCATATTTTTATACCCGAAGTTCTCAGTTAAGCAGAGCGCAAGCTTCCCGAAAGCTTGCTTGGATTCCACGTTACTGTCTTCATCCACTGGGCTTCTGAACTAGATGGCCCTTTAGAGTTATTATTATCGGTCTTGAATTGGCCCTTGGGCTGAGATTTGCTGTGACAAACATGATGTAGACTCAGCCTCTTTGGGCTGACTTTAAGTGAGCACCTTTCTTGATAACGTTTTTCATTGTTTAATTATTTCAAACAATAGAAAGAATTATTTTTAAAAAAAATCAAATTCATTAATTTCTTGCAAAACAAACGAAATCATAAATTTAAAAGTGGAAAAGAGATCCATTGCACATGAACACCCTTAAATGAATTCAGATCAGTGTCAAAATCAAGTCTCCCATCTCTTTTTTGAATTCTTCATGGATTGAGATCAAGGGATATCCACGGCCATCATCACTTCAATTGGACGACCCACCCATGGATTAACCATTATCAGTTTAGCAAAATATTGGCCATTTTCTCATGAAGTTGTCATCAATAAGGAACAACCATTGCTATAAATAGAAGACTGGCGAACGCACATAAAGTAATAACGTAAGTAAAATTATTACGTATCTTTATTGCCTTCCAAATCTAATGACTTTTTACAGCCATGTAGAAGGAAGGGAACTTGTATACTTCCAACAGAAGAGAAAATATGTCACGAGTGCTTATTGACAGACTTCTTAAATTTATTTAAGAGTGTATTTGAAGTTTCAAGCATAAGTGTGGGGGTATGGAGGAGCTACACTTCAGCAACCTTGTACATTCTCAAGGTTCTCTTTTTGCCTGCCTTAAAGTCCTCTCTTTAAGCTCAACACCGCTCTCTGTATAATACATGCTTGTCATCTTATTCTTGCTCCCACCTTCCGGTGTACGCTCAAATTTGACTTCGTAAGCAATAGATTCAAACTTCTTCTTAAAGTCAATCATTGTAGACTTGTATGTGAATGCCTTTTCGTTCAGCTCATCAACACCATTCTTCATGCTAACCTAGCCACCTGTAGAAAATAGAAATAGATCATATCATAGATTACTTGTCTATGCCATAACATATGTTTAACCTACCAAAATAAAAAAAAAAAAAGCAAGTTTATATAGCAAAAATGCATAATTACCTTCAATAAAGTTCATTAAGCATTAATGGTTGCAGCTCCTCCATCGCCTTGGATGATGTCAATACTCTTGATAGCTTGAGGCAAGAGTTTGGAGATTAGGTTATAGGAGTCCAAAACTAGGGCCTTGAACAATGTTGCTAGAGGAATTGTGGAGACATAATTATTGGTGAAAGGGGACACACCATGTTATAAATTATTCATTGGTGAAAGTGAAGAATTTTGGAGTCACCTGTTGATATGCCACCCATTGCATGCAAATTGTTTTGGATCAAGACCACCAACACATACCTTGCACTCAACTAGCTTATGGGGCGTTTAGGGTGTTTTACGGGCCTCCACATAGCCGAGTGTCTATACTTGTGCCCTTGAATATGAAAATGTAAAAATAATTTGATCATTTCCTGATATAAGTTATTAAAGGTATGATTGGTTCTATTAATGCTTTTTGGTGAATTTTAACTACCATTAGACTTGATGGGATAAAAAAGTAGTTTATCTTATAATTTTATATATTCTCCTACATTGAAAAGGTTCTTTCTAGGAAACTATTTTAAATAGAGTTAATGGAAAAATCACTTCGAAGTGTTTCCTGCTTATTCCACAGTGTACCTAATAAAGATTGATTGATTTTCTATTGAAAAAGATGAAAAATAAGATCAACACATGGAGACGTATAAGCACTATCTTTAAAGATAATTTCTCCCCTCAAAATATGAAACTTGGTGCAACAGCTTACTTCACACGGAATAATGGAGGGAACGGAAACAAAAAAATAATAATGAAGGAAATAGAAACTACAAAATTTTACATATAACCCAGCACAGAAAAAAAAAAGAAGATGAAAGACTTTTATTGTTTTGGTATAAATATTTGGATTATATTCAGATTAACAATTTGTAGGTAAATGAAAAGGAGAGCTGCTTTCCCTTCATCAATTCTTGCATCAAATCAAAAATCATTACAAATTGATGATAGCAATAACTTTTAGGCTTTGAATATCTCAGAACTGTTGAAATATTCAACATTTTCTCTGTTTTTCTAATAAAAGGATTTAACTTTTCCAAATAGAAGCATTCATACAAGGAAAATGACAACATTTTTCTTTTGCCTTCAAGAAACCAACCACACATTAACATACTTAATTTATGACCACACCCTTGATAAGTGTCTAGACAATCAAAGAGAGGGTAACTCTCATACAACGATGACGACAATAAGGAAGACGCCAACGAGACACTATTTATTGTTTTATTGTTGTACATGTAATCGAAACTTTCAATTGAGGACGCAAGTGTTGATAGCAGTAGAATTTTTGTGAATCATCTTCTTTTCCTCTAGCAATTGAAGTAGCACACACAAGTCGATATGAGGTCGCCGCCTTGACAAGCCCCGCGTAATGCACCGTCCAAGTCCCTGCACTGTCGGTTGCAATCATCGGGAAGACAAAACGCTCTCTGTGTTTTGCTTGGTCTCTCACATTCGTTTCCTTTCACCATTTGCACATGGCCTAAATGAATGCTCGAGCCAAACAAAGAGCGCAACAACATTTTGTGAGTTATGATATAGCATATATTCTACTTTCTAGCTAAACAAACAATAACAACAATAATAACATTAAATGAAATTGCGTTTGATATGCTTGCTTGTATCCGCTTTCTTCATCAGTTCTTGCATTTTCATGCAGTCCAAAGTCTTTGCTATATTATTTACTGACACCCAAATGCAATTGAAAATGGACTAACCAGTGAGGAGGAGTAAATAAAGACAAATCAGGACGATGAAAGTGGCACTCTCGAAGAACTTGGCCATGGTGAAGAAGAGAGTAGGAATTGCAAGGATATAATATTAAGACTAAGACGATTGTGTGTTCTTGGTTACAGTCGGTCTATCGTGGAGAACCATAGTTATAGCTGAAATGATAGAAGATGACAAATCCAGCTCATCCTATGCATCCTCCTACATAGTTTGTCTGTGTTTTGTCAAAAGAAAGTTTCGACCATAAAATTCAAGTTTCGCATGAGCGAATGCCGTCCATTTGCCTTTTTCTTTTTAACTCAACGCTTATGAGAATAATGGGTTTCATGTGATCTTTTATTATAAAACAAGTATTTCCAATGTTGGCAATAGCTTTTTGTATTATTATAAGAATATTTAAATATTAATTCAAGCATTTCTTGAACAACTTAATTTTTTTAAAATAGTTGGTAGATTTCACACAATTTCACGCGGTATCATATTGAATGTCCTAGAATTATATCTTTTAAGCTCCTTATTTGTCTCCCTCTCATTGCATATTTCGATGCTTAGTAGTAGGCCACTTTACGTTGTTCGTCACTCCGTAGCCACATCAACATGTTCTCTTGTCTTGTAGCCCACAAAGCAGCAATGATAGCCTCCTTTGCGATAATAGCCTCCTTCTGCAGAGCCTGCACAACAGCCACGATGACCTCCTATCGTGACAATAGCCTCCCGCCGAGCAGCCTTCGCTGCAATCATGACAACACACAATAGCTATGTAAGCGGCCAGGTCATGTCAGCCGACTCCATCTTTAGCACACTGAGCAGCTTAAGCACTCTAGGCGTCTTTCGAATGTTTTCTCTAAACTCAAGCTGACTTCTTTTAAGCTAACTTGAGTTTGAGGGGTGTTAAAAATTTATAGGATAACCCCCATGCATCGTCACAATCTATATATAATTAAGGGAGTTTTCTATATCTATCTTTAATTATGCATATCATTCATTAAGAAGTTACCATTAAATAGTCATCTAATAAAACCTATAAATATGCTTCATTATGACATTATATATACAGAAATTACTCAAATCTTTTTTTCACATTGATCTTATCTTAATTTTTTTTTTTTTAAAAATCTTCTAAACAATACTCAAAATTTAGTGAAAATAATAAAATGTGGCATCGCGATGCTGGTGTGTTTTGACTAGTAAAAATAAGAGTTAGCACCGCATATATATTCTCAAAAGTGAAGACTAAAAATAAAAAGCTAAGAGTTTGTTTGTTTGAGTGAAAGAATTTAGCGAATTAATTTTCTGGAATTTCATGCAACTAGTTTGTTGAAAATAATTAATCAATGCAAAACTATTTACAATCAAAGAAAATAATCATGCTTAAAATAAGAAAAATGAATTCCCTAATCAGAAAATGGGAAAATATTTCTCTTGAAAATGATATCTACGAGAAGAATATTCATTTATCATGAAGTTTTTCCTGAAATAAATAGACCTTAAAAATTGCTCACAAGGATTTCTTTTGGTTAGGATTATGGGAATTAAGTCAATTTTATCAAGTGTACATAAAAATTAATAATATATGCCCTTAAAGAAGGTTTTTCCTAAATTACCAAAAAATCATTCCTCTCAAAAACATTATTATCAAAAGATGAGACTTTAGAAGTATGTTATGTAGAGTTAAATAAATTGATTATTAATCCTCAAAATTGATGTAGTTGGTTGGGGGGTTTTGAGGCATTGCCAGCTCATAAATTTGAGATCAACCATTCATTTTTTGCCAACTAGAGGCAAACTGTCTTAGGTCAGGGCCACCGACACATGTCAAGGCTTGCACTTAACCAGATTGCAAGGCATGTAAGGTGTTCCATGGGCCTCCACATAATTGGGTATTTGTGCTCCACCCAAAGTTACAAAAATATAAAAATTATTTTGATTATTACTTGAGATAAATTACTAAACAAATGTATCGGTCCTATTAATGATTTTTTTATGAATTCAAACTACCATTAACCTTGAAGGAACAAAAAAGTAGTATGACTTCTAATGTTAGATTACTGATGTATTCACCTGCATTGAAAAGATTCCTTCCATGAAATTATTTTAAATAGAGTTAATGGAAAAACCACTTCGAAGTGTTCCCTCTACAGAGAAGAACGATCTTAGTCGACGGTGTACATAATAAAGATTGATTGGTTTTCTAATAAAAGGACTTTACTTTTCCAAATGGAAGCATTTCATTCAAGGAAAGTGACAACATTTTTCTTTTTCCATTAAGACACCAACCACTTTGACATACGTAAAAGTACCGCCACACCCTTGATTCGTGTCTGGACAACCAAATAGAGGGCAACGCTCTCATAAGACGACGACAAGACATCATTCATTATTTTACCATTATCCATATAAATGAAACATTCAATTGAGGACACATGTGTTCATAGTAATAGAACTTTTTAGAATCATCATCTCTTTCTCTAGCATTTGAAGTAGCACAAACATCTCAATATGAGGTTGCCGCCATGACAAGCGCTGCGCAGTGCACCTTGCACTTCCTTACAACGACCGGTATCACGACAAAAGCCGGTCCCTATTTTGCTTGATCTCTCACATTCGTTTCCTTTCACCGGCTGCACATGGCCTAAATGAATGCTCAAGCCAAACAAAGAGGGCGACAACTTTGGGGATTTATAATATAACTACAACAATAGCTTTAAATGAAAATGTGTTTGAGTTCTGTTTGCTTGTAGTCACCTATTTTTCATATGGTTTCTTGCATTTTCATGCACTCCGTACTCTTTCCTAAATTATTTACTGACACTCAAATGCAATTGAAGATGGACTAACCAGTGAGGAGGTGAAGATAGAAGACAATCAAGATGATGAAATTGTCGCTCTTAAGGAACTTGGCCATGATGAAGAAGAACGTAGGAATTGCAAGGAGATAATGGTAAATTCTTAAGACAATGGTTGTTTGCATAAAAAAATGACCAACTTTCAGTTATTATCAACATGTGATAAACTTAGCCGATAAGAGCAGAATTTGGTCATTTATGAATAGAATTATTAACAACTTGAAGAATCAATAACTAGACGAATCGACAATTTGAAAGAATCATTAAAAAAGTGAAGTTGTCAATCTCGGATTGAACTGTTAAAATAGTAGAGTCGAAAAGGCTATCAAGCTAGTGAAGTCCATGTAATCATCAATGTAACCATTTGTAACCTACCTTTGTAACCTTTGTTGATAATTTTCAATTGTAGGCTTAAATAGCCATATCATACTCTTGGGAGCCCCCCCACCCCGATGCAAGTGCACAAATAAACAAATATGTTATCTTTAAAGTATCTTTCAATTCTTGCACTATAGTATCCAAAATCATGTTGTCGATCACATTCCAGCATGTTTCTTAACTAAAATTCGAGATCTGCATCATCAATTAAATTCCAGTGTCTCTTTACTGTATATCCTAAATGCCTCGTCATTGATTATATTCCGTCATTGAATCTTCATGTTCTCAGGTTTTGTTGTCAATTAAACTCTTGCATAGTTGGTGCACATTTAGTTTTGTTTAAAGTTATTACGTTCTCAGGCTTTGTTGTCAATTGAACTCAAGCATAATTTGTGTACATTCAGTTTTGTTTGAAGTGAAGTTATCAATTCTCTTATCTACCTATGATATTTCCTATCTAAAATCGCCACATAACCTATTTACTCTAATAAAAATCAAATGACTTTCTATGAAAGATGTTTTGTCACGGAATCAAATTCCAGTGAAATGTCTTTTTTACACAGATGGTGAGATTGATGTGGTCAATTTGAGGAAGTACAATGCCAATAACAACGAATCATCCAAAGCCATATCTTGCTTTGGGTAACAACCCCGATGTTATGGCTATCCAGTCCAAGACCTCAACCGCTTCAGTAATAGAGCCAAGCCAAGGGGACAACATTGAAATCCAAAGGCACTTCATGGTTGATCAGGCAATCGAGTAACCATCAAACCCCACTTTGGTGGCTATCATCGAGAGGTTGTTCGATGAACAACAAAATAAGATGATGAATCACATACCAAGACACACTTCTAATGTGATTAGGGTGACGGTCATCAATGCAATCAACAATGTCATCTCTAGGCCTAGGAGATTCAATTAGTCCATATAGATCCAATTGAACATGGCGGCTTCTAGGTATGTTCCTCCAACTCTTAATCAATTGAGCGACGTAGGTCAAGCGATCTCACTACCAGTGAGGATTTTAAAAAGGCCTGAAAATCCTATTTATTTGAACCTAGAGGTGGGAAGGTCAAGTTATTGACTTATCTATCCTAAACTAGGAGGCAAGAAGGGTGTCAACTTGCGAACTTTGATCAGTTAGTTGAACTTGTATTACAATATTTAGTTGCTGATAGAGGAATGTCAGGCCTACATATAGGACGTAAAATCCTGATTGGTTTGACACTATACCTTACCAAAGAAAATTCATTACTCTTGATTTCGTTGTTTCCAGTGGCGAAGATGACTAGTCGGCCATTTAACACATTGATCGATTTATTGCCCAAGTGGAGAGGCAAGAACAAATGAATTCCTAAGACTCTGGTCTTTCCCTTTGTCTTTACAAAAAATTGCATTTATCTGGTATACTAATTTATCTCCTAATTCAATTCATACTTGGGCTGATATGAAAAGACAATTACATTCTCAATTTTATAGAATGATACATTAAGTATCGATTGTTGATTTGGTTAGAATTTATCAAATGAATTAATCGATCAATTTGTTGCTTGATTCAAGAGGACTAGGAATAGAGATGTCTTACTTCACTCTCAGAAAAAAAAAATCATAAATTTGGCTATCGGTGGATTGAAAATCAATGTTAAAGAAAAATTCAAAGTCTAAAATTTTGCCTATTTATTCCAATTGGTAATGGGTGTCGGTAATGGGTGTGTCTATGTATGAGCAGTTATTTAAGGACACAGATAGAGAGCCACGTGAAGACTTTACAAAGAACATGCCTTTAGTGGAAAAATATGAGCCATATGATAAAATACGACGAAGATGAAATTCAACAAGAAAAAATCAAATTTCTTGATGACAAGTGGGCACATGATTACATTTTATTATATAATCTGAAAAAATCAAATAATCAATGAATCATTCAAATCTTGTGAATAGAATTATCGACAACTTGAAAAATGACAGCTTGAAGGAATCAACAAAAAGTAAAGTCAACAATATCGAAGGCAATAGTCAAAGAAGTAATCATCAATATTGTGGAATAAAGCAACAATCAAGATAGTAGTTAATACAACTGTCAATGCGAATGTTTGATAATAGTTGGTAACCTTTGTTTATAACCTCTCTTTTAACCTCCATAGATAACTATCAATTTTATACTTTAAATAGCCATATTGTACTCTACAAAGCCCCCTGTATGTGCATAAAAAAAACAAGCATATTATATTTCAATTATCTTTCAAATCCTACATTGTAACTATAGTTTCCAGACTTGCATCATCAATTAATTTCCGGCGTATATTTTAGATGTAATTTTCAAATCAGCGTCATCAATTAAATTTTGGTGTGTATCTTTGCTTATATCCTAGGTGCCTTGTTGTTGATTAAATTACGGTGTTACATCTTAATGTTTTCATGTTTGTCAACAATTAAATTTGAGCATAGTTTGTAGCTATTTGGTTACACTTGAAATAATTATATTATTAGGCTTTGTCGTCAATTAAATTCCGATATAATTTGTATATGCTTAGTTCCATATGAAGTGAAGTTATCATCCTCTTATTTACCCGTCTGTCATATTGTCTCCTATAATAAAAATTAAAAGACGACTTTCGATAAAAAGATCTTCCATTGCAAAGCCAAATTCCCGCGAAAGAATAATGTATTCTTAGTTATAGGTGAAATGATAGAATCTCACAAATGCAGCTCATCTTAGGCGTCCTCCTCCTACATGCTTTTTTTAAGTTTCGACGGTGAATTAAAGTTTTACAAGAGTGTATGCCGTTCATTCGTTTTTTTTTTTTTCCTTTTTAACTCAAATTATGTGACTTCTATAATAGAACGAGTCTTTCCAAAGATAATAATAGCTTTCCATGTTATTACCAAAATATTTACATATTAAAAGATACACTTATTTAATAATTTAAAATTTTAAAATGATCGGTAATAATTCATAAAATCACAAAATCTCGCGTAGCATTAGAGCATAATGTCATAAATTAATTTTTTTTCAAACTTCTTATTTATTTCTCTTATTATATATTTCCACATGAAGTATTAGGTCAAAGTCCAGCCATAGTTGTCTTATAGAGTCTCACAGTTATATACACAATAAAGATAGAGAGAGGCATGGTAGAAATTTGAATGATCAAATGTTAGACACACGGATCCCAGGAGTGCCAAAAGTTGGCACGGAGGGACACTTAAGTGCCAAAAATTACAAACGGTACACTTAAGTGCCAAAATCGGAGCAAAATGAATCACTTAAGTGCTAAATCCGGCCAAATTGCCACGTGTCCATTTTCCGGCGACTTCATTTGCCGATGGAGCATTTTTTTCAAAATAAAAATTCCACGTGGTAATTTTAATAAAAAAAATTGTCGACGTTAGATTTTAAAGTCCATGTCAGATTTTAAAAAAATTAAAATCGATTTTATTAAAAAAAGAAGAAGAAGAAGAAGAGAAAGGGGAGGGGAAATCGGTGAGGGCCGTGCAGCCCTCGCCGCCCCACCGTCGCCAGGAAGGGCCGGCGACGGTGGGCGAGGGTTGGCCGGGGACGCCGGGCCCCGGCCGCGGCCGGCGGCCCCGGCCGGTCGTGATGAGGGCCCGCAGCCCTCGCCCAGATTTGGGGCGAGGGTCGCGACCCTCCCCCTGCATCCCCGCGCTAGATCCGGGCGACCGATGACCCTTGGCCCGGCGGGGCGAGGGCCGGCGACCCTCGCCGAATCTAGGGAGGGTCGCAGGCCGACCGGGTCGCCGGCCACGGCCGGGCTCGGCGTCCCGCCGACCCTCGCCCACCGTCGCCAGCCCTTCCCGACGACAAGGTGGGGCGGCGACGGCGAGGGCTGCACAGCCCTCGCCGATTAGCCCTCCCCTTTTTTTTTTTTAAAATTAATTAATTTTAAAATTTTTTATTTTTAAAATTTTTTAAAATTTTTTAATTAATAATTTTAAAAATCCACATCAGCGCAAAAACGACGTTGTTTTGGTCTGATTCTTTGTCATTTCAATTTCCGGTGAGCCACGTAGGCAAAAAAATTAATAAAAAAATGCCACGTAAGATTTCCGGCAAGGTTCCGGCGACCTAGCACTTAAGTGATCCATTTTTTTTGAAAAGTGGTACTTAAGTGTACTGTTTATAAGTTTTGGCATTTAAGTGTCCCTCTATGCCAACTTTTGGCACTCCCGCCGTACTTTCCCCAAGGAATATTTATAATATGTATATGATCGGGTTAAAGTGATGCGACTCATTTTGATCTTGTATGTATATTGTATATTAGATTTGAAATAATTGAGTTATGGTATTATTTTATAAATGTGCAATACATGTTCGATTTGCTAAAAAGACATATACTATTCATTGGGTTGTGATTGCACGTACTATTCATTTTAAATGTTTTTCAGGTTATTCGAGTTGAATATGAGGTCAGCTAGTTGTATATGAGTTGACGCTTGTTAAATTTTTTTTTATGTATGTGTGTGCATTTTGATTAAATATTAATGTTGATTTGTATTTGAAAAATGCGCCTCCAGATGGAAAGACAATTGTATCATTCTTCCATTTTTGTTAATTGGAGTTGGAGTGCGACAATCAATTTTCTTCATGCAATAACCACTTCTTTTCATATCAAACTATTTCTTCTCTTCATTATTTAGTGACAGCAAACAATTTCAACATCATTTCATCGATCTGCTCCAAATTGAGGTTCCTTTCTACAACATACTTGATCTACCAAATGCCTTTAGTGCCCTAGGTCCCTACTGCGGTGGGGTGTCACTGTGGAGTCTTGCGGAGATTGCTCACATCATACCCTTCATCGACAGCCTTCTGGACCAACTGCTTATAGGTTTCATCATCGACATGACTCTTTCTACTCAGTATCTGCAAAACCAACAATAATAATCCCACCGATTATCCAACAAAAGTGAAGGAATCAAAGCAAGAATCAGAACCCAAATTGCAATTAGTACAAACCGCGCGATGACCCATCAGCCAATTTCTCTGACCATCAGCTTGGGCAAAAAGGACAAAAAAGAAGAAGAAATGAAAATCTGACGAGAAGGTTACGTACAAAGAGAGACTTCCTGCTCGGCCCCCCAACGATAGAGTACTGATAGTCAGCATCAAGGTACAAGACCCAGTAGTCGCCCACAAAGGGGAAAATGGGGAACTCCGGAGGCACGTAGAATTTCAGTTTGAGCTTGGCCTCGTCGCTGTTCGGGTCGTCCTTGTAGGCGATGCCCTTAATGGAGTTCCTCTTGCCATTGACCCAGGTCTCGTTCAACACGTCCACAGTCCCATTCTTATTCAGGGCGTACGTGGCCCTCGTGTCCGTGCCGTCCTTGGGCATGAAGAACGTCGGGAGGGAGGCGATCTCGTACCAGCGTCCCACGTATCTCTCCAGATCAAGTCCCTTCACGACGGTTGGCACGTTGTCGAGCTGGTGAAAGGTCTCCAGCCTGAGGATAGATCCCCGAGAGCAAAGCACACACGCGAACATAGAGGAAAGCAACGAGACAAGAAGGAAGAGTCCCTTTGCACCATCCATCACTTTCTTTGCCATTTCTCTCTTTCCCAGCTGTTGTGTTCCCAGGTAGTGAATGGAAGAAGGATTTGTCTCGGGATTTTATGGGGGAGAACGGGGGTTTTTTTTTTTTTTTTTTCTCCTTTTGGTTTTCGTGTTTCTCTTTTTTGTTTTCCTTACTTGCTGTTGTTTCTATACAAGATTGTGGACCTTACGTTTGTGGGAACTAATATTCTAGAGTGTTCTAATTTGGGGGTTTTTTTCGGAGGATAAGAATAAAGTAAAGTTTACCGACCAAATACAAAAGAATAACGTAAAAGGAAATTGAGATCAGGCACTACTGTCAATTTCCTTTTTATTTGTTGCATGATAATTCTTAGGAATTAATCGGCAAGGAAATAATTGATTTTGGGTTTTATCTTTCATATTTTTAGGATTAGAGATTTGGACATTATTTGTGTATTTCATACTTTGTGGAAAAAAAGATTTGTTGATTTTCGCTGGAGAAGCGAATTCTAGTTTGAATATGGTGAACTGGGAAACTTCTCAGCCTAGAAAAAGGGTTATGTCTCGTGTGTCACCTTCATGGAAAAACATCAAGGAAGGACAAAATGCATGTCGAGTGAGAAATTATCTTCAAGCTTTAAAAGGATTACATTATCTTATTGTTTGAAGAGAGATTCGAGTCGAGAACGACAAAAGACGGGGCATGGACTTCAGGAATGCCAAGAGTTGGCACGGAGGGACACTTAAGTGCCAAAAGTTACAAATGGTACACTTAAGTGCCAAAATCGGAGCAAAATGGATCACTTAAGTGCCAAATTCGGCCAAATTGCCACGTGTTCATTTTTTGGCGATTTCATTTGCCGACGAAGCATTTTTTTTAAAATAAAAAATTTCACGTGGCAATTTTAATAAAAAAAAAGTTGTCCACATCAGATTTAAAAAAAAATTAAAATCGATTTTAGTAAAAAAAAAAGGGGGGAGGGGAAATCGGCGAGGGCTACACAGCCGTGAAGGGGCGGCGATGGCAAGGCTGCACAGCCCTCGCCGATTTCCCCTCCCCCTTTTTTTTTTTTTTAATTAATCAATTTTAAAATATTTTATTTTTTTAATTATTTAATATTATTTAATTAATAATTTTAAAAATCCACGTCGCGCAAAAACGATGTTGTTTTACGCTGATTTTTCGTTATTTCAATTTCCGGCGAGCCACGTAAGCAAAAAAATTAATAAAAAAATGCCACGTAGGATTTCCAGTAGGGTTCTGGCGACTTGGCACTTAAGTGATCCATTTTTTTTTAAAAGTGGCACTTAAGTGTACCGTTTGTAAGTTTTGACACCAAAGTGTCTCTCCATGCCAACTTTTGGCACTCCCGTTGTACTTTCCCCTCAAATGTTAATATCTGTGCATTTGAACTTTTTTTGAAGTATTTCCTAACGAGTAAACAAATTAAATTATGAACACAAAATCATAAAAGCCCCAAACCAGAAGTCACAATCATCCAAACACCCACTAGGTGCGTCGAAATCGACGCGATGGTACTATCGATGAGTTTCATATGCGGTCAAAAATGTCACCATTGAGCTTATTGGAAAAAGCGAAAAATGAGGACAACAGAGGATTTCGCGTTTAAATTTTTTAATGTTCGCATGATAAGACAAATAATATTTAATAGAATAAAAGACGAGAAGAAAGTTAGAGCTTCAAAATCTATGATTGTTATCTATTTCCGCGCCCAAAAGTAAGTTATTTTGATCTATCCGTTTCTTTTTCTTCCTTTCTGTGTATGCAATCTAGCTTTTTCTCTACCACGTCCGTGTAAATCTTGTACAAGACAGATTTATTTCAGGTCAACATCCGGATACTTATAATTGCAAAGCTCAGAATGTATGCCCAGATTTTAACTTTAATTGAAACTATGCTCGATTAAAAGAAGTGCTTCAAATCCATCCTCAAGTTTGTAATTAGCATTTTCTACCAATTTTATGCCATGGTAAATGAAACTCTTCGGGGGGATTACTCTAAAAATGAACTACACGCGCCCATAGAACACTTGTAATTTCTACTTTTTTAGAAAATAGAATTGAGATCATCTAAATTTAAAGGAGGAAATTTTCCCCTCCTCTTAAATGATTGACGTATGAGCAACGAGTTGAGGGCCCAATTCACCCATATTATCCAAGAATGTCCTAAATACTCTCTCTCTCTCTCTCCCTCTCTCTGTGAAACTCTATCTAAGCAGCCATGGAGGTAAAGACCTGAACATAGATGTTGCGTGAGACTGGCAACCTCCTTCTATGCCAGCATAATTATCTGATCAGTATCCAATTTAAATAATGTGATCAATGGTCTTGAGAGAGAGAGAGAGAATCATTGGAGTTCGCAACATTTATGGCCGCAGATTTGTGGTCTAGAGGGTGTTGGGTTTCGTTGGCGAGGCCTACGATAGGAGGAGAGGCGTTGGCAAGGGGTCATGTGGCGGTGACAACAGTGGGGCAAGCTATCATGACGTGGCCTAAGTTCGAGGTGGGAGAAGAAAAAGAAAGAGAAAAGGAGAAAAATTAAAATTAAAAGCAAGACACGTCTCTGCTGAATACTCAATATGTTGATTAAAATTGATTGTTGCTCGCTAGATACCGCTTATTGATTGATGCTATCTATTCTTTATTTAACATTTGTTTTTTTTCTTTTATGATCTAGGGAACCCCGCACCCCGCCGACAGCCGGGGGAGTAAACTCTAGGGATCGCATGTGCTAGCCACCACACACATGCAACCAGGTAAATCACCCTATGACGAAGCTGGGATTCGAACTCTCGACCTTTTGCGAGAGGAAGAAAGTGCGAACCAGCAACACCACCCAGGCGGGTGGTACCATTTGTTTGTTTCTAGATGAAAGAATATGGGAAGAATGCAATGAAGACAAGGAAGAATTAGCACGAGAAGGAAATTGTAGAAGGATTTTCTGTATTTCTTCTATATATTGAACCATGTACAGAAGTAACAATATATAGTGAAAGGAAAAGACAATAAGAAGGAAAGATTATATACTCTATTCTATGTATATCAAATCTAATCCTAACTTGACTTAATTACAATTAGTATATTCTGAAGATATCTTCAGACATATCTTCCAACACTCCCCCTCAAGCTAGTAGCTTGTGTATGTCTAAGACACCAAGCTTGCTCAGAAGATATGTATGCTGCCTTTGACATAAAGGTTTGGTGAACATATCCGCTGGCTGTTCAGTGGTTCTGATTCCTTTTGTTTCAATTATACCTTATTGGATCTTCTCTCTGGTGAAATGGCAATCAACTTCTATGTGCTTCGTTCTTTCATGTAATACAGGATTCGCTACAAGCTTGAGCGCAGAATCGTTTTCACAAAACAATAAGGTTGATCCCTTAACTCGTATTCCAAGGTCTGAGAGTAATCCTCGTAGCCAAATTACTTCACAAACAGTTTTGGCCATGGATCGATATTCAACTTCAGCGGACGATAAAAACACAGTAGACTGTTTCTTCGTTTTCCATGAAAGCAATGAATCTCCAAGTTTAATGCAGAAACCGGAGATAGATCTTCGACTCATGGGGCAAGTCACATAATCTGAGTCGCAATAAGCTGTCATTTCCATATTGCATTTGCGAGAAAGTAGAATTCCCAGTCCTGGACATTTCTTCAAATACTTCACAACCTTCAAAGCTGCATTCATATGAGACTGTTTGGGATTGTGCATGAATTGACTCAGTGTCTGAACTGCATAACATATGTCTAGTCTGGTCATAGTGAGATAAATGAGCTTGCCAACTAATCGCTGATAAATTAATGGGTCCTTGAGCAACGGATCATCAATCTCGGATTTGAGCCCCTCATCATATTCAGCTGTAGTCAACTTCACATTTTGTTCAATGGGAATAACCGCCGGCTTACACCCTAACACCGCTTCGATATGATTTCCGGTACATATTTTCGCTAGCTAAGAGATATCCCTTGGTCCGAGCGAGCTATCTCAATTCCAAGAAAATATTTTGGTGACCCTAAGTCCTTAATGTGGAAAGTAGAATGCAAATATTCCTTGAGTTTTCTCACAAAGAGGTTCATCATTTCCCATAATGAGTATGTCATCAACATATATCATCAAGTAAATAGATGACATACCTTTTGTCCATGTGAAGAGAGCATAATCGTTTGGACTGTTTGAATCTTGTAGCAATGAGTGTATTGGTGAACTTGGCGTACCATTGACGTGACGCCTGTTTGAGACTATACAAGGATTTACGGAGGCGACATACCTTAGACTCCCCCTATCTCCGTAAACCCGGTGGAAGCTCCATATAGATTTCTTCATCTAAGTCACCATGTAGGAATGCATTGTTGACATCCATCTGGTGTAGAAACAAGTCACGACATGCTGCAATTGATAGAAAGGTGCGAACCGTGACATCCTTCGCGATTGGGGAAAATGTTTCATGATAATCGAAACCTTCTCGCTGAGTAAAACCTTTGGCCACTAATCGAGCTTTAAATCTCTCGATGGAGCCATCTACCTTATATTTAATCTTGTACATCCACTTGCAACCAATTGGTTTACGATGAGAGGGTAATGGGACAATGTCCCATGTACAATTTTCCATCAGGGCATGAATTTCATCCTCCATAGCTTTCTACCATCGCGGATCTTTTACTGCTTCATAATAATGGGATGGTTCCTGCTCCTCAAACACTCGACTAATGCAGCACATGTGGTCCGAAGATAACCGATGAAAGGATACATATGAAGAAATAGGATAACGAGTACCTGATGAGTTTGAGGAAGCACATACATAATCTCTCGTCCATGTAGGTGGATGGCTAACATGCCCGGATCGTCGAGGTGCATCCTGCTGTGGAATGATAATGGATTCTTCATTTCTGGATGCATCCTCTGTGGTAGGAGGAACTGTCTCTAGAGAAAAATTGGAATTTTCCTCATTTATTGCAGATTCTGGCATATTTGATTCATCCATAGCTGTTGTTTGTGCAGAAGGCTTGTCAGATAATGATGTAACAGCTTCTTCTCGATGCTCGGTAGGTGCAATAATGTAGGATTGTCTAGGGGATAAGTCCTCTTCAGAAAGGAAACGATGATCATTGTATTCTGATCCGATTTTTGAGAAGAGGATAATTCTTCATGAAAGGGGAATATATCTTCATGAAAAATAACATCCCCGCTTATAAAAATCCCCAAAGTGGATGGTTCATAGATCCGATATCCTTTCTTCAGTTCGGATACCCCATGAATATATATTTACGAGCTCGGGGACTCATTTTATCCCAAGGCCCCACTGTAGTCACGTAGCACAAGCAACCGAAAACCCTCAAATTTTGAAGTTCGGGTTTCTTTCCATAGAGCATTTCAAAAGGTGTCTTCCCATCAAGAATACGACTTGGCATGCGATTGATTAGATAAGCAGCTGTGACCACACAATCTCCCCAAAAAATTTCAGGAATAGAAGCTTCAAATTTAAGAGCATGTGCTACTTCTAACAAATGACGGTGTTTGCGCTCTACAATTCCATTTTGTTGTGGGGTATAGACACATGAACTCTCATGTAGAATCCCATTGGAAGAAAATAAGGACATGCATTCACTACTGGAAAATTCTTTGCCATTATCAGTACAAATGCATTGTACACTTTTTCCAAATTGATTTTTGGATAAAGTAATGAATGTTTTCAAATGGGATAGAACTTGACTTTTAGACTGCATGAGAAATACCCAAGTAGCACGTGAGAAGTCATCCACTATCGTGAGAAAAAAACGTGAGCCATCACGATGTGGTGTGTGATATGGCCCCCAAACATCGACATGAATCAAAGAAAAAGAGCTCGTAGTGCGGGAAGTGCTATTTGGAAAGGGCACACGAGTTTGTTTCGCTAAGGGACAGATAGGGCATTGAGGATAATGAAAAGAAGTAGTATGACCCAATCTTTGATGATTAATGGAAATTTTATCATTGGCAGCAGTATTACACAATGATTTTTTATTCAATTCAATAGAGGATAATCTGAAATCACTAGGAAAATTGTTCCAGAAATATAGCCCTTGCGAGACACTACCCAAGCCCATCAGTTTCCCAGTCGAAAGGGCCTGAAAGAAGCAATTATCATAATTGAATTGGATTTGACAAGAATTTTCCTCACAAGCTCGAGAAACTGATATGAGATTGAATTGGAAATTTGGAACATAGAACACATTTCGAAGTGTAATGAGTGGACGAAGATCAACTGTGCCAGTCATCATGACATGTGTTGTGTTTCCATTTGGAAGTTGCACTGAAATTGGAAAGTGCAATTTTTCGATTTTTGAAAAGAAATTTTTGTTGCAAACTATGTGGTCACTAGCTCCGAATCTATTATCCATGCATCCTTAGAAATGGAATTCATCAAGCAATGTGAAGTACCTGTAAAACTCCCGCTTTTATCAGAGGTGTCCAACCTCTTTAGGGCCTTCAGAAGTTCTTGATACTGGTCATCATTAATTGTTGGACGTAATCTGTCCCGTATTTTGACTGTCACCCGCAAAACCGTCGAAAGATCCCTTTTTCCTTTTTCTCCGGGTTTGCCATGCAATTTCTAGCAATTATCGATCGTATGATGTGGACGGCGACAATAATCACAGTATAATTTTCTTTTTTCTTTAAAATTACCCCTTGATGACGTGGCAAAAGGAGGCCCATTGGATAATTTGAAGCCCGGTGCCATCGTGGCTCCATGCAGGCTGTCCAATCCCGCGGTCGATCGGACACCTCGAGCACCGTCCGATCTAGACACCATGATCGCGTATGGGGCGTCCGATCTAGATCCAGGTGATGAATATGAGCCGTCCGATCCAGTTAGTGGGTGATATTGCCGCGAGCCGTCGGATCTCTTCATCAGATCAGGGCCGTCCATCCTCTTTCTTCTCTCTTCAGCGGAGACAAACCCTAGGGTTTCAGTTTGTCTCTCTCCTCGCCCCTTTGTCGCAGCCCCTCTGTTTCCGCCCGAGTAGGCAGAGAGGGCCATCCCTTCTCCGGCGTTCGGTTGGTCGGAGGTGGCGAGGCGCTGGTTCTCTTCCTGGACGGCGAGCTGGTAGATCCGTCCGAGTGGAGGCATGGGTTCCATCATCAGGATCTGTGACCGAAAACCTTGGTAAGATTCATTCAGTATCAAGAGAAATCGGGTCACTTTTTCTCGATCCTTTATGTTTCGATACTGTTGTAAGGTTGATTCTGGCCCTTCTAGCTTCTCTTCGACTGCTTCCAGTTCGTTCCATAGAGCCGAAAGCTTGTTGAATGTTGCGGTTTGCTCATGTTCCCCTGTTTCAGATCTGAGAGTTGCTTTGGGTTAATGAAAAATCTTGACCCGATCTAATTTACCGTACATTTCTTTGATGTTTTCCCACATTTTTTTCAAATCCTCCGTCGGGGGTAGCCCGGCCGCGACTTCGGAAGTGATGCAATTTCCGATCCACGTTCGGACGAGTTGGTTGCATTTTCTCCACAGTCGTGCCGCTCGCTCGTCGGACGGAAGAGGGATTATTCCGTCGATAAACCCCTCTTTGTCTTTGGTGACTAGCGCTCGCCGGAACTCCCGCGACCAGTTTGAGTAGTTGTCGGCTCCGGTCAGTTGCTGCACGATGATTCGCAGTTCTGGTCCGTCGGCCGTCGACGTGTAGAGCGGGTCGCCGGGCTCCGGGTGGTCGCTGGTTGCGGCAAACGGGTACGGGAAGTATTCGGGTTGAGGAACCGGGTAGGGATTCAGACCCGATGCAGAATTACCCGACTCGCCCATGTGACCCGCATATGAAAAACCCGGCCTGGTGGATGGGCTTGCCCCGCTTGCGGCTGGTGGGCTTCCATCGGGCTGGACGTTGTATCCTTGGACCCCTGCCAATGATGCATTTGGGCTTGGCCCAAAGAATAATGGATATGGCATCCACTGGTAAGGTTGGCCCACCATGGGCTGGCCCATAGTGGGTTGCCCCAGATTAGACTGAGCCTGGGTAATCTGCGATTGGGCATGTTGGGCCGTATTGGTTTGTTCCTGGGCCCGAACCTCTGAAGTCAGGTCCTGGATTTCTGGAGCTCTCGTGTCTTGGTCACCGGATGCAGGGAGAAAACTCTGTTGATTCTGCTCCATGGTGAGAGGTTCCTTTCTTCATTGATCTCCTTTTTTATAGATCTGATTC
The DNA here is from genome assembly GCA_014182735.1 of Corymbia maculata. Lineage (NCBI taxonomy): Eukaryota > Viridiplantae > Streptophyta > Magnoliopsida > Myrtales > Myrtaceae > Corymbia > Corymbia maculata. The sequence continues at coordinate 22,914,580 of CM024688.1, read as the reverse complement.
CTGCACTAATAATAAATTCTCTTGTTGCAACAAGAATATAATGCAGGCAATCACAAGGCGGAAGCTGTATGAAGCTCTGATACCATGAAAGAATATGGGAAGAATGCAATGAAGACAAGGAAGAATTAGCACGAGAAGGAAATTGTAGAAGGATTTTCTGTATTTCTTCTATATATTGAACCATGTACAGAAGTAACAATATATAGTGAAAGGAAAAGACAATAAGAAGGAAAGATTATATACTCTATTCTATGTATATCAAATCTAATCCTAACTTGACTTAATTACAATTAGTATATTCTGAAGATATCTTCAGACATATCTTCCAACACTAGACATTTGAAATTTCCAAACTTACTATAAAACCATGTAATCTAATGGTGGCAGTAGGCTTCCATGCTATATACACGACAAATATTGATGACACAATCATATTCTGAAAAAAATGTGAGAGATTCCCAAGAGGACTACTTTTAGTATTGTAGAGAGAATAACCTAGACTATGGATGCATACTCTCTATGGTAGAAAGTTCTTCCATAACACTAATACGTGAACTTCAATTTCTACGAAACCTGAACCATAAGCTTGACAATCTCAAGCTCGTCCATGCCAAGCTCGAGAAAAAATCGGCAAGTTTGGTGTTGAATAAGCACATTTAGATATACAGCCAAACTTGATTGGGCTCAAGCTAAGCCACCTAGCTCGAAAAAATATTACACGTCTTTTTGCTTGTGGATGATGGGTCCAGGCTCTAATTTGGAAATATGCCCACTTACTATAAAACTGAATGTCCCTGCTGCCTCCAAAATTAGATCTGTGAAGGAGAACACCGGCCCGTAAGTAACTTGGGCCTGACTCTATTGGAGTATGTTTGAACTAGTGCTACATTTCTGACCAAAAAACCTAACGCTATATGATCTTCGAAAGAGTTAGATTGATTATAAAAGTCCTAAAGTTGAGAGGATGCGCCTTGTTGGGGTCAGCTTTTTATTAGTTATATGGGTATAATTAAGGGGGTCATATATGTAATAAAAATACCCAAATTGGTATTAAATTTCGAATAGGGCCATCATGAGCAAGCCCACTCCGTTGGGAGAGCCAGGGAAAGAAAATGTGGAAGGAAAAGTGCAACAAATTTTCCCAATCAAGCAAAGACCCAAAAGTTTAAGGTCGGCAAGCCCACTCACATAGTTTGTATAAAAATGAGTAATCCACACCAATGGTCTGTTCTCTGCTCTCTAAAGAGTAATTTCATGTTTTATTAGATGATAAAATTGGAATAGTGGACTCTTGATGTTAATTTTTGTATTCAACTTTTAGTCCTTTTTTCATATAAAAAAAGAAAAGAAATATCCTATACTCTATAGTTAACAGCAACACACATGCTCTCTAACTTAGGGTCAATGGAGGTAGGGGTATCAATGGGTAGGGTCAAGTTGGGTCTTGATGTTATCCGACCCGACTAGAACAAGAAGGCTTGCATACTCGGCTTGACACAACTCGAAAGGCATGAAACATGAAGCGAAAAACGGGTCAGGTTGGGTTGGGTTTTCGGGCTAGCAGGTCAAATCTAAGTGAAAGACCAATGTCAATATTTGGGCCAGACAACATACACATGCCATCAAATCAAAAACTCATAGCATTCTCCATCATCCAACATTTAAAGCACAATAAAACATGAAAGGTTGAAGAGGAAGTCAAAAAGCTAAGTGAAACATAAAATTTTCATAATGAGCTCATCATCATTCATCTCTATCTTCAAAGGAAGCAAACCAGCTAAGCATTGATTACCAACCCAAAAGGGAGTCTTAAGCTTTTCCATGAGTCGCTAAACATGACAAGGCCCTTCCTAGGAAAAAGAAGAAGAAACCCACATCCCTCTCCCTCTCCCATCTTCTTCCTGTGGCACTTATAGGAAGACAGCTTCTTGAATAGCAAGCTAGCTTGATCAAAATACCATGCCTGTGATGTCCCCAAGTTTCTGTTCAACAAGATCAATCAGATGAAAATGATGACAATTTATGTAAGAAAAGAAAACTGTCAGCAAATAACAAGGCACATGAAAGTGACTTGATTAGAAAGCTTCTTTTCCCTAAAGATAAAGTACAAAGTTGCCATAAGCAAGCATTTGTCATGGCCCCAATCACTTAACATTACAGCACAAAGGAAAGGAAAGGTGACAATCGTGTAAGCACCAGGATTTGCTTCCTGATATTTGGCTACTCTGCAATAAAGACAATTGTTCATCGGGAGTTTTGCAGGAAAATCATAGACAACCAAAATCAAATGAAATTAGAAAGTACACTCTCTTGAGCCAAAAATCAAATGAAATCATAAAATAATCTCTTGGTTATCAATTTGGATTCAAGGGTCATTAATCAATCAGTTTTAGTCTGAAATAACAACAACCAGAATTATAGTATGAGTATAATTTATAATTCAGTATGAAATAACAACAATCAGGATTTCGAGGATAATCAATCGTGACTTTCAGATATCGATCAAACATAATCGAAAGCACAAAAGAAACTGGAACAACAACAATTATATCAACTTCTAATTGGGTACATGTTCATATCTACATATCAAATGAAAGTTCACCTTTAGGTTCATTCCCACCCTAAGTTTTTGCGACATTGTGATTGAGTCACAGCCACCATCAGAAAATAAAATGCATACCTAATCTGCTTGAATATGCACAATTCCGCAATCGCTCATAAGAATGTCAAATAGTTGACTAAAATTGATGAGATGTACTCAGTTGGCAAAATATTTAAAGATTTATGATTCAATTAATATAATTAAAATATTTATAACTGAATCAACAAAAATATAATAAATTTAAAAAAATTTGGATAATTTTTCCTAATTTGATTGGTGGACCCTTTTAGTCTCCTCCACTGTCTTCCCATCGCTGTCGCTTAGATCTCCCAAATCAATCTCATTCACAGAACATGGAGGGCTTCTTACACAGATGTTGACATTCATGCAATTATTCCCTCTACCTAATGACATTGTTAGTTCTCTTGGGATCTCATTCCATGTTACCATCAACAAATCGATGCAATTGTTCAATAATGATAACGGCAGATAAATCTGCGAGGCCTTTTTGCGTCAACTAGATTGATTAGTCATTCCTTAGTTCGTTTCATCAAATCAGGCTTGTTCATAAGTTTGTTACCTTGCATGTTTCGCCAAATCAAGAATGTTTGTTGGGTAGGACCCGTCAAAAACCATTTTACCTGGTCAAATCATTAGATTGTTATTTCTCTTTTGTTTCTTTTTTAAGCAGTTCTTATTGTATCGGCCCAAAACCTCACTAATTGATCTTTACGGTGCTTTCTCTATCAATTAGATCCTTTATCCATAGAATAAAGTATCTAGGCATATCTATTTCTTCATATTTTGACTTCTATGAAGTTCCTTTCTTTGCTACAGCTGATAAAAATCGTTTTTTGGACGATGCATATGTAGAAAGCCTATTTTTTCTAGTAATTTTTTCGAGTATTTACTAGTGGATTCGCTCTTTTCTCTTTCCTTTTTTCTTATCCTTTTTCTCCCTTTTTTTCGGGGAGACAGTTACGGGATGTGGACGAGGTAATTGTGGCTGAAGAGAAACAGACGACAAATATGTTGCCGGGCACATGCCGGGACAGGCATTAAATTGTGCTTTTTGCAGTTTCTTCCTGAGCCTTAGAACATGGAGAAGCAGAGGGAAGCGTATGATGAAGAAATGGGATGATATGTGGTTCAAATCCGACATGATCTTGTTCCAGATCAGATTCTGCTATTGACGGTGGCAAAAGCTGAAGTCGTTTTGGGACCACGTATTGAAAGATCACGCAACTTTTAGGGTAGAGCATCATCCCATGCAACCGAATGATGTTTCGTCGTAACTTAATAATAGAGAGACAACATACGATGTGACCCAACATTGGGGTTCCCCATAAAAATCTACTGTTCGGGAGAATGGAGACACTTCTTTGGTTCCCAACGCGGCAAGCGCTTCTTGAAGATTATACGGGAAGGCGCTTCTTGAAGATTATAATTATAAAAAGTATAAACCTTAATGTCTTGAAGTTCCCTCATCTCAGTTTTTTTTTCATCGGGTGTATAATTATCACAAGTATTTTAGCAATTTGTACTTATGTATCAAACACCATCGTCACTTTTAAAAACCTTCAATTTGAAGATAAATATATTAGGAGTATAATAACTTCCACACGTTCACTGGACGCTTACTTGAATGTTAATAATTTATTTTCATTCACTTAAGAGTTATATTGATGTAAAATCGATCACTTCTACTGCATGTATTTTTATCTTAATTTTCCTAACATGGAGTTTTTAAAAATAAAAAGAAGTCTAAAGTTGAATTCTTTAAAATCTTCCCCATTTAATGCCATTTTTAGACTCTCTTCCTTAAAGGATAACGTTTTCAAACTAACTCTCTTCATGTCACTTAAGTGTTTGCTTCTAAAAATTTATGGCACTGAATCGATCATCCACAAAGTTATTGGAACTTTGTTGTCCTTTAATTAGACATTCAAGCAACGTCATTTGCCTTTTCAAGTACTGGCTTCAGCTTTTCAACACTTATAAATTGATATCTCGTCGGTTTTTCTGAGGAGACAAATCATCCATGACATTCAACTAATTGGTTTTTAAAATTTGTGACATTCAAGTAAGCAAAAAAAATTATAATACTCAAGTGAATGCTATATAAAAATTATGACACTCCTCCTAGTTTATTTATTCACTTCATGTTGCATCTCCTCCAAATTAGAAAGACATGTTTACCCCCAAACCATATGCCTATCTCTTTGCCCTCCCCTCTCTCTTCTCTCTCTCTCTCTCTCTCTCTCTCTCTCTCTCACAGTCACCCACGCACGCAGGGAGCACACGCTCCCTCGTTCTCCACCGCTTGCCACCGCCACCGTTGCTTTAGGCCTCCTCAGATACCCCTTGCCAGCGACCCCGCGCTTAGATGGCCCACCCTCTCTTTTCTCTATCACAAAGCTTAGGGCTTCCAGCCATGGGAGGCCGAGTTTGCACAATCCGCAAGCTTAACCATTATGGGCTCGTATGAGTCGGACAAGCTCCTTCAGAGAGCTTGTGGCAACCATGGGAGATTAGGCCCTAATTTGGTCCAGATATGAACGCTTAACTTTGATATGGGCCAACTTTGAGGTAGTAATCGGCGCCTCGAATCCAAGGTTGGCGATGGTCAAGGACAGCAAGGAGGTTAGGGCTGGCTAGGGTAATGGTGGAGGAGAGAGAAATGTTTATAAAGGTTTGTGGGCCTTTTTTTGGGAGGAGCAGTAATTTGGGAAGGAAAATGGTATTTTCTATAAATAAGTGAGATCGCGAGGATGTTAGTTTATAATGTAAGTGAAAAACTCAGTATCTTAGTTCTAGGTTTTAAAAATGAGAATAATGTTGGGTATGCGACACCACGATTTTTTTTTGGTAATTGTCCCTCTTTCTTTTCCCTCGACAAACATTTTTAATTAGGGAGTATCACTCCTCTGCTGGAATATGGAATATGGGTCACTCATACATATCTAGCAATGCCTAAATTATATAGCTTCATATCATCTAATCTTGCCCTTCACCCTATACCAATTTGGCCTCGTGCAAAATTTACTCCGTCATTAAATATTAGCTAAGCTTAGGCAAATGATCGTCTGAGCTTTTCATTCAAATGATGGAGTTAAAAAGGGTAGTACTTGGCCCGTGAATAAAATATTTTCTGTATGCTCAGCTCTCCGATTGAGGAGATGATAGTGTTGGGACGCCCAACAAAAGTCTAATATTTTCATTAGAAAATTATTAAGGAGTTCAAATCTAAACCCATTAGTATATACAGTTAAATTTACCTTTACTCAAAAACTTCAACCCATGAGTTATTGACCAATATATACAGTTATATTTTCATGTTACACCACATCCCCAATGTGGGTATCTTTGGTATAACCTTGACATGTTCTTAAAAAATCTCCCAGTCTCGCTTGCAAGTCACCTTCGTTAGGCCTATTCTCCCTCCTATTAGGATATACTTCTGCACTTTCATCTTAACTCAAGTAAATGTGACCAGCAGAATGGGTCCATGATCCTCTTCTAATTGAAATATATTTGGATAAGTTGTATACGGGCTAGTAAGTTTCTACAAACTGCATAGGAAAGGGTCTAGAAGAGAAAGAAAAGTTCGATATAATATACCGCTTGATGATCTGAAATATACCCATTTTAGTTAAGAAAATAAAAGTAGGAGAACAAAAGAGTCTGAGATTAAAGGAAAACAACTTTAAGAAGTATGAAAATGGTTGTAACCAGCGTTAAGGATGGTAGCTATTGCATCGGCTTCGGATGAGAACGGTGATGGTCTGTTGTTTTTTTTTTTTTTTGGGAAGGACCGAGGCCCCGGAGGTGGGGGGTGGTTGGGTAGAGGGGGAGGCGGCGGAGTACTAAACAAGGCAACGGGACCACGCACTGGTGGAGTGACCACCTCTCGGTCATTGTCCAAGCTTGAGGACAGCAAACTTGCCTCTCCGAGAGAGAGAGAAAAGAGAAGGAGAGAGAGCATGTCATATGTTTTATAGAAGTAAAAGATCGAATAATAAAATAAATCAAAAAGAAAATAAATCAAAATTTTACGTAGTTCAATATATGTGATATATACGCATGAGGAGAGCAATATATAATTCAACTATAAATTAAGCAATATAGTAGAAATAATAACCACGCTCTATACTTCCTAATCTTCAATTACACACAATAAACGTAGGCAGTGTTAAACATCCTACAATTTCTCATGAAGAAATTCAAATCTTATTCACAAGATTTAAGTGGCTACAACACTAGGCCACTTTTGGTTCAGTAGTGGGAAGGGGTTTTGGGCCTCTAAAGCCCCTTTGGGAAAATACAAAGCATATGGCAACCATTTTTTAGAGTTCTTTGGCCAAATGCCAACATCTGAATGCCAAAAACCCAATATAGATCTTGGGGTGCTTTAGGCTTTCAATATTTTGGGGATGCAAGTGCTACTGTTCACTTCTTTATGTGTTACTGTTCGTCGTCTTCTCCTACATATTCACTAGAGAGTCACCGAAAGGGGCCATCGAAAGCTAACGACTGCCACTAGGGTTGCCCAACCTCAAGCGACCATTGCCACCCAAGGTCACACAACCTCAAGCAATAGCACTTGGGTTGCATTGCCTAGGGGAGGCTGCTTGGCGATAAGATCTGATCATCGTGCTTGGGTCAAGCGACCAAATCTAGTCGCTATGTCTAGTTGCACGACCTCAGGCCACTGCACTTGGGTTACACCCCCTCAAACCACTGTGCCTAAGGTTGCCTAACCTTAAGAGAGGCTGGCCGATGCTGAAGCTCTACCAAATTGATTTTTTTTTAGAAATAAAAAATAAAAAACCTTTTGCAAATGTGGTATTGCCAAACGACATTTAAGCCAAGACTATTCTACAATGCACTTTAAAGTTATAATTTGCCAAATAGGATAGCATTTTGGGAAACCTCATTTGCACAAAGGTATTTGCATTTTCTTAAAATCACTTCCCCAAAAGTGAACCAAACAAGGCCTAAAAGCTCCCACAGTGTAATACACGAAAAGGTCACCTCTTTGATACTCTTTACAAGAAGTCACACTTCCATATACTAGGAAACTGACTCTAACTAGGAAACCTATTCATGCTAGGAAACTAACTCCAACAAGGAAATTTATTCAAATTAGGAAATCTACTTAGATTATGAAATTTTCCTTTTCAAACTCAAACCCAAGATGTATTATGGGCAATCTCCACCTTGGCTTGATGTTTAAGTCAAATCACATTCACTTCTCTCAAAATTTGAACTTAGCTGCTATTGTCCCACAGCTCATCATGGGCGCAATTGTTACAAACATCTTCCATGTCCAAGCCACACTTAAACCTTGCTATAGTCGTAGACCTCATTAGGATACTAACTCCATTGGCACTTTTAACTACTCTGTAAGGATTTTTTGACACTAAGGATTTTTCGACACAATTTTCTCAATCATAGATAAAGCAAAACCGTTATTACATCTATACCTGTTAGAAAATTGAACATGTGCTTTATCAAACTTAACATTTAAAACAACCATTGCTCTATAGTCTTCACCCCACTATAAGCAACATGTGTGTTAATTACTCCATTAGTACCCACTACCTCTAGAGTTTCATATTATAACTCCTTGATAGCCTCACTTACTTTGTGCATAACCTAGGAACACATAATTTATTACCCTTTCATTACGCTTACCATCACTCCCTTGAATATCACAAACAACCAAATATTAGAATAATTAGCAAAGTTCCCTAGCCAAATTTCTTTGATAGTCTAATATCCTATTGTAATTGATGAATATATATTCACCAAGTAGCTTAATGTACTAAACGCATCCATAAGAAATCTCTTAGCCATACTAGCGTGAGATAGCATTTTATAGGCCATCTTTAGCAATGTTCTACTCATCAACTTCCAACCCGTGATGGTTAACTAATAATAGTGCAACATTTCGCTAAATCTTCCTTCAAGTAGAATTTGTTTAATTGCTCTGAGCATGCTATTGTTAGTCCGCACATGCTTGATCATTTTTACTAGTCTCATTTTCGATCAAAACTCTCAACTGTCTACATCTAACAATAACATAAAAATTATGCCTAAGCACAAATATTGAAGTCTTCCTCAAATAGTTATCCATGACTCTTAGCATAAATATGGCACCCTTCCTAGAAGGAAATTGCGATAACATGTAAACATCAAAGCAAATCAACTCAGTAATCACAATAACATCACCTGCAAACTCAACTCTAATTTCCTTAACTATCTCATAATTTTGCTCAAGGCAATCCCTTCTGAGACACCATGTCTTGCCAAAGCTCCAGCAGACAACACCACTAGTCTTAGACTAACTACATCTATTCTAGTCTATACTACTTTTGCTAACATGAGCATTGGCTCTTCCTCTACTTTCACCTATTAAAATAGTAGATACAAGTTCATCAGATTCTCATTTACAAATGTCCTCACTCAATTAAATCACAAACCCCATCAAACATCAAGCTTGTTGTCATAGAGGAGTAACAAACAGCATTAATAGTAGCATTCTAACTATTAGGTAATGAGGATAATAGAATCATAGCACATACTTCATCCTCAAATTTAATCTCAATTGACTGGCAATCATATTGCATTCATTGATATGATCATTAATTGATGCACCTTTACCCATTTTTAAATTAAACAAACGACGCATCAAGTAGGACTTATTGACCGTAGAGGGTTTCTCATACATATTTGATAGAGCCTTCATCAAAACCACAATAGTTATCTTTTGCACAATGTTAAACATGACATTACAAGCTAATGCTAGCTGAATAACACCCGATAGTTATCCATCCAACAACTCCCATTCAACTTATTTTATCGACTCTAGCTTCTTCCCAAATAGGGATAAGTGTAGATTCCTTTTATACAAATCCTCAATATGCATCTTCTAGAAACCAAAATCCTTCCCGTCAAATATGTCAAATTTTTACTTTTCCTTCTTCTATCGCCATCGGTTCCCTTCAACTCAGCACTCAACTTTGATACCAACTGTTGTGGAAGCAAGCAAATAATAATATAGATAGAAAAATAAAATAAATAACATGCCAAGTTTACATGATTCAGTCAGTGTGACCTATAGTCATGGAGAGAGTAGTAAAAAGTCCATTATATATCAATCAATATAATGGAAATTATAGCCACATTCGAGTTACTCAAATATTATCAATGTTTCCTAGTTGCCAATTACACCTAAAACCTCACACAATATTTACCCAACAATTCATCATGAAATAATCTCTCGATTTTATGAAGGAATTTACAAATCTTATTTGCAAGATTTAATCGGTTTCAATACTAAAAGCTCTCAAGGTGTAATTCACAAAAAAGTCGTCACTTTGATACTTTTCACTAAAAGTCACACTTCTTAAATTAGGAAAATTTCCTTTTGAGTCTTAAATTGAAACATATTTTCAACAATGTGATTATAATTTATGAGCATTTCTACCAATGCAAGGTGGTTGCCTTAGTACGAAATGCACAGCTTCGCATTCCAATAACAATTACTTTTTGATCTGTTGCCTCTTTCAAATAAAATTTCTCTTAAAAAAATTTCTAAAGGTCTTCATCAGCATCAAATTGGTGGCAGCCGCAACTGTAGAGGCGGCAACGATGTTTCATTCTATTCTACCTTTTCGAGAGAAAAGAGTCGGAGTGGTGGATTAATAAGTGTAATCTAGCAATATGGATGGGTTTGGGTTCAGCATACATAAGTTGGATCTAAGGCTGACAATTCTTAACAAGTCCAATTTCTAGATCCATAAAGTTAAGCGGTAGTATCAAGTTCAAACAGATTTGATCACACAAAAATAAGTGCATGACATGTGCATTGACCCTCTTAACCCGTTCATAACATGTTTAAGAAATGTTAATTTATACATGTCAGCATGCTATATATCGTGTAAACATGACATATTTAGATATATTTAAAGATGTTTACAATTAGGTTTGCAGGCATTTAAACATCTTTCTACATGTTTATATACAAGAGTTCACCCACCTTTTAGACTTGTTTTTCATGTCTTGACTTATAACTCGCCCAATAAATATACCATAGATGCATTTCAAAGTTGTGAAACTATTAACAACCATGTCTTGTTTAGATTAGACATCTTATTCAATCATCATGTGATATGAGTACGACATGAAAGTACTAATTGTTATTACACTCGTCCACTATAATCCTTCCGTTAGCTTTATTAGATTTAGCATACGAAAATTCTTTCATGACATTCTTTTATGAATTATCCTGTTGTATTTTAAAAATTATGAAAAAGCGACATGGAATTTTCCGTCAATTTAAAACTAAAGAGTTAACAAAAAAAAACCTAGTAAATTGAAGTTGCAAGGGATTTAGACATATGAAATTAACGTTTTAAAACTTACCCATAATTGTCCCTTTTTTTGGTTTTTGATTTTATAATCCTAGGGCATGGCCATGGAGGCGTAGCTACCTAGAAAAAAATGAAACATCTTGTAAATTTTATGAACTGAATACATGGCGAACCTTTAATTGTTGCAGTGATCTTGACCCAAAATAATTTGCACTGAGATTGTGGATATTATTTTTCTCTTTTTTTCAAATATTCGTGAGAGAATCAGAATACAACCAATCAAATAAAAACAAAACTGACTTCAGGAGTTTGTACTGTAAAGTATTGCCGGTCCGTGATACCCATGTTGAGCTTTATTATGTAATGGAATCTTTCTGGTTTATTGGGGGTGTTCAAATATTCAGAAAGGAAATGCAAATTGAGACAGAACGAATATTTCTGAAGGCATAAAATACGGGGAAAGGTACTAGTTCAAGATTCAAGTTTGACAGCATCGCGTCAATAAATCACATAAGATAAACATTATGTCAGATTTTCTCATTTCGAATTGAAGGATCACAACGGCTGCCAGCATATCTCTCTTGCGCCCACAAGCATAAAAACCCCATCACTTCACCCTCCATAAAACACCCAACTTCAAGCAACTGTCCTCTCTCTCTCTCTCTCTCTCTCTCTCTCTGAGCTCTTACACGATCCTAGAAATGGCCCTTAGGAAGCAGAACAAACTACCACAAGCTGCAGTCATCAAGCAAATCCTCAAGAGATGCTCGAGCTTAGGCAAGAAATTGCAAGGCTACGACCTTGAGGACGGCCTCCCATTCGATGTGCCAAAGGGCCATTTCGCTGTTTATGTTGGGGAAAGCAGAAGCAGATACATCGTCCCATTATCTTTCCTATCTCATCCCGATTTTCAGCACCTGCTTCGACAAGCTGAAGAGGAGTTCGGATTCGACCATGACATGGGCATCACGCTTCCATGCGAGGAAGTCATTTTTCAGTCTCTCACGTCCATGATTAGATGAGTCGGAGATCAAGGAGATGGTGTGTTAGGATGGTTGGGGTTTTGCATAGGGAGAAGATGTTCAAGATGAAGCTTGCGAAAGACTGAAGCTTCTCTTTTTTTAAATGCTTCTCTCTGTGGTTAATCCTATTTTTTGGATCCATTTGGGTTCAATTGTGTCTAACGACACTTAACTTTTAAGTCCCAGATATATTTTCTGGGATTCATTTGTATAAAGTTAGTGGTTTTCCCTCATCGAGGTGGGTTTTGCACTTGCAGCCTTGATTGGGAGGAGAAGATGACTGGGATGGATTAATAAAAGATGACTCTCTCTCTCTCTCTCTCTCTCTAAATACATAATATTCATTATACTAATAGATCTATGTATATACAACAAGAGAGTTTTATTATGATTTGTAGAGGGAACAGAAACCTTTTGGAAAGTCAAAGACAGGTGAAGAACAAGTGCTACGTATTCAATAGGATCAACACCACACACAAAAATTTGGTTAAGGCAACAAGTATTTTTTGTCACCTAGGTCCAAAAATTTTTCCCCTTAGGCAAAGACAACAATTTCTTTTTAGGCAATTTTCAAATAAGGGCCTGAAGTCCTCTCATTTTACCAAATAAAAGTATAAAGTAGACTTTACTTCAAATAAAAGCTTGAAGTGCTATTATTTTCTCAAATAAAAGTCTAAAGTATCAGGTCAGTCTAAAAAAAGAGCCTTAACTTCACCAGATGATCAAGGGCATTTCATTACTTGCTTCTTTTCTTTTTCTAATTTTTTTTCTTTCTTTCCATAAAAACTCATAAAAAGAAAAAAAGTTAAAACTTAAAAAAAAAAAAAAAAAAAAAAAAAACACACACGCATAAAAGGTAGGAGGCCTAGGTCGAGGATGGGGCAAAGACCATGGCCGATGAGATTGTTGGCACCTTGGCAAGGGCCATGACCCTCCCTCTAGTCTTGAGTGAGGGTCATCAGCCCCTAGCCAGAAATAGAAAAAGGAAAAAAGAAAGAAAAAAATAAAGAAAATAAAATAAAGCAAATGATGAAAATGCCCTAGATTATTTAGTGAGGTGAGGCTCTTATTTGAACTAACATGGCATTTCGAGTCTTTATTTAAAATAAGGTCCACTTGAGTCTCTTATTTGAGAAAACAAGAGCACTTCAAGCACTTATTAGAAATTAAATTCACTTTAGACCCTTAATTGAGAAAATAATGATATTTTAGGCCCTTATTTAGAATTACCCCTTTTTTTTGGTTGCAAACCCTTTGTTTCGCTTGCTCTGTCTCCTTTGTTTTAAGCTGATGATTTTTTTTATCTTTTTAAATGGGTACTAAAGGCAATGGACAATAAAATTAGTCGTCTTTGAAACCAAACACCACAAAATAAGGTTAATTTGCTCAAATGTGAGAAAGCTTCTTCTTTTTTTTTCTTTCGCCATTGATTACCCAAGATAGAAGTTCACTGCATTGATCAAGTTTATGACAACAAAAATTCGTCCCGTTAAGGGTCAATTTTGAGGCAAAATAGACACCAATGGTGACAATTTATCACCTTTGGTAAACTTTTAGTTGCATTTATTCCTTTTTTGCAATCCGGGGGCATAAAAGTGGAGGCCTGGCTAGCTGGAAACTCATGAAGTACCTTGCAGACCCCATAAACTGACTAAACGTAGACTTTCTACCTGTGCAGTGGCCTTGATCTGAAGTAGTTTACACACAGTTGATGGATATTGTTGTCTTTTTTTATAATAAATTATTCGCGAGAGAATTAGAATCCAACCAACCAGATAAAGACAAAACTGACTTCAGGAGTTTGTGCTGCATAGTACTATGTGATGGTCCGTGATACCATTTTGGGCTTTCTTATTCAGTATTAGTATCTTTCCGGTTTATGGCTTGTTCAAGTATTTCAAAAAGAAAATGCAGATTGAGAGAGAAGGAATATTTTCTATAGGCTTAAAATAGAGGGAAAGGTGCTCTTTTAAGATTCAGGTGGTGTCCTTAATTAGAGACATCCTAATGGTCAGTAGGCGCACGAATCACGTAACTTTACAGATGCTTGAGGACCTGACGTTCACCAAACACCTCATTATGATCGTTTAATTTAATGAATTGCGGCAGCTGACAACCATCTATCTTTATTATGGAGCCAAAAGCTTTCCACAAGCAACCTAGATCTTCATATATTTTAACTAATGAAAAGCGATTACTCTGCTAGTTAAATCTGCTGGAAAATGCTAAGGAGATTATCACCTTTTTTCTACATTTTAGTGAGGATAAATCCAGTAAACTAGATTCATGCAAAACAGGCCTTTTTAACTATTTACTTGAATATCTTTGTTGGAGATATGATTCCTTTTCCTGGAGTGATAGAGTAAATCAATGCAGTTGGGACTTAAACCATGTACAATTAAAAAAGTATCTTCTGTATATCTTTTCAATTATCATGTCCATACATTGTATTATAAATAGAGACTTTACACATACAGGATCTCTAAGTAATACACCTTTTACAGATTTCCCAAATCCTCTACTTCTTTTCTATTTCATGTCATGTGTCATGGTATCAAAGCCGGGAGATATAAGTTAGTATTGTTTTGACCTAGGCTCGATGTAAGAGGGGCTTTGACCTAAGGCCTGATGTATGAGGGGAGGTTGTTAAAATTATCTCACATCAGTTGTAAAAAAAGTGATAGTCAATTTATATGTATGAGATAAAGTCTCATCCTTTAAGCTAACTTTTTGGGGTGAGAAAAATTGAGACCATCCAATCATAAAAGTATAGATTCTCAATTCATTTATGCATAATCCAAAAAGCAATTTCATATGAATGCAACATTGAAAGTAGTGAAAAAAAACTTGAAAGGATGTCCAGGAGTGTAAATACTTCTATCTCAAGTTTGTAATATGAAAATGACAGGGTTATTGTCACACAGACATCCCGAACCCCGAGCACACAACAATCCTTTCCCTCGGTCGATAGAAAGCGACGTCCCAACACTCGTTGACAACCATTCAATTTAATCTTTCATTATGCGCAAACGGAAGAGAAACCATCCCCACTCTAAACAGACAATTAAATAATCAAACAGGGATAGAGGAATGAACAACAAGAACAACAACCACTACTCATTTACACATCTTTATTGGATTAACCAACGGAGGGTCATTTCTGATAAACAAGCCCAACAAAGGGGCCGATCCATCCTCTAAGCCAGTTCAAAAAGAAACTAGGCTAGACTAATCTAACTATATAAAATGAACCATCGAGTTCAACACTATGGTCACTTAAACCCATTGGACTCAGGCTCCGTCGGGTCGATCACTGGTGAAGCGGGGGCAGGATTCTTCACTGCAGGTGTGCCATTCTAGGGGCTTGAAAGTGGTTATACAATAACTAGTAAGATAAAATCTCAACGAGTTTTTCCCCTAAGCCTCAGTTAGTACACCAACTCAACCTGGGGTATCTCTCAAGAACCACCCCTCACTCAACTCAACAACCCACAACCAACAAATAACAATAGCCAGGGTCAACCAACACTTAATAATCGGTGTGCATGCAACCTTACTCAGTATGACATACCCCACACGTTAAACCTCACACAATACAAGCAACGCAACCAACAATCACATAGTCGGTACGCATGCAATCTTACCCAGCATGCCATACCTTGTACGTTATAAGTTAGCACAATACACATAATGCACATGGCCGTTAGATGATGCAATTCATCAATCACATACAAGTCGCGTTATAAGCGACCTCACCTGGCCATTGCCATACCCTGCACGTTATCAATTTGTGCATGCATGCCATAAATGATGTGATCACATAATGCATAATCGAAACCAATGATGTCATGTTTCTCATGCATTTTTGCATCCACACGTGCTCCAATTATTACTGTCCCACAGGGCCACAACTTAGGCTGAGGTGCTATTGCGCTATGGCGCTCTTCCTTTACAGAGGTGCAATCGTGCCCTTCTATGCAGACCGAGGCGCTACAACGCCCTTCTTCCACAAAGGCACAACCGTGCTCTTTCGTGCAGGTCAAGGTGCTACGGTGCCCTTCCTCTGCAGAAGTGCAACCGCGCCCTTATGTGCCTTTCGAGGTGCTACGGAGCTCTTCCTCCTTAGAGGCACAACCATGCCCTTCCGTGCCCTATCTCTCCATAATCTCTGATAAATTGAACTATCACCCCCCCGAACTACGGCTGGGGCAACGGGTTCAATTTAGTGATCACACAAGTATACCATCACAATCCACTTCTTATCTTTGAGCATTAGCCAAGGCACACATACTTGCATATAAAACCCCAAATCCTTTCTCATAAAAGCGGTCCATTTCCGGTATCCCTCAGCCAAACTATTTTTTCCTTTTTTGTGAAAATCACACGATTCAAGCGGATGTTCATGCAATGCCACATCCAATTCATATCATAAGATCAAGCCCCATGAAATTATGCACATTTTCACTTTCGGATAAGCAGTACCGTGAACAGTAATTATGAACAATGTAATCTCAGAATTCAATAATTAAAACATTAAATTCAGAAATTAAACAAAACAGTGATTAAAACAATTAATCAATCAATTTAAGTTAAACATGCTCAATTAACCACAAAACATAATTAATCACAAATTAAGCACAATTAAGCAAGATTAAGTTAATCTAATATTAACCATCTATCTAACCACTTATCATAGGCCTAATACAACTTAATTAAATCCCTTAAACCAAAATTACCACTAACTAAACCAACCCTAAGCAAGTTTAGGCACTAACAAGGGATTAAGAGCTAAACTCACCCATTAAGTGGGCAAGCAACACGGACATGGCAGCAACGGCGAAGGCAACACTCGGGAACCTCAACCACGACAATCCAAGGCGGTCCTAGGGCTGAAACAATAGTAACAACCTCTACTCTCACACTGCAAGCTGGAAAACTGCACTGCATAGGAGGAAAGTGGCTAACCAAAGCAAAATGGGTTGGCTGAAGCTCTGGCGAGTGGTTGGCCAGCAACCAACGACACTTGGGGGTCGAGGGGGAATGGCTAGTAGTTGGGTCAGAAAGAGAGGAAAACAGTTGAAAAAGCGAAACTGGGCGGAAGTAGTGCTAAAGTAGGCGGTCAAAGGAACAGCGACTTCCCGTGGATTAGCCGGCGGCTCTGATCGGTGAACGGCTGATCCAGGCCATATGGATTCTCTCTCCTGAGCACGGTGGTGGGTGGCACAAGCGATGATCAGCACGGGAAGGCCACATAAAACTCGGTTTTTTGGAGAAAGGTCCGAAGGGAAAATAGAAGGAAGGAAGGGAAAACAAAGAAGAGAAGTGTGCAGTTTTGGAGTTGAAAAGGGGAGATGAGAGAGTGAAGTGAGGGCTGCTAGATAAGCCCTATTAAGGCCATTAAATGTTGCTTCAACTCCCCATGCAACATGACATTATCTCCTCTCTCTTCTTTTGTCATTTCTTTAAAATATCTGGGGGCAAAATGATCATTTCCACCTTGCACATTTTCTAAACTGCCCTTGGGCTGAAAATGAAGGGCGGGCCTAAGAAACGGGCTAGAAAATGAATAGGAACGAGCTTGAGAATTTGTTGGGCTCAAATCGACTCAAGTTTAGACAATGGGCTCAGAAGAGTAAATTGGTCAGTTTGGTCTAACATGCTCACTTGCTTGACTCGGGTCTACCACGGTGGCTGTCCCACCTTGGGCATGAGGCCCACATTGGTCTTGCCTGACTCACATTTTCGTAGGCTCGTTTCCTTGGTTCATGAATCCTTTTTCCAAAACTCATCTTAACCGATACTATTGACTGTCGAAGAAGCATTGTCCAAAAGTCTATCCTAGACGTTTTTGAAAATTCGAAGTCCAATCTTGGATTCTCATGCCATGCCAATTTCTTCCAAATGTCATTTTGGTACTACCCAAACTAATAGACGACTTTGAGGATTCACACGTAACAGACTCGTGCCAAATCATATTCAAGATTTCTCGACACATGGACATCCTTGACTGCATGAAATTGCAAATGATATATTCTTATTTCAAACTACACGATTACCAATAATCGAGATAAGGTCGTTCGCGGGCTCGATAATAGTAAACGAAATCACTCGTCGTCCCATAATGTTCTGTCCACGAATTGACATCTAGTCATTTTTAAAATCGGCATGCATAACTACAAGATTGTCCTTATGCAAGTCTCATGGTTGAGTCGTTTTCCTAAGTCAAGTTCTTTAGTTGTACGAGTTTTGTCCTCATTAGCCTTTCCCCTCAAGGTTAGTATCTCGAGGACAATCAGTTCCAAGTAAGATCAACTAACAATGCATTTATGAAATTCACATTCATTCATCCCTCAAATGGCTCGAATTTCAAGACATCACATAGATTATGTCATTTGTCCCATAAGTAGAAAATTTATTACTATATTTTGTGTTAAGTTGGGAGAACCGTTGCTTTCATGGAAGAAAAAACAATCAACTATTTCATTGCATAGTTGAATCTAAATATCAAACCATTGCTAAGACCATTTGTATGATAGTCTAGGGCATAAGTACAGCAGGAGTGCCAAAAGTTGGCACGAAGGGACACTTAAGTGCCAAAAGTTACAAAATGTACACTTAAGTGCCACTTTTTAAAAAAAAAGGATCACTTAAGTGCCAAGTTGCCGGAACCCTACCGGAAATCCTATGTGGCAATTTTTTATTAATTTTCTTGCCTACGTGGCTCGCTGGAAACTGAATCAACCAAAAATCAGCCAAAATGACGTCATTTTGGCTGACATGGATTTAAAAATTATTAATTAAATAATATTAAATAATTAGCAATTTATTATTATAAAATCAATTTTATTTTTTAAAAAAAGGGGGTGCAGCCCTCGCCGATCCCCTCCTCCCCTTCTTTTTTTTTTTTAAAATAAAATCGATTTTAATTTTTCAAAAATTTGACGTGGACAATTTTTTTTTAAAAAAATTGCCACGTGAATTTTTTATTTTGAAAAAAATGCTTCATCAGCAAATCAAGTCGCCGAAAACACGTGGCAATTTGGCCGGAATTTTTCGCCGTTGGCACTTAAGTGATCCATTTTGCTCCGATTTTGGCACTTAAGTGTACATTTTGTAACTTTTGGCACTTAAGTGTCCATTTGTGTCAACTTTTGGCACTCTAGAGGTCCGTACCCCGATAGTCTAGATACCATGCTTGCTTCAAGATCTTGGTGTACGGGTAAATGGACTTACTACTTTATTTCGTGACAATGACATTGCTTTCAAATTTGTAGCAAATCCGATAATTCATGAAAGGATAAAACACATAGAAATTGATTGTCATTTCACTTGAGATAAAATTTGAAAAGGCATAAACAATATAAGAGGAATAGGAACTATAGGATAGCTTGTGTATATTTTTACCAAATTTCTATTCTCTATGTCAAATACAGCACAACTCACATGTATCTATTAAGCAAGCTTGGCATTTTCGACATATATAAACTGCCAACTTGAAGAGGAGTGTTGGAGATATAGTTTCCTTTTTGAAGTGATTACATAAAGCAATTTGGTTGGAAATCAAATCATGTATAATTAGGAAAGTATTTTATGTATATCTTTTCCTTTATTGTGTCCACACATTTATTATAAATAGAGCCTTATACATACATGGAATTTATCAGAAAGTGATACACATTTTATAAATTTCCCAAAAATCCTCTATTTCTTTCCCATTTTGTGTTTAAGCAATAATTTCCCAATTAGAATCTATAGTTGTTCTCTATAAGTCATCAGCATAGGAGGATGAAGGGAGAAGGGGGGGTCCATGTTGCCTACAAGTGCCAACACAGAGTACTAACATCCATTCGGGCATGGCTCCCACCATGTTTCTTGACCTAGTTACCTCCCAAGCCATTAGATGTCATATTTTCTTATGTCGAATTGACGGATCACAATAGTTGCCAACATCTCTCTCTTGCGCCCACAAACATAAATACCCCATCACTTCAACCCTCCACCACAACACTCAACTTCACTCAATTGCCCATCTTGACCTATTCACCTCCCAAACCATTAGATGTCATATTTTCTTATGTCGAATTGAAGGATCACAATAGTTGCCAACATCTCTCTCCTGCAACCACAAACATATATACCCCATCGCTTCACCCTCCACCACAACACTCAACTTCATTCAATTGCCCAATCTCTCTCTCTTTCTCTCTCTCTCTCTCTCTCTCTCTCTCTCTCTCTCTCTCTCTCTCTCTCTCTCTCTCTCTCTCTCTCTCTGTGAACTCTTGACACAATCTGAGAAATGGCCCTTAGGAAACAGAACAAACTACCACAAGCTGCAGTCATCAAGCAAATCCTCAAGAGATGCTCGAACTTAGGCAAGAAATTGCATGGCAACGACCTCGAGGGCGGCCTCACGTTCGATGTGCCAAAGGGCCATTTTGCGGTTTACGTTGGGGAAAGCAGGAGCAGATACATCGTCCCATTATCTTTCCTATCTCATCCTGATTTTCAGCGCCTGCTCCAACGAGCAGAAGAGGAGTTCGGGTTCAACCATGACATGGGCATCACGCTTCCATGCGAGGAAGTCGTTTTTCAGTCTCTCACGTCCATGATTAGATGAGTTGGAGATCAAGGAGATGGTGTCGTTTTGCATAGAGAGCAGATGTTCAAGATGAAGCTTGCAAAAGATTGAAGCTTCTCGCTTCTTTTTT
This sequence comes from Corymbia maculata, assembly GCA_014182735.1. Lineage (NCBI taxonomy): Eukaryota > Viridiplantae > Streptophyta > Magnoliopsida > Myrtales > Myrtaceae > Corymbia > Corymbia maculata. The sequence goes on along the minus strand of CM024688.1, from coordinate 22,893,870 downwards.
TAAATACTTTCTCTCTATAGTTAGTCCTAATTTTTGGAACCATCGGGTTCTATTATGTCTAACAACTCTGTAACTTTTAAGTCCCAGATATATTTTCCGGGCTTTATTTGTATGAAGTTGGTGGTTTTCCCTCATCGAGGTGGGTTTTGCACTTGCAGCCTTTGATTGAGAGGAGAAGATGAGGACTAAATGGAAGTGGTGGGAAGATGTATTGATAAAAGATTACTCTCTCTCTCTAAAAAAAAAATACATAATATCCATTATGTGACATTTTTAAATTAACTTGAGATATTGTTCACTTTGGCCATTTCTATATGAACCTCATAGTTTTTTCCTTTAACTTAAAGGTAAGCAATGTCTCATAAGCTCACCTATCCTGATAGTTTTTTAGCCTCAGCTCGCTTTACTTTGGATTTCTAAAGCAAAATTTACCCTTACATAAAAATGCACATCCATGAGTTAGTTCTAATTATATATATATATATATATATATATATATATATATATATATATATATATATATATATATATATATGCACGCACGCAAGTATCTATATGTTATAATTGATGTTCCCCTGTTCTGTACATAATTTGGTTCATTTCTACTTCTTTCACCATTCTAAAAGCCTGTCAAGAGTTGCTCATTGTCCAGACCATTTTGTCTCTAGAACTATTCCCCACCATGGTCAAACCGATTGTTACACATTATACTCATGAATCTATGTACATATGATAAGAGAGTTTTTATGATGATTTGGAGAGGGAACAGGAACCTTTTAGAAAATCAAAGACTAATGAAGAAAAAGTACTCGTTCTCTAGGTTCAGCACAACACTGAAGAATTGGTTAAGGAGACAAAAAATAATTTATCACCTTATGACCAAATTTTTTCGCCTTAGGCAAAGACAATAATTTTTTTTTTTGTTGCAAATACATTCGCTCCGTTTTCTATGTCTAAGGCGATAATTTTTTTATCTTTTTACCTAGATAATGGTCACGAACAATAAAATTAGCCGTCTTTGAAAATGCGACCAATTAAATTAGTCGCCGTAAATTGGCCCAAGACAAAAGTTCATTGCATTGATCAAGTTTATGGCAACAAATATTCGTCGCCTCAGGAGTCAATTTCTAGGCCAAATTGACACCGAAGGCGATTTATCGCCTTGGGTAAAGGTCTATCGCCTTTGATAAACGTTTTGTTTCGCAAGGTTTAATTTCCAGGCTAGGCATGACGACAAATATGCCTATTTCGAAGTCCGTAGGGGGAGAAGAAGCTGTTCACGTAACAGAGAAGAGATAAATGGGGAAGAGAGTACGTGTGTTTTTTTCATTTTTTTTTAAAATTTTTTGTCGCCTTAGGTCTTTGTTTTCACTTTCCTAAAATTATTTATTTGAAAAAAAATCAATATTCTCGAAAATTTTATCTTTTATCAATTAATTAAGCAATTGATGGTCACTCTAGTCATAACCTTTTGTAAAAGAATGTCATGAACACCCCAGTGCATTTATTTGAGGGCTAATACAAAGAAAAACCTTAAATCAATACATTTATAACAAATTTATCCCAAATTAATTTTTAACCACAAAAAATCCCAAACTGAATATATTTACAACAAATTTACTCCTATTGTTTTCATTAAATTGGATTAAAATCACAAAAAATCATAAATTAGTACACTTGTGGCAAACGGAATGTAAAACCTCAAATTAATATATCCATCAATAGCCACAATAGTCTAACTAAATAATTTGATAATAAAATTTAACGAAAGATAAATTTGTCAAGTGTAACACTTTAGGATTTTCTGATCAAAAAATTAGTTTAAGATAAATTTGTTATAAATGCATCAGTTTGGGATTTTTCGTGATATTAATATTTTTTAAATACACTATAACCCTTATATGAGTATAGATGGACAAATTCATAGTTTGGATAATGAAGATGATTAATAGATAACCAATTCATCTCTTACTAAAATTGAATTGAGTATGATTGTCTATTAACTCATCTATCCTTTTATGATGATTTAGATAATATTAAAAATGGGTTTAGAATCTTTACCTTTTTTTCTTTACTAAAATCATTTTTTAATTTCCAATTACACTACAATGTTTCTTGCGGGCAAAAGTACAGCGGGAGTGCCAAAAAATTGGCACAAAGGATCACTTAAGTGCCAAAAGTTATAAAGGTACACTTAAGTGCCACTTTTTAAAAAAAAAATGGATCACTTAAGTGCCAAGTCGCCGGAACCCCGCCGGAAATCTTACGTGGCAATTTTTTATTAATTTTCTTGCCTACGTGGCTCGCCGAAAAAACTGAATCAGCCAAAAATCAGCCAAAACGACGTCGTTTTGGCTGATGTGGATTTTAAAAATTATTAATTATAAAATATTAAATAATTATAAAATATATTTTATTATAAAATCGATTTTATTAAAAAAAAGAGCCCTCGCCAATCCCCTCTCCCCCCTTTTTTAATAAAATCGATTTTAATTTTTAAAAATCTGACGTGGATATTTTATAAAAAAAATTACCACGTGGATTTTTTATTTTGAAAAAAATGCCACGTGGATTTTTTATTTTAAAAAAAATGGTCTGTCAGCAAATTAAGGGAAAATTGACACGTGGCAATTTGGCCGGAATTTTTCGCCGTTGGCACTTAAGTGATCCCTTTTGCTCCAATTTTGGCACTTAAGTGTACATTTTGTAACTTTTGGCAAGACTGAAGTGATCCTTTGTGCCAACTTTTGGCACTCCAGAGGTCCGCACCTCGTTTCTTGGGCCATTAATTATTGTACAAAATATTGAAATTGCATGTATTGATATGTATGAGATGTGTGGCATTACTTGAAAAAGTTATAATATATATATTCTAGCATTGCCATGTTTCTCTATAATTAATGACTAGCACAACTAATATACCTACTCTAATTGTTCGTGGAGAAAGTAAAAGTAAATTAAAAGGACTCCCTAGATTTTTTGAAGTGATTTCATTTAAATTCAAACTTGATAATCTCAATCCAGGTACCTCCAATTGAGCAATTTTCTTATCCAAGTGTTCGTGTTCCCTCAATGTACAAATCTTGTCATTGATGTGTAAATCTCCTTCATGTCCCTCAAGCATAAAAAAATCCTGTATCAATTAGTAATAATAATAATAAAGAGATAAAGTCACTAAAAGTCCTAAAACTTATTACAAAGTACGATCAAATTCTATAATTTTCAAAAAGTATAATCAAGTCCTATAACTTGTCAAATTGGTGCAATCATATCATTCTATTAACACTGTCAATTTAACTAATGGAAAATACTGACATTTCATTTTTAAAAATTAATTTCTCTCTCCTATGTGGAATTTCACTATTATTTTATTCAAAAATATTATTTAAATTTGTTTTAAAAACTAAAAAGGAAATGCCAAAATTTTATTTTAAGGAAAAACTGAAAATAAAGAAAGGGAAGGGTATGTTTACTAGTGGAGTGTTGTTGCCACCACTGCCCATTGCCAAAAGGGCCAGTGAAGGTCACCGACCTTGGTCGAGGCCTCATTGGCCTTCGCATGGGATTGGTGAGGCTCACCCAAATCTCAATGAGGCCAGCCTTCCCCTAAGGTCAATGACCCTTGTTGGGCTTGGGTGAGCATTGGCGAGGCCTCACCTAGGGCGAGTGATGGTTGCCAACTACAAGTGAGGGCCAACATTGCCTAGATGTGGGCACCCTTGCCTGAGCTAAGCAAGGGTAGTTAGCCCTCACCTTGGGCAAGTGAGGCTTTGCCCTAGCCGGGTGAGGACTGACGACCTCTACTGGCCACTCTAGCAATGGGTAGTGGCTATAACTATACCCCACTAGCTAACTTGCCCCTCTTTATTTTATTTTCAATTTTTTTAAATCAATAAAATGTTAGCATTTCTTTTTTATTTTTTAAAATAATTTAAATAATATTTGAATAGACTAATAATAATAAAAAAGCCATGTACAGAGAAATTAATTAAAAAAAATGCCACGTTAGCATTTTCCTTTAATTAAATTGATGGTGTTGATAGAAGAGTTTGATTACACCAATTTGGTAAGTTTTAAAACTTGATTGCACTTCTTGAATGTTTAGGCTCAAATGCACTTCTATGACAAATTTTAGGATTTCTAGTAAACTTATTCCTAAAAAAAGTATGCATTGATTACATTGTTTCCAAATAACCTTAAACCTACTACTAGTATGACTTCTCATGTATTAAGAAGTTTACTAGCATTGCCTGTTATACAAATTGATATTTATACTGATTTTACTCATATATATAGTTAATTAAACAATATGTGATAATTACGATTGTAATATATCCAATCATCCTACCAAATATCTACACTTGTATGGGTAATAAGTTTAACCTATTAAACCTCAATAGGGACATGGGATACGCATCAAAAGTTTGGATTTTGTGTCCCTGTTAAAGAAATTTTTCATTGCGTTATATAAGACTTTCTCAATCAAACTAAGTCCAATCAAAGGCAATGGGAGTAAGGTTTTCTATCCCCTTAGCTCCAATCAAAGGGGACGAAATCTTAATTTCTGTCACCTTAGGTCCAACCAAAGGCAACGACATTTTAAAGTTTATCACCTATTTTTGTTGATTTTTGTCTCTTAAGGCGTTACAAATTCATGTTTGTCACTATTGGTTCATCATCCCACCTCTGATTGAATCAACGGTGACAAAATACAAACTTTTTCCTTGTGTTTGACTTAAGGCGATCCTCAAGGTGACCAACTTAATAGTTTGTCACCTTTGGTCTACTCTAGGACAACAAACTTGATAATTGTCGCATATTAATAATTGAAGGTAATACAAATGATATCTTGAGGTTGTTTCTCTTGAAATGAATGTTCTCTTGGGTTTATTTGTTCCGTGAAAAGATTAAAATTTGAAAAACAAATTTTGCAAAATGATCGATTTTATCATTTATAAAAATAAATGAATAAAAAATATTTTTATCACCCATGAAAATAATTAAGCATAAATCATTGTCGATAATAAAAATATTTTTTATTGACTAATTTTTCTAAACTATACAAATCGATTGTTTTTCAAAAAATGTTTTTCAAATCTTGGGTTTTCCATCAAACAAACATTCATCCCAATTTCAAGAGGAAATATTTTGCATTAACTAATTAATTTCTTTTTGAGCTCAAACTTTCTTTTTACTTGATTTATGATGATAGAATTATTTAGTCGATCAGACTCATAATTCTTGTTTACGTTTACAAATAAATTATTAGGATGGTGCTAAGCATACTCAGTGTTCAACATATTTCACACAAAAGCTACTCTCGATCATTATATGAAGAGTGAATGGCAAAAACACTTTATCCGTATGATTCTCCATCGGAGAGGACTCAAAAAGGACTATTTTTCATCCTGAGCCAATGTTAGAATTGGTCGAGTAAATAGTGGTTTCAAAAGATAAATAGGCTTTTAATGTAATCTTCGTATATAATTAAAGCTACCAAACATCTATCATCTATGTGGAAGATTTTTTGGGAAAATGGTCCAAGAAGTCTAAAAAATTTTATACAACCATCCAATCAATTCTGAAATTTTTAATTTTGTCAATATAATCTTTTGATAAATTTTTAATATCATTCCAATTAATATAGGTTTAAAGTCGCCATTATGATGTGATGGCCTAAGTAATGTTAGTCGTTTTGCATGGTAAAATTGACAAATCATGTCTGATCTTAAATGAACCGTGCGCAATTTTTACAAAATTCCTGAATTTTAATTTAGAAGGAGGAGAGCCACATAAGTAGGATTGCGGGCCACCCACAGATAGATAGTTGCCTGACTTTTGTCGGATCGGCCGTCAGTGGCTCCCTATGATATTTCGTTTTCACGTCCTCCTCATTATGCTCATTCTCCGTACAAGCTTACAAAACTAAAATCCACTGATTATCTGCCCCTTTCTTCTCTTTCTTTTTTCATCCTTTGTTTTGTTTTTTGGCGTTGCTCCTCCTCATTTTATTTGATGTTTATATAATTTATGTACATGGATTTTCCCTTTCCAGGAATTGAATTGGCGGTTGTGTTTGGACAATTTCCTTCACGACGTCTGACCCACGATACGGTAAATAAGTTAACATGATTCCAAACGTGCCAACATTAAGTCGTTAAATTATGGCTACCAAAAAGGAGTAAGGTCGAGGAGCACTCGTTCTTGTATTAAGGTTACTCCAGCAAGTAGAAAGATAGTTTACTTCCGGTGAAATGAGTAGATAAACGAGTATATTTCAATGGAAGTCTCGGTTCCCTTATTTGCAATTTTCTAATAGAAATGAATTCTAGGACATTATAATGTCTGTTCAGAATCACTGACTTTAGGATATGCCATTAGTTGTCCATTTGAATAGTCAAAAAAATGCGGGCTCTTTTTTTTGGGTCGTAAAAAAACAAGAGCGTGCTCTTAGGTCATCGTAATATCGAGATAAGATCCCGAGCTATACGTTGTTGTTTTACCGAAATATCATTGGAAATTATGCATGTTAGTAGGCCATCATAATGGCTGTTTAGATATGAAATTAAGCTATTATGTGATGGGAATACGATAGAACCCATGCAGCTATTGTTGCTATATATAAGGTGGTGGATATAATCAAGTGCTACATTAGCCGTCTATTTGATACCTTTCCTTTGGGTTTGAATTGCGATGGTTTGTTGACTTTTGACCGCATAGTCATAGCCTATCTTACACTCGAACACAATCCCCTTGGTACATGACCTATGGTTGGCTTTCAAATAGACGGCTAACGTAGCACTTGATTTATTTATTTTTTTATACACACATATATCACCTTGTTCAAGTAAAGTCGCAAATTGCATAAATAATTTTTCACATGGTATAGTTTTTTTTTAAACAGTTTTACATAGTATAGTTTGCACATTACATAATTGTCTTGTCTTGCAATTTAATTTGTCCTATCATGTTGTATGTAATTATTATCAATCATGCTACCACATATTACATCAGATTTATCATGTCCTGCTATGAGTGTATCATCACGTTGTCGTGTCTTGCATGTGATTTGACATGTCATTTTATATTGTAATTATTAATGTCTTGTTATCTCATTGTCATGTCATACTATATGTGACTATTGTCATGTCATTGCATTTGATTTGCCATGTTGTGTTACCTGTGGTTATTGGCATATCATGTCGTCTTGTTGTCATGTATTGCATCTCATTTGATACATCATATTGCATATGGTTATTGCTATGTCATATCATCTAATTGTCAAGTCTTATGTCTCATTTTTAGGTCATATTGCATGTGGTTTATTGCCATATCTCACATACAATTTCCCATGTCATGCTGCATGCATTTATTGCCACATTATTTCAACTTTTCATCATGTGTCTGATTTTCATGTCATATTACATGAGATTATCGCCATATGTTATCATTATTTCATCATGCATCACTTCCAATTTGCCATGTTTTTGCATGGGATTATTGTCATGTATTTCATTTGCACACGTCATGATTGAACTTTGCATCTATATTGATATCTATATACTTTCACAGATAAACGGAGTTAAGACATTGCACGCAAGAAAATGGCTTTATTAGCCAATAACAAAACACCATGCATGCTTAGCAAAATCATTGATGAACGATTTACTACAATAAAAAAAAAAAAAAATACGATCGCTTGACTGATAGGGCGTTGTGGAAGCTAATCCGTCCTCCTGTACTCCCGGACCTTACGATCTCAAGTTCCTTCATACATGCACCTAAGCAGTTGACTTTTCCGCAACCATCTAGGCCCTTTGGTTGTATGTCGACCTAACTTTACTTAAATTGATCAACGGTGACTTTAATCCAGTGCTTGAGTTCATGGTCGTATCTTGACATTGCATATTACCCAAACTTAAAATTTGGAAAAACCTTAAGGATGGAGGTGATATTAGCCGGTGATCTACCTGCGCACAGGAATTACGGTGCAACTACAAACGTCTCGATCACCGAAGGGGCAGTGTTCGTTGGCTATGCCGGAGGGACAACGTTCTACCCCATGATCGCCAAAAACACCAAAAAATTTGCAAGTAGTCAGTCACGACAACTTTACAATCTATTCCGGAGGTACGAACCTGTACCGGAGGCAATCACATCTTCACTAGACCCACCAGAAAAAGAAGAGAAATCAGGTTGTGGTTCTACGGCGAACGGACCCTTGTCGTTATGCAGTTTAGCTAAAGATCAACGAGGGACGACGAAAGCGACGGTCGAACGTTTGGGCGCCTTTCGTGGAAGGAATCCGGGGTCTCCCGATGTTTGATCGCCGCCCTCTGTCCCCTGCCAAGTGGGGACGGGAAGCACGTGATCCCGCGCCCACGATTGGTCCCATCTGTCTGAGGAGTCGTGGTGGGGGCGCCCCTCGTGGTTTTCACATGGGAGTCCCCTACTTGTTTCGAAGTTCGAGGTGGCCATTGCCTTATGTATGCGTCTATCTCGCTCGATGTTGTGTGGCTGATCCTCGCCCGACTTCTTGGAGAAAATATCAGGTTGCCCCGCTCCCCCCGTCACGTTAACTATATGCCTTTTCGCTCGTTGATCATTACGTGTTCAGATAGGGCCCAACTTTCAAATTTTCAGAGAATCCTTTTCTTGGTCGATTGTTCTTCTTCCACAAACACCTATGAATCACATCATACTCTGAGCCTTGAATCACGCAAAGCTAAAAGATGTTACTCATACTCAATTGTAGCTTGACTTGCAGATATGTAATTTTAGGCGCTGCATTTGTTACTTTCGTGAATTATGGCTCTTTGCCTCAACTTTGCCTTCGAGATTTCATTTTGAAGGTGCTGTATAAATACTCTACAGAATCAATTATTTAATCAAGAACAAATCGAATCCATAAATATGTAAAACACTATAAGTTATATGCACAACAAAATTAATACATACATATTTGAGTTATTACTTCACTCAAAAGGAAATAGATCAGTTTGATTGTGAATCAAATGTCTATTGGAATGTCGGATATTCATCTCTATGACCTATTTCATATAATAGCTTTCAATGGGATTAAAACAACCAATATGTATAAATTATCCTTTTATAGACTAGAGAGGAAACCCAACAAACCCTAATTATTGGTATGTTAATTGGGTCCCTCCCATTATAGACTTCAATTAAATATAATTACCTATACTTTGCTACTCAACTAAACTCATTATTGATAGATGTCAAAACTCAAATCAATAGAATCACTAAAAAGTTTAACATATATTGGAATATCCATGAACCCAATCATTTAAAATAGAAATTAATTAACTAATGTAAGCCCATATGATAGGAAATTTCCAATATTCTCCCACTTGGGCTCATTAATTAACTTATTTTTATTTTTTAGAACGATTTGATTTTGAAAATGACACTCAAGTTAATAACTGAAAATTTGTTTTATATGGCTACAATTTTGAAAAATAATATTCCAATAGCGGCATCTAAAAACCAATCCAATCTTACATAACCTCAATATAGGACTATGGTGATAAAGGTGTTAAGAAAATATCGCAACATATAATCTTCCATAATCACATATAATAAATATTATATGTTCATGAATCATAGGCCTAGTAGTGTAGTAAGAAATATTGACAACATTTGATCAAAAAATATATTATTTTTTATCGATCCTCAATAAAATTTCTCAATGACATAAATTTACATTAGCATAATTTCTAAATAATGTGAAATTGCCTTAGTACAATTTCTAAATAACACGAAATTTCATAACTATATCACAATTCAACATGAGATCTCAAAATTGATGATATCCAATCACCTTTAAACTAAAGTATGTTTAAAGATACCATTTTATACTTCCATTTCTAAATCGATAGTAGAAAAGATAATAATAACAATAAATTCAACAATGATAATCATCAAAAGCAAATGATTTAATAAAGATTATAAAAGCATTATCAGCTTGTATATAATTACAATATCCTGAAAAACAAACTATACATATAGATCCTACTAATAAAAAAGATTAAAAGAATCTAAAACACCCATATTCTTTAGAGATATGTCCTAATCGTTTATGCCATAGCAATAAAGATTTCTCTTTAATCAATGAACTCTAATCTACATTATTCTCAAAATTAAAGGAATAATATGGTCTATCGGATGATAAGGATAATTGATATAATCCATCAAACAAAACACAATTCTCAATAATTCTAGAATCATAAATCAAATCCACTCTTTTATTTACAAAATTAGAACAATGTCCAATTTTGTCAAGCAAAGAAAGAGATATCAAGTTTCTTCTAGATCTAGAAACATAAAAGATATTATTCAAAATAAGCTAAAAACTATAGTCTAAATTCGAAACAATTATGCCTATATGTTCCACATCTTCAAGTTTGATCCAGTTAGTATTTTAATAGTGGCATTGTTATTATTTACAACAAAGGTAAGTATTTGTCACACATAATGTAATAAGATCAATTATGGACAATGAGCAATTCAACAAAATAATTAGCACATTACAAACTCCCATTTGAGTAGAGTGTATAATGCATCATTATTTTTCCACAACAAGAAAGAGAATTACACATAATTATCAAGAATTCATCCCTTTGGTTGACAAATCATTTAAATTATGCATTTCCATTAAATCAATGTATAGAAATGATAAGAAGAATTACATCTCTAATATCTCAACATAAAGGGAAATCGCATATGACTCTCAAAATTTATCTCCATTGGGTAGATAAAACTTTTGAGTCACACATCCTATCAATCATCCCTAATATCAATATAGAGGAGAATTACACATAAATTTTAAAAAAAAAATTATCATCTTTAGGCAGATAAATCTTTTGAGTCATACATCCCCATCTTTTAAATATAGAATTTATCTTCATACAATTTTCAAATTAATATACACAATAACCCCTTTGGGCAGGTGATTATATGTACTAAGTTTTATCCATGAGGAACTTCAACAATTTATAAACTTTGACAATTTGTAAATAATGTTCCACTTAATTATGCCCAAAAATCCATAAAATAATATGAAGCACTTTACGACATGTGCTTCCTAGGATCATATTGCATTTATCAAACAACATTTTTTGTCACAATTTTATGTGCCTAATTCTATAATTAAGCACCTAATATTACCTAGTTAAACTAAAGTGAGAGAGTTATAGATAATTTATGCTAAATTAGGAAAAATGGTCATTCTATCCCTCATACACTATAGTAAATTTTCATAAATTAAAAATTGGAAAAATAGGCACAAAAGTATTTTTTATGAAATTAAATATGGATAACAATAATTAATTCCAAAAAAATTATTTTAATATACCAAAAATTAAAATTAAGCATACCAAGAAAAGGGAAATTACAAATTAGGCATATTAGAAAGAAATTTGGAACAAAACGGGCCTTGAAGGACCCTACACGTGCCCTTATGCACCATTTTGTGCGTGTGGGGATAGTTGGCTCGACCGAAGGTCTTCTTCAACCTCTACGGTGCTTCAATGAATAAGAAAAATATCCCCTAACACATTGCCAAAAATAATACTTGCTTGGTCAACAAGTCCAACTTGGATTTTCCCTTCTCTTCCGTGAGTTCAACAAAATCAAGAAAGTGAATTTACATGTATTTAAGATAATCTTGCACCCAATCAAAACCCAAGACAAATTCATCATAGAAAAACCAAATTAGATCGTCCATATTCAAGCTAATACCCAAGGCCAAAAATTTAGTATGCAACCAATGTCAAACATAAGTCCCTGGGCATTTTTTTTTAGTAGCACACATATGACAAACTTGAAGCTAAGAGAGTATCTTGCAATTCCCAAGCCATGACAAAATACCAGTAAACTAGTTATCTATTAAAACACAACCAAGTCTTCTTATCTTAGGTTAACCAAATGCACGGTATCAAATAGTTATGGAACATCAATAAGAAGTTTGAAGCAAGAGGCGAAGCTCACGAAAGAAATACCCAACCCCTATTCCACTACTACCTTAATTAGTTAATGAGTCCAAACGACTATAGAAAGTAACATAACAACATCAACAAAATCTATAGGGTGATCTGGATGTCCAAATTAGGACTAGAAAAATTAGGGAGAATCGACATAGATTAAACTAGGAATAAAATAAGACCACATCCATATGTACCCTTTTGTATAGCCCTAGATAAGCTTACAGAATAACAAAGATCAGTGTGTGTGTATGAAACTGCACTATAATTGAATAAGGAAAGTTAACAGAATATCTATATCAAAAACTTCACTCATTTCAAAGAACTAAGTGCCATGAGACTTTCAACACCCTATCGGTAACAGGTACTGAAAGATGGACTAAGAAATTTATGTATTTGGTTGACAAGGCGCTCTTATCAAGGTTGAGTTGAACCACGCCCCCCCCCGGCTTGGGCGCATGTTGAAAATATTAGTCTTTTGTGCATAATTTTGTTTATAAATGGCTTCTACTTGAAGCCGTTTTGGGGCAGTAACTCCCTGGTAACTTCTTAATGAAACCTTATTTATCATTGAAAGAATGAAAAGGACTTTGCTTAAACTTCAGACTGCACCCTTAAAGGATTTCTTCCTTATTAATACACACTCACATCATAATAGGAAAAGCAATGGCCATAAACCATGGCTAGTGACAATGAGATCAAAGAAACCGTTTTGCTAGGCAATGGGATCATAGAAGACTAAAACCATCCCTTGCTTAATTAAGAAGAGAAAAAAGAACAAAGATTTTCGTTCTTCCTGTTGCTCTTGAGCATACAATGAAAAGTTAAAGCATATTGTACCGCAATTAGTGCTAATCATGCATGTGGTTAGGCTCTGGATGGAAATAAAGCTTCATATGGAAGCTAGATAGAAATAAACGGCCATGATCAATGCAAGTGATGGTGAGAAAATTAAAATCTCAATTCGCAAGAAAATTTCATAAATTACACTATCAACAAAGTCATACGAACTTAGCTACCTTTTCAAGATCGACACATGCAGGCCAAGGTCAAACCATCCCCTAGATGCAGCCTTCCTTAAGAGTACAAATAAGAAAATTCCAAAAACCCAAATATTGGGCAAGAAGGACAAGCATCAAGACGAAGAAGCAAATCATATCACTTGGCATACGACCGGTGGCATCTTCCCAAGCAAAAGGCTTAGATCAAAACTCGATCAATCACGAAAAAAAAAAAACTTTAACACAACTTTGCTCTACATCTGTTTGAAGAACAAACAATCGAAACAGAACACAAGCTTTGAAGACACCTACATTCATTGAGAGAAGACCATCGACACATGCCAGACCAATGGTATCAGGCCTTGAAAGAGGCACCGATCTATCCGAAGAAGAGAGACATGAGAACCTACATCTCAAATTTAGCCAAATCTTGCGGACAAAAATACAATCTCATCACCGTCAATTCATCAAAGGAGAAAGACCCAGATCAAAGTGCAAATCAATAGGAAAATAAAAATTCCTCTACATCTACAGATCTAGAGCAAGAATCATTTGAGTTGAAATAGCAAGAACAATCAGAGAGAATCGAGAAAAGTATCCATATAAAAATTTCTAATATACATCATTCAATTGAAATTTGAAACTTTTAGAACAGAATTTCAAATATGAAATTCTCACTCAATACTCAATGAAACTATACAAATTATATATAATTGGAAAGATCTCGACCTGTAGAACAAAATCCCTAAAGTTTCATAATCGATTGATCTATACAAAAGGTTTTCAAATACACACGCTTGTACCAAGAAAAGACAAAAAGGAAAGACTTCTTTTTACTGATGCCAAAGCTGATAACGTTCCTATTCAACAATCTTATCTCTTGTATTAAGATATTGTTGATATTGTTCCTGTATTTTCTCTGCTTACCTTAAGCATCCTCAATCATCCCTAATTTAGGGCTCTTGTAATATCTTTATATATTATCGAATAACAATAATATATACAAAAATTATGATTTTTTCATGGTATCAGAGCTGCATTTGGCGTAACCCACTTTACGATCCTCAAATCTCCTTCTCCTCTCATTCTTCATCGACTTTCTTCTTCCCAAAGAAAATGTCGATAGGCTCTAATCCATCATCTCAGTCATCTTCATCTATCGCATCTCCGTCGCTCGTTATCTCAAACATATCCAACTTGATACCCATTAAACTGAACAGCTCGAACTATCTTCTTTGGCGTTCTCTTTTTGAACTAATTCTCAAAGGTCACAACCTCATGTCTTACATTGATGGAACCTCCCAAGAGCCTGCTTCAACTGACGAAAATTACAAGACATGGATCGAAAAAGATCAGATGCTACTCTCCTGGATCAATGCTACTCTGTTCGAATCTACATTTCCATATGTAGTTGGCGCTACATATGCAAAAGTCGCGTGGGATGTCCTCACTCATCACTATGCCTCTCTCACTCTTGCTCATGTAATGTCTCTGAAAAGACAATTACATCACCTCAAAAAGGGCAACCTTTCCATGCAAGAATATCTCCAACAATTCAAAATTTTAGCTAATAAACTCGCAAGTTGCGGATCTCTAGTAAGTGATGATGATCTCCTAATTTGCATTCTCAATGGGTTGCCTGTTGCTTACCGCTCCTTTGCATCCTTTATTCGTGTTCGTGCTCATCAAACTTCCATCACTATTGAAGATTTACACAATCTCCTACTCTCTAAAGAACTTAGCATCATGATGATTTATTATCCAAAACTACTACTGCCTTCGTTGCAAACCAGCAACCTTGAACTCTTTCTCCTGGGCAACACTCATTCACACCTCGTCTCTATAGGGGTGGCACTGGTTATAGGGGATGCAGCAGGGGTCATTCCAATCAAGCCGAACTTCTCCCTACTCCATCATTTCGATCTCAAGGTCGTCAACTAAACACTGGTCTGCTGATCTGTCAAATTTGCAACAAACATGGCCATAGTGCCATTGACTACTATCATCGCATGAACTATGCATACCACGGTCGCAATCCTCCTGAAAAACTTGCTGCCATGGCTATTGTACCACCTACTAACAATAGCACTTGGTATACTGATACTAGTGCCAGCCATCATATTACAGCCGATCTGGGTAATCTCTCCATCTCCACTCCCTATAGTGGTTCTGATGAAGTTTAGGTTGGAAATGGCCAAGGTTTGTTTATTACTCATGTTGGTTCCACTTCTCTCTCACATCCCGCTTCCTCCATGCATTTAACTAATGTACTCCGTTGTCCTCTAGCATCTACCAATTTAATTTCAATTAGCTATTTTGCTAAAGACAATAATTGTTATTTTCTATTTGATGATTCTCAATTTTTTGTGAAGGACAACTTAACAAAGCAAATTCTGCACCACGGTTGGACTGAGAATGGGTTTTATCCTAGTCGGTTTCCCAAACTTTGCTTCAAACCTCAAGTTTCATTTTCTTCCTACATCAACTCCTCCACCTGGCACCATCGTCTTTGCTACCCTTCAGCAGCTATTCAACATCTTATTTTTAAACAACTTCAAATATCATGTAAGCATAACAACTCTTTGTGTTTTGCATGTTAGTTAGGCAAAAGTTGCAAGTTACCCTTTTCGTTGTCTCACACGCGCACTCAATTTCCACTTGAACTGATTCATTGTGATGTATGGGGACCAGTCTCTGTCTTCGATTTCAAAATTCTCTTATTATGTATTGTTTATTAAGGACTTCTCTCGTTATAGCTGGATATTTCCTATGCGCCATAAATCTGATTTTTACGAAATTTTTATAGCTTTTAAACCACAAATTGAAAATCAATTTAACCATTGAATTAAATTCTTCTGCTCCAATGCTAGTGGCGAATTCACTAGTAATGCACTTGAATCTTATTTTCATACTCATGGCATTCATCATTAATTTTCCTGCCCACATACACATGAACAAAATGGTGTCGTTGAGCGAAAACATCGTTATGTGGTTAAAACTGGTCTCACCCTTCTAGCTCAAGCTGGTATGCCCTCTCACTTTTGGTTTGAAGCCTTTAATACAGCTATATATCTCATCAACCGCATGCCTATTATTTCTCAAATTTCCACATATCAACAATTGTTTCAACAAATTCTTGATTATTCTCATTTACGAGCCTTTGGATGCCTTTGTTATCCTTGGCTCCGTCCCTATTGTTCTAACAAATTGGAGTTCCACTCTTCTTCGTGTTGTTTTCTAGGCTATAGTACCTCTCATAAAGGGTATCGCTACTATAACATGCAAAGTCACCGAGTTTACATATCTTGTCACGTCAAATTTGATGAATATGTTTACCCGTTTATCACAAACTCTAACTCTCCAAAATATCCTACCACCTTACCTTCACTTGTTCCTATCTCCATCTAGCTACCATCAACCTCTCCTCCCCCCCCCACAGATACCTAATGGGTTGAGCCCACCATTAGTCCCGCCGATGGTGTTGCCTCTGCTTCACTAACTATAGATGAACCCCAATCTCCTCATTTACCTTTCTCTATACTACCTGCCACCATACCACACCCTCCCCCACCACCTCCCACCCGCATTTATCCCATGATCACACGTTCTCAACATAGTATTTTCAAACCAAAAACATTTACTTCTCGTTATCTTATTGTTTTATCTTCTTCTCTTCCCTTGGGGCCAATGTGTTACACTTAGGCTTCCAAATCACCTTAATGTCGAAAAGCTATGGATGAGGAATTTAATTCCTTACAAGAACAACACACTTGGTCCCTTGTGCCATTTAATCCAACCATGAACGCCGTCGACTGCAAATGAGTTTATTAGATAAAACAAAACCCAGACAGCATTATCAGTCGCTACAAAGCTCGCCTCATAGCGAAACGATTTCATCAACAACCTGGCATTGACTTTGTGGACACTTTTAGTCCTGTTGTAAAGCATACTATTATTCGGGCCATTCTCACATTGGCGGTCACTTATGGATGGGCGATTGAACAACTTGATGTTGAATGTGCATTTTTACATGGTGATCTCCAGGAAACTATATATATGGCTTAACCACCAAGCTATGTTGATCATGCTGCTCCTCATTCTATTTGCTTAATGCACAAATCCATCTATGGTCTATAGCAAGCACCTCACGCTTGCTTTGAAAAATTCACAACTCGGCTAAAAGACATTGGTTTTTCAACCACTACCTCAGATCCGTCCCTCTTTATTTATAGTCATGGCTTTACCATTATTTATCTCTTATCATATGTTGACAACATTATTTTAATAGGAAATGATTCCAAAGCTATGTCTGCTATTGTTGAGGAACTTCACCACTCATTCAAGATGAAGGACTTAGGCCCTTTGACTTACTTCTTGGGCATTCAGCTTGTTCGACGAAACCCCCATCATATCTTCCTTAATCAGGCAAAATATATTCATGACCTCTTATCTCGCATTAATATGTTGGACTTCAAGCCTGTTTCCAACCTGGCTACCTCGAATAAACTCGGTCATTCAAGCAATGACCTTGTCTCAGATCCTACACTATATAGGAGTGTTGTTAGAGCACTTCAATGTGTTACTCTCAGTCGTCCTGACGTTAGCTATGCTATTAATCAAGCTTGTCAATTTCTCAAAGCACCCGAAGAACACCATTAGCGTGCTGTAAAGCATATCATTCGCTATTTGAAGGCACAATCTCTTATGGCATGCAGATCCAGCCTGGTCCTATTTCTTTACATGCCTATTATGACGTTGACTAGGCTGGCAATCCCAATGATTGTCGCTCTACTAGTGACTATTGTTTATTTCTCGGGGCCAATCTTGTTTTCTGGAGTGCAAAGAAGCAACCTACCGTTGCACATTCTTCTACAAAGGCCGAGTATTGTTGTCTTGCTCAAATAGCTGCTGAAATTCAATGGCTTCTCTCTCTTCTCCGAGAATTATGAATCTCGCTCCCACGTGCTTCCGTATTGTGGTGTGACAATATCTCTGCCATTGCTCTAACTCGGAATCCAGTTTTTCATAGTCACACTAAACACATTGAAATAGATTATCATTATGTTCGTGAATTGGTGGGTTGCCAGTTACTTGACATCCATTACATCAACACCTATGATCAAATCGCAAACATCTTCACCAAAGGATTGTCATCAGCACGGGTTCATCTTTTACGGTCCACGCTTCACATTGTTGACAATGCTTCGCTTGTGGGAGAGTGATAACGTTCCTAATCAGCAATCTTATCTCTTATATCTAATTTAAGATATTGTTAATATTGTTCCCGTATTTTCTCTACTTGCCTTAAGCTTCCTCAATCATCCCTAATTTAGGGCTCTTGTAATATCTGTATATATAGTCTGTGCAAAAGAGATCAAATAACAATAATATATACAAAAACTTCAATTTCTTCAAAAGCACCTCCTTACTTTCTTTGACTTGGGTTGTCACGAATTTTTATTTATTTATTTATTTATTTTATATATAAAGGAATAGATCTTTGATTTTGATAGTTTGAGATTCTCTAAATCAAAAATATGTTTCGGTGTTTTCTTTTGTAAGTGCGTGGTCTATGAAACCTTGAATAATGTACAAAGTGAGAAGTTTTAAAAAAGTTCTTTGATTGATCGAAATCACGTAAGAACTTATAAATCACAATCTGACAAAAGCTTAAAACCAATTGGAACAAACAAGGTAAGCACCATAATTGCATTTGTTATAAAAAAAAAGAAAAAGAAAATTAGTTTCTACAATCACATATGACTTACTCTGATACCACATATAAAAATTCTCTACATAAATAATTAATTAATCAAAAGCAAATCACATCCATATATGAATATAAAATACTATAAGTTATACACATAGCAAAATTAATGCGTACATATTTGAGCTATTACTTCACTCAAAGGGAAATAGATCACTCTAATTGTGAATTAACGATATATTGGAATGCTTAATCTTCCTTTTTATGACCTACTTTGCCCAAATCCAGGAGAGGGTTGTCGCCCTCTCCCGGCATCTGGCGACGGCTGGCCAGCCCTTGCCTCCAGTCGACAAGGGTCACTAGCCCTTGCCCATGCACCAATGACCCTCGCGGCCAGTGCCGCCACCCCACAATGATGGGATGACAAAGATAGGCAAGGGAGCCCCTCCCGCTTGTCCTCTACCCTTTTTTTAAAAAAAATTTGACTTTTTTATTTCGTTTTTAATATTATTTAATTAATATTTATATAACAATCTAATTAATGTCAAAATGGCGTCATTTGGGGCTGATCTAGTCATAGTAACACTTAAAATGACATCGTTTTAGGCTTATTTGGCCATATTAGAGCCCAAAACGGCGCCGTTTCAACCTCAACTCGCTAGAAAAATGCCACGTTAACATTTTGGCTGGATTTTCTCACTGTTGGCACTTAACTAATTCTTTTTGCTTCGATCTTGGCACTTAAGTGTGCCTTTCCAAATTTTTGGCACTTAAGTATCCTTTTGTGCCAAGTTTTGGCACTTTGGGGATTTGCATGTGAAGTTTGATTGGTGATAACTTCTCATCCTCATTATGTTGGAATTCTTTGTGATCTCTATAATATTTTATCAAAATCAAGAAATTACACTTCTCCATGCTCTAAAAAATAGGCGACCAATTTCGAAGGATAAAAAGCTAGATGGTCGGTATTGGGTGGGGTATGGGTACCAAAAGCTTTGTTTTGGTGCGAAAAACTTATTTTTACACTCTAAACATGTTATATGCCATGTTCCATTGCTTAGATCTTGCTAACCATGTAGCCTAGAATTATGTGTACCATGAGGGCACCAAACGCATTGATATCTACGATCGTACCATCAATCTTATCTCTACCTCTTTGGGAGAACAATTACCTGATATTTTCACTAAAGTATATGCATCTAGTCATTTTAATAAATGAACCCAAGTTAGATCTTATAGTTGCCATTTTAAATTTGAGATGGGATGTTAATGTACATTGTACGTACTATTTATTTATAGTAGTGGTGTTTATAGTAGTCCACCATTGTTCCAAGTCTTTGGCCTATAGCTTTTTGTAAACTAGACATGTCTTTAAAAACAAATTCCAGAATGGGAAATAAAACCTACGATCAAGTACGGTGAATGCCAAAACTTAACACAAGTTGACATTTTGATACAAAAATTTTCAAAAGATACATTTAAATATCAAAATCGGAGAAAAATGAGATACTTAAATTCCAATGGCGAAAAAAATCCAGCCAAATGAATGATGTGGCATTTTTTCCAACAAGAGAGGCGCAAAACGACATCATTTTGTCCATGTTTGATTTTTAATCAAAAAATTAATTAAATAAAATCAAAACCTTAAAGAGGGGGGACAAAGAACAACACAAGCGGGAGGGGTGCTCCCTTGCCTACGACCACCGCCCCATCACCGCAAGGTGGTGACGATGGCTGACAATGATTGCTGATGCTTGGCCAAGGGTCAATGACCCTTGCGTACCAGAGGCAAGGGCTAGTAGGCTCTCATTAGAAGCTGAGAGAGGGCCAACCTCTCCTAGATCTAGTCGGACTGGGCGAGGTCTAGTAGTGTTAGGTGAGGGCCACCAGCACCTACACAAGGGTTAACAACCCTCACCCAAATATGGGAGAGGGCTGCTGCCTCTTCTAGCTTTTGGCAAGGGCCTACTAGCTTTTGCCGACCATCGCCATTGCCCCACCGATGATGGGGCAGCAGCCACAAGCGAGGGAGCCCCACTCCTACCTATGTTGTGCTCTGACTTGTTTTTTTTAGTTTTTAATTTAATTTAATAAATTTTCGGATTAAAAACCAAATTTAGATCAAAACGACGTTGTTTTGGCCAAGTCAAAGCTAACCCAAACCTTCCAATGAGTCACATCAACGATTTACATTATTAAAAAAAAAATGCAACATTGGATTGCCGGCATCATCTACCAGACTTAGCACTGAAATGTCCCACTTTTCAGAAAAATGGTACTTAAGTATAAATTTCAAAAGTTTTTACACTAAAGTATCCACTTGTATTAAGTTTTGGCACTTTAGCTATACTTTAGCTTGAAACTTGTATCTTAATATTGAAAGGACAAGTAAATATTGATTGATGGGAGAGAGACATATGTGGATTGCTACAATTATTGGTAGCATCATATTTAGGATTCAAAGAGATAGCGATACCGTACTGGGTCTGGCTTTTTCGATTGCTCCCGATCCGTGTAATAGAATAGAGTACTCTATATTTACCTGGAACCCATGCATCTATGAGGAGTCAAATCAATAGGCCTTAAATTTTCTTTCTAGAATTTGATCGAACTAATTCACGGAGATTAAAGTTGCTTGTAAAAAAAAAAAAAGTAGCTTTTTAATATGGTAAGAGTAGAATTCCCCCCCCAAAAAAAAAAACTAATGCAAGTAAATTATCTAAATACTCCTAAATCTGTTGCACTTTTGTCCATTCAACTCTAAGCATTTCAATTTTGCCAATTGAGTCTTAAACATTTTTACGTTTTGCCAATCAAGTTCATCCGACCAATTTTAACTAGCAATCACTAATATTGATGCCGATTGTCCTACATGCATAATTGGTGCTTGACATGAATACTTTTTAATAATACTTTAATATTTTAAAAACTTTTTATTAATTTTTTTTTTCCTTTCTTTTCTTTTTCTTCTTGCTTTTTCCCTTTTTTCCCTCCGCTGGCCACCACCAGGCCTCATCGATGGCACTAGCCTTAGGCAAGGGCCACCCTAGCCAGCCCCTAGCGAGGGTCTCTCTCACCAGCCTAGGCCCAAGTGTGCCAATTTCTCTCAACGTCCATTTTCATTTCTCGAACAACCATCGAATTGCTTGTTTACTTAATCTGTCGGTTTTAAAAGAGTTTATAGAGCATGCAAGGGATCAAGCTTGAACTCGGACTTTGAGGCTTCACTCACCGATAAATGTGTCTCGAAACTGAGTTTCTCAAGCTCCTGGACCGTACAATTCTCTGTCTAAACAACGGGGCTTTCGCTTCTCTTTCTCTACACGAACTCGAAAAGACAATGATGTGGAACTCAAGTAATAAAAAAGATATAGTCTCGAAACTCAAGAAAATGGGTGAAAATTGTTGGAGGGGCAAGCTGATTGCATGAAATGAGAGTGAAGACTGGCTGCCTTGTGGGTAGCATTTGGTGTTGATACAGAGAGCCTTTCGAGTGACCAAAGAGAGTGAAATTAAGAGGGAGTAGAGCAACGAAAGAAAAGAGAGGATTGAGGGAGAGATCAGGCGTGAAGGAGGGATGTATGCGGAGGGTTTTAGATCATTGTTTCTAAATCCGTGATTAAGCAGGGATAGCGGAACCTCTTATGACTAGCTAAGCAAAAACCATTGAAGTTAATAATTATTTGTGACTATTTTAATAGGTACAATCAATTGGTCATTTTCGTTGTTATCTTTCTTTCTTTTTTCCTAGTCATATCTTATATCTATTTTACAAGCCATTGTGCGTGCTATGTGGTTGCGAAACCCTACTCCCTCACTCATGCGTCTCCACTCTAACTCTCCAAGATGGTGGGGAATCGAACTCCCTATCTCCACCATCCCAAGTGAGAATGATGACTATTAGGACAACCAAATTTTTTGTTTGTTACTTGGTCATGTGAAAAAATGATGTGGAATATTCTTTCACAAAAATTCATTCGAATGGGCAATAAATAGGCCATTTTAGGAAAGCTACCAACTATTATGGATTTTATATATATTCAGGACAGTCCATGAACAAGTTTCATCATGAGGTGTTGTTCCTTTTCCATTTGGGATTATCAAACGAGTCTGTTTGTTTCGCGAAAAGCAAATGATTTGAAAAATATTTTCCTAAAAATTATCACTCTTATCACTTGAACTAATAAGTAAATGAAAATTATTTTCATTGTCAACAATAGTTTATATCTGAACATTTTCATAGACGATAAAAGTATTTTTCGTTCATTCATTTTTATAAACGATTACAAGCTATCATTTTTAAGAAGATGGTTTTCAAACCACTTATTTTCTGCGAAACAAAAATGCAATCATGAAGTACTCTCGATTTTTGGTGTTCAACTCTCGCGACATCCCACCTAATCCGTATGCAGGCCATGCCATGATTTTAAGTACTCTGGGATGTTCACTAAAATTCCCTCGCATATCTCTTCAATGTCTTCATGGCATTGGAGTGTTATAAGTGATTGAAAATAGTTAGAGATGCTAAAACGCCAGCTTTTTAGCTAGCTTTCTTAAATGAGCGCTGTGGTATGTTCATAGCACTAGTTGGGCTTTCTCTCCTGCATGGTCTCCTCCCACCCCAGTCCGGATTGCTCTCGGTTGGTTTCGGGCCTTCGCTGCTCTTGTTCGTGCCCTTATAATGCCCAATCAGGGGCCCGCTGGTCGATGAGCACGAGCGACCCGCTCATCTTCGGTGCAATCTTAGGTAAATATTTCGACGTTTCCTTTAATCTTATCGATTAAATTAAGCTTTTCGGGATAAATGGCGTCTCCTTCAAGGGTTGGCCCCATTAAAGCCCGTTCAGGCCCGATTATTTGCATTTGTGCGCACGATAGCTTCTTATTTGATGGGTCCAGTGGGTAGAATTGCATTAATCTTTTTAGGCCCTATTAGTGGGCAAACAAATTGCAGATGGCCCAAACAGAGTTGGACCATCTGGCCCCTTAAATCCATACTGACACTTGGAATCTGGGTTGTCGATTTGATCTGTCTTTTCTTTGAGTCGATGACAGAGCCCGCAAGGAGACAAAGGAGTATGATTAAATTCACTAATCTATATATAATCTTTGATCGGTCAACGATCATCCATCCATACATGACCCTACGAAGTCAAACAGCCTTTTTCTTGATCTGAGATTAGTATGAACGAAAATAATGCCCAAAATGTGGATATTGATAAATGATTAGAGAATCCAATTGCACAAACGTACGACCATCTTCATGAACTAAGTGGATTAATCTGGATTTGTAATAACTCTAAATTGAACGCCAGGTTTCTCGAAGTTTAAGATATCTACACAACTTACTTAATTGAAAGGATTAATCATATCAATTTTGGATCTATGTTTGTATTTATTTATGCTGTGAAAAAAGCTTTTTCCAAATAATTTATGCGAATAGTGTCAATGTAAACCTAAATGGCAAAATTTGAGTCACATTCGAATATCATGTTCAAATTTTGCATTTTACTGAGTTGGAGATATTTTTAATCCCTGATGAATTTTATCCAACCAACTTATCATTTCTATTACCAATAGAACCTTTGAGACGTGAATTCATTATATTCCTTCGCTCTTGGAAAGACAATCACCATGGAATAGTACAATTATATTTTATTTTTAAAAGGGAAAAAGTCACAAAAAAAACCTATGCTTAACTTTTTTTATGACATCAAAAATCTAAAGTATACTCACCGTGATACATTTACCTTAAAATTTTTCTTATAATATAAAAAATCATAAACTTGTATCTATGTGATATATTTACCTTTTGTCAAAATTTTGTTAAATGATTTTTTAGCCGAAACAAAATAATTTTTATTTCACTTAAGCTAAGTGGGCATCATGTCAACATTGTTTTTTTCTAGTGTCTGTATAAGCAAATTTTTAATAATTCTCATTGACAAAAATTTGACAAAAGATAAATGTATCATATAGGTACAAGTTTGAGTTTTTTTGTGTAATTGGAAATAAATTAAGAATAATTTAAGGTTTTTGGTGACTCTTACCCTTTTTGAAATTTCGAAATGTGATTGCTAATTTGTCCTAGTTAAGTTTTGTCTAGGTTGCATTTACAATGTTGTGACGCTATGTAAAGAGATGAATTCAAGTTTATAGACTCAAAAAGGATGCTCAAATTGAATGAAAATTGAAGTGATATGCAAATCTCCTACTTGAAATCCCATGAAACACTCTATAAGTTCTCATGAACTGATTGATTTTGAACTTTGACCTATACGGGCAGTGTTATCAAGACTGACTTGTAAGAGTCACCATACTTGTTTAATAGTTTTAGATAAAGAGACAAACCCATTGAATTAAGGGGCTTGATCCAATGTGCTGATACAACAAAAATATCGTCACAATGCAACCTCCATCTTCCTAAAGGGCAAAGCAAGATCCATGTTCAACTTCGGTTTGATAGTAGTAAGACCTTTCTTGCCAAGAAAGGGGTAAAGCCAAGCATCAGCACTAGTTATCGAACAAAATGATCATAAGGGTGTGTTTATTTGTGAGAATGTATTTTTCATGAATTATAGTTTGTTGGACTTTTCATACGTTTGATTCGCTAAAAATATCAATTAACAAAAAAATCATTTATGATAAAAGTAAATATGCATGCTTAATATCAGGAAAATGAAATTCCTTGACTTGCAAAGGGGAAAACATTTTCCTAAAAAATGATTTTTCAAAAAAATAATTTATTTATCATAAAGTTTTTCTCAGAATAAACACACGCTAAATTACTAACGGCGGTGCTTCCAAGAGACAAAATTCTCATCTAAATGAACGGGCCTAAAAAAGAAAAAAAGGCCTCATTTGAATAAAGCCGAATCTGCAGATGGCAAATATCTCTCGGACAAAAGCCTTCCTGGTCAAATGTCAAGAAGACGAGGGAATAGAATAGAACATACCTTTTATATTCCCTTTCATTGTTTTAGGGACATGCAGGGAATCAAACATTTTCGGGCTTTTTTTCCCCTTGTCGTTTCTTTCTCTGTTTTGTCTTCTTTATGTTTTTTTCTTCTTTTTTCTCGACTTTTTTTGTTTTTTCTATTTCTTTGTCTTATATTCATTTTCTCTAATTTTCTTTCCGCTCCCTTCTATAAATAACAGAAAGTGTCCATGCCTAGCAATGAGTTACCTTTTGCATTTTTCGCACGCGTGTTGATGTTCACGTTGACGCTACAATGCAGTATTGCATAACGTGGGATGCCAACGTGCTTAGTCAATCGCATTTTGGAATTCCCGGGAGGATATAGTCTTAAAACAAAGAATGTATATGGTCGACGGCCACCCCAATCTATGGAGAAACAATTCTCAAATATTGGCTTAAGGACCTGAGATTATGTTATCAAACATCTCGACTTTATGGATGCTTTCTTTCTTTGCTCTTTGTCTACTCATTTTTCTCTTCTGATGGAACCTCGTGGTGCTCGAGTCAGTGACACTAGTATCGGATCTGGCTCTATTGAAGAGGGCAGAGCCAGATGTAGCTTCGCATGCGATCATCATTAATGGCAGAAAGAGAGAGAGAGAAAGGAGGCAGTTGTTGGGTCTCGATGACTAGGTCGCGTGTGGTGACAGAAGCAAGGCAAATTAGCTTGCAGTGGATTGAAATTCGGACGGAAATTTTTTTTCAAAAAAACATTTTCCTCATTTTCCGACATTTGATTTACTTAAAAATATTTTCTTAATCAACATAAAAGGATTTCCTACCAAAACTTAATTTTAGGAAAATGATTTCCCCCTTGAAATAATTGGAAAACTTTTTCCAATTCTATCAAAACTTAGATTGGGGTGCTTGGTTAACAAAACAATTGTTTTTATAAAAATATATTTTTAAAAAATTTCAAAATTTTATTTTTATATTTTTAAATCAAAATTTTCTCTTCTTTTTTTTTCCTTCCTTTTGCTTTTTCCTAATTCTCAACCCGTCACTAGCCACAATACCCTCGCCAGATCGAGTGAGCTCATAGCCTTTGGCGGTGAGGCTCAAGCTTGTGGCCTCTAATGGCGCACCTTGGCATACCTAGCAAGCTTGTGGCCTCTGGTGGCTAGCGAGTATTGAGCCTTGCCATTAGGCGAACTCATGATCTCCAGCGATGAGGCTTGAGCTCATGACCTCCGATAGTGCACCTCACTAGATCTAATGAGCTCACTGCCTCGGGTGGCGAGCTGGTAAGGCTCAAGTTCGCCCCTCACAAGTTGGCTTGGGAGGAATTGCCAAGGAAGCAAATAGGAATGATGCACATGAAGCAAAGGAGCAATGGAGAAGAAGAAGGAAAAAATTAAAATTAAAAAAATTAAAAAATCATTTTAGGAAAATGAAATTGAAATCATTTTCCATTGTGGTCATGCATTACCAAACAAAGGAAAACTAACTGTTTTCTTAGAAAATATTTTCTCGAATAATATTTTCCTTTATTGTTAAATTTTTCGCAAAATAAATGCACCCTTGATTTGTATTTTCTTTCTATCATAACAGGGCACGTCAGTAAACAAAAGAGCGTAACTCATATCACTAGTTTATTTAATGTTTTGGATCGGTTAATTATTATCTATCCATACGTGTGACCCTAGGAACACATATGGCCTTTCTCAAGCATAGCGCAACTATCAACGAAAATAATGCTCAAAATGTGAATATTGATAAATAATTAATTAATACAATTTTACAAACATACGATTGTCTTTATGAATTATGTGGAGTAATTCTGAATTTATAATATCACTATCGAAAACTAGTTTTTTCTTTATGAATTATGTGGAGTAATTCTGAATTTATGATGACCAAATGATAACTATACAACTTATTTTAAGAATTAAATAAATTAATACGGGATATGTGCTTGTATTTATTATATAATGTGAAATGAGATTTGTGCGAATATGTCTTTACAAACCTGAATGACCAAATGAAAACTACAATTAGACCTTGGGTAGTCAGATTTTTCAGTATGAACATCTATACAAGACTTATGTTAGGTCCGGCACATTTGTCAGTTCCAATTACTCAAATTCGGAATCTGAGAGCCTTGATTAAAAAGGATATGCGTATCCAAAACTTTATTAAACGAAATTGAAATTTTAATGACTTGATTGGAAAAAGGTGCATAAGCTCAAGATAAAAAGTTAAAGTACCCCCATGAATTTTCTGATAAAAAGTTACTTAGCGACTTTTCTGCTAAAATCTAAAAGTATTAGATAATAAATTATTTATGAAAAAATTGATTTTAAGGCCTTTCGTATATAGATTTACAAAAAAATTGTAATAAAATGTCCATATATAGATCAGAAAAGTTTTGTGAATGTTTGGATCTCACAAATATTAGATATGTGCTCGTTCAACTTGTTTGTCTCGAAAGAATGGTGGTGGGGATGCCAAACTTAGGCACGCATTGCTAAAAGGCAAAACCATAGCAATGGGGATCTCAGTGTATGCTCATTACTAAAAACAAATTTGGTGATTGGCTGCCAATTTTTATTTAAAGAAATTTTAGATATTCTCTTTGAGTAGGTGGTTGCTAACCTTATTGTAATGATTTATCTTATTATTTATAAATTATTTTGTTTTGAAATTGTTTGAGGTTGTCTTGGTTTGTAGTTGGATACGGATATTTCTCATTTACATTTCCATGAAAATGAATGAAAGGTTACTTTGAGACTTCCATTTCCTTGTTAAACTCGGATGTAGCTCGTTTCTTTTTGGGTGTAAAGCAATGTCAAACCAAACAATATCCAACAAGCATTAGCTCTTCCACCACACCTTCCAATACAACTATTAAAAAAAGAAAAAAAGTGGAGGAACATGTGATCTCTTTCATGCAGAATTTATTTGTCTCGAGTCTCCATTCCAACTTGAATTGAGGATACAGTAAATGCACTCGCATTTGGATAATAATAGATAATTTAGAGCATTGCTAAGTTGCAATTCCAAGTATTTTTGATATATTTATCATAGTTGTAATTTCTCCTTTATCGGGTTTAATGATTCATCTAAAGATTCTAAATACGTGAAATTAAAATTGCAATATAGCATAACTTGATCAAATTCATATTTTCGAATACCATGTCACTCGTGTCCACTTAAAATTAATAATTCCAAAGCAATATCACATGTATATATGAAAATTGTTCTCCAATTCACGGGTTAGCAATTTGAGCGAGGATGGAATTCAAGGGAAAAGGAAGGAAAAGGAATCGTAGAAAAAAGAAAAGAATACTTTGGCTCAATTTACTTCATGAAGCATAAATTATTTCAAAAAAAATCTTAAATTGATTGCTTATATTGCTTAAAATAATTAGTCAATAATTTTTGTTTCATTATCGACAATAATTTATGTCTAAACATACTCGTAAATGATTAAAATATTTTTCATTGTTCATTTTTTAAAATACAATCAAAAATTTTTATTAAAAAAATTTTCAAACTATTTATTCTTTGTAAAATAAATGCACCATTTGGTTATGTTATTTCGAGGTGTGTTAATGTAAAAAGGGTTGATATTACAAAAAAACTCCAAATTGGTATACAATGAAAAAATTTATCTCAAACTAAAATTTCATTTTTTTCGCGAAAAATGTGGTGTTTTCGGAAAATATTTTCCAGAAAACCATTTTCCGGATAGTGTTTCCATTATTCGGGAGAAACTTTAAAATTAGTGGAAAATATTTTCCGCTATTCAGTAAGGAAAATATTTTCCTCTATGCACTCTTTTTCAATAATTTTATTATTATTTTATTTTTTAAATCGATTTTTAATTATTCATTATTTTTAATTATTTTTATTTTTAAAAATTGATTATTAAATTTTTTTTTTTTTTTTCTTTTTTCTTTCCTCTTCTTCCTTGGCCAATCATCGGCCTCTACCAAGCTTAGGCTCACTGCTTACCAAATTAGCAAGCGTGAGTCTCAAGCTCGAGGTTGGCAAGCTCGCCTAATCAGCGAGTCAGAACCTCCAGCTCGCTAGTCTTGGGCCTTACTAGATTTGCAATCTAGAGGTTTTGGCTTGCCAGCCTTGAGCTCAAGGCTTGTGCTCACTGTGGTCAACGATCAGCCAAGGAAGCAAAGGAAACAAAGAAACGAAAAAGAAAAAAAAAAAAACTAAAAAGAAAATTAAAGTAAAAAAATAAAAAATTTTAGAAAAAAATAAAAAAGAAAGAAGTGAGGAGTAGTAAGGATGTGAGATAAGAGAGAGTAAGTGTAGAGAATATTTTTCTCAACTTGAAAAGTGAAAAATATTTTCCCCAATTTTAGAGGACTTTTTTCTCTTAGATATGTTTTCTCTAAAAAGTTTATTTTTTGTGAAACGATCGCCGGAAAATCCAAAAAACTTCATTTTGGAAGTTATTTTCCGTAAAAAAAATAAAGCCTAAGACTTCATTTGTTTCACGCAAAATATGATTTTTCTGAAAAATGTTTTCTTAGGGAGCTATTTCCAAGAAAATATTAATATTTTTAAATATTCGGCTAAAACTTGAAAATGAATTAGAAAATATTTTCTACCATCAGCATAATTTTTTTTGATTTGAATGTCTTTCCGTGTACTCTTTTTAATAATTTTTTTAGTTTAAAAAAATTATTTTTCTTTCTACTTTTTTCATTCATTTCTTTCCTTTTTTTTGGGTCGGTCGATAGCCCTAGTGACGATTGCCAACTAACCAATGGTGAGCTCAAGCTAGCCTTAAAAAGGCTCATCGATCAAGCGAGTGGCAAGCTCAAGGATTGCCTATGGCCAATGCCACCCATTGTTGTGGCCAGTGACTAGCCAAGAAAGAAAGAAAAAATAAAAAAAAATAATTAAAATTTTGAATTTTAAAAAGAAAGAAGTAGGGGCTAGTAGGGGTGTAAGATAACAGTGAGTGAGTGAGAAAAATATTTTTCTCTATTTTAAAAGACTTTTTTCCACTGATAGAAAATGTTTTTCCCAACAAATTCATTTTCCGTGAAATGAATACTAGAAAATTTGAAAAATATTTTCTTGTAAATTATTTTCCACAAAGCGAATGGAGCCTAATATTTAGATCACCAAAAACTTCAAACTAATATATATATGACAAATTTACCCTTTGTTAGTTTCTATTAAGTCTTACTGTTAAATTGTTAAGTTAAATAAGATATGGAAGTTAATGGATGTATAGTGATGTGGTGAGCCTACGTGGCTCCACTTAAAGGATGACACATGTCCTCTAACATGAACTGGCTGGAAAATAGAAAAATTAAAATTGGATTCAAGGGCTTTTATAAATTCTCTCTTAGATAAGGACAACAAAGACACATCCTTTCTTTTTTTTCTCCAGCATGTCCCACCACCTCTGCCTCCCAAAGAGCCCCACTAATCACAACTGTTGTTGCTGAAATCTACCTCTAGCATGTCACCTCCCTTAAGAACCCCGCTAGTCACAGCTATGATGTCTCGAGCCCCCTTCACCATTGCTTCCAGTTGTTTCCGATGTGGAGATCGAGCACAAGGTCTACACTCATGCCAGTCTCCTAGGAAACCCTAGCAACATCTATTACAATTGCAACATCTCTCTTAGCCATAGCAACTTTGGGGCCTCTATCCAACTATGTCCCTTCGACAAGCTTGTCATCATGCCTCACCTCGTCCACAATCTCGTCCACTTTCATTCTCTCAATCATCTAGTAAGGTTTGTATCGATGTGTGTTTGATTTGGGCTTTAGTTTGATTCTTTTGAAATAGCATCCGTTGATGCTAAGAAGTTGTGTGGACTCATATTTTACCATGTTCGCATAATGATTTTAGCTGCATTTTACTTTTTCATGATCTTGGTTTTGTATGTTCTCACTGTCTAAGAGGATTGATTCAAAATGGATGCAAAACACAAGTGAATTGATTGCAAGGTAAATGGTACTATGGAGGAGTTCATTTGCTCATGGCCTTCTATGAAGTTTTCTCAAGTTATTGCAAGAATAATGACATCAATCTTCTTAAGCCCCATCTATGGCAATGATTCCTCCAAAAGCCTTGCCGGCCGCATCTCTTTTGTGGTCTCTAGTTGAGCAATAGTATTCAAGCGATTCAAGGAATTTAGAGGAAATATGTGATTTTCAAGTTTTTTTTTCATTTTTTAATTTGTCTCTCAAGCAACAGAAGCTAAGGTTGAATTTATAGTTTGTTTGATGAGATTTTCTTTGTCACAATGAAAAGTCCTTATTTTTAACTATCCATCTTGTTGCTGAGACAAGAAGAATGGAACAAATTCAATGAAACTATCTTCACTAGGCTTGATTTTTCTATATTATTTTTTTCTTTTCAGCATTTTAGTTGAAGTTAGTACTCTAGTTGAGTGATGCTTTTCTTTTGATGTTTTTAGCTACTATGTGGATCTACAATAGGCCAATTTGAAGACAACTGGTTTTTCTTCCTCATTCGTTATTGGTGGAGACTCGTTCGACCAGCCATGACTTCCATGGTCGGGAATCCTCCTCCGTTGAGATGATTAGTTGAGCATTACCCATTGTTTTTGGTCATAAAAGTGATTCATATCATTCATTAAAAGTGAAGGTATTACATCTATTGTGGCTTTTTGAATACAAAAGTTCTTTTAGAATAGAAGGGTGGTCTGCAAACCAATTATGATGGAGAGCCTTCAGCGATGGGTTTTTGCTAGCCAATCTACAATCTGGTTGGATTCCCTAGGTCCGTATGCCAATGTTATGATCTTGGGCCGGGCTAGCATCTCTTTGCAATCTTTGATGATCGGGCTTAGAGCCCATGGGCTTTGTTTGTGGCACATCATGATCTGCACAAGTAGTGAACTATCCATGATAATGGTGAGGTTCGGTTGTTGTCTCTCCGATGGCTACTTTGTGGCTTTTGTGTGCAAATGCTCTAATGCCGCTCGCAAAGCAAGGGCTTCCACTTGAAGTGCCGTTGTTGCTGCTACACGCTCAACAAAGCTAGCAACCATCCTCCTTGTTGGGTCACGACAAATGCCGACCACCACTCCTTCCTGCTCCCCTTCGATGATGGATTCTTCAATGTTGAACTTCAAGGCTCCAATTGAGGGAGGGCTCCATTGTTTAGGTTGGGTTGTTGTTGGTCCCTCTCATTTGTTTGATTTGGGACTCCAGCATTTGAAATTTTTGTCCAATGCATGTGCTCTATTGACTGTTGTGGTTGGGTTTTGGAGTTGTTGGTGGAAGACAACGACATTGCAACTGAGCCAGATTTTCCACAACACAGCTACAATTAGCTCGGCTGAAGGTAAGCCCTTGCGTTGGACTATTGTCTCCACAATCCACTTGTTTATTCATGATGTTGCGAGACCGAGCATTTGGATTTGCAACCAAGTGTTTGACCATATGGCCTTTGTCCAATTGCACAGCAGCAGTAGGTGTTTTGCTATTTTTGGGTGTTGCCAGCAAACTGGTTAGAGGGGTTTAGGAATTATTGCTCTCTTGTGAAGGTTGTCTCACGTGGGTAAGCAGTTTTGGCACACACTCTAGAGGAAAATTTTGATTTTTGGCATAGCATTGAGTTTCCAAATGTGCTGCCATAGGGACTTTGGGTTTTGATATGAGGAGGATGCTTGGTTGATATGTTGCTGCTATTGATGCTATTGCATGTTGTTGTAGGCGTCTTTGATTGTGCAGTTGCCTTTGGTGTTTCCTAGTCAAACCATTTTGTCTTTTGTTGGATGAGTTCTAAGTGGAATTGCCATTATATCTTATGCAACCTTCTTATCGAATAGAGCCTGAATTTTCTATTCATCCCATCGATATGCCCCATCTTCGAAAAGCTCGTCCACTCTTTGAGGGTCCCCTAAGTGTGCTATCCCGCCAATGACACCTTGAGGCAGCCAATTGTCTTCTTGAATGAGGACTGATTTCCCATTCCTATTGCCCATCTTGTCAAAGGTTTTACGCAATCTCTCCCTAGCATGTTGTGCCATCCCCATGAAGGACGGGGGCCTTTGCTTGCATTCCAGAAATGACTCTAGGAAGTATAACCCTTTAATGATTTGACTCCATAAAGCTATAGGGGTCTAAGTTAATCGCCATGCTTGTTTGCCTAACATAGCTTTGTTGAATGTAATGAGGTCTCAAAATCCAAGACACCCATCAGTGAACTTACATTGTCCAATTTGTTATATTTTTGTTAAATTTCATTTCTTTTGTTTCAAACCTTGATTAGTTGCATATCAATGCATAGTGGGGCAAGGAGGGAGGTTCAAATGTACAATATCAATGAGAGAACCGGTTCAATGATGGAGTCAATGATCCTTTTCACATAGTGACGCAATCGGACGAAGGTCTAGAAGTTGCTAAGGCTAAGAGAGATGGTGCGGCCCTAATAGACATTGCTAGGGTTTCCAAAGAGACCGATGCAAGCATAGACCTTGCGCTTGATTGCCACGTTGGAAATAGCTAAGGCGGAGGTAGAGGGAGGTCTAGACCTAGTAGTTGCGACTAGGAGGGCTCTTTGGGGAGGTGATGTGCCAAAGGTAAATATGAGTGGTAGCTATGATCGGGAGGCTTTTGGGGAGATGGGGGCGGAGGCAGTAGGACGGGCTAAACAAAGAAAGAAAGGATTTGCCTTCATTGTTCTTCTCTAAGAGAATGTAGAAAGCCCTTGAAAATTGAAAGGAGAGAAAGTCCTTTTAAGTGGGAGCTTAAATGTAAGTGTTTATTATTCTTAGACCTTTTTCTAGTTGCAAGCCAAAGGAGAAAGAAAAAGAAAGACTTCAATTTTAGTCTTTTCTATTTTTCAGTCAATCTGTGTCAGAGTAAACGTGTCATCCTTTAAGTAGAGCCATTTAAGATCACGCAAGTCATAAAGGCTGATAACATGATAGTTAATAATCACTAAATATTTTCTAAATTTGGGGTTTTACTCTTTTCATCACATTTGTATTAATTTATAATTTTTCGTGATATTAATTCAATTTAATATAAACTAATGGATGATAAATTTATTATAAATATATCAGTTTAGAGTTTTTTAATGACTAAAAGATTAATTTGAGTAAATTTGTTATAGGTATACCGATTTTGAGATTTTTGTGATATTAACTAAAGTAAAAAATAAGTAACCTAACAAGTAAAAATAAATATGGTAAAAAGGAAATGAACATGTGAATAGACTAAAATGACCTTCTTCGTCATCTTCAAAATCAATCCTCAATAGTCATCGTCCGCTGCAACCAGTCACCACTCACCAGCGATGCCAAGCCTCATTCTTCACAATGCGCCGTCCATCAGACCGCTCCCGCCGGCCGCCTCTCGCCTCGCCGCGACGCCTCCTCCGCACGTCCGCTTCGCCAGACCGCAAGGCGGACGGCCTCCGGCGCGCGCCTCTCCGGCCGCCGCGACCGCGAGGGCGGCTACGGCGGTGAGGTGCATGGCGAACCCGAGGAGGGTGAAGATGGTGGCGAAGCAGATAAGAAGGGAGCTCTCCGACATGCTGCTCACGGACAAGGTGCTGCAGTACGCGATTCTGCCGGAGGCCGCCCTGGGAGCCGATCGCTACCTGTCGTCGCTCACCACCATCAGCGACGTCGAGGTCTCTTCCGATTTGCAGGTGAAGTGTGGGCGGAATGCGTTGTGCTTCTCGAATTCCTAGTTGAATTTTAACTGCAATAAGCCATGATTATCTGATTATGTTAGTTTTTTTATCCTGTAATAAAACGAGATAGAGAATAAGCGGTGCTGAGATTTGCCGGATGATTGATGTTTTGCCCCTTCCAGAAGGGTCTATAGGCTGCCAATCACTGTAGAGTGATGGATTCAGTTTCAGAGTTGATTTATCTATGAATTTCATGTAAATTTTTTTTTGTAAAGATGGAGTATAGGACTTGCGATGAGTAGCATAGATAGGCGGAAATAGCAGGGTTTGGTTTGTTCTCCACCTTAATCTTCTTTTGCGACGAACTGAGTTGGTGGGTTATCCTTTGGATTCTACTCCTGCCTTTTATTGTTGAAGCTGGATGAGTCAGAATTTTGAATTAGCTAGTAACCACTGGTCTTTTGGTCCTTTTTGGCTGGTCAGTGCACCTTGGAGAGTTAGAATATTGAAAGGTAAGCTTGCTAGTAGCTTGTCTTCCCCTGCAGGTTGTTGTTATAGGATCACAAGACTTGATTCGTAATGCAAGCTCGTTTTTGTACTTGAGTTGTCTGATTGTTGGTCTAATTAGGTAAAATGCCGCATGATAT
Organism: Corymbia maculata; assembly: GCA_014182735.1. Classification (NCBI taxonomy): domain Eukaryota; kingdom Viridiplantae; phylum Streptophyta; class Magnoliopsida; order Myrtales; family Myrtaceae; genus Corymbia; species Corymbia maculata. The sequence continues at coordinate 22,857,937 of CM024688.1, read as the reverse complement.
TGGTAGCTAAGATATCTGCAGACTTATTTGGAGAGCTGATTTGCATTCTTGATGTTTAGGATGAGAGATCACCTGTGTCGCATCTAACTCTGTAAATGCATTGCTGACCTTCATTTTAACTTGCTTCAAAAGATTTTCTTTGCACAGTTTTGTGTGGCTATTGACTTATCCTACTGGATCAAGTAGATGAGTTCATAGTTCTTTGAATTTTTCCATCCCTTCATTGAGGATACTTTATACTAACTTAGACAATGTATATCATACAACCTGTGCATTATATTCTTATGTGTATTTCATATGTATCATGAGGGCACTATACTTGATCACATCTTTCCGCTATTGTTCTTCTAATTATATCATATGTTCGGGACTTTCATCAGAACTCTGGCTGCCACCTACTCAAGGTGGAAATTTAGCTTAAATTTGAGAGACTTAACAATGTTATTAGGTTAACATCATTGTACTACTGGTGTCTCCATTTCTCAATGCAAATAAGATCTGGAAGCCTCTGAATTCTTCCCTTTGTTTCCTGATTTATACAGGTGGTTAAAGTGTATGTATCAGTCTTTGGTGATGAAAGAGGAAGAGAAATTGCACTTGCTGGATTGAAATCAAAAGCTAAGTATGTTCGTGGTGAGCTGGGAAGACGTATGAAGTTACGTCTCACTCCTGAAATACGTTTTATAGAAGATGAATCTCTAGAAAGGGGGAGCAGGGTAAGAATGATCTTATTTATGATGATTCTATGTTCTTCTTGGGTTGTGGAATGCAAATTTTACTTATGTAGGCTCTTTATTCATTTTCTATTGAAAGCTTCAACTATCTACAATCAGGCTTCTTATTACTTGTTTCAATGTGTGAAGACATTTAGACAGGCAGAAGCCCTCAAGTATTTTTGCAATTTATTAAATTTGGAACACGATCTGCTATTACAATTTCCGCTTCCAGATTGGCCACTTAAGCCTTAGTTTGTGTATATAGTAGGTGGTTTCTCATCAGGATTATACTGCCCTCTGATGGTTCTCTTGAAATGTCTCCTGAGATAGGGGATCTTGCAATTTCAGAAAACTTATTTTGATTTATTTTGTGACATAGTGTTTCAGGGCAGCAGAGAAAATAGTAAAGTTTTTTCTCAATTTCCTTAATCTATTCATTCTCCCAGTATATATTTTCTTGAATAATATCATCTAGCAAATTCCCAGATGAAGTTCAAGGTTCATACATCTCCTTTTAAATTGCTAACAGTCCATTTAATTATAATTCTTCAGGTTATTGCTATACTAGATAAGATAAAGGAAGAGAAAAAGACAGCAGGAGGTCGGGATGAAGAGCAAGTTGAGGCATCGGATCATCCTCAAGATGAAAGCGATTGGGAAGGCGAGGACCCTGATGGAGACGTTATTTATGTGGAATAGGTCTAACTTCTGCATATAAACAGCACTATGTTGCCGGACTGGGCATACTGCTGCTTCACCGGTTAGTTTGGAGTTGTCTTTGTAGGGAAGAGAATTCTTTTTCTTCTGTTCAAGAACAAAATATGATAGCAATTGTATTGTAGGGTGCAGCATAGCCATATTCTAGATCTTGGAACAAGTTATTTATGTACCATACTTCCATAAGATTGTGTATATATTTTAAACGAGTCTACTGAAGGAATAGCCAATGTGCCTGAAATACTTGCCACCGTATCTAAATTATTTGCCACCCACTCTACTCAACACTGCCCATATAAGGTCAAGAATCTTCAGCTGAAATTGATGTGACCATCTTCTTTTGCTGGCCTAAAATGGGAAAGAAATTATCAGCTGGTTGATTCTTTAGTTGAATGCTAATCCCAATAGACAAGCTGAATCCTTCTGCTGGGGCTGTCTGCAGTACATGCAGTCCTGGTCATAGAACTTGTAAGTGTGTTGACTTTGATGTGATGGGTAAATCTCAAGCATCTCACTAAGAAAACGGTGATTTTTTTACATCTTTATACGATGAATGCATTTGCAAATGTTTACTTGTCCCAGGATAGATACTTTCACTGAATCAACATATGTATGCTCTTGTTGGGTTTTACCGTTCAAGTTGTTCTTTCAATGCTGCTACTTATTATTTCCAGAATGACATAACTGAAAAGCAGTCTCTCTTCATGCAGGTTTAAGGCGGTAAGAATAAACCGCTCTTTGTGCAGGAAAGGAGGTTTCATAACATCATCTGGACTTGAAATATATCCCGCCAATCTTCGGTGCAATCCTCACAGTTTTGTCCTTGCATTTGCTGACCACATGCCATGGCAAGCTATATTGAGCTTGTACTAAGCATGTTGCCATAACTTCTGCGAAGAGCACATGGCAACCTTGAAGAAGGCAAGAACCTAATTTGAATCCCATCTGTTGAGAATTGCCTGTATTGAAAATTTAATTCATGTATAACCAACTGTTTTTTTTGGTGAGGATACAATTATCTTTGACATACCGAAACCAGATTCTCTTAGACCATAGGGATATATCCGCCTGTTTTCTTTGATCTTGGTCATTAGTCCTCTTGTGACTGAATGGCTTTTTCAACTTCTTTCAAGCACAAGTTCAAATTATAGAAGGATCGAGTAAGTCTCTGCGCATATATGTTCAATGTATTATTCATCCCATTAACAACGAAATACTGCTACGGTTCTTGAACGGTGAACGGTGGACAGATTTTGCTGACGTGGAATGATATACGTCAACCATTTTTTCCTTTTTGGAAGTTGACGTGAACTCTCTAACCCCCGCAAATTATCTGGACCCTTTTGCTCTTCACCCACAATCTGTATCGTGTTTTTCTATCCAAGTGAAAAGGCATCACCCGCGCACACGCGCACACGTCATCCATTAAACCTTGGGGGCCTAGCAAAACTTGCACTCCCCAACATCCATGGCAACCCAGCACTCGCAACCATTGCTGTGGTCGCGCCTCTTGGCCCTGAGCAATGGTGGCGCCTTGGGCTTGCACACACGCATAGACGCACTCTATCAAACACTTGCACAATCCATAGACGCTCTTTGATTCAAGTGCAAGCTAATACTACGAGTCAACCAAGGCCATAGCGGGACGCAAGCGATGACAACCACAGCACAGTGGCCTCCAGCATTCATACACACATCCAAAAGTGGCTCTCAGATATGAGATCTGAGGATGCAACAACTAGGGATGTCAAAAAGGCCCGAGCTGACCTGACCCGGCTCGGCCCGACCCGACCCGACCCAACCCTAAACTTAGGGTATTTTCTGATACCGGCTCCATACTTGGATAAAATTTTGACCCGACCCAAAAATATCCTAAGTTTAGGGTTAGGTTGGGCCTTTTTTACACCAGTATCACCCGTGCATTTTGGCCCCCATCCGTTGAGAAAAAATGGTAAAGTAGAATAAAATAAATAAAAGAAAAAAAGCAATTTCCTCTCTCCGTGCATTTTGACCCTCACCCGTTGCTCAACCTTCTAGAGTTATTGAGTTAAACACGAAATTGAAACCAAACTTGTAAAGGGTCACGACCCAACCCGACCCAACCCGAATTTTTTGGTTTGGGTCTAATGCGTTTCGGGTCGGGTTAGGCCAAATCATAACCCTTTACAATTGGGGTCGTGTCGGGTAACATCAAAACCCGACCCGACCCGACCCATTGACACCCCTAGCAACAACCACCTCACACCAGCTGCTCGAGGAATGCAGCGGCAGGGAGCTGATTGAGGGCTCAGGCAACGCGGCTGTCTCTCGCTATTGTGTTTTTACATTTTTGATGTGGCTTGCACCACATAACTTGCTTAAGTACAACCGCAATGCGTGCCAACAAGAATGTGACACATGCTCTCAAGCTGTCCAACTCAGCACTCCGACCTCCACCTCGGCACCCCAGTGGGGATTTTGATAGAAGGGCTAGAGGCAATACTTTTCGAAAAATACAAGGACCATTTTGAGTAAAAAGATTAATAGAAGCACGATGTTCACTTGCGAGCAAAAGTACCAGGGCCACTGGTAGAATTATTAGCCAATGAAAAACTAATCTTGTAGATCACCATCTTACCGTGACAATATCTTGCATGGAGGTACCAGGGAATGGGCTTAGGAATTTGTACACAAGCCATGCACCGTAACAAAAAAATACGTGGCACGCCAGCCAGCATGATGAACCGATACTTAACCAGTAATGCAAACAAAGTAAGCAAATTCTCCCAACAGTCTAAGCGGTAAACAACTTCTCCCAAGTCCCAAAAATTCTATGGAAAAGCAATTATTTTCCAAGGGAAAAGACTAACATGTCCATCAGGACAATTTGGTAAGCCGTAAAAGGTTGAACGCCATGACAGTAGCCGAACCAAGATTTAACTAAATTTCACGAAACATGTAGACTGCGGGAGGCGCAGCAAATGCCCATGGTAAAATCTACCAGCGGATTATTCAATCCCTAATTCTAGCAATTGAGACTTCCAATCGAAAGGAGCTGTAACAGTCAATGATGAGCCTTGGCCTCGGCTTTCCTTTGGGACTTGGCCTTCGCCTGGAAAAACAACAAGAGGTTTAGTGACCAAGATAGATGCTTCCATTGGAGAGGGTACTAAAATGTCTGAGGTAAACACTTCAACGATGAGCATCACTCTCTATAGTGAAAAATTCTACAGGGTCTCCTTGGTCATTAACATGTTTTGCATATCATTGATACTCAGGTAAGGTTTGCCTTCTGCTAAAATTTACCCATATTATACTGAAACTTGAAACCTAACAGAAACCATGATATGAGGTTGAGCACAGCACAGGTCAAGCACCGCATCCGAGAAGCAATTTTCACTTGTCCTTTATGTTATAGGTTGATTTAATTATACGTCATGATTCCCCTTTCACCTAGTTCAACACTAACGCCAGTTCTAGTTAAACAGCACTACTTGCACTTCATAGGTAACACTCCGGAGCAAAAGAAATGGTGTCTCTTGCGTACAAAAGCTACTTCTCCATTCAAAATCGCATAGTTTTGACACTAACATCCACAAGGAACAATATCATGATGAAGAAAGCATAACAAGGACATTGTGAAGATCTGATTCTGCTTTAGTGATAACAATATTATTCTGAAACTCAAACTTTAGTAATTAACTAAGAGGTCTGACGTTCTTCAAACCCACAGTGTCCAACCCCAAAAACTTTTTAAAAATGCTCAATGAACTAACTCCGGCAATTTCTCTTGATGGTAAAGTCTCCATGACATTATTTTAAAAATAAATGTCGTAGAATCACTTTTTATGTTTAATTCATCCTAAAGCAAGAACTTTCATTACCAGAAAGAGAAGATCAGAAAATTCAGGAAAAAGAATCATCCCAGCATGCCATCTTCTCTTCCGCCCTCAATCATTCCTATATTGTTGGCATCACCAATGCATTTTCCACCATTTCAGAAAAGCCATTTTATTTCGAAAATACAACACCAAGAACACCAAAAGAAGTTGAGCAGTGAAAACCAGGAAGAAAATTCAGCACTTCTACATGAAGGGTGAAAATCCCAGAGCAATTTTCTTTTACTTGTCACTTATGAACTGGAATTCACTTAACTTTTAGGATGCTCGGTCATGAGTTTTGGCTTTGAGCCTTTGGATACTGTTAATTTGAAAATTTAATCACAGTGAAAACTGAGTGTTCCTTTACTCCCCCTTCCCCCATTTAATTCTTCAAAGACAATGCAATGCTTCGTTTCCTTCCTTATTTTTTCTTTTCTGCAAAAGCTAAGCACACCTCATTGGAGCTAAATGGTGGCTCACAAGTGCTAGATTTTCAAAACATAAAACTTCGAAATGGGTTAATTAGAGTGTGTTAAGAGTTATTCCACCGCCATCTGAAGTGTCGCAGGTGTCCTTCATCAACCGGTAGCTTGCTAGGCATCATGTTTTGAGCTTGTGGTGGGGCTATAGATGGTAGTGAAGGAAAACAAGGGAAAAAAAAGGCAAAACAAAAGTTCTACAAGAACTCAAAACTGTATATATATTTCCATTTTCTATCCCTTCATGAGAAAGAACAGTTCCATTTTGTAGCCACTGGAAGCTTTTAAAGTGTAAAGCACATCTACTGTAACATAAACCACTTTCCAGAAACCATAAATTCCATGCAAGAACAACCTCAAGATTCAATGAGAACTTCACTCTGCAATCAAAAAGTTCTCCAGCAAAAGAAATAAATCAAAGCATGGGAGACCAAAATCACAAGCACAGCCACATGGATCATCGCGCTAGTCATTTTACAAGCAATGCAGTAGTCTTAGGCTCATATTTCGGTCACGCAACCCTACGAGGAATAAATAATGAAGCAATATAAACAAGAACCCTCTAATTAGAATCCATTGCCTCACTAAAGGAGAATAAATTTTAAACCCAGTCCACAAAATCTACACTAAACACGCATGACAACACCGTACCCACCAACAATCAATCGCTATAGCTAAAATTCATAACACCACACTCGAAAATGAACGGCAATTCTCCATACCTTGAGAAACTTCAACTTGACGCTTCCATAGACAACTCCGAAAGAGAAGGCCGAAACACGAGCCACCTATCCGTCGTCCCACATCAAAATGCAAACAGCCCAGATCAATCAAAGTAGAGATCGATGTCTTGTTTCTCTTTTTTCCCTCTCCCCCATCCCTTTCCCTTCTCTCATTGCATTCACAGAGAAATTGAAACCAAACCAAAGGAAGGGGAAGAATCCGGCTTACCAAAGCGAGGGTGCTGGTTCCGGAGTAAGGTCCTGGAGGCGGCGCCATTGGAAATGCCCCGTTGCTTCGGTGAACGTAAAGCTCGTGCCTTGCGAGGTCAATCGGAGAAGAGAGAAGAGGCAGGTACACAGAGAGAGAGAGAGAGAGAGAGAGAGAGGCTACATTGTCACGGGCGGGCCGAAAGCCGAATTGGATCCGGTTCGAACCGACCGGGCCGGGTTTGAGACCGTGGAGCATGACTAAACCCAAGCCCACTTTCTCCCCCAATATTGAACCCAAGCCCGTCCGAAATCTAAGATGTTTTGTAGATGACTTCCCAGATCCTTTTTATTTTATTTTAATTTTAAGTCGATAGATATTCAAATTAGCAAGACTCATAACTACCGGATTAAGTAGCTTGAATGTTTCATAAAAGTAATGGTGATTTAGTAATTTGATTAGCTAACTGGACTTGGAATTGAAAATGGGTCTTATTAACAAGTGTCGATTGGGCAATGATCAGGTTAACTAGAAATAGAAATAATGTTTTGCAAGACGCCTTGAGAATGAAAGAAATGCAAGATTCAATAATTAGTTTATTTCAAATAAAAAAATTTATATATCAAAAACACGTTTTATAAGACTTGACAAGTGCTTTAGAGATACTCCTTAACATTTTCAATTATAAAATATTCACTAATTAATTAAATCACCCTCTAAGGCTTTCCTAATTGTGCTGGAGGCAAGCTATTAATTGCATGGATGTTGCTTGCTTCTAAAGTCGCAATTGTAATGTTTTCTAAGGCACAATATGACATGATTAGGGGTGAACATTGGATCAAACCAAACCCACTGATTCTAGGCGATTCCCTGTTCCTAAAATTTAGAACCAGTGATAATTGGTCTAGTTCTAGGTGTAGACTGGACCAAATTTTTTTAAATTTTTATTATTTGAAAATATTTCTCAAAAGATTATTAGAGAGGGTGGTGGTATGTGTAATTTTTGTATTTGCTTTGAGTCAAAATCCTAATTTCCCATTCTTGCCATTCAATCCCTTTCAGCTATCACTCAACCTCACACCTCTCATTTCTCAATCTCACACGTCGTCTATCTCAATCCCTCTCTCTCAATGCCTCCCTCTTACTCAACTCCATTTAATATCTTGCAGACTCAAATTGTACAAAGGTATTCTCATGATCACATCAAGAAACAAACAAAAAGGAATATATTTTAGGGATAAGTGCACTAGAAATCATAAAACCTATCATGAAAATATAATTGAGTCATAAAACTTGTCAAATTGGTGCAATCAAATTATTTCATTAATTTCATTCAATTTGGCTAATGGAAAATGATGATGTGGTTTTTTTTATTATTTTCTCTCAACTACATAGCACCAATATAGCTAAAAGACATATTGATCAAAATCTAATTTTTAATAAGTATTTTATATAAATTAAATAAAAAAGAATTTAAATCGAAAGAAAAAGGGCAGAAGAAGTAGGCAAAATGATGAGGACCTGCGGGGCCCCATCGTAGTCGCCCCATCATTACCTAAAAGGGCCGACAATGGTTGGAGATGGTTAGTAGTTAGCTAGGGTTGTTAGGCCTTGACTAATGTCCAGTAATCCTCATCAATCATAGGCAAGGGCTTGTAGGTCTTTGCCTAGATCTAACGACCACTAATTGGCTATCCCCAACCATCATCGGCTAGCAATGGTAGGGTAGCAATGCAAGGGCCTTTAGCCCTCATTAATTTACCTTCTTCCCCCTTTTTTTTTCAATTTGCCTTATTTTGTTCTTCAATTTAAATAAAATATATATTATAAATCAAATTTTTGCCAAAATGATTGTTTTGGCTCTATGTTTCATTTTTAGCCACATAAGAGAGAGAAAATATTTTTAAAAAGCCACATTAGCATCTTTATTGCCCAAGTTGAATGGAGTTATTGAAATGACTTGATTGCATTAATTTAACAATTTAAGAACTTGATTGCACTTTTTGTAAATTTTAGAATTTGGTTGCACTTTCACAACAAGTTTAAGACTTCTAATATAATTATTCCTATATTTTACATTCATGGCTTCAAGTGTTTTGGGAGAGCCAATCAGGGCTAGCAATTTGAGAAGCGAAAACATATAGTCAAAAGTTACATAGTGGTTCTGATTTTATTGCTTTAGTTTTGTCCTTCAACTCTTCATTCCTTTGCCTTTCATCTACCTATGCTCTTGTTCCCACCACAATCAACTCAATCTAGGGGTGAGAAGAAGGAATTGCCTATATAGGGAACCTTAGGGACAAAACCGAACCAATTAATTTTGGGTGGTCTGCAGGGGTATCGATTTGATTTCTTGTTCCAAAAAATACCAATGGTTTTTAGTCCAAAACCACCCACCTAGACTAGACAAATTTTTTTAATTTCTTACAAATCTATAAAAAGCCCTAATCCTTTCACAAACCCTCGACGAGTCATGTGGCAATCTTGCTCTTTCACAAATTTGAAAAATAAAATAAAAATAGAAGACTTAATCTCATTCTTTGCACCTCTTACACTCACTCAATTTTCAATTGTGGCTCTCTCGATCACTCTCTCGGTCAACTCTCAAATGCCACGCTCTCGCCCAAGTTGCTTACATCCCTCTCGCTTGATGCCTCACTCTCACGGTCTCATCTTGAGTCTCAACTCTTACCTCCCTATCTTGCTCTATTTTTTGCCGATTGTGATCACAATCACATCTCATCGAGGTAAATCTCTAATACTTTGTTTTTTTCTTCCCATTCTTTGTACACCATTTAGAATGTCGCGTCTTAATCTTGTCTTCGAAATGATCACTATGTGTGTTTGTTAAAATGGTTGAATAAATGTGTGCACAAATCTGAGAAGTATTTTTATGCTTAGTGTCTAGTAGGAGTGAGCAAAAGGAATTATTTGGATTGAGAACCACTTAGACTAGACAAAACTGGCTGATTCTAGGCAGTTTTGGGCTTACCGATTTAGTCTTAGTTCCAAGGGTAGAACTACCCACCCACGGTGAACCAATTATTTTTTTAATTTTAAATTTTTTTAATTCTCATAAATTTGAAAAACCTTACTTATTAGCTAGAGAAATTTACTTGCCCACAGTCATCGTTGATGTCACTTGTCTAAGCTAAACCACCTCTTCCATCCTCTCCATCATTGCTTGCGGCTATGGAGGAGCATGCAATAAATTACTCTTGCATTGAAAAATGTGTTCTTGACTTCTGTGCTTGTCAAAACCTTATTCAGTTTGAGGATGGCATAAAGGTAAACTAGGAGACAGGGTAGGCTTCGACACATTGAACTTCACTGACTTAAACAGTCTTGAGAGGCTTATTCCACATACAGAAGAACATGCTAAGTGTTCGATAATATAACAATAAGCATATAAAATGCAAGGAATGAGTCAAATGCCTTCAAAACAATCCTAGTCAAATGTCTTCAATTTGGTAACCCATGTTGTTCACAATGAATCTGAGAATGCCACTTTGATTGGATAATAGTAGTACACTAGATGACGATTACCCAAAGTCATGTACTTTTAGTATCAAGATTTGAGAAATAGATAAAATAGAGTGCACTAGTTTAAATGATCCATAAAGCAAGTTCACCTTCAAACCCCAGTCTTCATTGTGGATGGTGTGTAGATTATAATCAAGTGATCCATCAGTATTGAGAAATGAAAATTTGCAATGCAAATGACAACAAAGAGGGACTTCTACTTGGTGAGCAAGACCTTGCTAAAAGATCCAACAATATCGAGAAATGAAAATTTGCAATGCAAATGACAATAAAAAGCGACTTTTACTTGGTGAACAAGACCAACATCAATTGCAAAACATGAACAATTCACAAGAAGCTTGAGGCTTGATACTACATGTAGCAGCTCAAGCAACATCAATATGCATTCCGATGTACAAATCAAGTTATAGAAGGCAAGTAGCAACTCAAGCACTATTTGATACTGCAAGTATTAATTAATGAATGACTATGAATAGTTTGTTCAACAAAATACCTGCATTTTTAGCACACAAAAGGTTCTATTCAACAAAATGCTTGCACTTTCAATGGACAAAAGGTTTTTCAACAAAATCTACACTTTCAATGCACAAAAGATGTCTGCTAAGTTCCTAAACAAACAAACTACATATGTTTTATACAAAAAACTAGCTAATGATTGATAAATTAACCTAACAAAACCATTTTGAGCAAACATATCAATCCAATTCTATGGTATCTAATGGTCTAGCAGGTTAAACCTTCACTTTATTCATAATTCTTGGGTTTTTCCTTATATATGGTCTCGCGACAATAGGCTTTGAAGGAGTTGTTGTAGCTTGAAATGACTGAGGCTAGGAACTAGCCTTAGGTTGTGATAGTGTCTTTTGCTTTAGGGAAACATGCTTTTGAGCTATTTTAGCATGAGATGACCAAGGCTGGGAACTGGCCTTAGGTTGTGATAGTGGATTTAGCTTCATTGCAACATGCTTTCAAGAAGCTATCGTTGCATGACAAACCCGAAGATGGGAACTTGCATGGGGTTGTGATGGTACCTTTTGCTTTATGGCAACATGCTTCCGAGTTATTGTAGCATGAGATGATTGAGATTAGGAACTGGCCTCGGGTTATGATAGTGGCTTTGATTTCATTGGAACATGCTTTCGAGGAGTTGTTGTTACATGACATAACTAAGGTTGGGAACTCGCTTGGGGTTGTGATGGTGCCTCTCAATTCGTAGCAACATGCTTTTGAGGACAAGTTCTTAATTGCTAAGGTGTTGCACTGAATTGGGGATGAACATTTGCCTTTGAAGCAGCTCCTAAAGCTACCCTTTTGTCTGGTAGGTTAAAGAGTTTTGCACTAGTAATGCTAGACTACATAAGAATGAGCATGTTTTTAGCTTAAAGAGACAAGTAGTTGCTATTAGAAATACTCACATTGAGAATTTGAAGGTTTGTCATAGAATTTGTGTCGAGCCCTAATCCTACCATTTTCTTCCTCTTTACTTGTGATTATCCTTGCATCGTTTCATCTTCAATTACAGGTCTTTTAAACTGAAATAACAAAAAATTCATTCAACATGAGAATGTAGTCACAAGACATAACTCACTGGAATTTTCTAAGGTGTATCCTAAGCTATTATAGTCACTTAAGCACAATAAATACCTTCTCCTTGATCATAACAAACTTCAATAAAAGCATTGGCCTCACCACTACAACCTCTTACATCAGTAGCAGCCGTAGTCGTGCACATTATATAAGTTGCTACAACAGCACTATATCCCCTTACATTTGCACTAGCATTACATCCTTCTACATCTATACTAGCCTAAGCAGAAGTATTGGCTTGCCCACTATTGTCTCGTATTATAGTAGCCTCTATAGAAGCATTGGCTTGACCTTTAGATCCTCCTTCAATATTGCTTGTCATTGCTTTAGCTTTAGCTTGAATATATATTTAGTTAAATTGAAACCTTAACATATAAAATTTACAATTTATTGTTCAACCACAACTTACTTGTCTTTTTTGGGCTTTGGTCTAATTGGCGTGAGATTGAGCATGAACTTAAGCTGTACTTGCATTGACATGAGCATTGGATGTACATACATTGTCTTGAGTATTGATCTGAGAAGTACATAGCAAGTATTAATTAACAGTATATTAAAATAATATACTCATCATCAACATGATCAATTAGTTGCAAAAATATCTTTTTTAAAAGACATCCCTTGCAATTATGTCCAACCCCATTATAGGTAGAACAAGTCATTCACTTACCTTCTTTAGTCATTATATCACATTTTACAAGCTATATTGGTTACTTTCTTTTATTCCTTTCTATCCTACCAATCCTACCAAGTATCTTCTTGATTAATTGGGGTTAAGGAGTTTCTTTATTAGTTTTTTTCAAAACTTCTGTCCTCTCACTATTGGCATCATGAATTAACAAGCACTTAAATACTTTGCCCTGTTGAAGCACTCAGCTAGATAGCCACTCAGTTCATTTTTCTTATGGTGTATTGCACAAATCACACTATAGCACGGAGTTTCACTAAGTTTCCAAACTCTACAATAAAAAGTCTTTAAATTCAAGTCAACAATATAATTGTCACCACCATCCATAATCTCACTTCCTTCATCTCAATTTCATATTAAATAGCAATACCTACTAGCAATTGTGTTCTAATATAACTTATGTACAATCCTTGGACCATAATTTCTAGTCCACCTAGCACATCCATCTCTTCGAATATGCGTTCTATTCATAACCATGATTCTAATGTCCTCCAACATACTCACATTGGCCTTGCCACCTAGCTTCCACACACCTCCCATTGAAAGTTTCACCAAAATTATTATCAATGTAATCACATTTAATATTTGTGTGAAAAAAGGCTTTGCGCCAGTGTTTTGGCTCAATGCAAAATAGATCTTCATGAACTTAAGGAGTCATTTCCTTCAACTTTTGTCTATGCATCTCAAAATTTAACAAATTAGTACTCTTAGCACATTTCCAAAATTGTCTCATCAACTGTCTTCCTTTGTATTTTTTACCGCAATTCAAACATATGTGCTTTGTACATATCCCGTGTTCTGCATTTGGCAAAAGTTCAACTACATTAGGGATGAGACCCTAACAAATACCATGGAAAGAAAAAAGAAATAAAAAAAGTAAAACATTAATAATATAAACATTGAAATGTCGTAATCAATTTCCAAATGAGTAATAAATAAGTATTACATACCTTTTGTCAGTCACTTATCAAAACCCACCCATTGCCATTACATATATTGAGGTTTGAGTTCAATAATTTAAGAAACTAAGCAATTACATATATCGAGGTTTGAGTTTAACAATTCAATAAACAAAGTCTATGTATCCTTATTCTCGATTCTTACCCCCTACTCATACCATTGGATATATTTGTTTGTTGGCATCCCTCACTACGGCATACAACAACTCACCCATGATCAAACCACTCAAGAGACATTCATCTAATCCAATGATCTTCCTACATCCACCCAAAAAACATTTCCTGTAGTCATTAAAATAATGTAAGCCTAATCAAATAATGATAGAGAATTCGGTAATAGCCTTTCAACTTTCATTTTAAAATAGCTTGTAGGGCTTGCAATGTAAAGCTCTCCTTTATACATTTTGCATACTCCTTATAATTTCCTTGCAATTTCTTCAATATTTTTAACTTTGTTCTCCTACATGAACTCAAAGTGACGTTTATTTCTAACTGTTCTCTAACTAATTTATTTAACTTAGGTGCATTGATTTTAAGCATTGAAAAAATGAGAACCATGAGATGTTTAGCTAAGTACTAGGTACTCTCTTATTCTCGAAAGTGATACTGCATATATGCTCATCTATATACTTTTTCAAATGAAATGACATAATCTTGTTATCAATAGTACCATAAACCATCTAATTACAATTTTTTTGGACACACCTAGCTCTTACAAATCTTTTTATATTCTTAGTGTTTTGATTACTCTTTGCTCAACCACAAAGTACTTCAAAATTATATCTTTGAACTCAGTTGTATCCTCGAATCTAATGCCAATAATAAATACCAGACTTGTACCGGTTTGCTCATACGATAGGAACCTGCTTCTCCTTCTTAAAATATCAACATCAACCTCTTCATCACCCTCATTATTTAAACCTAATTGAAGACTATCTTCTTATCTTAATAATGGTACTCTATCTCGTACTGAGAAGCATCTACCAATTGACCCTCATCCACAAGCAATGGCTAGGAAATCAGTTGCCTCACAAGCGTCAATTTTAAGCCTATATCTTGTTGAAAATTCCTTTAATTTTCTTCTTGCATCAACCAATTCAAAGTCATTATTATTATTTGACTATTCCACATCCACTAAATTACATGCATCATCATCCTCACCCTTATATAGATACCTATTAGCAACTTCAACCCGATTCCCGTCATCATCAATATTACCAATCACATTTTCATACACTTCATCAACTTCTTTTATATTCACATTATACACACCTCTAGTTTGCATATTAGCACCCCCCATCTCAGCTCTCCTCTCTTCATCATTAACATGCTCAACAAACAAATCAACATTTTCATAATGCAAATTATAATAAAATAGATCTATCATATTGGAGTTATTCTATATATATGTAAGAGTTTGTTTATCTTCAAAAGCTGTACTTCCAAGAACTCTGTAAAAGAATTTCTCTATTTCACATACAACCAAAGCCTCAATAGCTTCATTTATATTAAATAGTTAACCCTTACTTACATTTATTTCAACAACATCAGCCCTTCTATCTATATATTCCAAGGGCAATTCGACTTAAAATTTACATCCAAAGAAAACAGTGGCATAAATTTTATTCTCAACCATTAAACCGACAAGGGAACAAAAACAAAGAATACTTTCAATCATCACATTATGTAGACTTGTCCAAGTCCCAAATTGAAGACATTTTTAAAAAAGACTAATAATCAAGATAAGAAAAGCAAATTAGCACAATGTACTACTTAACTATAACACGACTACATAATCAATAGTGAAAACAAGAGATCTACTATCGCCTTTTAGTAGGCTCTTCCTTTTCTCTTTCTACAATATGTTTTTCATTAGGGAAACATTAGAATTAGGTCCTATATCCATAAATTTGAACTCAATCGTTTGGCATAATGAAAGGAAGGAAGAAGAAGATATAGTTGAGAGGCTATAACTATTTATGAACTGGATTTAGGAAATGTTTTTCATCTGCTGAATACATCTCTCTTTTCATATGTACTGGAAGAACAAATAAGCATAAGTTAATTTATGTTGTTGCAATTTTCTAATTTGTTGCTAATATTGGAGAATGTAAAACAACCACAACAAGAGATGTGCGAAATGCTTAATGATGACATAGACATTAACTTGGAAAGAATAAAAAATGCATGTCCAATACCCAAATGATGACAAGCAAATTTACTTTGCCTATGTATTTCTCATGTTCTCAGTGGCATATGCAATATCGAAAAAGGCTAGAAACAAAATCGTAGCATTACCATGCCAATCTTGAATTATTAAAACATGCAAAATTGGTAGATACAGAGTACACTATAAGATGCACAAACGATATAATGCAAAGAGCAATACCTGCACGATGAAGAGTCATCTCGCCATTCCTATTTCCATCATCAACGCTACTTGCTCTGTCGCTAGGACTTTTGTAGGATAAGTCTTCACACAAACTCAAAATTGTTAGAGAAGAGAACACGAACTCACGATGGGCATCGAGCTCAAACTCTATGAACTCCATATGATGATGGGTGTCAAACTCCAACTCGTGAGGGGACCCAAATCGCGAGGGAACTCCAGATTGTTGAACTTGATTTGGGGCTTAGGATTCAAAGCAAGACCAAGTGTCAATTTTGTTTAGAGGGAGCGAGATGATGATGAGTTTGGGCTTAGGGTTCAGAGGAATTTGGGAAGAAGAAAAGAACATGTTTTAGCAGAATTTGGCGCTTATGATTCAAAGAAAAAAGAAGGAAGGAGAAAGGGGTGTGAAGGAAAGAGATGATAGTGAAGAAGAAAGAAAGAAGCTCAAAACAATGTTGTTTTGTAGACTTGAATATTTTTTCTTAAACTATTTGCCACACATGAGAGAAAAGTAATTAAAAAATGTCACATTGGCGCCATGTTGA
Source organism: Corymbia maculata (assembly GCA_014182735.1). Classification (NCBI taxonomy): domain Eukaryota; kingdom Viridiplantae; phylum Streptophyta; class Magnoliopsida; order Myrtales; family Myrtaceae; genus Corymbia; species Corymbia maculata. The sequence continues at coordinate 22,841,521 of CM024688.1, read as the reverse complement.
CGTTTTTCATTAGTAAGTTTGAATGTGTTAAGTTTAGGACTCGATTGAATCGATTTGATAAGTTTTAGGACTTAATTGCACTTTTTGCAAATTTTAGGGTTTAATTGCACTTTCCTGACAAATTTTAGGACTTCTATTACACTTATCCCTTTATTTTACTATACTCGTGCCATTTTCTTGTAAGAGATGTTATGAAATTTAATTATGCTTCCACATGCGAATTTATAACTATGAATATAAATGGAAGAGACACATGTCACACGTGACGTTCTAGGACATCATACTTTTATAGAGGCATAAATAAAAAGATAAGGAAAACCAATATGATATGCTATTATTGTGAGACCGAGTATATATATTGTGTTGATAACATTTACTTTTGCTATGTGAAACCACTTGAAAAAGTGCAATGAGTATCCTCTCAATATAAATAAGAAGCAAAATTGTTTGTAGCACATAGAGTAGATATGACTCAAATGACAATGAGAGATACTGGTACTAGTAGGTGCTAATGTCTTATCAATATAAAAATTTGATCAGGATATTTGTAGGAAAATGCTTATTTAGACAATTATAATTTATGAACAACCTTTTTCAATGATTGAGCATGTCGGATTTCGTGATTTTATCAATTAGTACACCCCTCTCTCCAATTATATCTCATGATTTATGATTGCTACAAATTGCACAAGTTTGAAAACTTGTTTTCGGAAGCTTAATTATAGAGTTGCATTCATGACTGATACATGGAGTTTCATTCAGAATTTAAACCATTTACATTTCATTGCACATTTTATTGATAAAAACTAGAAATTGCACATAAAAATCATCAATTTTGTGGTGATGTCTAGTTACAAGAGCAAGGAGATTGGGAAAATGATTAAGAAATGTATCTACGAGTGGCAAATAGAGAAAAATGTATCCACAATCACTGTAAATAATGCTATTTCAAATAATGTTGCCATTAGTTTTTTGAAAGAAAAATTTTCTTGAGAGAAGCTATTAATATTTGATGACGATATTTTACACATGAGGAGGATGGCTCGTATATTAAACTTGATCACAGGGGATGGCTTGACTAAGGTATATGATTCAATTGCACATATTTAAAACGTGGTTAGGTATATAAGGAGTTTTCTCATGAGAGCTAAAACATTCCAAGCTTGCATTGAGAGTGCAATGATCACTTGTAAGGCTTTAACTTTGTCTTGATGTCACCACTAGGTGGAACTCCATTTAAATGTTAGACATTGCTTTAAAGCTAAGAAAAGCTTTTGAAAGGATGAAAGAAAATTATCTTACTTTCTTACTTGAGATTAACTTTAATACTCTAAACACGAAGATTGGGAAAATGTTAAAATTATTTCCATATGTTTAAAAAAGTTTCATGATGCCACCAACAAAATGTCTAAGATTCTATATATAAATATCTAAAATAAGTGAGGAAGGCTTTGGATCCTATGGTGAAAGCTATGGGTGTAAAAATGAAAGATAAGTTTGACAAATATTATGGGAACTTCAAAAAGTAAATATAATGGTGTTGATTGTAATAATATTGGATCCAAGAAAAAAGTTGAATTATGTACAGTATTGTTATAGACTAATCTATAATGATAATGTGAAAGTTAATGAGATGTACGATGAGGAGAAGATTGCCCTGTAATGTTTGTTTTAATTTTATGAGAAATCTTCTCTTGATTCTTGTGATGAAAATGGATGGTCACCATTTGAGTGACACTGTCAATAGTTGGGATCCTCATAAACATGAGGGGGATAACAAAGACAGAGAATGATTTCAATTTGGAAAAGGCAGATGAAGGCTTTCTTATCGAGGAGAAGAAAGTATCCGAGGGCAACTTTTCTGAGCTCGATTGATATCTTAAAGTCAAACATGAAGAAACTCGTGATTCTAACCTTTTGATGTGATTGAAGGCTACTAGCCAATGGTTTAAAATCCTACCTTTGATGGCTCAAGATATTTTGCCTAATCTGCAACTACTATGCTTCAAAGTTGACTTTTTATACATTTGGTCATGTGCTTGATGGCTTTCAAAGTTCTTTGACTCTTAGAGTAGTGGAAGCTTTTATTTACATTCAAGATTGGTTGAGAGTAGTTATCATGCCGATTAATATTGAAGAGTGTATTGAGAATGTAGAAAAGTTTGAGTAGGGTAAGCCATGGATATATATATTGTTAACTAGTCATTGTTTCATATATCTAATGAGTGAATGCTTTATTTAAGATCTTTATTTTATTAGATATGGATGATGTTCACTTGGTGTTTACCAGAGTAAATAAAGTTTACAAGTTAGAGTAAAAAAAATATGTGGTGAGATTTTTCATTAATTATTTGAGTTCAAAATCTAGTTATTCTAATATAAAAATAATGTTTAGTGATCACATATACCTATTGTTGTTTTTTTAGGGGGTTAGAACTTGAAGCTGTCTTTTATGGATAAATGTTGAAGTTCTAAGTTGGAGATGGCTTATGGATCCTTTGTAGGCTTGGTTCTAGTCTTCTAAATTGAAAGTATGAGAATTTTTTTTTTTGAGTGGCTTATGAGCTCTGAAGCCATTTTGCTTGGTGTTTTATTCCTAAGAATAGAAGATTTGTGTTTCTCTATCCTTCAGTTGATTTATTTTGCTTGCTCGTTCCCTTTTGCGAACTTGTGGCGAATTCTAGGTGCGATATGTATTGTAGATTGTAGATTGTAGACTATGGATGTATTTGATCATGTCAACCATCGCGAACTCGCATAACATTTGAAACGTGCTGTATCGATCATTTCGTCTCCTTTATTTATACATCTTTCTTGCCCAAAGAGCCAAACTGATGTCCCTTTCTATTGATTACACTTCTCACTGCCTTTCCAAGAGAGTATTTTCTGACTGCTATTATTGCAAGTTTTCTAATTCTTTTCTAGCATGTCTCTTCTCATTACTAATCCTGTTTCATTCTTGTGCATTAGTCTGCGTGGTTGTTTGACTTGATACCTTCAATCATTCTAGAGTGACTTGAAGAGAGTTTGTGTACTCACGTTTGGTCTTGTTCGGTGCAGTTCTCTAAACAACGAATGACCAAAGACAATCTGAGTTCTCTCCCGCAAGTAATTAAACCAATTTGAATATGGATCATCATCATAAAGGTCCTACAATGGATCACATGCTTTAAAAAAAAAAAAAAACATGCCACCAGTGCCATTGGCTCACCCCACCTAGGAACTGGATCAAGTAGGCTGGTTCTCAATTCTAGAAACTAGGAATTGACTCACCTAATCTGGTCCTCGATTCCTGAATGTGAATTGGCCCACTCAAGAACCGATGGCCCCTAACTTAATCCTCTCCATCTCGGCTCAAAATGTTTGCAATGCTTTGGCTCTTTTTCTCTCCAGGTCACAGTTGTAGTCTTGTAGGGAATAGAAAAAAGAAAAGAAATCCCTCCAAGGATCACCACGATCTGTCCAGTTACAGGATTGAGTGGGCGAATTCCTAGTTCCACAAATGGGGAACTGAACCACCTTGTAACAAATCTACCACAACCTGAATTTTCATAAAATTTGAATCTCAAACAAGTATATAAATTACTATATATTTTATTTTATTTTTTCTTTTCTTTATTTTATTTTTTCATTTTTTTCTTTCTTTCTTTTTCCTTCTTCCTCCATTAGTTGTCAAGCCTCAACGACGATCAGCGAAAAGTTACAAACGAGGCTCAACCTCACCAACCTTAGAGAGATCTAGCGAGCTCAAGCTTGCTATCTGAAAAATATTTTCACCTCTTTAGATTTAAAAATTTACTTTTCTAATTTCATAAATGAACATTTTCATTGACCGAAAAGTATTTTCAATTAATTAGTCATTATTTACAAACGAAACTGATGTAAAGTCCGGAAAGCACTTTCACCTAATCAAATAAACCCATCCTAAATATTATTATCGAGTACAAAGAATTTCAGGTATCACACGATCATTCCTGGCACGAGCGACGACTAATGGCTAAGCGGCCGAGAAAAGACGAGAGAGACTCGTGGTTAGTGTTTATGAGTAAGTGCGCACTATGCAAGTTTTCTACAAGGATGTAACATTTTTGTGAGGTCAAAGCGAGCAGACCACGTGGTCGAATCTTTGACAGCCTATTATTCAATTTTCGACGTGCTGATTATATAGAGAGGTAAATTACCCTACCCTATCTAAATTTTCAAAAGGAAAAGAAAAGAGGGGATTCCCAATTTCTCAAGGAGAGAAGCCAAAGTCATCTTATTGATCCCATTAACTTCTCTTTAATCTTCACATCATTCTCCAAGCTAAATGCTATTATTGGACCTGAACAAATCCATAAAGACTCCGTCTAAACATAACAAGATATTATTGGATGTGAGGTAAGAAAAACATACTATATCAATTAGAAATACAGAGTGTGTGGGTATCGAAATGTAAAGATTAAAAAACACTTTCATTAAAGATCAAATGAACAGGATGAAGAGGCACCTGTGGGAGTTTCGACTGCCCTTATCCTCTCTGAATTTTCAAAAAGAGAAGAAAAGAAGGGATTCCCAATATTCCAAGTCGAGAAGTCAAAGTTGTCTCATTGATCCCACTAACTCCTCTTTAAACTTCACTTTATTCGCCAATTATTGGATCCGAGCATATCCATAAAAGACTCCATCTAAGATATCATCAGATGCGAGGTAAGAAAAACATACTGTATCAATTAGAAATACAGAGCGTGTGGATATCGAAACATAAAGATTAAAAAACACTTTCATTAAAGATCAAATGAACAGGATGAAGAGGCACCTGTGGGAGTTTCGGCTGCCCTTATCCTCTCTGAATTTTCAAAAAGAGAAGAAAAGAAGCGATTCCCAATTTTCCAAGTCGAGAAGTCAAAGTTGTCTCGTTGATCCCACTAACTCCTCTTTAGACTTCACTTTATTCGCCAATTATTAGATTTGAGCATATCCATAAAAGACTCCGTCTAAGATATCATCGGATGTGAGGTAAGAAAAACATACTATATCAATTAGAAATACAGAGCGTGTGGATATCGAAACATAAAGATTAAAAAACACTTTCATTAAAGGTCAAATAAACAGGACGAAGAGGCACCTGTGGGAGTTTCGGCTGCCCTTATCTTCTCTGAATTTTCAAAAAGAGAAGAAAAGAGGTGATTCCCAATTTTCCAAGTCGAGAAGTCAAAGTCGTCTTGTGGATCCCACTAACTCCTCTTTAAACTTCTCAAAGCTCTTCAAACTATACGCTTATTCCGAACGGCACGTCATGAAATGATGCCTCGAGACCTTGAAATCACAAGAAGAAAAATGTCACGCTATCGATTATTCGATGGAAGAAGAGATAATGGGAGCGATGGGTGGACGTGGAGTTTAGTCCCTCCCTTTTCTTATTATTCCCTTTTTCGAGTTTGTTTCGACGTGTAAAGTGTTACAGCTAAACGACAGAGTCGTAGGATTATATGGAATATGACAAAGGTTTTCGCCCCAAAATTCTCCGCGGTCCGTACGAATATTAGCCGCTTCTCTTGGCGCTCCTCGGCTCGGCGCTCGCTTTCGGCAGAAAAGAGGAAAGAAAATGAAAGGAAAAGGATATCTATAGAAATAGCCATGTCCCATTAAATTCTATGGGTCCGCGTGAGAATAATTTTATTTCTCTATTTCCCTAATTTTTTATTTTCGAGAATAAATTTAGAATAAAAATCCATTTAGTGTCACAATTTCGTTTTTCTATTTATAGAAAAATTTCTACTCTAGATAAAAATCAAAAGTTAAATTTTTTTATTTTTTATTTTTGGAACAAAAGTGAAAAATAAACTCTTCTCATTGCCGCCCCCATCCGCCCGCTGACCCCTCACTGCCGCCACCTGCCGGTCGCCTCCCACCACTACTCGAAATGAGAATTTTTTTGGGCCGATTGATTGAAGAAATCAAAAGCCATATATTCCTTTTCCTTAAATTGCCTCATTGGAGAGTGAAAGTTAAAAGGTGCTTTAACTTTAGTTTGAAAGTTGAGGAAGAATTTCTATCAAAAAGTTAAAAAGGTCGAATGGGGTTTCTAAATAAGAATTTAAAGTTGGGTCATTTTTTTAACAGAGGACTTAAAATAGATATTATTTCGACTTTTAAGATATGAAGTGGCCAATCAGTCTCAAATGAGCCCGCCGGCTGACCATATTATTCCAGCCGACATCCAAGTGATGTTTCGGGTGATTTACATGGGAACATTTTTGGTCAAAAAAAAAGTACAACTCCTAAAAATTAGAAAAAAAATCCAAATTACTTCTTCCTTTTTCTTCCCATCTTCGACACCTACCACGTGGCCATCGACTGCCCATCGCGCCGCCGTTGTTGACCCGCTGGGCTGCGTCGCCACTCGTTGCGGCTGTTGTCTGTCCTCACGTCTCGGAGGCACTCCCTTCCTTGTGTCGTGCAGCCCCGACCACTTTCCTTTCCGGCCACGCCTCGAGTTAGTGCGAAAGGACGAAGGCGACGGCCTCCCATGTGGGTTTTGAACAAGTTGGTACTTCTATTCAGTTCCCCTGTTCGACGATCCCGGATTTGTTTGATTCAATTTGTACTCATTTTCATTTTTATCATTGTTAGCTATATTAAGATATTTACTAGATTTTACATGTATCTCTAGATTATGAGATATGTCATTTGATAGAGTATATGCTTAATTGATTATATATGATATTATGTTTATCTTATTATCTTATGTAACCATTTCATAAAGCCTATAAAGAGGTTAACATATTCTTCATATTATATATATCTCGAAGTATAGAGAAATTCTATATTCCTATTTTCCGCCTATTATTTTATTTATTCAGCTTGTTATTAGAGTCTCCTTTCCTAAGCAACTTAATGCACCATTTAGAAAATTTCTCTAATATTTCCACTTTATCATTTTTAGATTGGCACTTGATGCACCCCTAATAAAATAAATCTATCCCACCCTCAATAGTGTTCATCCAAATGCTTCATTTGCATTTGACCAAGTGCCACGGTGGTGGTGTCATGACATCGGCAACCAAGCCAAGCTTTTTTTTTGGCTTTGCCCGGAGGTATGTTTTAACACTGCAAAGTAACATTTTCTCAACGGTGCCTAACTTATTCCATTTGTTATAGCAACACTAGCCGTATCAGCCAAGTTCATTAAAAGTTGACCAACGTGTGTTGTTTGACTCCAATGCCTTTGATTCTTAACTTTTAAACCGACACCACCACCAAAGTGGCAGTTGTGAGATGAGCAACATGCTGAAATCTTTCTCATCAATGGAAGCTTGGAGCCATCACACGGGCCATCTCATCTTGGATTCGTTGGGCTTATTTTGATTAAAGATTTTCTTGACGCTATTCAGATTATTTTTTAAACTCGAGTTAATTTGTTTCGACTCACATTTGAGGAGGGATGTTAGCAATATTAAGATGTTTACTTGATTCCGCATATCTCGTAGGATTAAACATATATCTCATTCAATATAGCATATCATTGATTGATTATATTTAATATTATGTTTATTTTTTTACCTTAGATAGTCATATCATGAAAATTATAAATAGGCTGATGTATTCTTCACTATATATATATGTACAAATTTTGAATAAAAAAATTGTCTGTATTTCGATACATACATACATACATATATATAATGAAGAATACATCATTCTATTTATAGGTTTTATGATATGGTTATCGAAGATAAAAAAACATATATTATTAAATATAATTAATCAAGAATATGCTCAATCAAAGGAGATGTATGCATAATCCTTAAAGATACATTGAATCAACTATATATACTAATGTTGCCGACATTCCTTAAACACAAGATAAGTTGAAACAAATTAACTTGAGTTTGAAAAATAATCTGAACAAAGTCACAAAAATCTTCAATTAACACAATCTCAACCCATCCGAGACGAGGTGACATGTTATGGCATGGATGATATTTCCGTTGATGAGTAGATTTCAATATGTTGGTCTTTTGATAATTGCGAGTTTGCCGGTGGTGTCGATTTCTTGGGTCGAGAAGTGAAAAGTCTAGAATGGGAGGCATTGGTTTGAATAGTATGTGTCCTTTGCATTCGACTTTGCTGTCGGGACAATAACTTAATAAACATGGCCGAGTCGTCTAGTGTAGATGCAACAAGTGGAATGAGTCAAACACTGTTGAGCAAAGGTTCACATGCGAAGATGCCTCTTCGAAGCGTCAAAAAGTATCTTGTGGAAAAGAAAAACTTGACTTGGCGATACATCACCGACATCGTAACCCCACCATTGTGGCACTTGGTCAAACCCAAATAAGGCATTTGGTTGAACACTATCCAGGGCAGGATGGATTTACTTCATTATGATGGATCGGGTGCAAAGCTGAGAATGATAAAGCGGAAAGATTAGGGAAAATTCAAGGGTGCATGAGTTGCACTAGGTGCAAAGTGCACAAAGTTGCCTTAGGAAATAAGGCTCTGATGTAAAATTGAATAAATAAAATAATATGTGAAAGATTAAAATATAAAATTCTTAAAATATAAAATTCCTCCATATTTAGATATATAATGAAAAATACATCGGGCTATTCATAAATTTTATGATATTATTATATAAGATAACAAGATAAATATAATATCAAATATAATCAATCGAGGATACGCTCTATACAATATTGCTGACGATTCTTTCGGTCTTTTTCTTTGTTGAATTCACATTCTATTATTGAAAGAGTGTCGGTGATAGAGAGACTCGTGGGGTGAATTGCAGTAGAAAAGGCTTAGCCCTAATTTGTTGAAGCGGGTTTAAGAAAGGAAGGCGGGTTAATTAATGCCTTTCAATTCTGGGTGCTTCTACGCTGACAAGCCCGAAGCAGCATCGTCCCATATGGCTCCAACCGAATAGCATCACTTCGGTGTAGCTTTCGCTTAAGCGACTGAAAAAATTTAAGAAATTGTAAGTTTTTATTTTTATTTTTTTTAAAGAAAAGTGTCCCTATTCCATTTGCCAAAAATTCCACTTGCTTGCTGGCCCAAGCTCTCATTTGAAATTGATTGACTACTTTACGTACTTATTTAAAATAATGTCTATTTAAAAAAAATTTAGAAAATAATTCCAATTCAAGTCTTTATTTGAAATTTTCCCAAGTTGAGAGTGGGTCAAATTGATGTAATTAAGCTTTAATGGGGTTAAAAACCAAGAATTTTATGGGGTCAAATTGATAAATTTAAGAGAACTTTAATAACGGTACGAATAAAAGAAATTATGTGAGTGGGGTCGGCGACAAGTTGTAGAATCACCACTGCCCCCGAACGTATTAGATCCCATTAATTCTAATTGTGTAGTTAGGTCTAACAATAAGTAGAGATGCGTTCTAATCGTGATTACCATGTGAGTCGGTATGTGTTAGCAAAAAATGTCATACTTTGATTTTGTGTGCCAACCAAATAACTGAATAACGATATAAACGTATTAATTAGTGTCCATTTTATATAAACGTGTTAGGCATCTTATCATATTTATATTTTCTCAGGAAAATGGTCCAAAAAGTCACAAATATATTGTATGACGGTGATTTAATCTTAACTTTTCAATTATATTTTTAGCAATTTATCAATTTAGTTGGATTTTGTTAGGCAATTATTGGTTCTAAGTAGTACTGTTGGTGTTGACTTTGACAATTCTTTTTTATATTTTATGAATTTCTTTTTTTCTTTTTTTTGTTCCTTCTTCCTCAGCCAATCGTCATGGTAGGCAACCATAGGTAATAGCTGGCAAGGGTGAGCCTTGCATGAGGCCAATGAGGTTAGCCCTCCTTGGTGATCGGCATAAGAAGAAGGAAAAAAAAAGAAAATTGTGGAAATTTGTCAACATCAGCGATAGATATAGGACGGTCGATTATCACGTCAATGATTGCTGACAAAAATTAACTGAAAGAATTAAATTAACAAATTATCAAATGATTTAGAATTAAATTGACTAAATTAAAAAGTTTAATATTACAATATGTTTATAACTTTTTTGATAATTTTCCTCAAATATTCTCTCTAGAATTTGTGTTTTGCTTCGTTCTTTTTCATGTTATGCAGGTGAGCCATGTCCAGCATGGCCGGCTTAAGTATAGGGGATGAGATCCTCTATCTCCACTAGTTTCAGCGTCTCATCAATCCAATCCACCAATCCAAATTAGCAAGGGTCATTTTGAAATTTATTATTAATACATCGACGGTCAAGATATCAACAGAAGTGCCGAGCAGTATAGCATATCCTTTATCCTAAGTATCGACGTATCTTATACTAATTTAATACTCCTCCAATACTTTCGCAAGGGAAGGGATATGCTCATGTCACTCGATGCCAGGGGTCCTTTCTTTCTGATTCCCAGAACTTTCCGCCGGTCAAAAAGCGCGACTTAAATAGTGCGACACCGATGGTCCACGTACGGCGATCGCCTAACATTCTTAATTATCAATCACATCCACTCCCAACTTGTTCTTATGACTTTTAGGGGGGGTGGGGGGTGATGACCATTATTTATTAAAAAAATGATATATGTCTTGAGACTATATTTTTTTATTTTCATTTCAGATTTTGATTTTAAAATGAAATTCCCAAAACCTTTGAAAACGTACGGTTATGCCACGCAGTATTATACATATTTTTTTGAACTTTTCAAAACTTTTAAAATATTATTTTCTAACTTGAACTACTAGAGATAAAGAAATATATAAGTATGAATAGTCAAGGAATGGATCTTGTTCCATGGGCAACAAAGCCGTTAAGCATTCCACCTAATTTAACTAGACAACTATCCATTGTCGGGAGATTATATGAGGTCTCTAGTTTAAGTCCAAGATGGTCCCCTTACATTTCAAGAGTTTGTCACCCCCGTAAGGTATGGGTATAGCACCTAATGAATTGCACAAATTTACCATTTCTTATATCATGAGGTAATTTTATCGAGGTGACTCTACTTTTTATTTTAGAAAGCCATGTAAGAGTAGCCGTCACCTAAGCGAAAAATGAGTTTTTTTACTTAATTGCTAAGTTGAACATTGAATTTATTCTTCTTTCTCCTATTGATTCCACTGTTGAAATTGTCGATTAAAAGTTAATCGGCGTTGACAGAATATTTTGCCTTATATATCTGTATGAATGAATAAAGAAAGTTAATGCATCTAGACATTTCTCAATAATTTATAAACAAATAGAAGAACCTTTCTTAGAGCGGCATGCAATATTTTTGCAAAGTATGTATATTTTTGTAACGTTTAAGAAGTACCATGGACTTAAATGGCATAGTTCAATTTTTTATTATTAATAAATCTGATGGCAATTCCTTGTTTAATTTTTGTAATTTTCAACAGTAAAGCATTTATATAAATTTTCAATAGCAATCTTATTTGATCTTGATATTATTTTTTTAACGATAAAAATTCACTTTCGTTGCTATTTTTCTTTTCTATGTTTTTAATTTTCCTTTTCAATTTTTTTTCCTACTATCTAAGGGGTCCAATGAAGACTGTTAGTAAGAAATTTATCACTGAGACATGAATTCTGTCTCTATAGGAAACATTTTCAATATAACATCACATATTTCGTGCAAGGACTATAATTTGTTTAAGAGAACAAAAAATTTTAAAAATTATTTATAATTTATAATTGTTAAATTATTTCTCAGAACCTTTTAATTATTCATCAAGCATATTAGTTCTGGGCAACCCGTGGATTTGTCTAGTTATGTTGTATAATACTCTTACTTTATGTTAAATGCATAAGTAGTTGACCTCTTGGCGGTAAATTTTCATTTAAATAATCATTAGAAACTATATATATATATAATTTATTTAAAATGTACTCGTAATTACTACTTTGGAATTACCCCTTCTTCAATCAATGAAGCAACTTACGATTTTGAAAAGGGTGGCATTATTTTTACCCTATATTTGGCTAAATACGCTCCTTTTATACAAGATAGAAGAAATTTCCGTCGATGGATTCTATATTTATGTTATTTTCCACACTTTAGTTCTTTTCTATTTTGGGTTCCCCTTCAAATTTAAACCTATTGTTGTTAAAAAGTAAAAAAAGAAAAAAGTACATTTTCTTTGTCAATCCCAATTGAATGAAATTAAGCTTTCTTTAACATATTTCTTTTACATTAGGCAGAGTTTTGATTTAACTATATTTTATCTTTCAAGCTTTCGTTGTATTGGGATAGGCGGTTGGGACTTTGCAGTAAAATTTTTCTGTATCATTTCCATTTTGCTTATAAAAAATCCACTTATAAAAAATCTTTATGGATATTTGTCTATACTACAAATGTTCATATTTTTCTTAAATTTTACTTGACAATTTATTTATACATTTGCCGCACGATGTGACAAATTCTTCTGCTGGACAAAATTATTAACATGCATATGGGTGTAAAAAAGGAAGAAGAAAAGAAAGGCTCATGAAATAATATATATACATATTTACTTAAACGTGTTATTCTTTGTTATGGTAATCATATCCTACATAGGAAAGAAAGAACGTAAATGAGGTCCACTACTTTAAGTTTCAATTCATTAATAAAGGATAAGTCCACCTCTTTAATAATTTGCCCGACGATGTGATAAATTTCTAGATGATATCTCTACTCGGCAAAACTATTAAAATGCAGAGAGGTGTAAAAAAAGAAGAAAAGCTTGGCTTATGATATTTATGATAATGTCTTTTTAAATGTATTATTATCAGTTATGGTAATTAAATCCTGCATACAAAAAGGAAGTATATAAACGGGATTCACTCCAACAGAAAAAAGGGGTAGATTCACTATTGGCACACTTGGGTTTATCCATCCCTTTTAAAGTTTCAATTTCATTAATAAATGATAACTCCATCTCTTTAATGAAATGGATAATATTATTAAAAATTGCAAATGGGTAACTTGTAACAAATTTACTTTAAATAATTTTTGGATTATTAAAAACCCCAAACTGGTTCACTTGTAATAAATTTATCCAAGATTATTTTTTTGGTCATCAAAAACCCCAAATTGCTATATTTGTAGCAAATTTACCTCAAACTAAAAAATCCCAAATTGATACACCCATAATTATTTTGCCCTAAATTAACATGGATATCTGCGAGAATTTGATAAGCCAATTGAGTTATTGCCACATGTTATCCGGTTCAATCATTTCGTGAAAATGATGGAAGTTGATAGAGGGTAATTATATGGTGAATGTACTAGTTTGTGGATTTTTTGTGATCCAAAAATTAATTTTAGATAAATTTATCATACATGTATGGATTTATGACTTTTTATGTTATTTAACTCAAAGGAGGGAATGTGTAGGTAAAATGAGGTGGGGGGAGATAGCCCTTCCTCTTTTGAAAGTCTTCAACTTAGTCCCAAAAAAGGAAAATGACATAAACAATTCATAAACTTTAGCTTAATATGTAATTTGATCCATGAATTTATAATTTGTTCAATTTGATCATTGAATTTTAATTTAATGTACAATGTGATCCTTAGATTTTTAATTTGTTTAATATAATGTAAATATATTCTTTGAACTATATGAAAATATTCAATATAGCCTATTTTCATTAATTCAAGACCAGAGACTATATTAAGCATCTTCATATAGTTGATGGATCAGATTGAATATGTACCAAAAAAATCTTGAGATTACATTAAACAAATTAAAAGTTCAATGACCATATTACACATTGAACTAAAAATCATGGACTAAATTGGATATCGAGCCAAAATTTCATAGAATATTTGTATCATTATACCTTTCCAAATATGTTTCATTTTACCAAATGAATGTTTTCGAGGGGGTAATGCCCCCAAATCTCACCGGTCGGGAATCCAAATTTTATCTCCTCCTTTCCCATTCCTTTTCATACTTCTGATTTTTTTTTCCCCTCTCCCTCTACAAAATAAAAGGAACTCCTTCCAAAGACCTAGACAAACCCAACCCTTTCCCCTTGGGCACGAGGAAGAAGTCGGAAGTCGTCGTCGTCTTCCACCTCCTCCCTCTCTCTCTCTCTCTCTCTTTCTCTCTGTGCAGAACCATCATCTCGCCTTTCCTCACCATCTGTCTCTCGCCGCCTCTCCTTCCTCGACCCTAGCATGGCTTCCACCGCCCCAGCCCCGTCTCCGGCCCCGGCCCAGGCCCACCGCTCCTCTCTTTCCTCCAGGCTCGCCGGCGCCGCCCTTTCCCACCACCGCCGCGTCCCCCTCCCCAAAACTCCTACTAAAACCCTCTTCCCCCTCAAGCCCTCCCTTCCTCCCCCTACCCACAAGCTCTCCTCCCCCGCCGCCGCCTCAAAGAGCCCCCTTTCGGACTTCTTCCCCTCCGGCGACCACCACGACGCCGCCGTCGTCCTCGACGAGTCCGACGACAAGCCCCGCGAGGAGTGCGGCGTCGTGGGCATCTACGGCGACCCGGAGGCCTCGCGGCTCTGCTACCTGGCCCTCCACGCGCTCCAGCACCGCGGCCAGGAGGGCGCCGGCATCGTGGCCGTCCACGACAACGTCCTCCAGTCCATAACGGGCGTCGGGCTCGTGTCCGAGGTGTTCAACCAGCCGAAGCTCGACCAGCTGCCGGGGAGCTCCGCGATTGGGCACGTCCGCTACTCCACCGCGGGCACCTCCATGCTCAAGAACGTCCAGCCCTTCGTTGCCGGGTACCGGTTCGGCTCCGTCGGGGTTGCCCACAACGGCAACCTCGTGAATTACCGTTCCCTCCGCGCGCAGCTCGAGGAGAGCGGGTCGATCTTCAACACCAGCTCCGACACGGAGGTGGTGCTCCACCTGATAGCCATCTCCAAGGCCCGGCCCTTCTTCGTGCGCATCATCGAGGCCTGCGAGAAGCTCAAAGGTGCGTATTCCATGGTGTTCTTGACTGAGGATAAGCTCGTCGCTGTTAGGGACCCGCATGGGTTTAGGCCATTGGTGATGGGTAGGAGGAGCAATGGTGCTTATGTCTTCGCCTCCGAGACTTGTGCTCTTGACCTGATTGAGGCCACTTACGTTAGGGAAGTGAACCCTGGAGAGGTTGTGGTGATTGATAAGGAGGGGGAGCATAATCTCTGCTTGATGCCGCACCCCGAGCCAAAGCAGTGCATCTTCGAGCATATCTACTTTGCGCTTCCGAATTCCATTGTGTTTGGTAGGTCTGTATACGAGTCGAGGTCTAAGTACGGGGAGATTCTGGCCACTGAGTCCCCGGCCGAGTGTGACGTGGTGATCGCAGTGCCCGACTCGGGGGTGGTGGCCGCACTTGGTTATGCTGCGAAAATTGGCGTCCCATTCCAACAGGGGTTGATTAGGTCTCACTATGTGGGAAGGACTTTCATTGAGCCTAATCAGAGCATCAGGGATTTCGGGGTGAAGCTTAAGCTCGCCCCGGTCCGGGGAGTGTTGGAGGGTAAGAGAGTTGTCGTTGTGGATGACTCGATCGTGAGGGGAACCACCTCATCAAAGATTGTGCGGCTGATTAGAGAGGCAGGGGCCAAGGAGGTCCACATGAGGATCGCGAGTCCGCCCATAATTGCTTCGTGCTACTATGGAGTGGACACGCCAAGCTCAGAGGAGCTGATTTCTAACAGGATGACTGTGGAGGAGATACGGGAGTTCATCGGGTCAGATTCACTCGCATTCCTGTCGTTTGATAGCTTGAAGAAGTATCTGAGCAGCGACTCGCCAAACTTCTGCTATGCTTGCTTCTCAGGGAATTACCCTGTGAAGCCCACTGAGGTCAAGGTGAAGAGGGTCGGTGATTTTCTGGATGATGGCCTGAATGGAAGCATAGAGTCCATTGATGGGGGTTGGATTAAAGCTCAGAGCGAGAAAGATGAGAAAGTCGAGCACCCGGTCTAGTTGCCAACCTTCGTCGCCGGTGCTGTCACTGCGACGAAGCTTTGCATGTGATTCATGATTTGGGGTAAGGGGTATAGGAATGATCCGTCGATTGCTTTTGTAAGGGGCCTGCCTTGGGGGAAAATTCAGCTTCTGGGAAAATCCAAAGCCTCTATATCGATCCGTCTCCAGTTTTGAGAAACTAAAAAATGGGTAGGATTTGCTGTTTCTGTGTTCTTGAGGGTGGTGGGATAAGAAGATTAAAAGTTTTGTTCTGATGATTATTTCTTTTAACCTCAAGTATTGCTTTGTATACCAGCTTTTGCTTGACTGCTGCATATTTACTTGATGAAAGAAATAGATGAAGAATTAGACGGAGATCTCTTCCCTTTCATTATCGTTCTTGCAGCTTCTTGTCACCGGGTTTTGTTTGGGAAGTACTGAGCTTAATGACCATATGTGTACCTTTTGTTACATCTGTAGTTTCTCCACAAAGAGAAGTGGCTTCTTTCGATTCTTTCTGCGGTTGCCTGGGGATTGAAAGCTCTTTGGTCGCTAAAAGCAGTTCATATGCTTCCTGGAGCTTCTAACGATGAGCAAAATCTCAGCCAATTCTGGCTTTTTCGTCGACTCTCGGCTCTCCAAATTGGGCAATTTACTCGCTGTGCAATTGTTGTATAACACCATAGGAAACGTCAGTTTGCTTGTTGAGGTTTACATGCGTTAGCTTGGATGGCTTCATGGGCAGTCCCTCCATTTTATTGAGGTTTGGCTACCGGCACCAGTAAAGGAAGTACCTGTTAACCTGGTGCTCTCTCAAACTCTTAAAGATCTCAAAGATCCAAGTTTTGACTAGACCAGGTTTTGTGAACTCGACCCTCAAAGACCTTTAACATAATTCACCGCATTCATGAATCGAGTTGAACTCAAACTTGATATTCCTATCTCGAACAGTCTTTGAGCAGCAAAGGGAAGCTTAGAAACACTGGCAGGGTGAAAAGATCAATAGAAACTTGCTTATGCTTATGGCTAGTACATGCTCAGAAGCCCCACATGAAAGTGGAATGCAACTGTGCCATCGAATCGAAACTAACCAATCCTCAAATGCCAAACAAAAAGGTCGTCCAAATTTTATACTTTTGATGCTTTATTGAGTACAAGGTAAAGACAGACATGTCGAGATGGATAAATTATGATCTCACAGTTGTTAAATTAGTACATTGCTTTGACAATGCCCGCTCAGCGACCTTGCCATGCTGTTGATTGCCATATCCAGACGTTGGATGGGTAATTTCCTGAGGCTTGTCCTATGACAAGATTCGCATCCTCAAGGCATATCAGTATAATTGCCACAAGAAGACATCTCGGGGCCAAAATCGCTCCACCAAAAGAATGGTCATGTCATGCAAAACGCTCCATAATTAGCCATTCTCTGCTCTGTCATAAGCATTTGATTTATGCTTTGGCGCAAAAGTGAAGCCATCTGGGACTTTACCAAGTAGCATTTCTGAGATTCGAACCTGCAGGGGTAGGAAATTTATATCAGCACTCACAAGCTTTACTGCTCACGGCATCTCTCCACATAAATTTTGAGTTGGGAAAAAAAGGGAGAAAATCATACCCAGTCAGCTGCAGAATCAGATGCCATTAGTGTCTCCAGGTCATTTCGACCATAGTAGGAGGGCGGACGCCAATTCAGTTGCTGAGGGACGACTTCCAAAAGCCCAACCGGTACATATCTAAACGTGTAGCTCAGCCATTCCAACAAGAAATGTCTAGTTGTCTCCACTCCTATGTAAGAAAGAGGTTTTATTTCATTACTCGCGACAGAAGAAAACAGGCTAGTCCTTCCTCATCTCTTCGTGTTCCCATCATTCAGTGATGTAAAGAGACGGTGAGCAAAATGACAATACCTTTTTTGTCAGAACCCCAATGCTCAAGCCCAAAGCGAACATAATCCTTCAAAATGTTCAACCGCTCCCCAGAAGTAATATCCCAGTGTCTCTGTTCCTTGATTTCAGTGAATAACCAAGGCTGGAAAATGATTACGAATATCACTGTCAAAACTTGGCGTAATAAAACCATGAAAATGTGATGAACTTGACAATCAGGATAATATCACAATATAAATATCAAAAGCAAAGAAAGAAAGAGATAACAACATGCTTGAGTTCCAAACCTTTAGTAGTGCCCCTCGAGCAATCATGCATGTAGAAAGACTGGGGCAGTCAGACTTGTGCTTGTTCCAGTCAACATAAGAAAAGATATCCCCATTCCCCAGGACTTGCAGAGAATCAGGGGCTCTTGCAGCACACTGGTATATGTAGTCCCAGTCAGCAAGCTTACTATAACGCTGCTGACGTGATCGGCCATGAATGGTAACTGCACTTGCACCCCAGTAACCAATATCTGCAATGAGTGAGTCGATGCGGTTTTTCCCTTCAAAATAACCTGTCCTCACCTACCAATCAAACAATTCAGAAGATAAGAATGAAAGAAAAATTCCCAAACTAACCAAGGAAATACAAAGAAGCTCAAGTACACAACATGACAAAGTATGTCAATTTGAAGCCAAAGAAACAAATGGTAGAAACATTTTCCAATTTGATTAGATATTACCAAATGAGTTCATTCTTTTTAGTCTGCACAGCCTGTTAGGACTAGACTGATCATTCATATACCTTGACAGCAATGGGTGTGTCTACTGTGCCAGAAGCTGCTTCTATGATGGCCTTCATCCGCATTGGCTTAGTAAGAAGAGCCGATCCAGCACCCTTGTTAACAACTAGATCTATTGGGCACCCCATGTTAATGTCAATGAAATCTACTGTACACTCCTGATCTATGAGTTCAACAGTCCGTGCTACAGTGTCTGGATATGCCCCACATATCTGTACACCAAATATATCCTCAGATGAATGTCGTCTCAGCAAAGCCCACTCTGAAGCTTGACCCTGTTCAACCATTGAGTGGTACATAAGAAAATAGATGTTAATACTTGGAAAATAGTGAATCCAGGGAGAAGAATGCTAATTCAACTGATGATGGTATCCAGGATGTTAATTCTCGTGTCAAGATCAATACATCCATCAAGAAACTATAACCTTGAAGTGTACGTAGAGGCAGTTGATATAATCTGCACTAGTTTACAACATTACTCCCACCAAAGGGAAGATATACAAATCAAGCAACATTTCCAAAGCTCAACTTTATCTAATATCTTCCTACTAATGAGAATCTTGAAATTGGAGATATAAGAGCCCCTGAAAACAATGGCTGTTAATTCAATCGAAAAGCATGTGACACAAACCCAAAAAGAAAAAACTCCAATGGTTGCATGAAAGCAAAAGTACATGATGTTCACTGATAAAACCTCCGGAATGCTAGAGTGAAAAAACACCAGTGCATAAAACATACACATACGCATTTACACTTACCTGCAATAGATTTGTACCCATGGCCATTTCACCGCACGTTACATCAGCTCCTAAAGATTTGCAAACCCTTCGGAAAGGTAGATTTCCAACGGTGGTCAGAGGTGCAAGATACAGCTTATCTCTCAAATCAATTAGCTTTTTCTCACGTGGGTGCAATTTAAGACTTCTATCATTCTCTGTCATCATATTATCAGTTGAGGCTTCTTGTTCAGTTGGTGTGTAGCTTTCTTTAGAGGCGCTCTGCAGGGTATGGGTTCCTGTTGCAACATAATCAATAAGTTCCAGATTCATGAGAGAACAAGAAGCTGCAATGAAGATTCACTGTGACACTAGGAAAAATGACCATTTTCGGCTTCACTAGTAGAGTTCTCCTCTTCAAGAACATTTTTCTGCTTTTTGGGCGGCGGGGGTTCATCAGCAACAGCGTCATTGACAGTGACAGCACTATCCTCTTCAGCAACTTCCTGTGGATGGTCCTTACTAGTCGTTTCACTAGGAACTGCATCTTTACTGCCATTTCCATTAGCAACACTACAGTCCTTTGAATCAGGTTCTTTACTTTCCACTTCTTCCAAAATTTTCTTCACTGATTTATTGTGAACCTAATAAAAAGAAAACAAGATCGGCACATTAACATCCAGTTCTTCTAAGCATACTACACAGTAAACAAGAATGATAAAGATTCAAGGGACACAAGAATAGGATTCACTATGAATACATCAAAAGTGAGAATATAACTATAGGAGATATAGTATACTTACCGAAAGGCCAAGGGTTTTAAGACGGGCTTCAGACTTAGGGAGTCGCATTTTGTTCTTCCACAGTAGTCTCTGTACATCCTTTTTCAGTGAATTCATTTCAAAACTTTTCTTGTGAGAACTTGGAGTAGCGGCAGAAGCAGCAGCATCTTTGTGTGTACCAGAAAATCTGCAGGCTAAACCAAAAGGGCATGGCTCCCCTGCACCTATGAAAGGGCACTCTCCCTCCAAATCAGCTGGTTTCTTCATTTAAAAGACCAAAGGATGAATGATAGATGTATCCAAAATATCCCAAAGACAACAGTGAATATATCATTGGCAGATTACTAGTTAAGTACCTGAGTGTTAAATGCTTCCAAGTCATGGCTAAAGCGGCACTTATCTTTGTAACGACATGAGCTTATGTCACCAGTTTTTGCAATTTCAGGACAGAGATTTAAAGCAGATTTCTTTTCCTAAACAATTAGAAACAGACATTTCATGGTCAGACACTAAATGTGAGGAAGCAAATAGATTATCAGAATCTGAGCACTTAGAACTGGAGTAGCATCAGGGAACAACCTTGCATAATTAAATTTCTCAGAGTAAGAAGCAACAATTCTACAAATCACTATATCTACTCTAAACCATACAATTTATTCGAAAGCCATATTTTCAGAACTCCTGCCCTCTCTACATAAGCAGGTGACAAAAGCTGTTAATCTCAACTGTGTCCTTTCATCAATCACAATACCTTAATTTAGCAACAGAAAACAGATAATATCCCAAAAGTGCCAACTACTCATTCATCCCATTCCTTTCCAACTTCAAAAGAGCTTCCTTTCAGCATTGCAATATTAACAAATGAATAAGAAAGCTCTGCAAACCGTACTCCAAAGATCGGGCCCATGCAAACACCAAACAGAAAATCGTCAATCGGCTCCTCAGCCTACTTGTAAACACATCATCCTAAGAGGTGAAGTTGGAAACAAACCCACGATTTTTAGTAATCATATGGGATCATTAACCGTCCCTGTGGCTTCTACTAGCACACAAGATCATGTTTTCATGCCTAGACCCTCATCTTACTCAGAGATCATGTTTTCATGCCTAGACCCTCATCTTACTCAGGACAAGATTCAGTTTTTCCACGATAGCTTTGGGATAAGTTCGACAGCAACTACATAACAGAGCACGAGACCATGCGTTCAACTCTGTCAACCACCCCCGTGCCCTTTCTTTTATATTGAATTTACTTTACCCAACGAGACAAAAGCAAATCAGTGTCCTGAGCAAGTGCTTGAGATGTCGGAACAGTGAACCGAGCATTCTCGAGGCAAAGGTCCATTGTATCTCATCTCTAACGGCAACTACAAGAGAAATCCGCAGGGCAAACAATCTCAAAATCTTCACAGGCTAGACTCGCGCGTACACGTACACACTGAAATAAATTCGCAAGGAGAGAGGAGAGGAGAACCTGCTGGCGTTCGCGCTTCAGCTGGCGCTTCGACTTCTTCTCCTTGACCAGTCCCGATTGCGGAGCGCTCGCTTTGGCCTCCGGGGCGTCCTCGCCCTGGCCGGAAGAGCAGGAGGGCCTGACCGGAGGAGGCCGGAGGAACTCGCTCTTCACCGGAGCTATGGCTTTGGCGACGAGCTCTTCCGGCGTTCGATGAGCTCCGTTCGCGTTCGACGCGGGGGCCTCCCCTGTAGCCTCCGGCGCAGGGAGCTTGCCTAGCTCTGCCGTGGGCTCGGCCATGGGCGGCGAGTTTTGAGTTGCGACTGCGAGTCGCGTGAGTGCTCGGTTCAGTGTTCTCGGAGGGCGTTGCAATTGGTTTAAAGAGGGAGGAGCGCAGCTCGGTGTAGGGTTTTGTAGCTAGTAAAAGTAACCGCCCTCGACCAACAAACGTTACGGCTGGTTTGGCAAACGTACTAGGGCGCGTAAAATGGATCGCCCAAATTGAAAATTTGCCCTAATTGATAAGTACAGTCCCCTTTTTGTGACTGTCGATTTCTAATTCCTAAACATAAAATTGATATTTGAGCAATCCGATTCTTGATTCCAAAAGGGAACCGGATTCTATCGACTATATATATTTTATTATTTTTTTAAACTAATAAAATATGAAATGAATACTATATCATCTAATGGTACCACAAGTTATAGCATAATAACTTTTCACTTATTGTCACTTCTGTTAATATCTTAAGATTTGTTACTCTCTCTTATTGTACATGACCATTTTTAGTGGGGAAAAAAAGTGACCAGTTCTGTTTGACCGGACCAAATTGGATCATGTTTTGGTCCAATCCCTAATTCCCAATTTTAGAAATCGATTCTCTTGATCCGATTCCCGATTTCACCTTAAAATTGGATTGAATTAGGGTTTTTGATCACCCTTAATATATAACAACCCCCAAACACATATCCTTAACCATGTTTGATAAAAACAATTGTGATTTTCAATATTTCGATTATACATCATACAGACTAGAGCTATGCAACAATCTTATTCTACCTCTGATTGGATCAAATTGGCCAAGGTAATAGATTCCGTTTGCAATTCAGAATATTTAGAATCACTACCATGTGAGTAGGTTTCAAATTATAAATGCTAAACCTACCAATCCAAAAATCAATCAAAATCTATTTTATGAAGTTAGAAGAAGATGATTATGTAACTTAAATTAGCTCAACTTTCCCATTACCTTATATTTCTATTTGTTTTGTACCAATATTTACTTCGAGCCGATGAAGCAAAAAAAAAAAAAATAAAATAAAAAGAAGAAATCGGTTCCCAAATAGATCTTGAAACCGATCACCCATAATACAAATGAGTGATTGCATTGAAAATGACAATCCCCCACTTCTTTATGTGTTCAACAAGTGCTGATTACTTTTTTAACTTTGTTTCTTATAAAAGTAATCTTTGTAAGCTGCAAAAACGACGATCTAAGATCTTCATAACTAGAATCTAGAACAAATTAATGGAGTAAAAAGAAGTTTGCGTGCATGATTTGAAATTCATTGTTCTTGATACGGAATAATGATGACCTAGAATTCAAGTGCTGCTTCTTTGTTGCCCCCTATATTAATGCAATTGTCCCTCACATATTGTATTCATTAACTACTCCTTATGTGAGGTTATTTGTGCATTAGGTTTAGAGGAAAGAATTGAGTATTATTTATAGAATTTTCAAACACAAACCGTCTCATCACAAGCCAAGTTATACACAGCCCTCATAAACCAATTTCATATTAGACCAATTAAGAATATTTATACTTTACTTTAATAGACTAATTTCGTAAAACAATAAATTCCAATCCCAATTAATGTAAAACCACATAAAAAAATTCTTACATTCTCCCACTTATGATATATAAATTGAAGCTATATTATATGTGTATACATTTATGTCGGTCTAGAGATTATTCTTGATAGTCAATCTAATCCCATAAAGTCTCAAACATTGAAATAGCAGTAATCGCATGAATATACACAGAGCCTTTCATGGTCACGAGTACTTTTAACTCTACTAATAGATTCAATAGGTGGTGTGGCAAATGAATAATACCTTATAGATGGTGATACCTTATGTATCATTTGCTTTGTTAGTCCACATTTTTTTTTTTTTTTTTAAGGGTCACAAAATTTGATGTATCACTAATATATATATATATCTTATCCTTATAGTTAACTTTACTTTATGTATAATAAGACATATCCTTAAGGTTTGTAACTAATGCCCTTAGCTTTTTGTCACAACCTCTAATTAGGAGTTGAGTCACGGGTTATTTTTGCGATATCCTAGGCTTGTCGCCACCCGATTCATTTTTATCTTATTTATATACACATGTGAAAGTGCTAATACATCAAACCCGACAAATACCAATAGGGAATCGTAAGAAACAAAGCACACACATCATATAAGTAGTATTCAAGTACAAGCTCATTTTAGTCTTGTTCCATTTACGAGATACAAAAGGCTCAGGTTTTTTTTTTTTTTTTTTTTCTTTGTTACAAATCATAATATCATTCTCTATGTATGTTGTATCAACAATCAACACCTTCAAGATTACGGGTAGCCATACCTACACACTCGTAAAGGTAAATGGGTGAGTTTTGGGAACTTAGTAAGTAAAACTCCTATACTCAGCTAATAAAACATTTAACCACCGAGAACTAGTCGGAACAACTCATGCAAATAGTGTAAATAGCAAAATGATAACAATCAAATGCCATGCCATGATTATATGCAAGATCATTTACCTTTTGACTTTCGATTAATGCAAGAATACATACAAGCAAAACTTATGCACAACCGGCATACATACAAGATTCATTTAATATTGTCCTAACTCAGCTAGGTCCTCTCGGCTCAACCAGGCTTCTAACTTCATGTTGGGCTTTTTGGCTTAACTAGGGCATCTTGTTACTGTGGGGGAATCTTTGGGGCTAGCTTTTTCAAGGCATCCGGGCTTAAACCCAAGCATCATGTTAGCATAGGGCATCTTGTTCTCATTAATGAGGCATCTCATTGGCGGGGGGCATCATCGTCACTTCAAGTGGTGACAGATTCTTAACTTTCTTAAGTGATCACACATAAGACATCAACCAAGCCGATTCTCATATTCTTTCTTTAGCTGACTCTTACATAACCTGAGGTTTGCTCATTCTAGAACATATGCCATGAATGTCAATATCATACTAATAACATGTCGGCCATGATTCTTGGCTCGTGGCTTGAACTAGAATGCCTAGGGTTGATCCTCGTATCAAGCAAGACTTGAAACCGACACATCTTAATGTCACACCAAGACTTGTGAGTCTAAGCGATCCCCTTACTAAACGAGACTAGGATTCGACATGCCTCAATGTTGATCCAAGGCCTTGCAACCTTGAGTGATCCCTGTGCCTCACAAGACTTGAGCTCGACATATCTCAATACCGATTCCAAAGCCTCTTGGCTTAGGCCATCGCACCTTGATGTCAATTCCAAGTCGAATGAACCTCACCCATCATCCTGGGCGTGAACACATACAACACATATCCAAAGTACATGCAAAGACTCGATTTTGCAATATGTAATGAACAATCCTAAGTTCGAGGTTTAACCCAATTGCTAAGTATCGAGGAACCATGTACTAATCCAAGACATGAGCTTGGTATGCCTCAATATCAATCAACGTCTTACGACTTTGGGCAAACCTCAACGTGCATTGAACCCAAGCAACAAACCTTGGTATCATTTCCGGGTGTGCAAACCTCAAGCACACAAGTGGAACCACAACATAAGCAATTCTTGCAAACATAGTCATTTATCTACCCACAGTTTACAAGTGGGTACCACCTAGCCTCAATGATGGAAATGACGATACTAGAGAGAAATAGGAGGCTCTATTTACTTGGGCAACCCTTGACAAGTACAAGAAACAACTTAGTGAGTGGATAGGAGCACACAAATAGAGGAGAGAGGGCAGATGAGAAAGTGCCTAAGGAGAGAGGGAGGAGGAGAGGAATGCCAAAATGGTAAGAAATGAGGAGAGGCTCATCCTATTTATAGCCCCCGGCCTCATCATTACACTTCCAAACAGTCCAATCAAATTTTCCGAAGTGGCACGTCTACTTTGGTGAGGCGGCTAGTCTAATTTGCAAGGTGGCTAGTTTATGTAATTTATGTGGTAGTTTAGGCTTGAGAGGGCTCACTTGTTTGCATTTCATTGGACAACCTAAAATCCCCACATTAGATGGCATTAAATGTGCCTTTAGGAGGTGGCGCCTATTATAGGCTAAGTCGGCGATTTAGTCTTTAGACTTCTCTTAAAAGTCTCTAGAATTGCATTGTGATTGGCCCACTTGCCCGCCAACTCACCACCTTGATGCCTAAGAAAAATTTAAAGTAATCATGACAAAATCTAGCTTTGGACACCTCACACCCATGAATCACCACCCTTCATTTAATGCATTGTTTCTAGAGAATCCTAGAATTTATCCTTTTCTCCAAGAACAAGACTAGCATAAGAAAACAAACATCTAAGTTCGTTCCAAGGCCGAACGAAGAATTACATGGTACACCTAAAATAAGTAATTCCATCGAGTCCGATGTTCGGGCCATTGTGTCTCTCCCTTGATTAAACCGTCCTCTTGGGTGTCCTTTAGCCTAGAGGGTCGACACCATGGTCGGCTCATTGGTTGACTTTGAGGTCGGCATGGTTGGCTTGTCTAGGTCCAAGACTAGCCATTAGACCAGTCCTTGGACCTATCATTGGGTCTACACATGATCAATTCCAAATTCCCAATCTATAGTTCATCGATTGCTTCAAGGATAATGCCAAGGATAACCATGGTCTAACATTAAGTAAAGGCACTCATGAACCTTAGAATTTGTGATGGAATCATCGGGTAAATCCTAAGACTCATTCCGGTCAGTCCCCGATCCATTACATGGGTCCATGGTTGATTTGTGATCGATCCATGATCAAACTCATCTAATTCATGATTCATTTCTAATCACTAAGAATCAAATAGAGAATGATGCATTTTTGTTAGAACATGACCGCATTTGGTTGGCTTAGATTGTCTATCTATTGGAGCATGGCCGAGCGGAATTACTCATTGTGATGCCCTAAGTCTTGACTTATGGGAAATGCATGCTTGAAGGGCCACAAGGCAATTTGAGCAAGGTCTGATAAAGAGAAATAGGTAGTAAAAACCTAAATAGTGTGTTATAGGACTACATGGCCAAATATATTTAGGTAGGGCTTGAAGGTTTAAGCGAAAGTATAATGATTCTGGAGGCAATTATCCGAGGAAGGCTATTCCTATGGAAATTCTCTCTAATGCGTTCACTTGGACAAAATGAAAAGTATTTGTCGGGAAATGGGAGTGATGTTAATTAAGTGCGACTCTACATTCAGTCGTTGAGGTAGTGAACCAAACTTGGAAGGGAATAGTTTGAATTAACATAATATGAGACAATAGCATTGACATTTTAACATGCTTAATAAGTAGTTAAGTAATAAGATATGTGCGCATGCTTCAGGGATTAAAACCATGTAAGGGCGAATTGGGAAATAGTGGATGAATTATAGGGCCAATGATTTGTTTTGGTGGAAGGAAATAAGAGCAATGAGGAGCCTAAATGTAGGGGTAATCACAAACCCATAGATGAGTGGAGAAATGGTGCATGCATTGGTTGGTTCATGCAAGCTGAAGAGGGAAGTTGTCTTTGGGGAATCCGGCTTCTTGGTGAGGGGAGGGAGTGCATGGGGATTGCAAAAGATATCCAATGATTGACATTGGAACTTGCTAAAGCTCCTTAGTTCAAAAAGACTATAAGTTTTTCTCTCCTTTTTCTCAATTTCCCTCTCCCCCAACGGCACCTCAAATCTTCATTTCCTCTCCTCTCCTTTCTAGTTGGTTCTCTCTTTCTCAATTTTGATCCAAGGGGGAACTGCGGACGGTTGAACCAGCACGATCAAAGAAGGCAAGCAGCAATTAGGTAAGGGAAATATCAAAGTGATAGGTTAGTATCCTCTACACAGCTTGGCTTTGACTAGGACAGTGAGGTTTAAGCTGGATAAAATGAGATTGAGCAAGAGCAAAGAAATTGTTTGCATGCATGTGGATCAATCAGTTCAAGTGAATGAAGGTGCGTTTAGTGTATAGTTTGAGGTGAGGACTTAGTTACTTGTAGTTGGCTTGCATGACCATATAATGCAAGGACTTGATTTCGGATCAAGTGCTGGTCGGAATGGTTAGGCTCTCTCCTAGGTATCGTAGTTAGTTGTATGAATAAATGATGGCCAAAGATGGGCTTAAGTAGGTAGGTGGTGTCTAGAGGAATAGTGAGGAATTGAGAGTTAGTAGTGGAGGTAAATACATGTAAGGTAAGAAGGCCACTTTGATGAACATAGAGGTGGTCCATAGGACGAGTTCAAGACAAGAATAGTGAGGTCCAAAATATGTGATGACTAATGATAGGTGTCTCGAATTGTTGCCAAGACTTGGATAGAGTGAGTGTCACTCATTACAATAAAGCATTGTGAACCTACAAATTGTGCTTGTTCACTTGTTGACTATGATATAATGATATTTTGGTTGAAGTATAGTAAGTGAATAGAGAGTGAGTTTGAAGTGATTGATGCCATCGGTCGATGTCTCGATGAAGCCCCAGGGAAAAGCGAAATGCTTGAGGCCTATAATCCTCAAAGTCTTTAATGAGTCATATGAGGTACCCATGGCTGGCATCCCATTGAAGTCCGGCCAGCGACTTGAAGATGAAACTAATGAGACCAGCCTGCGTCCCGGTGAGGAGCGTGAGGTGGAGATGAAAACAATTATAGGAGACCTTGAGTAGAAATAATAATGAAGCCTAAGACTTTGTCTTGAATGCTTTCTATTCCTATTCGAAAATTTTATTTCTACAACTCAGAGAAGAGTAAGGAGCCATAGTCATTGTTAGTCCATGTGATTTTCATTTAACTGCTGGAGAAATGACGGGTAACTATAAGCCAATGTGAGTGGATGTAGAGATGGAACAAGTGTCATAGTCCTTGTCATTGAGTGGGATATGTTTTGGATTGTACATTCTATAACTTTGATTATTTCCTTTACTAGGCTTTTCTCACCGCTCTTCCTTTTTAGATCACTAAGAAAATGAATGTCCCACCTATCGCCATATACGGAGTTATAAGGTATTTAAACATCATGTGTCACTACTTGATTGACTTGGAAGATGACTTGACGTATGTGATGGACGATGGCCATACGGAATTGACATCCTAGAGGTTTAAAGCACGGTTGCTAATACATGGAAGGGACTTCTTTGGTCCTTTACCATTTGGATCGGATGGGCCCAATACGGGGGTGGCACCTACAATTTAAGTTAAATAGATGTAGGAGAGCTAGGGAGGATGTTATAAGCAATTGTAGCTAAGGGGATTAGAGACTGGTTTTGTAGTAACCTTATATCATCACTTTTGGTATTCTTTTAATGTACGATGTACATATCGAAAGTAAGAAATAAGCAAAACCAGAGGTGGTATACTTCATATATAAATCTTGAACTCCAAGTTCTCCATTTTGGATGTTAATGAATGAAGCTAGCTTAATTACAACTATACATCTTGGTAATAACCTTCCATTGATTTAGTATATCGCCATATTTATAAAATATGTGACTAAATAAAGGGAGAACTCTCAAGAAGAGGTATGAGTGTTTGGAATTAGCATTTGTAGGGAGTTGGAACCTTAAGTATAATCTAATTCGAAACAACGGCTACCTCACATAGAGAAGTTTCAAACTAAATCCGCAAGCATGAGCTCAAATTGGAGAAAGAGGTGACGGTAGCATCTTCAATACCCATGGTTGCCTATCGGTGCCCTGTGAGGTAGCCCATTTCCTTGCAATAGAAATTGTGTGATTGACTTTATACATGTTATAAATGCTGACCTTCTATAAGATGAAGGTAGGCCAAATTAAGTAAAAGATTAAACGAGAAGGTTGGATAAGTCATTTGGACCTTAGAGTGCACAATGCACACTACCTATGGTGGAGAGGGAACACTTGGGTTAGGGTCTTGGGTGTGACACCCGCGACCGGGCATGATTGGTCGGGATTGATCCATGACCATCCGTTGATCCATGTCAGTCTATGATCATCCCATGATCAATTCTCATGATCCAAAAGTCATCTCATGAATAGATGATTTAATCCTATTCATATGGTCAGCAGCTAATTCATGGCTGATCGGTCGGTCGGACCATAACCAATTATTGATTCCTTACTAATCGAATTGATTAATCTCACGACCAATGGTCCATGGTTGATCTATTCTGAACCTTATGACCATTTCTCATAGGGTGAGAGTCGAGGATGTTACACTTTCACTCAAGATTTACATAATACATCGAGATTTTCATTAGATATATGTATTTAACATGATCATAATAAATCCATAAACACTTTATCGAATGCAAAATAATACATACATATCAAAATGTTACAAAATGTAACAATCACATATGTAAATTTTATTAGGGAAAAACCAAAGTAGCTCTCACTAAATAATGACATCCCATGATGCCCTTAAACCCATGTTATTAACATGTCATTCAAACACACAAGAGTGAAGGCCTTTAATTAGTGGATCTATAACCATACTATCTATGGTAATATCCTTTAGTGTAATGTTACCATTTTGAACTATTTCCTTTATGATAAAAAACTTGACCATCAAATACTTAGACCCCTTGAGATCTCTATTGTTGTTAATAAAAACATTGTAAAGTTATTGTCACTATACAGCTATATGGGTCTACTCACAATGTCAAATACGGTCCAACTCTCTAATGAGGTCCGGAGCCAAATAGCTTGAACAAACTCCTTGCATAGTAGAGGATGATATAAATTTTTGTTTCTCTTTTTTCCATGATATTGCACTACTTGCTAACGTAAACATGTGTCCTGTTATCAACTTCATGTCATATTGATAGTCAATAAAGTGTACATTTGAATACTTTACTAGCTACAAGTCTTGAATATATTTGTAAAAGCATATAGTCTCTTGTCCTCTTTAAGTATCTCAAAACATTCTTGATAGCAACCTAGTGACCATGTCTTGGATTGGACTAATATTTGCTTAGATCCTATTGTAAAAGCAATATTTGGTCTAGTGCAAATTTGAGCATACATGATACTTTCAAGTGCACAAGCATAAAATACATCCTTAATTTGGGCTTTCTCAATATTTGATGACATAGTGATAGCTTTAGTTTATCACCCTTAATGGCAGGAGCAATCCTCACTTGTAATGTTACATACCAAATCTTTCCAAAATATAATCAACATTTGCCCTCTAAGACAAACCCAATATATGGTGAGAACGATCTCTATAGATCTCAATGCCAAGGCATTAATCCAAGGTGCTCCCAAGCAAGAATTGTCTACATAGAGTACAAGAAAAACAGATTTCCTCTCCCTCATGTTGTAGTATATACATTGATCCACTTTGTTCTCAACAAAACTAATTGATAGCTCTATTTTAGATAGAGTATTTTTACTAATTTAAGCTTAATATTTGCTAAATTTTGATGAATTTTGGGTGAACATGAAGGTTTATTGAATTTTGTGTTAAATATGATTTCCACATCTTCCAAAATATTTCAATATCTTTTAGAATTTTTTTATCTTGAAGAAAAAGCTAGCTAAGATCAGAAATTTGAAGAATTTGACCATAATTAATGATAAGGTTCAAAGAAAATCAAAAAGATAAGGAATAATTTTTTTGAAACATAATGGGAGTTGACTTAGGGCAGATTTTTGGAGGCTATATAAACCGCTCTTGTGCTCGCATATTTTAGGGATCGAGAGGAGCCTTGGAGATGCCATCTTTTAGAAATTTTTTAGGTTTTCTTAGTTTTCATTCTTCTATTTTATTAGTGGAGTTTGGCACATGTTAAGAAGAGAATAGAAAAACCTAAAGCTCTTTACGACTCAAATTGGTGAAATTGTCTTAATTTAGCATTATGTTTTCTTTAATTTTTATTGTTAGTTTAACTTTTACTATGTCCTAAATTTCTTTTGTTAGTACCATGATTGATTGATTTTCAAGATTTTCTCATGCAATATAATTATTTTGATTATGGTGTTCTTTATCATAATCTTATTGGTATTAAAATTTTAACCAACTTTTGGATGATTTTCGATGTATGCATGATACCGGCTGGAGATTGCGTGCATATGCATTAATGATGTTGAACCATAAATTAAATTTAAGTCAAAGTACACTAAATTATTTATGTAGTTGTGATAATAGATCTAAGTTGAGACTACTTAGATTGAATCTGGAAATTTCCACAAAAACATAATGATTTTAGGTAGTTTAAATTTATCTAAGATTAGTGTGGGTTGACATACCTAATTAAGAATCATTAGACCAAGGTTGGCTTCTAATCTAATTTAAGGAAATTTCACCAATACAATTGGGAATTAATTGTTGCATGACAAGTTATGAAAATTGATTATGAGTGATTATGTAAAATTAGATGCTCTAAAACTTTGTGATCTTGGTTAAAATTTTGATAATTGGCCTTATTAATTTTTAGTTTGCTTTAGATTAGTTTTATTCTGCAATTTTAATTAGCTTTTGAATCCTTTAAGTTTCAACTCTTTCATATTAATTAGTTTAGTTCACTGATTTAATTAGTTAGATCTTTGGATTGATCACCTTTGGTAAGTAATTGGATAATTAAAAAACAATCCCAATGGGAATGACACTGATTCATCACTTTATTACTTGTAGATATTATGCACTTGCAATTCACTTATCAATTTTTGGCACCGTTGCTAGGAATTGGGCATAAAAACTAGTGGTTTTGGTATCAGAGTGGGGTTATTACTTGGAGTGATAAGGTGCGTTGGGAATTTCAGGATAAATCCTTGACCTTTTGTTGGGATTGTAGAGTGAACTTTCCTTAGAATTTTGGTAAGATGAGTAACCCAAGGGGAAAGGCAAATGAGTTGTTGCTAGTGATACGAGGAATGTATCTTATGGTCTTAACGTACAATTTTGATAAGGAGAATTTATCTTGAAAGTCTTGATACATTACTTGATGACATTTGGAGTAATGGGAATTGATTTTAGAAGTTATAAGCTTGAATGGCCATGAAAGAAAAATTCACTTATAATAAATAGGTGCAATTAGTTATGAACTTTTGAATTCCAAGTTATGATCATACTTGAAACATTTTATGGAATTAGGTAAGTTCTTATCTCAATGATTTGTGGAGTTATAGGTATTCAATTGTAAGTGATGATATTTTTGCAGTTATGAGGTGATCAGAATTGTGAGACTTAGTATGGGACGGACCAAAGCGGATAATACATTTATGAGTTAATCCATACCAGAATGAGAGACCCTTTCTAGTAGGTGTATGATTCGAGAAAGAACTGGGCGAAATCCGATGGGCCTATGACAACGCGGTCCGACAAAGGCGAGGAGTGGTCACTAGGACGAAAGGACCTAAGCAAGAAGCGGCTCCTGGCAGATTTCTGGGATGGTGAATGGGGCAAGAATGAATTGAACTTCACACTAGATAGAAGGAGAACAATTCTAGGATAAATTTTTTATTAGAGTGGCGCAATGAAAATATGATCAAGCTTGTAGAACTACAATCTATTGGAACGAGATTAGAGAAAGAAGGATCACTAGTCCAAAGATTATCTAATAGTTAGTGGCTGCAGTTAAGATTATCGATGGATGCGATTAATATTCGTCCGCATGCGAGTTTTAATTTCGAGGACAAAATTCTTTTAAGGAGAGAAAAATTGTAACATCCTCAATTCAAACCCTATTTCAACAAGATAAGTAGCTTAGATTATCAAGGTGCCAAAAGCAAGAAAAGACCATGAGTCATGCAAGTAACGTCCCTTAAAGCTACCTAACTCGAATAGGCCATTTTAGGAATGCTTTTCATTAAAGTTTAGCCTCAAACCTTGGTCCGATTACGGGTTTCTGATTAAGGATAGTTTGGAATCTTTGATAGCCCTTATGAATAATTTTGGGCCATCGAATCTCTAGTGTTGGAAAAGTAGGCCACTAATTAGAAACCTAATGGGCCTTATGCCCAACACAAGCCCAATGGGCCACCCACCTATTTGAAAAACCCATTTAGATGATTCAAGCTCAAAGCCCAATTCAAGCCAATTTATCTATATCTAAAGTCCATTTTGCTATTTTGACCCTAGTAGTGATTTTTAGAAATTTGCACACTATTTGGCCATGTGCATGAATAGTGTTCATGAATAGTGACCTAGACTAAAATGACATTTATGCCCTTAAATGACTTTTTAGAAGCTATAATTAGAGAGAGACTCATTCTGGCTTGCATTTAGAGGGTGGTGGGTGCCCACTGAAGGAAATAAAGAGGAAGATTGCAAATTGTCTTCCTATTCCATTTAATGCTCTTAATTATCTTTATAGATGCCATGATTGAATCAAGACAAATCTTGGCTTGCATTATTGGTTTAGTAGATGCCTATTAAAGGAAGAAGAAGAGGGAAAGTTCAAGTTGTCTTCCTATCTCATTCAATGCCCTTAATTCCCTTCTAGAAACCATTAATGGAAAGAGGGCAAGCTTTGGCTTCATGCAAGATATACTTAGATGTCACTTTAGGGGGGAAGAACATGAAGTCCAAGATCATTTTCTACTTTCAAGCATGTGCTCGATTAAGTAGCAATGATGGCCTAAGAAGTGAGATTTGATGTGGAGTTAATTTAAGAAGACTTTTTGGTCTTGCATTCAATTAGATGGGAGAACTTTGGGGAAAGGCTAAGCTAGTCAAAGCTCAAATACTTGAGTGCAAATTGCATTATTATTTAGAGTAATTAATTGCAAATTGCATTATTGGTCTCTCTAGCAAGCAAAATTAAAAAGAAAGTCTTGTCTCTTTAATGCTCTTGAATGCATTCTAGAAGATGAGTTGAAAACTTGATCTTGGCCCTTCTTAGGAGGAGGTAGATGCCATTTTTGAAGAGAGAAAGGAAAAAGCCATTTGACAATTTCCAATCCAATTAATTACCCTCTAGAGATTGGTTATAACAAAGCTAAAGTTGTGACATGTTCTTCAAAGTCTTGCATTATTAAGGGGTAGGCACCACTTTAAGAAGGGAAAAGCAAATTGGCTTCTTGCTTGAATAATTATCCCTTTAAAGTCAAGGTTGAAGAGAAAGCTTAATGATGACTTTGCATAGGATGAGGTAGGCACTTATTGAGAAAATGAAAGAGGAGAGAAAACTACCTAGTTGTTTCCAATTTAATGCTCTCTTGTGATAGAAAATGATGGCTTAAGGTGGGCTTGTAAAAGAAAAGATTTTGTACAAGTTCTTAGGCACTCAAGTGTCTTAAATCAATGCCTTTCCCATCCAAGCTTTTGAGAAAGTCTTGCAAGCTAAGATTAACTTAGGATAGCATTCTAAGTGTAAGTGAATTATTGGACTTTCTCTTGCAAACATATTTAAGGAGGAAACCTTCTCATTTCTCCCTCATTCTCTCACTCCCTTACTCTCACATCACACTTTCTCTCCCTCTCTCTTGGTTCGGCCACCACCACTGTCCATCACCATTGCCACCCACTGTCATTGTTCACTGTCTTTGCGTGCCGTTCATCTATGAGCCATAGTTCATTGTTATTTCATAGAACTCAAACCAATTTTTGTAAATAGATCATCTAACTCTTGGCTAGGATGTTGCTCTACGTGTTCGGAGCACGTGTCTAAATTTTGAGCATTCTTTGCTTAAATTGTTACTTCTTGATTTATATAGTTGTTCATTCTTGATTTTAAGTGTTCTTGGTTGTAGTTCTTGATTTTGAGTGTTCTTGGTTTAAGTTCTTGATTTTGAGTGTTTTTGGCTTAAGTTGTTAGTTTTGGGTTCAAATGATTGATCTTGCTTGGTTAGGAAGACAAAATGAAGGTATTAATTTTGTATGGTTTGCTCATGAATTACTCTGAGTTCTAAGAAAGTAGTATGTTTGGATTGTTTGCCTATTTAGTTGCAAGGAAAATTAGTATTACCATGTATTCATCGAATGATGAAAAACCGATATGTTTTGGTTAAGTGTTACCACATATTTGTTTATTGTCACTAGGAATAATTAATAGGTGATTTTGATGTTTGTTTTGTGAGTGGTAATGTTATTAAAGCATTTATGATCATAAGTCATCATGTACATTTGTTGCATGCTTTTGAGATTCTTGCATGGGTCTGAAATGAAATATAAGAATTGGTATGCTTGTTTGGTTGTACGTGTGATCACATTAAAGAACATGTTATCGAAGATTTTCGTGACGATGCCCAAGAGATTTCGGATGCCCGGCGGGGGTTCGTGGATGGATTTCAAAATGAAACCCTTTATTGGATGCTGTCATTGAGCAAGGTTGAGACATTGTTGTGTTTGACGGGGCAGGATGATGCCTAGTTAAGCCAAAAGATACTAGTAGGGGTTTGATTATGGTCATTATGTGGTCATAATAATTGGAACACGTGTGAGAATGTATGGATGCATTCGTGTGTGGTTATGCGATATAAAGTGCATCCTTAATTATTTGTATACATTATTACATGCTAATTGTAAGCGAGGTTTCACGTGAGAATATTCGTGTGCATTTTAGACTCTGATGAGGAGCAAGGCTTCATGTGAGAATATTTGTAGCAATTTTAGCATGTTAAAAGGGTGGAGTCAATTATGTGTGATTACTTGAGTTGCGTAGTTCGTGTATTTATGATTTGCAAGGTTTTACACATGGGATTTGGGTGTTCTAATTTTATGCTGAATATAGTGTCTTGCGTGTCTCCGGTACGAGATATCCTCCTATACGAGGATTAGGCGGTTTACTTATTGAGTTTTTAAACTCATTTGTTGTTGTTTAACCCATTTTCAAGCTGCCAGGTATGAATGCTTACTTTGTTCATTTTGAGATTTCTGTAGACCAAGATACAAAAGTATTGGAACACTTGAACCCGAGTAATAATACCGTGCATGAGAAGCATGTGGCAACCATTTGGTCGAGGAGGGAAGTGGCCCTCGTAGTAAATAAGTTAGGTTGGCCTTTTTGTTGGTAGTTAATCGGAAGGTGCTTGCTATAATGGGCTTGTAATTAACTAAACCTCCGTTGCTTAATACTATATGAATATATGGTGTGTTTCGTAAGTGTTTAAATTGCTATCCCTTTTATGTTGATTGTTTGGGAGTTGTTTATGCACGTTTCCGCATATGTATAATTCAAGATGAAAAGGAAAGGGTTGACGATGCCTCTTAGGACATTGTAGAAATAACCCTCATTGGTCATGTTCCCATGGTTAAAGGAGTCCAAGGTGTGATAGCACATATTGATTGAAGATTGACAATGAAGATTTTATAAACAACATGCTTGCAATTTCAATGCACAAAAGGGTATGTTCAACAAAATGCTTGCACTTTTAGTGTACAAAATGTTCCGTTCAACAAAATCTACATTTTCAGTGCACCAAATATTTTATGCACAAAAGCTACAAATTTATCATACAAAAAGCCAGTTGATAATTGACAATGAATATTCTATTCAACAACATGCCTTCATTTTTAGTGCACAAAAGGTTTTGTTCAACAAATCTGCACTTTCAATTTTCTATGCACAAAAGCTACATGTCTCATACATAAAACCAACTGATAATTGATATAATTCACCTAACAACACCATTTTTAGCAAACATATCTATCCAATTATATGGTATTTGATAATCCAACAGGTTCAGCTTTCACTTTATTCATAATTCTTAGGCTTTTCCTTATATATGGTCTTACAACAATATGCTTTGGAGGTACTATTGTTGCCTGATATGACTGATGTTGGGAATCGCCTCAAGTTGTAATAGTAGCTTTTGCTTTATGGCAATATGCTTTCGAGCTATTATTGCATGAGATAACTGAGGCTGGAAATTGGCCTTGTAATGTGATAGTGGTTTTTGCTTTACTGCAACATGCTTTCAAGGAGTTATTATTGCATGAGATGAGTGAAGTTGGGAACTTGCCTAGGGTTGTGATGGGGCCTTTCACTTTATAGCAACATGCTTTTGAGCTATTGTTGGACCTTTCACTTTATAGCAACATGCTTTTGAGCTATTGTTGGGATTGAGGTTGAGAATTGGGATTAGGATAGTCACTTTGGTTTCACTGTAACATGTTTCTAAGAAGCTCTTGTTATATGAGATGACTGAGGTTGAGCACTACCCTCAGGTTGCGATAGTGGTTTTGGTTTCACCGCAACATGCTTTTAAGGAGCTGTTGCTGCATGAGATAATTGAGGTTGGGGACTGGCCTCGAGTTGCGATAGTGGCTTTAGCTTCATCGCAACAGGCTTTCAAGGAGCTCTTGTTGCTTGACATGACTAAGGTTGGGAACTCACCTCGGCTTCACCACAATGTACTTTTGAAGAGCTAATAGGTTAAAGATTCTTGCACTAGTCGTGCTAAGCTACATAAGAATGAGCATGCTTTTAGCTCAATGAGACAAGCAATTGCTCTTAGAAAATTTAAAAATATTACTCACATCGATAATGTGAAGGTTTGTCATAGGATTTGTGTCAACACCCAACCCTATCATTTTCTTCCTTTTGGCTTGTGATTGTCCTTGCATTGTTTCATTTTCAATTGTAGGTCTTTTAAACTAAAATAATAAAAAATTCATTCCACATGAGAATGTAATCACAACACATTGTGCTTGGGGACTGAGGTATTACTCACTAGAATTTTCTGAGGTATATCCTTACATATTATACTAGCTTGAGCATAATAGATGCCTTCTCCTTGACCAAAACAAATTTTAGCAAAATCATTGGCCCCACCACCACATCCTATTACATCAGTAGTAGTCTTGCCTCTTACATGGGCTATTGCAATAGTATTACACCCCCTTACATTTGCACTAGCACTACACCTTCTTACATTTGCACTAGCCTGAGCAAAAGCATTAGCATGTCCACTATTGTCTCGTATAGCACTAGCCTTTGTAAAAGCGTTGGCCCAGCTTATGGATCCTCCTTCAATTACAATTGTCGTTGCTTTAACTTTAGTCTTAATATATATTCATCATTATTAAATTAGAACCTTGACATATAAAACTTATAGTACATGATTAGATGACAACTTACTTGTCTTTTTCCAGCCCTTGGTTCACTAAAATTAGCTTGAGATTGAGCAATAGCTTTGGCTTTACTTGCATTGGCATGAGCATTAGATGTACATACATTGCCGTAAGCATTGGCCTGAGAAGCACATAGTAAGCATTAATCGACAACATATTGAAATACATGCTTAGCATTAACATGATCAATTCATTGAGGAAATATTTTTTTAAAGAACATCCCTTATAGTTATGTCCAACCACATTGCAGGTAGAACAAGTCATTCAATTATCCTCTTTAGTTATTTTATTGCCTCTTACAGGCTCAATTGATTACTTTCTTCTATTCTTTTTTGGCCTACTAGGCATCTTCTTCATTGGTGGAGGTTGAGGAGCTTCTTTATTCGTTTTCTTCCAAAATTTCTATTCTTTCACTATAGGCATCATGAATTGATAAGCACTTAGATACTTTGCCTTGTTGAAGTACTTAGTTAGATAATTACTCGATTCATTTCTCATGTGATGTATTGCACAAATGGCTAGGCAACATGGAATTTCACTAAGTTCCCAAGCTCTATAATAATAAGTTTTTAAATTTAAGTCAACAACATATTTGTCACTACATTCCATAATCTCATATCCTTCATTTCCTTTCCATATCAAATGGCAATACCTACTAACAACTATATTATGATGTAATTTATACATAATCCTTAGACCATAATTTCTAATCCACTTAGCACATCTATCTCTCCGATTATGTATTCTATTCATAATCATGATTATAATATCCTCCAGCATACTCACAATGGCCTTGCATCTAGCTTCCACGCACCTCCCATTGAAAGCTTCACTAAGATTATTATCAATGACATCACATTTAATATTGGTGTCAAAAAGGCTTTGCACCAATATTTTGGCTCAATACGGAATAGATTGTCATGACCTTGAGGAATCATTTCTTTCAACCTCTATTTATGCACCTTGAAATTTCACGTATTAGTACTCTTGACACATTTCAAAATTGTCTCATCAACTATTTTCATTTGTATTTTTGACCCCAATTTGAATATATGTGTTTTGCATTTGGTAAAAGTTCAGCTACGGAAGGAATGAGACCCTAACAAATACCAAAAAAAGAAAAAGAAACAAAAAAATAAAAGCAAAAGCAAAACTTTAATAACTATAAGCATTGTAGTGTCACAATCAATTTTTAAATGAGTCATAAAGAAGCATTGCATATCTTTTGTTGATCACTTATCAAAGCCCAACCATAACTATTATACATATCAAGATATGACTTCAACAACTCAATAAATCAAGTCCATGTACCCTTATTCTTAATTTTTGTCATTACTTATGCCATCAGATACATTTGATTATTGACATCTCTCCCTATGGCACATAACTCACCCTTGATTAAACTCCTCAAGAAACATTCATTTAATCCAATAATT
Organism: Corymbia maculata; assembly: GCA_014182735.1. NCBI lineage: Eukaryota > Viridiplantae > Streptophyta > Magnoliopsida > Myrtales > Myrtaceae > Corymbia > Corymbia maculata. Next base: position 22,801,360 of record CM024688.1, on the reverse strand, counting down.
TTCTACATCTAATCAAAAAACATGTCCTACTAGCGTCAAAGCAAATGTAAGCCCTATCAAATAATTTAGAGAATTTGACAATGGCCTTTCGACTTTCATTTTCAAATGCTTGTAGGCCTTGCAGCGTAAAACTCTCCCAAGTAGTTATATATTTGTGCATTCTCCTTATAATTGCTTTGTAATTCCTTCAATACTTTTAGCTTTGTTCTTTCCACAATGACTCAAAGTGACATTTACTCCTAGCCGTTCTCTAACTAATTTCTCTAACTCAGGTGCATTGATTTTAGGCATTGCACAAATGAGAATCATGAAGTAGTTAGCTAAATAAAACTAGACATTTTGTTATTGTTGAAAATGATACTGTATATATACTCATTTATAAACTTCTTACAATGAAATGACCTAGTTTTGTTATCAAGAACATTATAAATCATCCAATTATAATTCTTCTAGGCACACCTGGCTCTTATAAATATTTTTGTATTTTTAGTATATTTGATTACTCTTTACTCAGCCATAGGATATCTCAAAATTGCATTTTTGAATCTAGTTGCACCTTCTAATGCCATACCAACAATAAATGCTAGATTTGCACCATTTTGGTCATATAATGAAAACCTACTTCTCCACTATGAAATAACAACATCAACCTCTTCGTCACCTTCAACATTTAAATTTGATTGAAGACTATCTTCTTCATCTGAATAATGGTATTCTATTTTGTACCCAGAAGCATCTACCAATTGAGCCTCATTCAGTAGTTGGGAAATACCAATTGCTTCATTGTAAGTGCCAATTTTGAGCCTATCTTTCACTAAAATTTCTTTAATTTTCTCCTTGCATTAACTAGTTTAAAATCATTATCGTCACTCGACTGTTTTACATCCACCAAATGACATGTATCATCATCCTCACTCTCATTTAGATCCTTGTTAGCAACTTCAATCCGATTCTCATTATTATCAATATTCCCAATCATATTTTTTAACACATTACTAGTTACATTATCAACTCTTTTTATATTTAAATTCTACATACTTCCAATTTCCATCTCAATGCTCCCTATCTCAGCTCATATCTCTTCATCATTAACATGCTCAACATATATGTCAATATTTGCAAAACACAGTTGATGATAAAATAAATCTATCACATTAGATTTTTCCTATAAACACCTAACGGTTGCTCAATCTTTAAGAGTCATACTTCCAGGAACTCTGTAAAAGAGTTTTTCTATTTCACACATACCCAAAGCCTCCTTCATAGCTTCAATTATATTAGACAATGAACTTTTACTAAAACTTATTTCAACAACATCAACCCTTCAAGCTATGTATTCCTAGGGCGGTCCAACTTGAAAGTTATCTCCAAAGAAAACAATAACATTAACATTGTTCTCGACCATTGGACCTATAAGGAAACAAAAATAAAAACCACTTTTAATCCTCAAATTATGTAGGTGTGTTTAAGTTTTGAATTGAAGATATCTTTAAAAAAGAATGAAATAGTTTCCCTCTCCATCACCATTAATAATCAACTAGAGAATACATACAAGCTAAAAAGATGATGACGGTTATCAAAAAACATCACATGAGCATCACAATGAAGAGCCGCATTATTAATAATCACTCAGCAAATCATTCCACCATTGTAATTCTCATCTAACTCCCATATATTTTTATTGCAATAGTGTCTCCATAGGCTCTCATTGTGCTCATACATAGCTAGCAACAAATTACAACAATACAAGATAAATAAAAACTCTTACCTATTATCATTCTTGTCATCATCACCATCGCTGTTGTCCTCACTATCACCATTGCTATCGTCGTCATCATTGTTGTCGCTATCTTCGTCATTCACTCTCTCGTTGAGACTCTCGTAAGATAGTTTCTCGCACAAACTCACGATGAGCATCAAACTCGAGCTCTATGAACTTGGGATAATAATGGGCTTCGAACAATAACTTGCTAGGGGACCTAAATCACGAGAAAACTCCATAACGTTGAATCTAATTTGGGGCTTTGGGTTCAAATGGAGAGTGAGCAACAATTTCGTTCAAAGTGAGTGAGATGATGATGAGTTTGGGTTTAGAGTTTAGATGAATTTGGGAAGAAGACATGTAATTGTCTAGCATTTTGGGGCTCATGATTTAGAGAATAGAGAAGGGCGCTCGAGAAGGGGAAATTCAAAAGGAAGAAGGAAAGAGAGGGGAAGGGAGGAAAGAAAAGATAGTGCAGAAGAAAGAGAGACACCAAATGATTATCGTTTTGCATGCGTGGTAATTTTGTTAAAATTATTTGCTATGAAGGAGAGAAAAGATTAAAAATGCCATGTCAATGCCACGCCAGCATTTCTTGTTATGAAGTTTGATGGTATTAACTTTAGGACTAGATTAAACTAATTTGAAAAGTTTTAAGACTCAATTACACTTTTTATATGCTTTAGGACTCAATTGCACTTTTGTGACAATTTTAGGATTTCTATTGCACTTATCTCTAGATTATACTAATTAGGCGTAGGCATAAGTGGTCTAATAAAATTAGTTTACTTGGCTAGTCTAAGTGAAGATGTGGCATGCCTAGGTTTTTAGGGTGGTAATCATTAGTTGGCCATTTAATGGAAGAAAGAGGTGGTCCAATAAGCTTGGACCACTTAGCTAGCCTAAAAGGAAGAGGTGGCTCACCTAGGTGGATATGTGTCCCATAGGCCATCATTAACTAGCTTCATAATAGAGGGTTATATGGTCCAAATATGTGGTCTCACTTGGTTAGGCTAAGAGGAGAGTGTGGCATGACTAAGTGGTGAGGTGTGGCTTTAGTGTAATCATTGTGAGACAAATGGGTGGCTGCCTTGAAAGAACATTTTTTCTAGTGCCAAGTAGCCTTATGAGTCATCTTAATAATTATGGCCTAAAGATTTGGTCATGATAGCATGACATTTGCACCACTCATCACTTGCCAAATAAGATGGCATGCTTAAGTGGTGAGATGTGGTTTTAGTATAATCATTATGGGATAAATGGATGGCCACCTTAAAAGAGCATTTCTTCTAATGCCAAGTAACCCTATGAGTCATTTTGATAATTATGGCCTAAATATTTGGTCACGATGGCACAAGATTTGCACTACTTTTCACTCACCAAATAAGATGGTGAATCATTCCATCATTAATGTTTGGCTCAGTGTCACGGATCCAAGATTTGAGTGACCAAGGGATCTTGAATGATTGAAAAAGAATGACCAAATCACTCATCGGATTCTCCAAGAGCTTCCGGAACATTTTCAGGGATGGGCAAGGCAGTAATTGTGCTATGATCTAGAGTTTTCTCAACATAACTACCGATATTTGATAGGTGGAGAGGTACAATCTTATTTACCAAATGTAATCTCGATTAATAGCTATAATATAAGAGCCTTAAGTTTAAGAATGAGTGTCCTTCTCCTCATTGTATCCATCCAACCATTTTAGTAATCAAAGTTCAATTCTCTCAAAGAGCTTCTCTCTTTAAACTTTCTCTCTTTACAATCCAAGTAAGCTTTAAGCAATCGATCAATCCGAAAAAGGCTTAGCTTAGACACTCAACGATCTCAAATGATTCAAGAAAGCCTAAGTCACCGCACAATCTCGATCTCAAATGATCGGCTTGTAACAAGTGGCATTAGAGAAAAAAAAAAGAAAAAAGAGATCCTTCCAAGAGATCGAGGAGCACCAATTGGTTGAGAGAATGTCGAGTCAAAAAGTATTGTGGATGGAGAGGCCATTCAATTCAGGAAGGCTCATGGCCGAAGCAAAAAAGAGAAACCTCACTAGAAACCATGGCCAAGCTCGATGAGAAGTTCGCAAAGATGCAGAGCGTAATGGTAGTGTTCATAGAAAGACTTGACAAAGTTTGAGACCACATCATGGAAGTCAAAGGCACACTTCGTAAGGACTTCACATATGCTATCAACGATGTCGCGATCCTCTACAAGCCAAGGACGATGCTCTCGAATCATCGATCGACTTCTTGAGAGATTGTGTCCAAGTGCTTGAAGAAAACCCCCAAAAGGATAAGGTCGAAGCCATGAAGATAGAGATTCAAGAGCTTACGACTGAGCTTGCCCTATGCAAATTAAGCATCATGAATGGAGCGGTGCTCACTCAAGTGGTGCCCAAACTAGAGGTGCTAAAACCCAAAGAATTCAAAGGAATCGGTCCACCAACAAGGCGGATAAATTCGTGTGGAACATGGAGCAGTGTTTTCAAGCCATTAACATCCAAGATGAGAGTGCAAAGGTACAAACTGTTGTTATGTTCCTTACCAACATGGCAATGCTTTGGTGGTGTAATAGGTATAATGAGACCAAATGTAGTGCCAATCCCATGGAAACATAGGATGACTGCGTGAAGGAGTTCCGAGATTACTTCTTCCCTAAGTTTGCTCAACAAAAAGCCTATAGCAAGCTCCATCGCCTCTAGCAAAAAGGTACGGTCCAAGAGTATGTGAAAGAATTCACCGAGGTCAAACTCCAAATCCACAACCTTAGAGAGGAGGAGACTTTCAGAGCATTTATGGATGGACTCAAGCCGTGGTCGCAACTTGAGCTTATGTGTCGAGACATGAGAATTCTCTTAAGGGCACTGATTGTGGCCGAAGGGCGCTAATCGTGGCCGAGTCTCTTATTGACCTCACCAAGGTTGACCCAACGAAGAATCGAGCAAGGGATTGAAGGTTATATTGATCTTCTAAGGATGAAGGTGGTGACAATCCCTGCAGCCCCAAATATTAAGGCGGTCAAGTCAAGTCTTGAGGAGAAGGATCATCCAAGCCATGTTTCCAAGGGAGTCGACCCCAAGAAGACTACATGAGTAAGTTTGACCAACCTCTACCATCTCCCTGCTTCATTTGTCAAGGTAACCATTGGACACAAAAGTGTCAAAAGAAATCCAATATCAATGCCATCTTTGCCGTAGAGGAAGAAGAGGGACCCAAAGAGGAAAAACACCAAGTCCAACTTGGAGGGATGAAGCTCATTAACTCCATACAAACCCAACCACTACCCAAGAAGAAGAAGTAAATGGACATGTACTTCTTGATTGATACCTGTCGCGACCTAAAATTTAATTTTCGAAAATAATAATAATAGGTTTAGGGGTATTGTTAATTTCGGGCCGACGGCTCTTCATTAACTTGGGCTCTCCCAAGCCCATACCCCGCGCGACGTTGGGTGTTCGTAAAAAATTTCAAATAAGGAGTCGCTACTAGTCTATTAAGGTCGACTAGAAACCAAGTGAGACATGGGAGCGTGTTTCACTATTTACGCAACCAGAGAGTCTAGGGTCGGGGACTTGATTACGTTAGTCATGCGACTAACGCCCTTTCGGTACCTAACTTAATCGTGTGTTAGCTAAAGACATGACAACGCATTCAAAAAAAACCTATTGTAGAGCCCTAGAGGCTTATTCAATTTTGGTCTTTTTTCCCTTTTTTTTTTTAGGGTTTTCTGAATTTTTGCAATTTTTCTGATTTTTCTGAATTTTTTGAATTTTTCTGAATTTTTTGAATTTTTTAATATTTTCGAATTTTCTGAAATTAAAGAAAACAAGCTTTTAAGATTTTTTGATATTTGGCTTTTCTGGAATTTAAAAAAACATTTATTAATGTTTCTTTTGGAATTTTCTAATTTTTTCTAATTTTTTGGAATTTTTGAATATTCGAAAAAGAAATAAATTAAAATAAATTAAATTAAACTTTTAAAACATTTCTGAAAAAAAAAAACATTTTTTTAATTTTTAATGATTTTTCGAAATTTTTTTCTTAATATTTTTTAATATTTAATTTTTTCGAATTTTTGGCTTTTTTTTTTTAATTAATTAAAAAGTAATTCGGACCGGGTCGGGAGACCCGACCCCACTAAACCGACCCGGACCCTATCGGTCCGGCTGGCCGAACGGCCCGGTCGAAAATCTTAAAATGGCCCGTCGCCAAAAATCAATTAAAAAGCCCATTTCTATTTTTAAAAAATCGGCCCGCCGCCTTCAACCCACACCAGCGGTCGGCCCAAATTTCAAATTAAGCCCGGTCCGAAAAACGTTCAGCCCAGCCCCTATCTTAATTTTCAGCCCTTTCTTTTTCTTTTTCTTTTTTTTCTTTTATTCTGGTCTTCTTCTGCGTTCTCCTCTACACATCATCTTCAACCGCCCGTGGACTATTTTCAGCAAAACCTAGAAATCCGCAGCTCGTTCTTTCTCTTTTCTTTTCATATTTTTGCTGAGATATCATCCTTTAATGCTTGCCCTCTCCCCATTGGCATCAGCCGCCACTGACCACTCCCCCCTTCGGCAACCCGTGACCTTCTCCCTCGCCGGAACCGAGAACACTCACTCCGACCCGACGCGGACCGTTCATAAAATTCGTCATAACACCAAGGAAAAGCATGAAAGAAAACTCAGATTCACAATATACGGAAAAATAACCATTAAACTAAGCTATTGGGCCAGATTCGGTGATAAAAAATTCTGCGTTTCATTCAGGCATTTCCTCAAACAGGTGATATGCATTATAAAGTCCTAAGGTTTTCGACTCCGTCGAGACTCGAACGTGCTCCGGGCTCACGAGACATGTCATAAAGGACATCACTACAAACAGAAAAGGGATAGACAGGGGTCGGAGCTCGCGTAACGGTCGGCGCGAGCTCCCGGCCCGCCACTTCACCAAGCAAAACAGAAAAGGACGGGGGAGAGACCTGCAGGTTCTCGGGAGAGAATCGCGGCGGGCGACGGCGGGCGGACGAGCCTCCGGCAACGGCGAGTTGTTCCCGGATCCCTCCTAGTTCGCCCTCTCCACTCTTTTTCTCACTGGTTTCGCTTCCGCTTCTTCGGTTCCTCTGTTCTCCGGCATCGGAGTTGGGGCACGGCGGGGGATCGTCGGCGGCGAGTCAGGCGCGACTGTCGGCCACCTCTCTTCCTCCGTTTTCTCTCTGGAAACCCCTTGTCTTCCCTCTTGTTTTTCCTTCCTTTCTCCTCTTTTTCCTCTCCTTTTCTCCCGGTCTCTCTCTCGCTCCCCCTCTTCGCTGGTTTTTTCTCTCCTTCCTCCCTTTTCAAAAACTGCCTCCCCTCTTTTCAAATATCGTCGTCTCCCCCTGTTCGTCTTCTCCTCCCGATTTTCTCTCAATGGTGGGGGTTATTTGAGCGGCGTCGTTGCCCCTTCCCCCCCCCCACGTTACGCTCTGCTGCATTTTCGCGTGTCCGTGTGGTGTGTGCGTGAACGTGGGAGAAGAAGAAAAATCCAAGGGAGGATGGGCCGGGCCCAAAATAAGAGGGAGGTGGGCTGAAAGAAGAAGAAAAAGAAAAAGAAATGGGCGAATAGAGGACTCGGGTTGAATTGAGCCCATTCAATTTTTTTAAATCTTTTTTTTTGTAAATTAATATGTATTTATAAGTGCAAAATAAATGGGCAATTGGAACAAAATAAATAAAAATTCGGGTGTCAACAATACCAATGCCTCAAATGTGTTCATGGCTATCAAGGTGCTAAAGAAGTTGGTATTGAGTGTAACGCCGAATAGGAGACAATTCAAGACTATGAATTCAGAAGTCATCATGGGTAAAGGCACAACACTGAAAGTGGATGTCCAAATTGGTAGGTGGAAAGACAAGTTTCCCTTAGAAGTAGTTCCACTCAACAACTACAATCTCATTCTCGGCATGCAATTCTTCAATTTAGCAAAAGCCATGATTGACATGGGAATTAAATGCATCATGACGCTTGATCCCAAATGTCTGTCGATAGTGCCGATGATCAAGAGGGTGATGTTAAGACATTGCCGCGATCCATGCCATTCTTGTCGTAGAGGAAGAGGAGGGACCTAGAGAGGAAAAACGCCAAGTTTGACACAGAGAGATGAAGCTCATCAACTCCATATAAACCCAACCACCACCCAAGAAGAATGAGCAAATGGACATATACTTTTTGGTTGATACCAATGCTTCAAATGTGTTATGGCTATTGAGGTGGCGAAGAAGTTGGGATTGAGTGTGATGTTAACAAAAGATAGTTAAAACCATCAATTTGGAAGGCAGCATGGATAAAAGCACAATTTCGGAAGTGGATGTCCAAATTGGTTGGTGGAAAGGTAAGCTTTCCTTCGAAATAGTTCCGCTTGATTACTATGATCTCATTCTTGGCATACAATTCTTCAATCAAGCAAGAGCCATGATTGACATGGGAACCAATGCTTGATCATAAATGTCCTTCCATGGTGCCGATGATCAAGGGGGTGATGAATGTTAAGACCATCGCCGCAATCCATCCTCAACAAGAGCTTGAAGGTGGCAAAATGCATGACCGATCCAAGGTCACAACCTTTGGAGGAGCTTAAGGTAAGGTTGTACTCTTCTACTCCCACTTGTAACATAACCATCCAAGTGCTCTTCTTCGGGGTGGAGTATCTAGCGCGTGCCGTGCCCAAGTCGAAGAAAGATCCATGCAGCCGACCAATTGAGATGCTAAGAGGCCAAGTAGAACAAGAAATGGAGAGCTTGTGCCACGAAGACCTCTCCCTAAGCTATGAGCACTAAGGACATTACTTGAATAAGTGGGGGAGAATGTCACAGATCCAAGATTTTTCCTGATCAAGGGATTCTGCATGATTGAGGGAGAGCAACCAAATCACCCTTGAGATTCTGAAAGAGCTTTTGGAAGGTTTTGAAAGATGGACAAGACGGTAATTGTGCTATGGTCTAGAGTTTTCTTGACAGCCTTAAGTATAAGAATGGGTGTCATTTCCCTCATTTTATCCATCCAATCATTCTAGTAATCATAGTTCCATTATCTCCAAGAGCTTCTCTCTCTAAACTCTCTCTGCGATCCAAGTAAGCTTTGAACAATCAATCGATTTGAAGAAGGTTTGGCTTAGGCGCCTAATGATCTCAAGCAATCCAAGAAAGCCTAAGTCACCGTTTGGTCTCAATCCCAAACGATCGACCTGTGACACACGATTGATGCTTAGATGTGAGAGATGAAGTAAGCACTTGGCTTAAGTGTTGATGTTATCAGGTGAGTTCATTTGTGATCACCAATGGCCACATGTGCATCCCTGTGGTCAAGGGTCACGGCTACACATGTGGCTAGGCATGTCGACCAAAATTCTTGGATGTAACAATGCTCTTCTAGATAGTTTATATATCCTAGTGGTATAACTGATTATCTCTGCACAATGGATCTCTTAAGTGGACCTATTACAATTTCATTCCGCACCTCAAATGCTTGAGAAACTTCATTAAGAGCTGTCTTAGCAATGGTATACTAGATCTCAATAGACTTAAGCTACAATGTAAAAGGCTCAACAATCACCTATATAGGTAGAAACAAAGATACCGTGATTCCTACCATACTACTATTTTCAATAGTTTGTGAGCAATTATCCTCCTCGGCCACATCAAACTCTAGAAACTTTGCTGTCTATGATTTTGCAATTCTTGTGCCTCATTGGGATTATAAAATTGATAGCCTTTCCAAAGATTTGGGTAAAATATGAAGTAACACTAAATTGTTTTAGAGTCCAATTTACTCAATGTTAGATTATATAACCTCACTTTTGTAGGACACCCCTAAGCCTTTAAATGGTTCAAGTTAGGTTTACGTCTAGTCCATAAATTGAAAGGAGTTAATGAAACAACTTTGGCAAGAACACGATTTAAAATGTAGAGGGTTGTTTTCAAAGCTTCACCCCACAAAAAATCAAGTAAATTGATCATACTAATCATACTCCTCATCCTTTTCATAGGGTGTTGTGCCTTTTGGTCACACTAATTTGTTTAGGGCTCCCAAGCATATTAAACTGAGCTACTATCCTAAAATCGTCTAAGTTTTAGGCAAATAGCCCTTTAAGCTATTCGGCATTATCATGCCTACCAAAATACTCATCACCTCGATTAGTTCTAATAACTTGCATGGCTTTTCTTAACTATTTATTAACTTTAGTAAAAAAAATTCTAAACTTATCAAGAGATCTAGACTTTTCATTAATCAATTATAGATAATTATATTGGGAATAGTCGTCACTAAATGCAATAGGATAAAATTTGCTATAAAAGATTGTCGTATAGGGTCCACTAATATCAGCGTAAATGATCTCAATGAGTTAGAATTTTGGATTGCAATTTTCTTCTTTATCTTAGTCATTTTACCTCTACAATAGTCTACACAAGTTTTTAGGTCAATTTTAAGAGCAGGCAGGATGCCGGCCTATATCAGCCTTTTTATTCTTTCTTTAGAGCTGTGACCAAGTTGTTTATGCCACAACACATAGAAATGTTCCTTAGGTAGAGGCCTTTTGGAAACAACTTTTTTATCTATATGTGATGTAAATATCATTGGGAATTAAACACGATCTATACAATCTATTGGACATATTATAGCATCCAACCTTATTTGAATTAAAAGACATATAAACAATATTATTCTTTATTTCAAAAAAGTAGAGATGATACATAAGCTAAGTTTCATCTAAATGAAGGTACATAAAATATGTTCCTTAACATCAAATTAAAACCATAATCTAAAATTAAAATGACATCTCCAACAAAATCGATGTTGACTTTATCGTTGTTTTCCTCAATAAACTTTGATTCATCATAATTTGGTTTCTTCGAGTTTATGAATCCATGTATGGTAAACACAATATAATTTGTTACACTACTATCTAACCACCAAGAACTAGATGGGGCTTTTGATAATTGGATTCGTAAATAAATGCAAAAGAATCACTAACTACAAGCTCACTCTTAGACAACAAAGTTTTATATTTGTTGCTTCTATTTTTATGTGGTATTTCTTATTACAAAAGAAGCAATGGTTGCCATTCTTTTTGAATGATGATTTCTTAGGACCTAGATTGTCAGAATGATCGGTAATTTCATGAGTTCCTTTATAAGTGTGATTTTTGAATTTTAGATCACCATTCTTAGAATGTAATTTCTAACCCCACTAGAACCATCACACCTCATGTTTAAGAGTCATTATAGATGTGTTCCAATCTTAATATTAGACAAGATACGATTCTTAGCCTTTGGGCTACCATCATCTGTCTTATAGTGTAGTTAGTTGGCATCCCACTCTTCCAGTATTCTTGAATGGATCTCTTTATAGATAATGAGCAAATTCGATTGCTCTTTTCCCAAGTAAGAAACTGTGCTTCTAGGGTTTTGTATTGTCAGCAGTGAGATCTATTGACTTATTCTCAATAAGAGCAATGTGACATCCGCTAGCTCCATTTCAAACAGAAAATCCTATTTCAATTTTTAATAGTTTAAACCAATAGGAACCTCAATCATAATGAAGTTGCCCTTTATAGAGAAGAAAGTTACGAATAAGCAATGCATACAATTAGCATCATATGGGTATTTTGTTTTTTTTTCAAACTATATAAGTATAGATCCGGAGAAGCACATACATCATCATGTAATCACTTTTGGGAATAATACATGACACCTAGTTGCACACTTTCCAAATGACAACAATTATAAGAATATATTCCAACTTTTGTGAATTCACCACCTTTGGGTATATGAACTACTAGGATGAGTCATCCAACCATGGGTAGCTGTGTTGGTGTTTGTTCTCTCCCTCATCACCGAGGTTGAGGGTTCGAATCCCCCGCATTACTAACATGACTTAAAAGGGGGGTCATGGGTGTTGGGTTCCTGTGCTAGCCTCCCTCAGGTATTGACACTTGGTCCAAGGTGCACCACGCACTGTACGGGCCATGGGTTGGTGAGCATAAGCTTGTCGGGCTCGGCGGATCCTGGGTATAAAAAAAAAAAAAAAAAAAACACTACTAGAATGAGTCACTCTTCAACTATATGTCATTTACTTGTCCCTCAATGAACTAACACATAATAATATCATTTTGGAGTATGACAACATATTAGATAATGAGACATCTCACCATAATATAAGAGCAATATTTCTTAAACCGAATCAAGTGCACCTTTTTGGCGATTACAATCCATTTGAATTATTGAAACTCTCTCATACTATGAATATAAACTTTATGTCTCATATTTACTATATACATGCAATTTGCGACTTGAAGACATGGGCAGATTATTACTAAAATCACATATTATGCCAACTACATTGATGTATTTATTGTTGGATATATTGTTAATATAATCCAAATAATATGTTCACATATAAGTCCAATAGGTGAAAGCACAGTTATTTGAGCCTATATGGACTAGAGTCCAATAACTTGCATCTATATAAACTCTAGGATTTCTTTACGCTGGAGGTAACACTGTTAAACGTTCCAAACTTGACGTCTCTTAGTGTACTTCAAGAATGTTAGAGGTTATAGGTTTGAATGTTGATGACATGTTAATTCTTGGTTCCGATCATTCTGTAGTGAGTGACGTTAAAGCTACTTTAGTTAGAGAATTTGACATGAAAGATCTTAGTATTGCTTATACCATTCTTGGTATGAAAGTAAGGTTTAAACGGTAAGTCATTTCTCTTAGCTAGACTCATTATATTGAGCAGCTACTTTCTACTTAGGGATACAATAAGTGTAAACCGAGTGAGACGCCATATGATTATAATAACATATTGAGTTCTAATGAAGGAATCGGCATGGATTAGTTAAAGTACTTCAAACTAATTGGTAGTCTCATGTATGCTATGAGTTGCACTAGACCTGACATAGCCTTTATAGTTGGCATGCTGAGTCGTTTCACTAATAATCCTAGTAAAGAGCATTGGGATGCCCTTAATAGACTAATGCGATATATTAAAGGTACTAAATATTATGCTCTCTATTATTCTAGTTATCTTCTAACTGTGGATGGATATTTTGATGCCTCATGATATTCAAATATTAGAAATAGTAAGACCACTAGTGGATATGTATACACTTTGGGTGGCGCTACTATTACTTGGAAATCCAAACGACAGACTTGTATTGCATTGTCGTCTATGGAATCAGAACTTTTTGCATTAGCCTCAGCCGGCGAAGAGGCCAAGTGGATAAAGAACCTGATTATGGATATTCCTTTGACTCAGCTAAAAATTAATTCTTTAAGTCTATTTTGTGATAATCAAGCAACTGTCCAAGTTGTCAAGAATGCTCTCTTTAATTCAAAGCGAAAATATGTGAGATTGAGATATGCGTTGTTGAATTATCTGAGAGAACAAGGGGTTATCACCTTGATCAATGTGAGATCAAATGATAACATGGCCGATACTCTCATCAAAGGTATGCCTAAAGATCGATTATTCAAAATAGTGGGGAAAATGGGATTAAAAAATATATAAGGCAAGTCTTAATTACCATTTACTTACTTTTTAATTATGTATTTTGAATTATCGAATCTTTCTATTGGCCACAATGATAAGCACAGTTTATATGTTTCATCGATGTTCATGGTTGCTGATTAATTTGAAAAGAGTGAGTTATCTTATTCCAAACTTGATGAAGATGACTTTAATCTAATTCAAATGTTCTATTAGGGAATATTGTCTCATTCCAAACTTGATGATACAATTCAACTAGGTTGGACTATCCTTTTGGTTAAATGATCTCATTTCACACTTGATGCTAGATTATTTGACTTTAATGAATCAATAGCTGTGACATTTCAAATTGAAACATAGAAATAGTTGTTTACATAAAAGCCTACTAGCCTTGTTCTTAATTGAAACTTGATATTACATGACTATGTTATTGTAAGTAACTTGACTATTGGTCATTTTTTTGAAACTAGACAATAGTTATTCTCCTACAAATAAACTTAAATTGATGACTCTTTGTAAATCACATTATTTAAGTCTTATTCATAATTTATGAAACTGGCTTGATACTTATGAATATGATATTATGATGCTTTATGACATCAATATATGTTCTTCTCTACCTGATGGAATTGTACTAAGTTTTTATTCAAATGATTGAATTCATGATAATATGAAATTCATATTTGACATTCTACAAGGGATGGCGGAGATGGATGAGAGCTTAATGAGTGGGATCTTGACCAGGATAACCTACTTGATGAATGAATATATATTATTTAGAGCGTGTGGGGACTTGACAATTTACCTTCTAATGCCTATTTTGATGGAGTCCATTTATTTAAGACTTACATTTTGTTATCTCTATTTTGTGAACATTATTATGCTTGTTTCTTATATTTGTAAGGCCTTGGACTATTTTGATTGGCCTGCTTATACTTGACTATTATGCATATGTTGGTTGTGAACCGAGTTTGAATTTTATTTTGAGTGCTAGGATTTGGATGAGTTTAGATTGAATCTAAAACTCCTAATACTTATTTTGATTTATTAATCTCAGAACAGATTCATGATAAGGATGACTCACTAATTTGGATTGTAAATGATGATTGAGTTTAATACTTTACTACTAAAAAAAAAAAAAAAACTCTTTGACTGATCCGAGTTGATTATCTTGGACTAAATGTGGATGATTATTATTTGTTTGAATATTACACTGACTACCATATTGGATTGTGCTGTATGTTGAACATAGAAGGAGATTGTTGGATATATTGTTAATATAACCCAAATAATATGTTTACATATAAGCCCAATAGGTGAAAGCACGGTTATTTGGGCCCATATGGGTTGGAGCCCAATAACTTATATATATAAATTCTAGGGTTTCCCTACACTGGAGGTAACACTGTTGAGCATTCCAAACTTGACGTATCTTAGTGTAATACTTCAAGTAACTGAAAAGACTTTCTTCTCTCTCAAACCAACCTCCAACATTTATTGATTTATGTTAAACCTCACAGGTAATCAATGAATTATGCTATACACATTCTGTATGTGATGATATGCATGTGAGTTAGCATCTATATTTTTGAAATCAAAGAGAAATACAGAAAAATACTCTAAAAAAAATGCATGTATATAAGGTTTTGTAGGCATTTTCATATCATTGAAAGCACTAAACATGTAAACTGAACACACCACAATACAAGAATTCCAATCCCAAGAATGCTCCAAACAGAGCTCGGATGCACCCTTATGCATTGCTGGAGTGTGTGTGCTTATCTCGCTAGGATCGCCAATACGACTGATTTAGTCAACACTCGATTGAGTTGGGTGTCAAATTGGGCCGGGTTGGGTTACCCTCAAATTGGGTTGACCCATGTTAGTGGGTCATTGACGACACTATGTGTGGTCATGCATGGCGACGCATGGCCATGCATAGGGGGAGCATGTGATGTCCTAGGAGGCGCACCACCCACCAAATTGCTCATCTCAACGATTATGTGATCAAAATTACTTTTTATTTGTCAAAAATTACAAAAACATGCCAAATGCATACATTTTAGACCTAAATAATGGCAACTCTAATACCATATGTAAGTCACGAAAACAATACCCCCAAAATCTTCATTGTCAAAATTTAGAACACATTAATGCAATTAAAAGAAGTTTGCGCATATGATTTGGAATGCAGAATAGCAACAATCCATAACTCAAGTGTTGTTCTCTATTGTCCTTGATATTACAAGCTCAACGAGACTAGTCCCTAGCGTATAGCATTTAGTAATTGCTTTTTATGTGAGGTTATTTACATAAGGATTAGATGAAAGACTTGAAAGTTATATATAAAGTTTTCAACCATAGCCCCTCTTATCACAAGCCGAGCTTTATGCGATCTATAGACAAGCCAATATCATATTAAACTAATTAGAAATCTTTATATATTACATTATTATATCAATTCCGTAAAACACCATATTTCAATCTTAATTAATGTAACCAATAGAAGAATTCTTAGATTTTAATTTTGCTTATTATAAAAGTAATGTCCCCTTTTAAATTCACCGCTTCAATTTATTTTTTTAATCAAAAAACATTTTCATGAGCTAAACCTGTAAAATCATAAAAATCTGCTACCCACTATTTTTTTTTTAAAAAAAATTCAAAGACTATCTCAATATACCAAGGCAAAACGGGCAAAAACACGAACAGGTTGCGAGCACTCTTCCTCGTCCGGGGAACCGTGGAATCTCGGGCACGTCACGCTTGGTATCGCCTTTCTTGAACGTCTCGCACTCCCGCGATTCCCATCGCTTGCTCAATGTTACCCACCCCGAGTATAAGCTCCCGCAACCGTCCTTCGCTTTCTTGGTCCTACCCATAGTTCAAGATAATGCTCACCTGAACCACGGGTTGTTTTCCGGCATCGAACGAGACAAATTCTTCTGGTTTCGATAAGGAAAATTTGGAAGACGGGCGCGAGAAGATGGAGATGGGGTTAGTTGGGCTTCTGAGAGCGGCATGGGTTGCTGGGATTCTTCCTTTGTTGATCGCCTCGTTGCCTCTTCCAGGACTCGGCCGGCTTCACGAGGCCGTGATGGGTTTCGCCAAGAGGGGCAAGATCATGCAGTCCTCTCCTTGTGTGAGTAATATGGGAACGCTTTCATGTTGCTTCCTTCGCGTTTCCTTTTTGGTTTTTTTCCGCCCTTCGGGGGTCTGTTTGGAATGCCACGGTTTCGTAGGAGTTCAGTTTCAAGTATTTGATTTGAATTATTGCTTGAGTTGTGCTTGGAAGCTATTTTCAGAGTTGGATTCATTCATCCTAGACTGTCCCGAGATAATCATGTTTGCTGTAATAAGCGAGGGAGAGGGAGGGAGGGAGGGTAAGGAATATGTAGTCAGTATCAGTGGCTTCTGGTAAATGTGGCCTTTGGTGCTTCCATGAGTTTGCCCGAGACGAGAAAATCACGTTTGCTATAATGAGAGAGAGAGAGAGAGAGAGAGAGAGAGAGAGAGAGAGAGAGGGTAAAGAACATGAAGTTAGTATCAGTGGCGTCAGTTAAATATGGCCGTTGGTGCTTCCATGAGTTTGCCCGAGTTTTCATCTTGTTGGTTGTTTGATGGGTTTAGAAGGAAATTGTGACATTTATTTTTTTTTCCTTTTTCGAGATCAGGAAAAGACGAATGCTGTTTTAATAGGGCATCGAGAAATAGGATGATTAACTTGAGGAGCTAGAGGATTTATGAACAGGAAGTTAATGGGTTTCATCTCAAGGATTTTTTTTTCTGGTTTTTATGAGATAAACATTGCAAATTGATATTTTCTGTCCGAGTTTATTAGATACCATAGGGGAAAAAACCTAATTACATCAGTAATATCGATGCAAATGGTCTATTCAGCGGTTGCTTCTTCACTTAAATTCTTTTTTTTGGCACCAATTCAGAACCTCCAGGTTCATTTACTTGTACTGGTACTGCATATGAAAGATGTCCTTTCACTAAAAGAACTTGGTTAACCTTTCTTAGCTTTCATGATGCACTAATACTATTTTGAGAAGTTAGTGGTGAGAAGTGCATCAATTTCAATTGAACAGCTTAACTCTGAACTTTTGCACACTGAAAGAGAGATGTATGCAAATTCCTTTTTCCAGTTTCCATGACAAGATAATTGTGTTAATGAACTTTGATTTTAATTAAGCCTTTTCTCTTTCTGGAATTCCATTACTATTTTAATTATGTCAGTAACCCAAGTTGCTCTGGTTTGGTTGTTATTTTTACCTTAGGTTCTTTGTTTGTGATGAGTTAACATGCTGTCTGGCTTTACTGCTGATATGAATATTTTGTACTGATGATCATAATCTTTAGTAACTTAAGGGAGTTCTTGCCTTAAGTGTGTTACCTTTCCAATGTAAGATCATACAAAATAGACATCAGATCTCCTGTTCAATTTGCATGCTTTGTAGTCTGCAATTTTTCTTGCTCAACATGAAACTTTTCCCTTCTGAGTACTAAATTTTTTATTTTGTTTGTTAATTGCAGAAATTTACTGTCCCTCAAAGGTTCTTCACTCATTTTTATGTGCTAGCTGTCCTATGGACAGGGCTTCTGCTTGCTGCAACATGGCTATATGCATATGAAATGGCACCTATTGCCTCAGAGCCCTTTCTTTATTCCTCTATTGCCAGCTACTTGACAGGTGGCTCGCATCTTTTTACACTGCATAGATCTCGTTCAACTCCACTAAAGTATAGATACATGGTTTGGAAGTCTGTATTTCTGCTTCTGTTAATGGAGATCCAAGTTTTGAGGCGGCTTTACGAGAATATATATGTCTTTAACTACAGCCCATCAGCTCGGATGCACATATTTGCCTATCTAACAGGACTTTTGTAAGTTTTCTAATAACTTTCTAGCATGCCATTGCTTTCCTTTTAATAGTGCATTTTGCTGGGCCAGAGAACATTCACACTTTAGTTCAAGACTTATAGATGAATTTGTAAGCCTTTATGACAATATATGTCTTCATTGTAATTGTTTGTTGGATAAGATTTGATGTGTGGGAAGTCAGTGTTGCTACTGAAGCTACAGTGGTATCTTTGACCTAGTGGGCTTGTCTATGGTGTTTCTTTTTCCCATTGCATGTGTTTTGCCAGTTAATGAGGTTCATTCATCGTGACATGCTAATTGAAGCTAATGTTCCATCTGTTATGGATTGAAAGCATGGCAGTTTAGTTTCTTGTGTACCTTGTGAAACATCTCATGTTTGGGCTGGGCTTGATGTCCTGGTGTTACATTTCTTTATCAATTCTTATGTGGTGTCTTGCTGATCATAAGCTGGTGACCTGCTAGTCAGGACCCTGTATCTTCTGGAGTAACTACTTATATCTGAAGTTCCATGGTCTTATTGAATCACCAGCTTGCATAAGTATATGCTTAACTGGATTGTTTTCTGGTATGTCATGAATGAGTTGTCTTCTTTGTGGGTCTCAAGGTCAGGCACAACTGTTGACCACTGAGGTGCAGGTACTTTATCATTGCAATGCCTTGATGTGATTTATTTAACTGCAAATATGTTTGGCTTTCAATTACAATTTGTTACGCGCTTCTAACTATTCTGACTGATAATTTCTTTTCTTTGCTATGGCAAGTTTCTACACTGCTGCACCATTGTCACTTTGCAGCATTTTTGCGATGGAAGTGTATGAATTTTCAGCCAATCTACTGTCTGAGTTCATTGTTAGAGGCAAAGATCAGATGGCCTCCAGTGAATTCGATTTGTGGGAGTTTGTCAATCCTCTTATGAAGCTTGGATGGCGTCATTGGATTGGTGCTATTATCTTTTTCTGGGGTTCGATTCATCAGCATCAGTGTCATAGAATCCTTGTACGTGTAGCTCTATTGTTTATGGGATTAGTTTCTCTTTGACAATTATCTTATCTCTGAACAGAACATATGTGCATTTGCAGAGCTTCTAGGATGGTTAACCTGCTTCATGTCTTTTCTTTGTTCTTTGTTGTTTAATTATGCGACATTCATCTATTTAAATAGTAGGGAGAATAACATCTTAGAGGATCTCTCTTTATGACTATCTTACTTATTTTACTAGATGATGAGAGTATTGTCTCTCCAAGAATCTATGAGACGGACATTCTCATATTAATATGTTGCTCTTAACTGTCAAATTTTCTGATATTGGAAGGGCTCGCTACGTGAACTCAGAGAAGAAAGTGGTGAATATGTAATACCTCATGGTGATTGGTTTGAACGTGTCTCTTGTCCACACTATTTGGCCGAGATAGTAATTCTCTCTCTCTCTCTCTCTCTCTCTCTCTCTCTGTGCTGTTCCAGTCCCTGAATTTGACCTAGGAGATAGAGAAGAAAAACTTTAAAAACTATGGTTTAACTAGATTTGCTTTTTCATGGTCCTTATTGCTGCTTCTGATGATGAAGGTTATATATGCGGGACTATTGGTTGCAAGTGGAGGATCAGACCTGACAATCTGGTTGTTGTTTGGTTTTGTGGTATGCCCTTTTCATCCTATCATATATAAATGTATAATCCTGCACTTGCAGCTGCTTTTGTCATATGTTTCTATCTGAGTAGAATGGTCGGTTCTTTGTAATGGCAGGTGGCAAATTTGGTCTTTGCCGCAGCAGAAACACATAGGTGGTATCATATCAAATTTGACAACTATCCATGGGACCGGTTTGCTATCATCCCATTAATTTATTAATATGTGTGGCCTATATGCAAGTTTGTACAGAAGAGGCAGCAAATTGTTAATAGTTGAGTTAGGATCATGGGTTTCTTCTTAATCCCAGCTGTTGTTTAATCTGGGTGTTTGTTGTATATGACTGTGGGAGGAGATACTCCCGTGCAGTTATAAGAATGACAAGTTGATAAAAGATGGAAGACTGATCCTTTTTTTTTTTTGTCAATTCATGAGAAGCTCTTGCATCATCCTGACTAGTGCATACTTATTGTTGCAAATTGACATTTTGCTGGATCAAAATTGGCAGAATGTATGACCAATACATAAGAGTTGTTCAACCCACCAGAGGAAAGAAGGTTTTTCTCCTCATTAAGAACTTTCAGTTTCATAAATAATATCAACTGGACAGGCCTCCCGGTGGAAGGTGAAAAGGGGAAAGTACACAGTTTCAATTCTTAAACATCTTACATTGACTACCTGTTCTTTTAAGTCAGATGTAAGTTATGTTAGTTTTCAATCTGTCTCAGTGAATTGTCGTTTGGCATTGCATTCCCTCTAGTCTGCTTTTATAGCGTTTGTCTCATAGAAAATACATAGTGTTTGTCTTATCTACAACATTAAAACAGAAGGAAGAGTTCAACTTTCTGTTAAACCTAAATTTGCATGTACTTCGTGTCTACTGTTTTAACCATGAGTTGGTTAAGTAATATCTGGATGTTCCATGGGAAGTGAGATTGTAATTCTCCCTAGAAAGATAGAAGGATAAATGCATTGAAAGTCATAAAACTGGTCAACAAAGTGCAATTTAATCTTAAGACTATCAAAAAGTGCAATTAAATCCTAAAACTTATCACAAAAGTGTAATCGATTTTTAAAATTTGTAAAAAGTGCAATGCAGTCCTAAAATTTATCACGAAAATACAATCGAGTCTTTAAACTTTCAAAAAGTGCTATCAACAAAAGGATTTGATTGCACTTTTTAAAAATTCTAGAACTTTATTGCACTTTCATGATAAGTTTGAAAACTCAATTGCATTTTTTGAAAGTTTTAGAACTTAATTGCATTTTTGTGACAAATTTTATGACTTTTTTTTTTTTGGTAAAGTAAGTATTATAGACTATCAACCAGAATTGTACAATAGGGACCAGCAGTCACTCAATTGGACAACATGTCACTAGAGTGAAAGGATATCACATTCACCAAAAAACCAAGACAAGCTAGTATAAGCAAAACAAGCAATCTTAAACTAGGCCAAGTGTGGCTCCACACCAAAAATACATAGGTCAATTCCCCAGCTATGCTACATCCTCCTATTCTTGGAGTTATTTTCGACCCATTTAAAAGCAAGAGCTTTATCCTTCACTGCCTTGGAAAGGTGTAGCTTCAAGGATGGATTATAAAGGTTACGACCCCGGAAGATGATATCATTCATGGTCTTCCAAATGGCATAGCAAAGAGTACCAAAGGAGAATCGAGCTATCTTCTAGTAAAACCCTCTACCAAACAAATGGGTTGTAGCCCAACAATGAAGGTTGTCCACACATGATGAGTTGTACCGGAGGAAGGTTACATTTGGCAGCCCAAAAATTGGCCAAAATATTAGAGACCCGGCAGTCAAAAAATAAGTGGTCGGCCAAGTCAGGCCTGGAGTGGCAAAATGCACAAACCGAGCTAGGAATTCTACCATAGGCCATAAGGAATACCTGAGTTGGGAGACGGTTCTTTGCAATAAGCCAAAGTAGGAATTGATCTCTAGGAGCAATAGCCTTGCTCCACACAAAGGAAGACCAATGAGCCAAATTAGATTTACGCCTTATGGCAGCCCAGGCCGAAGCCACCAAGAATTTCTCGGACGGACCCTCCACCCATATAAATGTGTCTTGGCCTAGAGAGGGGGGGGGGGATTGTGAGTCCCCATGATA
Source organism: Corymbia maculata (assembly GCA_014182735.1). Taxonomy (NCBI): domain Eukaryota; kingdom Viridiplantae; phylum Streptophyta; class Magnoliopsida; order Myrtales; family Myrtaceae; genus Corymbia; species Corymbia maculata. The sequence continues at coordinate 22,779,448 of CM024688.1, read as the reverse complement.
ATAGCTCTTGAAGGATTAGAAGCCCATTTGGAGAATATAAGTCTCTCACCTTTGCTTGTCTAGGCATGTCTGATTGATAAATGTAATTATCCGAGAAAACCGAATTAAGAAGGCCTATGTCAAGCCATGGATCAAACCATAGTGATGCGGTTTCTCCATCACCTATCTTCCATCTAAAGAGGGGTTGAATCTGACTCCATAATGCAAGGATTTTCCACCATGCCCAAGAGCAACATGTTGGGACAGAGGAAATCCAAAAGTTCTTCCTTTTAACGTGGGTGGCATGAATCCATTTACACCAAAGCGACTCTTTATCTGTAAATAGAAGCCAAATATGCTTTATCATGGCTAATTTGTTGCTATCCCGAATTCTCCTCAACCCAAGACCTCCTTCCGGATAGGGAAGGCAAACATCGTCCCAAGAAACTTTTGCACCACCCGGGCCCATGGAAGGTTCCTTCCACAGAAACTATCTGCAAATTTGTTCTATTTTATCTACAACCGAAGCGGGAACCAAAATATGGAAGCCCAATAGGCTTGAATAGCATGCAACACTGACTTAATAAGTTGTTTTTGGCCCGCAAAGGAAAGAAAATGGTGGGTCCAAGATTGGACTCTAGCAGTGAGGATGCTTACCAGGGCATTATAGTCCACTTTGTTCAATCTTGAGATAATGATAGGAACGCCCAAGTACAATTAAAAAAAAAAAAAAAAAAAGAAGAGAGAGGGGGGATCGGCGGACCGGTAAAATATTTTAATTTTTCCCCACGTGAAAAAAAAAATTGCCACGTGAATTTTTTTATTTTGAAAAATGCCAAGAGCTTGAAAAAATGAGTGAAATCCGATCTCTTTCTAATAAGGAGCCTCCAGAGATATAGACCTCACTCTTATTGGAATTTGGGATTAAGTTGCTCCATGAGGAGAATAGATTAAGTATCCGATCTTTTCTAATGCAAGAGATATAGACCTCACTCTTACTAGAGGCTCGCTTTACTAAATATAAGGACATCATCCACGAAAAAAAGGTGGGATAGGCGAGAGTCCTTACATCTCCAAAAGTACCGAAAATCCAGACGCCGAGTATGGGAGACAATAATCCCAGAAAGTACTTCCATAGCCAGAGTGAAGAGATATGGGGACATTGGGTCTCCTTGTCTTAAAGCCTCTACCGCTGGCAAAGAAACCATGAAATTCACCATTGATAAGTTTTTTAGGACTTCTGGTGCACTTATCCCAAAAATATATATGTTAATTTTTCTCACGATCAAATTTATGAGTTTTTTAGTGTTTTTGCTGTGGTCTTCTGTGTCTCAGTCAGTCTCAACCATTTATGCATTTGAATGAATATATAAAGAGGTGAGATTGATTAAAAAACCAAGGAAAGCACCTCGCAAGGTAGAGGATCCATGCCCGCAGTTTTCCATTGGATCACAGAAAAATTCAGGTGAGTAGGAGGCATTAACTTTGAGAAGCATGGATGAGAAGGGAGTGTGCATATTGAGCATCCTTGTCTTTCAGTGCACATTTTCTTGATAAGAATAGAAAATAGCGTTATTATTTATCTTTTGCTGAGACCACTTGATGGGAATCAACCTTACAGTCTTGAACTTCTAGAGGCACTCTGTTACATGATGCAGCGGATGTCCAATCGTTCCCAAGTACTTGTCCTTGCTTGCGAGACAACACAAGAACTCTCTTTCCAAACAGGCCCGAATCTCATGCATATATATCGACACCCCAGTACCTTGCAGGTTGATTTGTTCGGTAGTTCCGGTCCATGCTTTTTATCAAGTCCATGTCTTCTTTTTCCAACTCAAAGTCGAAAACTCGAAAGTTCTCCTCCAGCCTTTCGGGTTTCGACGTCTTTGGGATGACCACCGTATTTCGTTGAATGCTCCACCTTAGCACGATCTGAGCTACCGTCTTCCTATACTTTTTGGCCAGACCCTACACCAAAGGAAACAGAAAAGATCAAGGGGTACTGGTTAGTCTTGTGTTCACACAACCATCCATATTCTCTTCTTGGCTAGGCCAGTGATATGTCCACTCTTGCTAAGATTGCAATTGCTTGGTATAACTAGTGTGGATTCTCTATCCTTTACAGTGCTTCCATGGTGTCTCACCGGCTTTCAACTTTACATGTATCGAAGGTTCAGAAAATTAAGTGAGATGCTGGCGAGAGCACCATGTAGGGTATAAAGGGCTTTTAATCCACACTCACACATTTCCCTCAGTCAAAAGTTCTGAATTATTCGGGAGTCTGTCACTAACCCAATGGACCGACGATACAACATCAACCTAGTTACCTTTAGAATCGGGTCATCCATACACGAGACCGACCCAAACAAAATGGTATTGGCTGTGGCGCCTCCTAGGGGCGTGTGCGCCGTGACGCAGACGCCATGCTTCTGGCAGAACTTGATGAGGGATTCGCGTTGGAAGTAGGGGTGCAACTCGATTTGGTTCACCGCAGGCCTTATCTTGGAGTATGCCAGACATTCCCTTGTCTGGAGGAGGCTGTAGTTGCTGCAAAAGTAGTAAAACGAAAAACAGTTTTAACGTTTTCCTCAATCCATTTATGTTTTTTGGTTATGGAATAAAGATCGGAAGGAACCTGATGCCGATGCTGCGAACTAAGCCCATGGAAACTAAATCCTCCATGCCGTGCCAGGTCGCTTCCAGGGTTATGGTGGTGTCTATGTCCAGCACTCCATTCTCATCCAACACGCTTGCACACACTCCAACACCTTACATAATAAATTGGACCTCAAAATTTACTGAAAGTTTGCCTTCCCCATTGCAAATGAAAAAAGATGCCGAAAGCGAAGATGGGATTAGAGCGCCGCTAATGGTTTCGTCATATGATTGACATACTGCGGTCGATCTTCTGAGCAAAGGAAAATCGTGAAGCTGTTCGTTCATGAATCTTCTCTTGTTTTGCACCAAAGTGACCACTCGAATCCAAGACTAAAAGTTCAAGTGATCCTGTGGCGATAGTGCAGTGGATTTTTCTATCAGGTTCGAACGGGAAGCACAATTTTAGCTGGGACCATGAGATGCATCGAGAGAGAAAGAGAGAGAGGGGGCCTAAAGGGTTGTCACGTTTTTTGGTTTCTTCTGTGCACTTGTGACTCGCTTTGCAATGGAGGTTTTGGTTGAGACCGAGAGTGAAGCTTCATGTTCTCGACAGCCCTGGGCCCACAAACCGAAAGTCTAAAGCAATATGAAACGTGGCCTATTTATGGTCTGTCGAGGAGCTTGGACATATTTAATGGAAAAGCAAATAGAATCCGGAAAATTTTAAACTAAGGACATCATTGTCTGATATCATGTGAGATTAAAGTTTAAGCTGTCAAATAAATATGTAATTTAATTTTTAATATTTTATCACACGAAATCATGAAAAATATATTCGGTAGAATGAGTTACAATGGGATTCAATCCCTCGAGAGACTGCAGAATAGGTTGACATGGAGGGAAGGCACTAGTTTTTACTGGGTACATTTGTTTTTTTGGAAAAGTAATGATTTGGAAAAATATTTTCATGAAAATGATACATTGTATTGCTTACAAACATAGAATAAATAAATAGAACATGTTCACCATCAATGAGAATGTTTATACATAGATTATTGTTGATAACGAAAATATCTCCCATTGCCCAATTTTTCTATGCATACAAAGTAATGTATGTATAAAAATACTTTTCAAATTACTTCATTTTCCACAAAATAAATCCATCTTTGACTCAGTGATTTAAAAATAATTGCAGCTAATTATAATGCAATGACAAAAGGAGCAACTTAATAAGGCAACTGGCGGAAAAGTACCTGTATGCTTGGTGGCCACAGGGAAGTGAACCAGGTAGAGATCCAAGTACTCCAGCTGAAGCTTCTTTAAACTGTCTTTGCATGCCTCAATCACATGCCCGTGATCCGAATTCCACAGCTGCAATTTCATTTATGTTATATCGACTATTTCTTAGCTTTTCTCCTATCGGTTTAAGTACATAATTAGATTCATCATTTTCTTTGGGTTAATATAGAATATGCACACATCTTGAGCTTGACACATTTGGTAAATCCCCGACACGATAACTAAATCAAAATTACGAACCTTTGTGGTGATGAAAATTTCCTCTCTCTTTACGAGCCCGGTGCTAAAGGCTTCGGCCAATGCTTCTCCAACTTCTACTTCGTTCTTGTACTTGGCTGCGGGAAAAAAAAAGCGATTAGTTTCATCACTTCATGAGAGTTTTCTTCGTATCTCAAGTTGACATGGCCGCTCAGGGACGTGTATTGTTCCTTAGGAGTTTACGCGTGCTCATTCCGATCAAATCTATTCCACTAGTAGAAATCAAAAAAGAAAGAGATAGTGGGTAGATCTGGGTCATTGAATCAGACTATATCTGCATGCAATGTCAGGCTTCAAGTGTCGTTCCTTTTTTTTTCTCTCTCTCTCTCAATCCTTTCCTTTTCAGGTTTCAAGGGGGTCCATGTACAATTTTGTTTAATTCATATCTTTTCCACTGGATTTCCCGTACAAAAATGTACTTGTTTGGGCATTAACTTCTTACGCAATCAGTACAGATGGGGTGGAACGATAGATGATTGGTGTTCTGGTCACCTTCTGTCTCTTTCTTAAATCTCGCAAGTAGAGAGAGAGAGAGAGAGAGAGAGAGAGAGAGATTCTTTCTATTGACTCCACGAGAGCGTGCTTCAAATGAAATGCATTATTCAGTAAGGAAAAGCTTCTGGATTTTCACACAAAGCATCAGTACCCAACATGCGCCCACGCGCACAGCGAAACACAGACAATATGTGGTACCTGCACAGTCGAAATGGCGATAGCCAATCTTGATGGCATGAAAGAGGAGATCTTTAACGTCCTTGCCTTCCATGCGAAAGAGGCCGAGACCAACAGTCGGCATTGTGAAGCCATTGTTCAGGGTGATCTCCTTTGAGAAATCACAGTTGAGGGCCTCTGGAGTTGAGAAGCCATTGCTGAAAGTGGGTGCCATTTTCTCTCTTTTAACTTCAACCACACTACTCTTCAGCTGTCGGCAAGGCTTCTCTCTTATTTGTAGTTGCAGATGGCTTGAACTCCTCTACATATATATATCTGCACGACGGCAACTGCATAGGCCCCACTTGGCAGACAATGTACATTGATACATGTATTGTTTATCACCATGGTGATATGTTGATGTGGTGTGACTTAATCAGTCTAAATATTATTGTTTATAAAGCATATTTAAGATCATCAAACGTAAAATTACTTACTTGGGCATTCAATTCTATTTTAGAGTAAAAATCCGGTTGCTTCATTATGACAATTTATGATCTTATATTGGTATAGTCTCTATCCACCAAAAAAATTAAGCTTGATTCTAATATGGATTGTGTTTTTTTCTTCCATTCTTAATAAAAGGAAAAGTTCTTTCAATCAGTCTTTCGATTGTAGGGTTACAAATATAAATTTAAACTGCTTTCGTTTTTGTCAAGTTTATACGTAGATGGTGTCCATATTTGTAAAACTCCAATTAGAAGCCAAGAAGCTAGAGGAAATTTCTATAATCTTTATAATATGGTCTTAAAAGCTAAATTCAACTTTTTCATGCCCCCATTAGATTTCATTGCGTGGATAGTTTCTTGTTTATTTTATTCACCATTCCTTACCTCCACGTGTTTCACGTGATCAAAGGATCTCATTCTGATTTGCCTTAATAATTTTTTATTGATAATCCATGTGATAATTTATTGTTTATTTCATATTACGAAAAAATTTCCTTAAATATTTCATGAGGTTGATAATTTCTTGTTTTGTGTTTCAAGATGAAAGGTTTTCATTCTGATTTGCCTCTACTCTTTCTTTTTTTTATAATCCATGTGTTAATTTCTTGTTTAACTCATGTGATAAAAGGATTCATCCCATATTTCATTATGTAGATAATTTCTTGTTTATTTCATTCTTGATTCCTCATATGATCCATGTGTCTCATGTGACGAAAGGATTCGATTCTGATTTGCCTCTAATAATTTTCTTTTCTCGATAATCCAAGGGCATTCGGCTTAAATCCATGGAATGCGTTGCAAGCTCCGCAAACCGAGTAAGTCTGGCGGTCGGTAGGTAGGCTCGTGGTGGTCGAGTGGACACGTGATCACCATCCAACGGTCCATGAGAGGAGACAGTAGACGGGGGTGTAGGGCAGGCGATCCTCCCCCCAGTGCACACCAATTATGACAAGAAGGACGTTTGGCCAGTCTGATCAAACCACGTGCAGTCGCAACCACATGACATTGTTGGAATTGCAAAAGGCCAGCGAGTACGCCAACCATCGCAGGGGAAATCTGTACGTGTTGGAAAGTGGAGGACAAAGCGACAGGTCGGTAGCGTCCAAGGGAAAGTACGTCGTCAATATCATAGCGGGGAAGTATCATAACATATCGCAATGAGTAGAACCAAATTGTTGAGTACGTGAAGACCATTTATGGAAATAGGGATGGTCTCGTTAGAAATTCGAAGGGGCTTGGATTAATATCATAAAAAAAATTAAATTAATACATTTATAATAAATTTATCTTAAATTAATTATTTATCACAAAAAGCCTACTGTATATTTGTGATAAATTTACCTTAAATGACTACCAAAAATCACAAATTAGTATATTTGTAATAAATCTATCTCAAACTAATTTTTTGACAAATAAAAATCTCAAGCTAGTACAATTGTGACAAATTTATTATCCATTAAATTGGATTAATATCATAAAAACTACAAAACTAGTACTAATATGACAAATAAATAGTAAAATCCCAAATCGATATACCAGTCAACTAGTTAACAATAAAATTTAACAGGAAGCAAACAAAAGGTAAATTTGTCAAAAGTGTATCAATTTTGGGTAAATTTATTATAAATATACCGATTTGGGATTTTTCATTATATTAAACCCTTATTTAAATATTAAAGGTCTCACTTTTAAATGTCGGCAAGACTCTGTGTTCGTACTTATGAATTAGAAAAAATGGAAAAATTACAAAAACCGTTCCCCTAGTATTAGTCGAATCCAATTTTGGCCTTTTTACTAATATCGTTATAATTTAGTCCCCCAATTTATTTCGAGCAATATTTAAGAAAAATCTTCATTATTCTACCAAAAAATAGATAGAATATGCTGAGTCAACACTGGCAAATCGACGTGTGACGCCAACATGTAAAAGTTTCTAAAAAAATTACACAATTGGTCCATGCGCTTCTGGTAATGTTCAACTTTAGTCCTTGTACTTTGTTTTACAGACAAAACTAGTTATTGTATTTTTTTCAATAAAAGCTCAATTTCTTTCATCGCTTCTCAATCCAAAATCTTATGGAAATGTCAAGTTATAACCAAGTATTAATTGGTAGCTCTTACATTTACAAGTTTGTCCAATCTGATCGATTTTTTTTTTTTTTTTTTATTGAATGTCATTGTATGCGAGTCTTTACAATCTATATGGTGTGGAGTTGCTGATAGCACTATAGTTTGAAGGCTTCTTATAAACTATCTTGATATTTTCATTATAAGATAGGGCAGAAAAACATTAGGAGTATCACAATTATCGTACGATATTCACTTTGGTGTCAAAATTTTTTATTCACTTACTTGAGTGCCACAAGTTTGAAAAAATATTCACTTGAGTACCACTTCCGATTTGCCTACTAGAAAAGTTTATGTGGCTACCAAAAAGCTTATGCGGCCGCCGGTGGATAGTATTTTAATTGATTTTTTTTATTTTTTTGCTAGGGTCGGCGAGGGCCACCATTGACCCTCACCAGCCACTGAACCCTCACCCAGATTAGGCGAGGGCCACCTCACCGCCGGTTGTAAAGGCCCTAGGCAAGGCCATCGTGACCTCCCCCACAGTTGGCCAAGGCCGTCATGGCCTTACCTAGGGCCTTTGCAACTAAATCTAGGCGAGGGCCGCCTAACCCCTGCCATAGCCGCCACGAGTGAGGCCATCGGGTCCTCGCCGACCGCTGGCAAGGTCGTAACAACCCTCGCCGTCTCTGGGTGGCCCTTGCGACCCATCACCCAAAGTTGGTGAGGGTTGTTGCGACCTCACCAGTGGTCAGCAAGGATTAGACAGCCTCACCCATGATAGCTATGGTTGGCCCCCGCCCATATATGACTGCAAAGGCCCTGGGCAAGGCCGCGACGACCCTCGCCAGCCATGGGGGAAGCCATGATGGCTTCACCCAAGGCCTTTGCAACCAATAGCGAGGTAGCCCTCCCCCAATTTGGGTGAGGGTTTCGCGGCCAACGAGGGTCAACGATGGCCCTTGCTGGCACTAGAAAAATAAACAAAAATAATTCAAAAAAATTAATTAAAATATTGTCCACTAGTGACCATGTTATCTTTCTGATAGCCATGTCAGCTTTTCTGGCGGAAGTGGCCCTCAAATGAATGTTTTTTCAAATTTGTGATATTTAAGTAAGCGAAAAAAAATTGTTGACACCAAAGTGAGCGTTGTACGAAAGTTGTGGTACTCCTAGTATTTTTCTAGCAATAGAGAGATTGAGCAATGGTTAAATTATTTATAAATAACATTTTCCCCCTAAAAGAAGTCCTAGATACTTCTATATAAATCTATATTCAAGATGAGGATGTTAAATTATTGCATACTGTAACATCCTCGAAAACCGACCCCATGGAATTGGCCATAAGATCCTGAATGAGTCGACCATGGGCCGTTGGCCATAGATCCATTGGTTTGATCGATAAGGATCAAAGATCGATTGCAGTTCGATCGACCGTCCGGTCATGAACAGGTCGAGACGTCAGCTATGAAAGGTATATCGACCATACCAATGGGAACAGACTACCAGCTCATAAGACAACTTTTCGGTCACAAGGATTTGTCAAGGGACGATTTTGGATCGGCAGATGGTCATGGGTCGATCCGACTATGCACCGATACACGGACAATCCAACTTGACCAAAAGTGATCGTCTTTCGACCAAAAATGCAACATTCCCTATTTAATTCTTAGTGACCGGAAATGAATCTTGAATTGATGAAGTCCGATTATGGATCGGTAATGCACCGACCATGAACCATGCAGATGGATCGGGCGCCAATTGGAATGAGCCTCGAGATAGACCCGGCTATTCCATCGTAATTCCTAAGATCCATGAGTGCCTTGGCTTAGTGCTAGGCCATGGGTAGCCTTTGAATTGACCTTGAACCGATTCGAGGATCAATGATCGAATTATGAGGGAAACCTCATGGCCGACCCATCGCCAAGGAAGAGGTTTGGGCAAATTTGGGGTATGTGGCCCAGACCCCGGGCACATGTAAATTGGTTTTTTGAGACATGTACTATGATCCCTTTTCCGACCCCAGAATCGACTTGGATGGTGGAATTCTCCGGACCACCTTCTTGAGGAAGAAAAAGTCAAAAGAAGAAGAATTCTCTAGAACCATCATTAAATGCTTTGGATAAGCCTTATCTCTTACCATTCAAAGCTAATAATTGCGGTCAAAAATATCTTGGGGGCTATGATGGAGATGGATTACACATGGCCCAATCGAAAGGCGACACCCAAACCCTCATTATGAACCTATGGAAATTTAAAAACTTAGTTGGCAAGTTAGGTGACTTCCTAGTCAAACTTCCATAAATGCCAATAAATGAGGGGAAACAAGTGGGCCAATGGGAAAGTGAAAGGCGGGCCATCGTCGATGACGTCTACTCATTAGACCGCCAAGTAGAATATTTAGCCATGCCTAGTCATCCTTAGGTGCAATTATTGAGGAAAATAGGCTTGCCACTTAAGGATTCTAGGTGAGTCACTTGGAAAGAGAGGATTGGATGGTTAGAAATGCAATGATGAACTCAGGGACTATAAATAGGAGAAGCCTCTCCTCCTTCCTCTTTCCTCCTCACGCCCACTCTCTCCTTTAATTTTCAAGGAAGCCGCTTTCTCTCTATCAAGTAACTTCTCTAGTCTTGTGAGGTTTGTCCAGGTAAGTAGAATCTCTTACTTCTCCCTAGTATGATATTTCTATCATGAGGACTAGACGGTCTTCTCTTGTTGAACCATGAATGTATGGAAGATTATGTGTACGTTGGTTCATACGTGAATCTTATGCATGTGCGTGATTATTTCACGATCAAGATGATGCCATGGTTCGTCGTTGGTGTTCAACGCAAGTTGGGAACGCCCAAAGCCATATAAGGCTTGAATCGGCAACGAAGTGTCGAAACTCAAGTCTTGCGCAGTACCAGGATCGCCCAAGGCCACGAGGTCTTGGATCGACATCAAGACATGTCGATTCCTAGTCTCGTTTGGTATAGGGATCGCTCAAGCCCACAAGGTCTTGGTTGGCATCGAAGTATGCTGAACTCATGTCTTGAATTTGGTGCGAGATCCCTATTACTTAGCAGTTGAGCCAAACCACGGACTTAGAGTTGTTCACGGCATCATTAGACTCGGGTCGTAGAAAGCACGGCACGCATGATTCTGTATGAGCATGAAAAGCATAATTTTATGACACGTGCAATATGTTTGAGCATGAGAAGCATAATTTCATTGCACATGCATTATGTTTAATTATGAGAGGCATAATCCATGGCACATGCAAGAGGCTCGAGTCCACCCTCACAAAGGGATAGGTACTAGAGTAAAAATAAGAAAACTTAAGAAAATCTGGCTAAAGACTTGGGTTCAAGTCCCGAGCAAAGAGGCTGGCAAGAGACTTGGGTTCGAGTCTCGAGCATATTAACTGGGTTTGAGTCCCAGAGGCCGCCAACTAGCCAGGAGCCCGGTTAGAAAGTCCGAAATGAATTAGGTTTGAGTCCCAAGATGGCACCGAGAAGACTTGGGTTCGAGTCCCGAGCACAAGAGAAAAGATGAATAAATATGACATGCATGAGTAAGAAAGAAAAGCTAGAAAGGCATAAGCTCATGGCATGCATCATGTTCATGAATCATAGCAAGAGTTGCCATTTCATGTACAAGAAGCATGTTTGCATCTTTGCAATTGATCTGCCATCGACACTGTCCGCATGAGTTGCTCTGGTTAGTCGTTAATGAGGGGATGTCACGCTAGCCGAAGGTAGAGGTTTTACTTACTGAGTTTCCCCAAAACTCACCCATTTACCTTTACAGGTTGATAAGATGGCTAATCCTCCTCCTGTACGTTTTGGTCTACCGATGAGAATAGAAGGGCTGACCATAGACGTCATACACGTCGAAGCAGGGATAATGTACCGGAGATATACCTCAACCGTGTGGGTTCACGAGGGACAGGACGAATTGGTCCCTCACCGTTACGAGGCATGGTACGTCTGGTCGGACGGTGAAATGATCGGGCCTATTCGTGGCTTTAGAGGCTCGATGAACCCAAGTGGAGGGTCCACATTCGACAGGACAAATGCTAATCAATGATACCGGCCCATAACGGAAAAAGGGTTCCCAATTTTGGAAGCCGCGGTGGTAGCGGAGATAGGGATACCCAAGCCCTTTTATATTATGTAATATGAAAGTTAGTTGTACACGATCTACTAATGAAAATAGTAGTATTATATATTTGCGTCCCATGTTCTTCCAGTGATGTTTGTTGGGGATGTTATTATTGTGTTATGCTTCCGCATGTGCATATAAACAAGATAAAATGAATCGGGACGGCGACAAGCCTGGGATGTCGCGAAAATAACCCACAGCTCGAACCCTAGAAGGGGGTCATGACACAATGGAATTAATCCTAACGGGGCTATCAATCAGATTATGCATACCTAAAAGCATAGGAATCGTTAATTAATAATTTGCCTCAAATTGACATTTTCATAAGATTCTTAATAAAGATGAGATAAAAGAAATTAAGATTTTATTGAAAAATAATTTGCGAACTAGTTTTATAACTAAAACAAAATACAATGACTAAAGTGAAACATTTTAGAAACTTGTACACATAGGCTCCACGTGTCGATTTGCTAGTGTTGACTCAGCATACTCCGTTCACATTTAGACAAAAAAGATGAATGTTGAACTTTATCCCTAACTTCTTGTTGGAGATAAGTTGGAGGTCTAAATGTGTCAGGAGTATAGTGCAGGGACCAAAACTGAATTCATATGACAGTACGAAGACGAGTTTTATGACACGACCAATTCAATAAGTGAATTATAACATGTATAATATCTTAGGACCTTGCATACGGTGATATTGAAAATGTGATTTCCTCGTCGAATTTTGTTTCATGAATGAATCTAGGGGTGTAAATGGTTCGGTTCGGTTCGGTTTTCTCGGAAAACCGAACTGAACCGAACCGAACCGAAATTTCCAATTGCACAAACACCTCAAATATACAGCAGAAAATCAGAGAGCCGATCAACCAAATGTGCAAATATCTGAAAATCAATTCCTCAATATAAGTATTTCCAAAAAACTATAGGACAACAACAGGGAAGATGAGATTTTCTATGACCTTTCATATACAAAGAAATTTAGTACTTCATCTGAGTTACTATAAAGATAGTAAAATGATGGCTAAGACATTTGGAGCATACAATAACTCTATTAACAAGCATTGGCACAGTCCTAAATTTGCAGTTTAACCACTTGAAAATGAAAAAGAGAAGTAAAAATCCATCCTCACATGGACTCTAGATATATAATCTCTATTTTGTCAAAAAACCTTTTTAAAGGGCGTGACACCCCATGGATTATCCAGTTGCTGTGGTTGACTAGATATAATTAAACGTCCAACAAAATTAGACTGCACATGTACCTGATTTATGAATTTAAAAAGTTATGAACAGAAGGTTGCAACCAAATAATCACCAATAAATATATAGTCCTAAAAATATCATTACAGCAGGTGTAGTTCCTTTATGGTAGCACAAGCTCAATGAACAACATAAATTTATCACCATATCTCTAAAAGGGCCAAAAAGAAAGGAGATCGGAGAACAAGAAAACCATCATAAGAAGGTTTAAAATGCAAGGACAACATTCAGAATGGGGGAGGGTTTCAACATCATGACAACAAATTGTTAACTTCTGAGTCACCAACAAATAAGTGTCCAAATGTCACTATGTGTTCACACGTAAGACTATCTAGAGGGCATGTAGAGTGAATCATGGTACCTTTGATAGTCGACGAAGAAGTTGATTGCATGTTCTCAACATGACAAGTTTTCCACAAGCAAACAGCTCTTGCTGGATCATATTGAAATGATGAGTCATTAATGATGCAAAAAAGGTCAGAAGGTAATCCAAAGGTTAATTCAAGAAAGAGAATACTTACCTTCCCTAATATATCCTGTTTACTCTCTATGTAACAAAAAATATCTTTGCAGTTTCTCATGGTGGACATTTCCGTCAAGTCTTCTAGCAATTGAAATATCATACCACTCTCAATATGCTCTTTCTCACAAAGATATAGCACAATGTTTGGCAAACACCAGAAAGACAGTGAAGAAAAGAACAGGCAAGAATGTGCCTCCAGTTCTGGCTGCACAGATGCACACCTAGACCAAGCTAGAAAATTGTGAAACCAGAGCATTCTAAGATAGACTAAGCTGTGGTTGTCCTGCTTAAAGGCTAGCAAGATTAAAATTGCCATGATCTAAACAACAAAAACAGAATAGAAGAAACTGGGTTCTTCCTAAGCAATTCAAAAAAAAGAATCCAGCATATAGTATTTGAAAGAGAACCTACATCACAAAACAGAACCAACAACAAATGGGTAGAACATCATTTTCATCATCCTCATGGCTCTAACTGATCTTCCAATAATAATATTTGCACAGCAAACTCAAACCCAATAGAAATATCCATCACAAGTGATGGAAGGAAAATTTCCAACTTCTGGAAGAGCAAGCTTGCTTTGAAAATTTTTAAATATATGCTAGAAGATGACAAGAATTCCATTTCATTTACACAGTTAAAGTCACCAAATAGCTTTTAAAGCTTTTAAGATATTCAACTACAACCTAACCAAGAAGGTACAACTAAAAAGTCAATACAACAAATTAAGGTTTGACATTAGACTTCTTCAATTTCCCATTTGACCATATTCTCTGTGTTACAAAATTCATGAAATCTCCAGTACAACAGATACTAATCAATAACCTTAGGAAGGTGACTGACCACTAGATTACAATATGCAGATAGAACTATGAAACTTAATTTAACAAGCCTCAAAATTTATAATAATTTTTAGCATGAATTATCCCTAAGTACCAAGAAGTCGGGGAATATGTCCTTGAGCTATTTCGCTATCATCAACTGATTGCCCATGCTGCATTATTGGCTCTCCTGATTGTACAGCCTCTGCCTGTCAATTACACCAGAATAGATGTTTGGTCATTCAAGAGTAAGTGGCTTTGAAGAGCAAAAACTGATAAATTGTCTCAACTACTTATATAGCATGTAACGACTTTAAAATTCCTTCCCAAACCTCTAGATACAAGCTATATATGATAGCACGTGTTTGAAATAGTGTTGCAAAAGAAACCAACAAAAGAGCAGCAGAAGTTCAACCATACCACCAATTCCTGAAGTAATGCCTGAAGAATATTTTCGAGCAACTGATTCTCATCTTACCTCCTCATGGAGAAGCCCAGGAACTAAAGCATAAACCTCAAAGCACTCATTCTGCAGTCATAATAAGAAAGTTACTTTTCATTGAAAATATATGTCTGAAAAAACAAATGAGTCTCCACAACCTTCATGTCTCTCTTGCCCAAATTAGGGATTCCACTGGTCAAATCATGCCACAAGGAACTCCAAAGGTGAAATACAAAAGAACATACAATTATAGTTTAACAGTTTACCCAAAGGCTGATTTAGATTACAATATGCCACATTGTCACATACCCAGCCACCATCTTATGGGTGAGGTGATGTTGATTCAGTGTCACATACAAAAGAACATACAATTATAGCTCCAATGTAGTTTCAAATGAAGCTATTCTAAGCTGTGGACCAAAAGGGTTATGCTGCAACATTGTGATAAGTAAGTTTAATGTCGATTTTCTGACAATGGCACTCTTATCCTCCAGTCTTCCAGCATCAACATTTGATTACTATCAGGCTCAACTTCAGCAGTGGACTGAATCTTCAACTCAGCAAATGAGCCCAAGACTGCCAATTGATCAAAGTGCCTTGGAAATCCTGGGCACAACATCAAAAATGAGATTAGAAGAACACATAGAAGAAGACACAAAACAGAGAGAGTTTTGAGGCACACCACTTCACTAATCAATTACTAACCACAAAGAGGAAGGAAAACAAAATTACGGCCAGTTTCATTCTTTTTTTGTCAATCATCAAGAGAAATCGCTATTGAGCTCAGCTCCGTTGTCGTAGTTGACAACTCTGCATTAAATTCACAATTAAAATGAGAATTAAAGTATCAATTGTAATATTGAAAGACATAGATATTCCGTGGTTTTTTTTCCTCACTTGACTCGAAATTTTCAAGTTCTTCTAAGTCATCTTCGATCGACTGTGAAAGTGGATTGGATCGTAGCCAATCTTGAGTACATATTAGAGCCTCCACCATAGTTGGGGTCAAGGAACTACGAAATACGTCAAGTACGCGACCTCCTATGCTGAATGCAGACTCTGATGCTACGGTTGAGACAAGCACAGCCAAAATATCTCGAGCAATAGAAGATAGGATAGGATATCTGGAAGAATTGACTTTCCACCAATTTAAGATATCAAAGTTGCAGTTATACCGTTCACGTCCTTCTTCCAAAAAATTATCTAATTCAGATTTTTCTTCCACATATTCTTGTCCCATTTGGCTAAGAAACATTGCAGTCATATAGTCTGCACCAACCACAGGAGATGTTGACACATTCACTGTCCTTGTCCCATTTAATCTCAAGTTGCTTTGAGGGCATGTACCGGTGCGATATTGCTCAAACAATAATGTTAGAGATTTTGTTACTCTATCTTGTAAAGTTTTTGCTTGGTTGCTTTCATACACTTGATTGATCATCCATTTCACATACTCCATCTTATGTCGAGGGTCAAGTATACATGCAATGAACCATGTTAGATTCATGTTGTTCACATTGCCAAAATATTTATTGAACTTGACCTTCATTCTCTTGGTTATTTCTTGCAAACCCTGTCCTCATCCCTGCTATATTTATCAATTCTCATATAAATCCCAAATACTTCTTTTGCCAAATCATTACAAGTGACGTAAGAAGAGCCCGATACTTTTAAAGTTGCATCATAGAACAACTTCAAGAAAGGAAGAAATCGGCGGGCATAATCCCAATCATCACTAGTAGGCAACCCTCTCACCTTGGAAAGCTCTTCAGCAAATCTTCTATCCTGAATATCTATTGAGTTAAAAGCCTCTTGAAACTTCAAGGCCGCTTCCAACATCAAGTACGTTGAATTCCAACGAGTCTCCACATCCAAACATACAAGACTATTGGATTCAATATTTTCCAGCCGACATGCGGACCTCTGGAGTGCCAAAAATTGGTACAAAGGGACACTTCAGTACCAAAAGTTACAAAAGGTACACTTAAGTGCCAAAATCGGAGCAAAATGGATTACTTAAGTGCCAACGGCGAAAAATTCCGGCCAAATTGCCACGTGTCCATTTTCCGGCGACTTCATTTGCTGACGGAGCATTTTTTTTCAAAATAAAAAATCCACGTGGCAATTTTTTTTTTTTTTTTAAAAAAAAATTGTCCACGTTAGATTTTTGAAAAATTAAAATCGATTTTATTAAAAAAAAAAAAGAGAGAGAGAAAAGGAGGAGGGGATCGGCGAGGGCTGTGTAGCCCTCGCCGCCACCGCTGCGCCGCCCCACCTCGCCGGTAAGGGCCGGCGACGGTAGGGGAGGGTCGGGCGGGGGGTCGTCACGCCCTACCGTCGCCGGCCCTTCCCGGCGAGGTGGGGCGGCAACGGTGGCGGCGGCGAGGGCTGCACAGCCCTCGCCGATCCCCTCCTCCTTTTCTCTTTTTTTTTTTTTTTTTTTTAAAAAATCGATTTTATAATAATATATTTTTAATTATTTAATATTATTTAATTAATAATTTTTAAATCCACGTCGCCAAAACGACGTCATTTTGGCTGATTTTTGGCTTTCCGACGAGCCACGTAGGATTTCCGGCGGGTTCTCGCGACTTGGCACTTAAGTGATCCAATTTTTTTTAAAAGTGGCACTTAAGTGTACATTTTGTAACTTTTGGCACTTAAGTGTCCCTTTGTGCCAAGTTTTGGCACTTGCGCTGTACTTTCCCCTTTTCTAGCCTAATGGACTCCTTAAACCTTTGCAACCTCGAGGGAGAATACCTCACAAAACGCACAGCTGAGCGTATTCTAACGATGGAATTATCTAAATCTTTCAAACCCTCTTTCACAATCAAATTGAAAATATGAGCACAACATCTTACATGTAGTAACTCACCTGATAATAATAGAGCATTCCAAGAGTTAAGTCTTTTCTTCAAATATTGAACTCCCAAGTCATTAGAGCTAGCATTATCAACAGTGATAGAAAAAATGTTTTTAATTCCCCAACTAGTTAAGCATTTCTCAACTCCTTTCCCTATCATCTCAGCAGAATGTCCTGGGATTTGACAAAAATTCAAAATTTTCTTTTGCAACTTCCAATCAGCATCTACAAAGTGAGCAGTGAGACACATGTAACTTAAATTTTGACAAGAAGTCCATGTGTCAGTCGTGAGACAAACCCTTGGAGAAGTATCAGAAAAATATTTCTTCGATTTGCTTCTTTCCTCCAAGTATAACTTGTAACAATCCTCCCTTAATGTGTTTCTTGAGGGGATTAAAAACTTGGGCTGGATTCTACACACAAATTTTCGAAATGCCTCAAGTTCCACAAACTTAAAGGGCAGTTCACCAATAATGAACATTGCTGCCAAGTCTTTTCGACTAGTTTCTTGATCAAATGTCCATGGACTAGCTGAAATAGAAGTACCGACCCCTACAAGTTCATTTGAGGCACTTTTCTGCCTTTTCTCCACGTTCGCATATGGATATTTCTTACACCTACCTAAATGATTATGCATTCCACTCGTTCCTTGACCACTAGAACAACCAATAATAGCACCACAATATATACATTCAGCTTTATCTTGGCTGTTTTCCATCCTTTTAAAGTGTTCCCATGCAGTAGATCTCACCCTCCTTCTATTTGTACTACTTGATTCACTCATTGAAGACATTTGCCAATTTCCTTCTATATGGAAGATTTGCCTAAATCATGGAAATGAGTTCCTAAATCAGAATTTCCATTAAATCAACATTTGCAGAATTAGTTGCCTAAATCAGAAAATGAGTTCCAAAACTTACAAGTTTAGACCAGATGGGCCTTATGGAGCCTTCAGAGCAAGATCAACATTTTAGTATAGCTGTAGATCATTATTAGTAGGATGTCAAGACAGGAATAACTTAGTATTTAAATTGTTGATAAATTAAGACATCTAAGAAAAAAGAGTTGAATCTGACATCTTCAGTTTAAGGGACCATATTGTGTAGCAAAGTTGTTGTAGCAAGAATGAGAACATTTCCAAAATACTGCCATACAGTTCCACAGATTCATGTCTAAGTGATAAAGCCCTGGAATATAATTTCTAAAGAAAACAAATGTTCCACCAAAAATAAAATGGAGAAGTGATATGGATTATTTAAGAATCAAAGTCAATTTGCTTAATAAAAAGAAGATATCAATGAACTTCTATGAAATAATTAACATTTATCATTCACTCCAACCTAATTGCTGTGACCCAAGAAAAAGTTAAGGAGGAAAGTACCATTAACATGTTCACCAGCAGCTTGAAGCTCCGCTGTCCAGTGAAGCATGAAGCTCCAACGCCCTCTCCAACAGTTTAGCCTGTTCTTTTAAATCGACAAAAGCTCCGACCTGGAACCATAAAGGGTCGATTCAGAGAGAGAGAGAAAGAGAGAGAGAGAGAGAGAGAGAGAGAGAGAGAGAGAGAGAGAGAGGGTCGTGTTCTGTTGGTTTCCAAAGTACTAGGTGGTCATTTGCCGCGAAGCTGCTCTGTCCTTGATGCTAAGGGTGTAAATGGTTCGATTCGGTTCGGTTTTCCGAGAAAACCGAACCGATAATGAAATGCAATGAACTGAACCGAAATCCGAACCGAATTGGGTTCGGTTCGGTTTTTTGGTTTTTCCTGACTAGTTTTTTTTCAAATATAAAAAGAATTATCCTAGGAAGCATAAACGAATATAACAAAATTATCAAGCACCTTTTGCATCAAACCAAAGTTTTTGGTAGACTCCAATTGTGAATGAAGAGATAAATCGTTTGGTTGAGGTCAAGTGCGCCCCCATGTAAATTGTTGTTTCAAACAAATAAGTCAAATTCTTCATTAGATCATTTTTTGGTTCTTAAACATTCACTTTTGAAGGAAAAGAAAGGCTTTCATCCTCATTTCTGCTTTTCTTTTACAATGTACGCAGGAAAAATTACAGAAACAGCAGCCAATCTCTAAACCTAGCATGAGGACATCCTTGCTGTAGAACATTTGTTCCTAAAGTTAAAGACTTAGGCCGTGTACCGAGACTCGCTATCGTAAGAACCATGGGCAGTATCATCGGTTGCATCACCAGATTCCGAAATTCAGCACAAAGTGGTGGCAGTACCTGCATGGAAGTAATCGAAAAACTTCATTCAGTAAAGAACAAGGAAAAAATATGTATAAATCTAGTGCCAAATAACACAGAAAACTAAAGTTGAAAACCAAAGGGCTAGATGAACAAACTCAGTTGACAATGAAAAGTTTGTCCGCGTCACACCTTTCTCCCTCTTTGTTTGCTATCAAACCAAAAAGAAGTTTCTCCAGGGCTATAACCCACCTTAGTCAAACTTCTGTTTCTTTTTAATCAAATAGCAGCATCTAGGTTCTAAATTAATCAAAATATCAATTTTTTTTCCTATTGACAAGACACACAGAATTTCATTTAGCGAGAAATGTTGCCACAAAAGAGACAGAACTGAATTGCCCATCCTTTAGAAGATTTAAACCAATAAATACATCCAACACCTCAAATAAAATCCTTCTCGGGCTTTATTGAAAGAGAATTAATAAAATCATATATCCCTCATAGCATAGCTGGAAGAGATAAAAAAAGAAGAAGAAGAAGTGGTCAAGAGGGAAAGTTTGATTCACAGAACATAATAACACAATATGCTTATTCCTTAACAGGTGTCATTTGTAAGCTACAACCCAGAAAACAACGGCATAAGTGCATGAATTGGTAGTCCTAGGGTAAAAGCATCATGGCTGATCAGCTTGAACATTCGTCTACCTATCATCTTCTGTCTAGTTGCCCAATAACAAGAATAGCAGGTGATGAAGTCACCAGCATAAGTTTAGCTTTAATATGCTTCTTAGTACATTCATTAAAGCATTAAGATGTGCAAGATAACGTCTGCAACCAACAGTAATGCCATAGTTTGGATACATATACTGAAGTAATGCTCATGATATACAACTGATTAAAAGAAACAAAAACTTATTTTCATTAAAGCATAGTTTCTCCCAATTGATCAAACAAGACATCATTAAGAACCATGAAGAAACATAACATCTTTTATCAACAATGTTGAGGCCAATATGACCGGTAAGTCAAGCACGTGGCAAAGTACTTTTCTAGAATAATAGCATATATGTGAAGCAATTAATTACATCCAACTGTAATGGAACAATATCTTCTTCCTACAATTTTTTAATAGACACTGTACATCTTTGCACAAAATTATCAAAAATATGGCAAGAGGTAGAGAAATAAAGTTTTGTAAAATAGAAATTCTCTAGAGACACGTAGTCTAAAGATCAAAAGCAGGACATGATCAAACTGATTGTAACATTAAATGATCAAGAAGTTCTACAACCACCTCATCCCAGACAGTACCAAGAGATTAGTTGGATTCAGTGTATCATCTTTTGCAGACTTAAATAGATTCTCAAAAAATAAAAGAAAGGACAAAGCATACAACATATGGGGAGATCACAAACCTACAGCAACCTCTGCCCTCACCAGTGGGCTGCCATCTGAAACAACACCCAAGAGGCTTGTGATAATGCTAATCTCAGCCCTAGTCTTTCCATCATCATCATATTCTTCATCCCTAGTGACACCATCTGTACTACAGTCAGACCCAACATCAAGCAGGGTACCTAGTGCAAAAACAGCAGAGGCCCTGACCTGAAATTAAAAATACAGAATTTAGAAAGCCGATATCATTTACATCATACAACGGGCAGGACAAACCCAAAAGCCGATATCTCTCTCACAGTGCTTGTAGATCATAGAAAACTATGAGTCAAGTACCTGAATCGAGCTCAGATTCGGGCTCGATGTTAGGGTTTTGGCTTCGGGAGGACGAACCCAGAAGCGGGATCCGACATGGGTTCGGAGGAGGAAGGTGAGCAGAGCCGGGCGAGGGTGACGGACGGGAACCGTTCGGATCGAGCGAGAGACGAAGACGACCAAGTGAGCGAGCGAGTGAGAGAGAGAGACGGAGATGGGTCAAGTCGAAGGTGGAGGTGGAGGCGATCAAGTCAGAGGTGGAGATGGCTCACGCCGGAGATGGAGGCGGAGGCCGATCGGCTGGAGACGGAAGTGGAGGCGGAGGTTGATCGCGCCGGAGATGGAGGCGGATCGTGACAAAGACGGAGGCAAGAACAACCAAGCACGAGAGATAGACGGAGACTATCGAGAGAGAGATTTTGAGTCGGAATTTTTTATTTGCTAATTTTTAATCGGTTCAATTCGGTTAACCGATTTGTTTCGGTTAATCAAATTGGATTAGGAGATATAATTTGATTTTTTCGGTTAACCGAACCGGAAACCGAACCGAACCGAAAACGCACGAAATTTTGGTTCGGTTCGGTTTCCGGTTTCCGGTTCGGTTCAATTGTTCTAAAAGTTTAAGCTGTTAAATAAATGTGTAATTTAATTTTTAATATTCTATCACACGAAATCATGAAAAATATATTCGGTAGAACGAGTTACAATGGGATTCAATCCCTCGAGAGACCACAGAATAAATCAGGCCAACATGGAGGGAAGACACTAATTTTTACTGGGTACATTTGTTTTTTGGAAAAGTAACGATTTGGCAAAATATTTTCATGAAAATGATACATTGTATTGCTTACAAACATAGAATAAATAAATAGAACATGTTCACCATCAATGAGAATGTTTATACATAGATTATTGTTGATAACGAAAATATCTCCCATTGCCCAATTTTTCTATGCATACAAAGTAATGTATGTATAAAAATACTTTTCAAATTACTTCATTTTCCACAAAATAAATCCATCTTTGACTCAGTGATTTAAAAATAATTGCAGCTACATATAATGCAAAGACAAAAGGAGCAACTTAATAAGGCAACTGGCGGAAAAGTACCTGTATGCTTGGTGGCCACAGGGAAGTGAACCAGGTAGAGATCCAAGTAGTCCAGCTGAAGCTTCTTTAAACTGTCTTTGCATGCCTCAATCACATGCCCGAGATCCGAATTCCACAGCTGCAATTTCATTTATGTTATATCGGCTATTTCTTAGCTTTTCTCCTATCGGTTTAAGTACATAATTAGATTCATCATTTTCTTTGGGTTAATATGAAATATGCACACATCTTGAGCTTGACACATCTGGTAAATCCCCGACACGATAACTAAATCAAAATTACGAACCTTTGTGGTGATGAAAATTTCCTCTCTCTTTACGAGCCCGGTGCTAAACGCTTCGGCCAATGCTTCTCCAACTTCTACTTCGTTCTTGTACTTGGCTGCGGGAAAAAAAAAAGCGATTAGTTTCATCACCTCATGAGAGTTTTCTTCGTATCTCAAGTTGACATGGCCGCTCATGGACATGTAATGTTCCTTAGGAGTCCACGCGTGCTCATTCCGATCAAATCTATTCCACTAGTAGAAATCAAAAAAGAAAGAGATAGTGGGTAGATCTGGGTCATTGAATCAGACTATATCTGCATGCAATGTCAGGCTTCAAGTGTCGTTCCTTTTTTTTTTTTCTCTCTCTCTCAATCCTTTCCTTTTCAGGCTTCAAGGGAGTCCATGTACAATTTTGTTAGGATAAGTACACTAGGAGTGCCATAACTTTCGTACGGCGCTCACTTTGGTGCCAAAACTTTTTTTTTCGCTCACTTGAGTGCCACAAGTTTTAAAAAACGTTCACTTGAGTGCCAATTCTGACGTGGCCGCTAGAAAAGCTGACGTGGCCGCCGGAAAAGCTGACTTGGCCACCGGAAAAGCTGACGTGGCGCCGGTAAACAATATTTTAATATATTTATTAATTTTTTTGATTTTTTGATTTTTTTTTTTTTTTTAGTTTTTTTTTTTTTAAGGCCGGTGAGGATCACCGGTGGCCCTCGCCGGCCCTAAAAAAAAAAAAAATCGGATTTTTTAAAAAAGAGTAGAAATGGCATCGTTTTACCCGAAAAGTCCACGTCGGCATCGAAATTTATTAAAAAAAATATTAAAAAATTCCACGTATGCATTTTGACACTTAACTGAACGATTTTTGACTGGAAGTGGCACTTAACTAAATGATTTTAATCCGATGTGGCACTCAAGTAAGCGAAAAAAAAGTTTTGGCACTAAAGTGAGCGCCGTACGAAAATTATGGCACTCCTAGTGTCTTAACCCCCAATTTTGTTTAATACATATCTTTTCCACTGGATTTCCCGTACAAAAATGTACTTGTTTGGGCATTAACTTCTTACGCAATCAGTACAGATGGGGTGGAACGATAGATGATTGGTGTTCTGGTCACCTTCTGTCTCTTTCTTAAATTTCGCAAGTAGAGAGAGAGAGAGAGATTCTTTCTATTGACTCCACGAGAGCGTGCTTCAAATGAAATGCATTATTCAATAAGGAAAAGCTTCTAGATTTTCACACAAAGCATTAGTACCCAACATGCGCGGGAGAATTGCCAAAAAAGTCCTAAATCTATTGGGGTTGTGCCAATTCAGTCCTAAACCTTTTTTTGACCGATTCAGTCCTAAACCTTTTGAGATTGTGCCAATTGAGTCCATCCAGCCAAATTTGGCCGGCCGGAGCTGACGTGGACGCCGGCCGGCGCCGACGACAATATTTTAATAATTTTTTGATTTTTTAAATTATTTTTTTGATTTTTTTATTATTTTCTGAATTTTTTCTTGATTTTTTAATTTTTCTGTTTCTTTTCTTCTATTTTCTCCCCTCTCCTCCCCTTCCCCCCCGCGGCGACAGGTGGCCGGCCACCGCCGACGAGGCTGCCGGCCCCGCGCGAGGGCCGCGGCCCTCGCCGGTGACCTCGCCTGCACTGGGGCCGCCGGCGAGGGTCGTGGCCCCGGCTTCGCCCAGATCTGGGCGAGGCCGGCCGCAAGGAGGCGGCTTCGCCCCGATCTAGGCGCTACCGGTGAGGGTCGCGGCCCCGGCTTCACCCAGATCTGGGCGAGGCCGGCCGCGGAGAGGCGGCTTCGCCCCGATCTGGGTGCCGGCCGCGGTGAGGCGGCTTCGCCCAGATCTAGGCGAGGCCGGCCTCGTCATGCCCTGGCTGTGGGCGAAGGCGACCTCGCCTGCCGTTGGCAAGGCCATGGCGACCTTCGCCCGGCCCGCCATGGCCTCGCCGGCCGTGGGCGAGGCCGCCTTCGCCGCGGCCGGGCCATGGCGAGGCCGCCTTCACCCGCGGCCGGCCATGGCGAGGTCGCCGCCGCGCGCCCCCGTGCCTCGCCCTAGTCCGGGCGAGGCCGCCGGAGAGGGTGGCCTGTTTGATGGGGGCCGCGACCCTCGCTAGCCACCGGCGAGGGCTTCGCGGCCCTCGTGCAGTGGCCGGCAGCCTTGTCGGAGTTGGCCGGCCACTGCCGCCGGCGAGGGGGGGAGGGGAGGGGAGAAAAAAAGAAAAGAAAAGAACAGAAAATTTTAAAAAAAAAATTCTGAAAAAAAAAATTCGGAAAATAAAAAAATTATTAAAATATTATCGCCGGTGCTGGCCGGCGTCCATGTCAGCTCTAGCCGGCCAAATTTGGCCGGATGGACTCAATTGGCATAATCCCAAAAGGTTTAGGACTGAATCGGTTAAAAAAAAAGGTTTATGACTAAATTGGCACAACCCCAATAGGTTTAGGACTTTTTTGGCAATTCTCCCCAACATGCGCCCATGCGCACAGCGAAACACAGACAATATGTAGTACCTGCACAGTCGAAATGGCAATAGCCAATCTTGATGGCGTGAAAGAGGAGATCTTTGACGTCCTTGCCTTCCATGCGAAAGAGGCCGAGACCAACGGTCGGCATTGTGAAGCCATTGTTCAGGGTGATCTCCTTTGAGAAATCACAGTTGAGGGCCACTGGCATTGAGAAGCCATTCCTGAGAGTGGGTGCCATTTTCTCTCTTTTAACTTCAACCACACTGCTCTTCAGCTGTCGGCAAGGCTTCTCTCTTATTTGCAGTTGCAGATGGCTTGAACTCCTCTACATATATATATCTGCACGACGGCAACTGCATAGGCCCCCACTTGGCAGACAATGTACATCGATACATGTATTGTTTATCACCATGGTGATATATTGATGTGGTGTGACTTAATCAGTCTAAATATTATTGTTTATAAAGCATATTTAAGATCATCAAACGTAAAAATACTTACTTGGGCATTCAATTCTATTTTAGAGTAAAAATCCGGTTGCTTCATTATGACAATCTATGATCTTATATTGGCATAGTCTCTATGGACCAAAAATCTTAAGCTTGATTCTAATATGGTTTGTGTTTTTTTCTTCCATTCTTAATAAAAGGAAAAGTTCTTTCGATCAGTCTTTCAATTGTAGGGTTACAAATATAAATTTAAACCACTCTCGTTTTTGTCAAGTTTATACGTAGATGGTGTCCATATTTGTAAAACTCCAATTAGAAGCCAAGAGGCTAGAGGAAGTTTCCTCCAATCAGATTCGCTGATGAGGAATGAAGGAAAATATAATCTTTATAATATGGTCTTAAAAGCTAAATTCAACTTTTTCATGCCTCCAATTAGATTTCATTGCGTGGATAGTTTCTTGTTTATTTTATTCACCATTCCTTACCTCCACGTGTTTCGCGTGATGAAAAGATCTCATTCTGATTTGCCTTAATAATTTTTTATTGATAATCCATGTGATAATTCTTGTTTATTTCATGTTACGAAAAAATTTCCTTCAATATTTCATGAGGTTGATAATTTCTTGTTTTGTGTTTCAAGATGAAAGGTTTTCATTCTGATTTGCCTCTACTTTCGTTTTTTGTTTTTTTTTTTATAATTCATGTGATAATTTCTCGTTTAATTCATGTGATAAAAGGATTCATTCCATATTTCATTATGTAGATAATTTCTTGTTTATTTCATTCTTGATTCCTTATATCCATGTGTCTCATGTGATGAAAGGATTTGATTCTGATTTGCCTCTAATAATTTTCTTTTCTCGATAATCCAAGGGCATTCGGCTTAAATCCATGGAATGCGTTGCAAGCTCCGCAAACCGAGTAAGTCTGGTGGTCGGTAGGTAGGCTCGTGGTCGGTAGGCTAGTGGTGGTCGAGTGGACACGTGATCACCTTCCAACGGTCCATGAGAGGAGACAGTAGACGTCACGGTTCAAGGACGGGTTGGATGAGGCCTCGTGGCATCACGGTTCACGAACGGGTTGGACGAGACCTCGCGCCGTCACGGTTCACGAATGGGTTGGACGAGACATCGCGACGTCACAGTTCACGGACGGGTTGGACGAGACATCGCCACATCACGGTTCACGGACGGGTTGGACGAGACATTGCGACGTCACGGTTCACGGACGAATTAGACGAGATCTCACAACATCACGTAAGAGTATTTTGAATTCCCTTTATAATATTTTTTAATAAAAAAACCCGAAACCCGAACCCGACCCGACCCGAACCGAACCGAACCGATCCGTTTTTTTGTTTGTTTCATGTTTTATGCATTTCAGGTCGGGTCGGGTCGAGTCGGGTCGGGTCAAATGACATGACCCTTATTGTTCGGGTCGGGTCGGGTAACATCAAGACCCGACCCGTTGACACCCCTAGTAGACGGGGGTGTAGGGCAGGCGATCCTCCCCCCAGTGCACACCAATTATGACAAGAAGGACGTTTGGCCAGTCTGATCAAACCACGTGCAATCGCGACCACATGACATTGTTGGAATTGCAAGAGGCTAGCGAGTACGCCAACCATCGCAAGGGAAATCTGTACGTGTTGAAAACTGTAGAGGTGTCAAAATGGGGCATAAATCTATATTATGACTCACTTTTAGTTAAATGGGTTAAATACTGATCAAGTGAAAGCTAAATATGGGTCAAGTGAAAATTGAATATGGGTCAAATATGGGTCAAGTAAAAATTAAATATTTGTCAAATATGAGTTAAGTAAAAGTTAAATATATGTCAAATATGAGTTGAGTGAGTCATTTAACATAGAACTTCAAGTGAGTTTGGGTTTATCTACAATAATAATGGCTTTTAGCAATACGGGTTGGGTCGGGGTCGGGTGTGGGTCGGGTGTGGGTCGGGTCGGGTATGTGTCATTAGATTTACATTACATGAATTTGGGTCAATATGGATCATACCATTTTCGACCCGACCCAAATCTAACCCGACCTACCCATTTGACGGGTCTAATGGAAAGTCGAGGACAAAGCGACAGGTTGGTAGCGTCCAAGGGAAAGTACGTCGTCAATATCATAGAGGGAAAGTATCAACATATGGCAATGAGTAAAACCAAATTGTTGAGTACGTGAAGACCATTTATGGAAATAGGGTTGATCTCATTAGAAATTTGAAGGGACTTGGATTAATATCATAAAAAAAATTAAATTAATATATATATGATAAATTTATCTTAAATTAATTTTTATCACAAAAAGCCCCACAGCGATACACTTGTGACAAATTTACCTTAAATGGCCACAAAAATTCATAATTGTTATATTTGTGACAAATTTATTTCGAATTAAATTTTTGACAAACAAAATCCCAAACTAGTACAATTTTGACAAATTTATCATTCGTTAAATTGGATTAATACCGTAAAAAACTACAAAACTAGTACTAAAACCAATATAAGGTAAATTTGTCAAAAGCGAATCAATTTGGGGTATTACAAATATACTGGTGTGAGGTTTTTAATTGTATTAAACCGTTATTTAAATATTAAAGATCCCACTTTTAAATGTCGGCAAGACTCTATGTTCGTACTTCTTAATTAGAAAAAATGGAAAAATTACAAAAACCGTTCTTGTAGTATTAGTTGAATCCAATTTTGGCCCTTGTACCAATATCCTTATAATTTAGTCCCCCAATTTATTTCCAGCAATATTTAGGAAAAATCTTCATTATTCTACCAAAAAATAGATAGAATATGCTGAGTCAACACTAGCAAATCGACATGTGACGCCTACATGTAAAAGTTTCTAAAAAAATTACACAATTGGTCCATACGCTTTTGGTAATGTTCAACTTTAGTCCTTATACTTTGTTTTACTGGCAAAACTAGTTATTGTATTTTTTTCAACAAAAGCTCAATTTCTTTCATCACTTCTCAATCCAAAATCTTATGGAAATGTCAAGTTATACCAAGTATTAATCGGTGGCTCTTACATTTACAAGTTTGTCCAATCTGATTGATTTTTTTATTATTGAATGTCATTGTATGTGAGTCTTTACAATCTATATAGTGTGGAGTTGCTAATAGCACTATAGTTTGAAGGCTTCTTATAAACTATCTTGATATTTTCATTATAAGATAGCGAGGGCAGAAAAACATTAGGAGTACCACTAGGGGTGTGAAAAAGACCCGACCCGACCCGACCTTAAACTTAGGGTATTTTCCGATACCGGCTCCATACTCGGACCCGACCCGAAAATACCCTAAATTTAGGGTCGGGTCGGGTCAAAACGGGTCGCACGCAAGCCTTTTTGACACTGGTACCGTCCGTGCATTTTGTTCCTCATCCGTTGAGAGAAAATGGTAAAGTAGGATAAAATAAACAAAAGAAAAAAAAATTTTATCTCTCTCTGTACGTTTTAGCTCTCAACTCTCTAGAGTTTTTGAGCTAAACAAGAAATTGAAACCAAACTTATAAAGGGTCACGCTCTGGCCCGACCCGACCCTTTTGTTTGGGTCTAATGCATTTCAGGTCAGGTCGGGTCGGGCCAAAGAATGACCCTGTAGGATTAAGGTCGAGTCAGGTAACATCAAAACCCGACCCGACCCGACCCATTGACACCCCTAAGTACCACAACTATCGTACAATGCTCACTTTAGTGCCAAAACTTTTTATTCATTTACTCAAGTGCCATAAGTTTGAAAAATTATTTACTTGAGTACCACTATCGATTTGCCTACCGAAAAAGCTTACAAGGCTACTGGAAAGCTTACGCAGCCGCCAATGAATAATATTTTAATATATGAATTGATTTTTTGAATTTTTTTTTGAATTTTTTTTTGAATTTTTTGCTAGGGTAGGCGAGGGCCATCATTGACCCTCCCCAGATTGGGCGAGGGCCACCTCACCGTCGATTGTGAAGGCCCTAGGCAAAGCCAGCCTCCCCCACGGCTGGCCAAGGCCGTCGTGGCCTTACCTAGGGCCTTTGCAACTAGATTTGAGTGAGGGTTACCTGGCTCCTACCATAGCCACTGTGGGTGAGGCCATCAAGTCCTTGTCGACTGCTGGCGAAGCTGTAACGGCCCGTGCTAGCTTTGGGCGGCCCTCACAACCCACCACCCAAAGTTGGTAAAGACCTTTGCAACCTTGCCAATGGTTGACGAGGACCAAACGGCCTCACCCATGGCAGCTAAGGCGAGGGCCAAGCGGCCCTCGCCCAAATTTGGCCACAAAGGCCCTGGGCAAGGCCGCAACAACCCTCGCAAGCCATAGGGGAGGCCGTGACGGCCTCGCCCACGACCTTCGCGGCCAACAACGAGGTAGCCCTCCCCCAATTTGAGTGAGGGTTCCACGGCCAAAGAGGGTTAATAGTGGCCCTCGCTAGCCCAAGAAATAAAAAACGAAAAGAATTCAAAAAAATTAATTAAAATATTATCCGCCAGCGACTACATCAGCTTTCCAATAGCCATGTCAGTTTTTCTGGTGGACAAATTGGAACTGGCACTCAAATGAACATTTTTTTGCAAACTTGTGACATTTAAGTGAGTAAAAAAAAATTTTGATACCAAAGTGAGCGTCATACGAAAGTTATTGCACTCTTAATATTCTTCTGGCGATAGAGAGAATGAGCAATGGTTAAATTATTTAGAAATAACATTTTCCCCCTAAAAGAAGTCCTAGATACTTCTATATGGATCTATATTCAAGATGTGGATGTTAAATTATTGCATATGATGGAATTAATCCTAACGGGGCTATCAATCAGATTATGCATACCTAAAAGGATAGGAATCATTAATTAATAATTTGCTTCAAATTGACATTTTCATAAGATTCTTGATAAAGATGAGATAAAAGAAATTAAGTTTTTATTGAAAAATAATTTGCGAACTAGTTTTATAACTAAAACAAAATACAATGACTAAAATGAAACATTCTTATAAGTATCAGAACTAAAAGTGAAACTTTTTTAGAAACTCGTACACTTAGGCTCCACGTGTCGATTTGCTAGCGTTGACTCAGCATACTCCGTTCACATTTAGACAAAAAAAGATGAATGTTGAACTTTATCCCTAACTTCTTGTTGGAGATAAGTCGGAGGTCTAAATGTGTCGGGAGTATAGTGCAGGGACCAAAACTGAATTCATATGACAGTACGAAGACGAGTTTCATGACACGAGCAATTCAATAAGTGAATTATAACATGTATAATATCTTAGGACCTTGCATACGGTGATATGAAAATGTGATTTCCTCATTGAATTTTGTTTCATGAATGAACCTATAACGTCAAAAACATAAACCAAATGATGGACGGGGTTGCTCATGTCGGAGAAGGCTATAACACGAGTGATTCGACAAATCTGGATTTTTCTATCCACTCTGTGGCAATTGCATAAGAGTCCACGAGAAGAAAGATGATGATGGAACAAAATAAATAAATAAAGAAATAAATACAAGAACTCAATTATTCACATTATGGAGATGTGGGGTCATGAAATGGGAAGATTTCGTAACGTACAGAACTTTTAGTCCAATATCACTCTCGCGAATGATGATAACACCTCACAGATCTTAAGGTGGTTAGCGATTGGCCCTCGCCTCCCTAGATTTGAATTTTACTTAAATTCCAATAATTAAGGAACCAAATTCTTAAAATTCATTAACAAGTGTCCCAAAACATGGAGTTATCGATCTGTCATCGAGATGATGCGTCATATTATTTGATAAAAAAATGGTTATTTGCACTCCTGAGATCTCACAAGATCGGTATAATCTGACGAACCAATTTGACTTAATAAAATAAAGAATGACAAATAGAGAAAGAAATCGTTGGAAGATATGCACTAGCCACAAAACAACTTGGGTTGTATATTCCCCGGCCACCGTCATGGACGGCAACCGGCCGAAGAAAAAATAGAAAAGACAAAAGACAAAAAAAAATAATAATTAAAAACTCAATATTTAAAAAATAAAAATAAAAATATTAAAAGGAGCATACGGAGGAAATTTTAACCATATTTCTCATACCAAATGGAAAAAATATTTTTTAATTTATTTTCTGAAATTAGGCAAAAACTAGAAATATTATAATTTTCTTGAAAAAATACTTCTTAAAAACTATTTTCCACGAAACAAATGAAGGCACATATGATTTATCCACTAGATTTGTATTGCATGAAAATTTTTTAGCAATATTATTTTAAGAAAAATGAGAAATAAGCTTTCTTAAGTTTAATTAAATAAGCCAGGTATAGGTTGGGAATTAATCAAGAATTTTGCATCACAATAAAATGATGGGTAATTGGGTTGATTTGGGTTGGGCCATTTATGACCTAACCCACCCGTTTGACAGATCAAATTTTTAGACTTTGTCTTAAATACATTAAATTCCCACTAGGAAACTTTAGGAATTGTTTTGTACTTCAATTATTGTAGGATTATTCTACCACTACAAAGATACTTAGATTGATCTACTTGAGGCTCTTGATCTTGGTGGGTCGGTGTTTGCTCAATTAACTTAAATTTTGATGCTTAAGTTTTTTTTTTTGTCTATCCTACTCTAACTCTCAACTCATTCTCAAACTTTTGCACTACACTTTTTTTAGAATGTGGGAATCGAAAGTCACACTTGAAGCTGATCATCCCCACCCAAAATCCCATTTAGAAGATGGGAATTTGAATCCCGCACCTCTCCCTTCATGTAAAAAAGGTGGCCAATGGGACAAACTCCAGTAGTTTGTTAAGTTTTGTTGAGCTAGGGTGATTTCTTGTCTAAATCAAAACCTTTTCTACATGCCTAGAAGGTGCTTGAAATAATAATCAAAGGCCACGTTTGGTAATTAGGATAAAATTCAAGATATAATAAAATTTATCATATCCTGCATTTAGTGTATGCTTAAAATAGGATAAAATCGATATAAGGGGATATAGGTTGGATAAAAATTATCCACGGGAGAGGTGGGAGAAGTGTTAATAAGATTTCCAATATTTATAATATGAAAGTTATTTTTCTCGAATAAAAAACTTCTTAAATTAACAAAATTAAAATTACATTTTTGATAAATATGATATGTGAATTATAATATAAGAAATTCAAAATAACAAAAAAATAATAATGTAGTTTCTCTAATTTAATCTTATTTTTATTTATATATTGGAATTTAATTCTATATTATAATATAAATTCAAGGGAAAAATTCAAATAAGGACTTGAAGTGTTTTCATTTTCTCAACTAATGACTTAAAGTGGCCATATCAATCTAAAAAAAGCCTAACCTCTTTAGACAAACGGCATTTTCGTCTTTTACTTTATAATTTTTTTTCTTTTTCTTTATTTTTTCTTTTTCCCTCTTCCCTCTAACCACGGTATAGAGAAGCTAGACTTAGGTGAGGACCACCCTCGCCAACGTCAAGTGAGAGCATTCCCCGCTAGATCTGGTGAAGGCAACCCTCGCCAGCCTAGGCAAGGGCAAGGGTAGCCCTCGCTAGTGTCGGGCGAGGGCTGGCCTTGCCTACCCAAGTGAGGGTGAACTTTGCTAGCCATCAACAACAATGGCCAAGGGAGGAAAAAGGCAAAAGGAAAAGAAAAAGAAATAAAAGGAAGGAAAAAATCAAAAAATTTGAAAAATATGGTTAGAATATTTTTTTTTACTAAAGTACCCCTTCTCCGATGGTTGGAATAGTCATTGGTCAGCCAAAGGCCCTTATTTGAGACAATTTGGCCATTTTAGATCCTTATTTGAAATAATATCCATTTTGGGCTTTTATTTGAGAAAACGATGGCATTTTAGGTCATTTTTCAAAAAATTTCCTAAATTCAATATATAAATATAAATTTATACAAATTACAATTTACTATTTAGTAAAATTTTATTAGAGAATGATGGAAGGGGAAAAAAAGAAATTAACTAAAAAACAAGAGGAAAATAAAATAAAATAAGTAAATGAAAATAAAGTAGGCAAGAATGCTATGAGAGATTTTTACTATCTCCGTTTGTAAAATTTTTGGTTCATTTATACCGATATGTCATTTATACTAAACAATATACATGATATAATGTAAATATATCTAACTTTATTACTATAATCACCAACTGGATAGAATATAGTCAAATTCTTGGATTTCATATCCTATCCTATCTAATCTTATTCTTATTATAAATTCAAACAACCAAACATAATGGAAAGGTTTTATTGC
Organism: Corymbia maculata; assembly: GCA_014182735.1. Classification (NCBI taxonomy): domain Eukaryota; kingdom Viridiplantae; phylum Streptophyta; class Magnoliopsida; order Myrtales; family Myrtaceae; genus Corymbia; species Corymbia maculata. Next base: position 22,745,564 of record CM024688.1, on the reverse strand, counting down.
ATCTTGAATGAGAATGGAAGATAATGGTAAAACTAGACCTAAAATGGACATTTTGGTTAGGGGTGAGCATGGTCTGGGTTGGGTCAGTTCACACCCTAACCCTAGGATCAACCTACACAGTATTGGTTCTCAATTTTTGAGACCAAGGTCCAACCTTATTAAGCTTGGGACCACGGATTAGACCGGTCTAATGGGTTTGATCCAGTTCCAGGGTCAACCAACAATCAATCGATATTTTTTTTGTTTTATATTTTATATTCACTGAAAATGAAAATTACTATTTCAAATTACATATCCATCAACAAGGTGGCATTGTGCAACCCAACTATAAATATCAATATATATTTAACAAATTTAGGATAGAGCAATAATAAAAATTTCACACTTACTAAAAGCAAGAAACCATAAAAACAATTAGGATTGCTTATAGAGTCACGAGGTAAGCGTTGCTCATGAGCAAAGAGAGTTTCTAATTAGGGCTTTGTTTCATGTTGATTTACTCGGCGATAAGTGAGGTCAATGAAGAGAGGCAAGCGACGCAAGAGTTGAGCAACAAGCGAGGTGAGCATCGAGTGTTGAGCGATACGTAGCTAGAGACAAGTGAGGCTAGCGTCGAGCAGCGAACGTTGAGCGATAAGTAGCCAAAGGCGAGCATGGCGAGGTTGCTCATGAGCATAATTGTTTCTTTTGATTTTACTTGGCAAATTGAAGACTAAGAAGAAAAAGAAAAAAGAAGAGAATAATTGTACTAGAGAAGGGGGGTGTCGTTTGAGTTAGGATTTGCTCTTTACAATAAATAAAATATTTATTAGACATATAATATAAAATATATCTAAAATATATTATATATAAATATATATTTTATAGTCAAGGTTGGTTCAAGTTGGACCAAACCTAAATTCTCAGGACCAAGGACCAACCCGCACAGTATTGGTCTCGAGATTTTAGGACCAATAACCGATCCAATCCCCTTAGGAATCGAACCAAGACCAGTAGGGTTAAGCTGGTTCAGGGTCGGTCTAGGGTCAACCCTGAACCGATGCTCACCCCTAATTTTGGTAATTTTTTACATGTCTAGGTGCAATTTTACAAATTACCTGAATTGAGATGACTCTTTTAATAGTGATATTTTTTGTTTTAAGTGTTAATTAAGTAGTAAAGCCGGATTAGGAAAAATAACTAGTTTTGAAACTTTACGGGCTTTGCAATTTCACAAAGCTGGGGGAAGGATCTACAAAAGCTGGAAATTCTGAGGCTGTTCATGGCATTGGAAACCTCATGATAATAGGTAGTTAAGTTATTTTTAGAAATAATTATTTAACCTAGACCATTTATCTAACTAGTCAAATTTAATAGTCGGTTGCACAATTTTATTTTATTTTTTTGGTGGAAGTTGCACAAGTATTTTGAAAAGTTGGTCGTTATGATAATTTACAAAGTCTGGGGCATTCATGTAGTGTTAATAAGATTTGCATTGCATCAATTAGCGAATGAATAGCCCTAGCTAAATAATTTGATCAGTAGAGCTAGATTAGGAGAAAATTGAGTTATGAGCCACTTGGGATTAACGCCTTGCAAATTTGATGACAATATGCAGCACGTAGTGTGGAAATATAAAGACGCATATGATTTTCGTAAGCCCACTTTACTAAATGGAAAGCATTGAGAGATTAGTGTATCATTGTATTATACATTGATGCACAATTATGAAGAAAGGTCTATATTGATATTCTTTGTGACATTTACATGGTTATATTACTGTTGTGGTGCAATCTGTTATTCATGCCACGTACTTAGTGAAATGAGAAAGCTAGTTTGGCTTGGAATACATTTAAGTTTTACTGGCAAACAAGGAATAATTGCAAAATGAAGTGATGTAAGAATTTTGTGAACTCTTAGATTGAATGATGATCATTCTATGAATAAGAGTACGCGGATTTGCTAATGGTGATAAATGGGCACTTTGTTTCCACTGGTAATACTAGAAATGTCAAAAGATTAGTGTAATAGTACTTGCACTACGATTATAATTGGACATGATAGTTGTGATGTTATAATCATTTACATGTTAATGATTCCATCTGATAAAGATCCTTGTTAGGGCCTATTAATGTGTATAAGACCTTGAGAAAAACGAATGTCATATCATCTGAGATCGGCAAGGTTAAGAGGACATGAAGTCTCGTGATTCATACATGAAATGTTATGGCTTGTGTAGCCCGATACATCTTGTGTTGCTCGTGATGTAATGTTATGGAATAGCCATCATCATGCGGATATACGGTGACATATTAATCTTTACCAATGTAGAATACACCCGCGGTTGACAAGTTGAGAGGCATGGCAAAGAGATGTTTATGATTTTGTCACCCATGGCTGGTACGATGTTTTGTTAGTTGAGATGGGTCATGACCAATGATGAGTAGGGAATAAAATCTCAAATGTGCATATTTTTTTGTGAGCTACTATGTGGTTTTGCGCATCATGAGATTTGTGCGTCGGTGGGCATTTGAGTGTTAAGCTCATGGCATCTATTTTTATCCACTGCACACATGATTAAGTCATTTACAACACATGTTTCACATCTTAAAGGATCTCCACAAATACGTTTGGAAAGAGTAGGTGAGTATTATTGTATAGAGTAGGTTGATCTCCTTATTATTGTTGTAGTGGGCAAGTGTTTGTGAAATTTGACATAGTTGGTTAGTGTTTGTAATGACTTTTATGAATATATTGGTGGAATATGTGGAACCTTGTTGTGTTTGTGAATTCATGTTATGATATATGCTTGCAAAACATGAATATGTTATCATGTTAGATTCAGATTGGGTTCTTCTTTCGCTGATTTTATCTCCACAATAAAATATCTTCTATCAAACAGTGTGTTTTGGTTCTATTATTTAAGAAGGGACTTAGGTTCTGTGTTAGTATTAAACCGAGAGGGTCAAATACAATAATGTTTGTACTTTTATTACAAGAACCTGCTTACATACAATCCCACGTAGGATTCTAATCAATGGTCCAATATAAATATTACCTTAATACACTAAGGGATATAACCAAGATTTGATATATAATACGGTGCCAGAATCAAATCAAGGACACCAGGTAAGGTAAATGACTCAATAAGGCATCACTCCCAAGCAAATGCACTAGCGCAATGTCAAGTTTATATCAACGATGCTGAGCAAATAGGCTTAATTAAGGAATACACTTCTCTATGATCAATGTATGAATCCAATGCAAGAAATTAGTCACTTATACTAGACTAGGGAATTGACACCAGCAAACGTTGCTTGTAGATGGGTTGGAGGATACAACATCAAAATTCAATCAGCAACATTGGACAAAGATGGACCATCAAAAAGACCTTACTCCTAAGTCGATATGAAAATGCAACACCAAAATCTAATCGACGATGCTGGATGATGATAATACCACTAAGAAGGCACTGTCCCTAAATCGATATGAGGGTATAACATCGGAATCTAATCGACGACACTGGATAAATGTGGACCACCAAGGGACTTTACTATACAACACTGTAATCTAATTGATGATGCTGGATGACAATATCATCACTAAGGAGATATTGTCCCTAGATGGACACAAGGACACGACATCGACGATGTTGGACAAAGGTCAAACAACGCTGAAAGCTAAACAATAGCATTACTTGGGATATGACACTCACTAGAATTGAATTAATGACAAGAGCCTAAAGTTACAACTATGCTAAGCTAGACTAAAATAAATGAGGAAAAATAAAGAGTTTTGTTGTGTCGTTCAGGGGGCTTCTTGTCGGAGGACTTTATGTATTTATAAGGATACCCCAATAATCGTCGAACGGTTACCAATTTGAATTCATCACCTTCAGTTTTCAGCACATTTCCTATTCTCCTATCGATTCATCTCATAACTGCTCTAATCGTGCTTCCATTCATTGAGTTAACTTTCCAAATAGAATTTTTGATCATCAACTACCTTTGCTTCTTGCTTTTTGACCTTTACAATTTGCCACCGAAATATGCATCGTACTATTCATCCACATGACCTTCTCATTGTTGACAGCTCAACTTCCTTCTAGATGCCCATTGGTAGCAAATAATAGGGCATCATACGTAATTTCATTAGGCTTCGAGTTGAATTTTGCTCATGTGACCAACATGTGAAGCGTATTCAATTTTGGGTACCAGCAGTTCCAAAAACTTGAATCATGCGGAATACATATTATTGTATTTCTCAAGTGATCGGATTATTCCATTATGCGCATCTAAATAGTTAAGAAATAAGTTTAATTTGTATTGTGCTCTTGTCAAATGAGTAATAGACATTTCCTTAATAATAGTGAATCCTTCAAATGTTATGTGATAAACTCGTTGAATGGTTACTATGCTACTGGGCTCCCAAGTTGAGTGGTAAAATAATCTCTTACCTTAAATCTATAGATTTCATTTATTAAGTTTAGACTCACCACCAAATATTTTACAGATTGGTTGAGTTTGGAGTTCAATGACATTTACATTGCGCTTCTGAAGATCTCTTTACAAATTGGATCAAAGTGTATAGTAAAGTTAGGAGCATATCTTCTGGAATAAGAGTTTCAATTATGCATTTAGAAAAAAAAGAAGTTGTACATCATTTGAGGCTAAATTATTTCTTCTATCGAGATTCAAAATGTATGAAAATTAAGGTTGTGATAGTTACGTAATACAAGTCAAGATTTTTTTTTTTTTGGGTGAGGAGAGAACCCTTGATGGGTTGTTAGTTAATAGTATAAAACTCATTGCGGCATATTGTCTCTAGATATAACCATTTCCTCGTTCCATTACTTTATTTCTTATTTTAACCTAAGACAGTTTAACCACTAGAATTTACCTCAATGGTCACATTTTTCACATAAGAAGAGAGAGGTGGAGGGTTCAAATCCCCACATTCTCAGAGTTAGGGTAAGAATGATTTAATTTCAGGAGTGAATTTCGACTTCCACATTGTGTAAAGAGGCGATGCAAAAATTTAAGGACTAGCATAAAAGTATAGTAGAATGTAGAGTAAAACTGAAAAAAATAAAATTAAAACAGCTTTTGCATAGCGTGACTGAGATCTTTTGATTGTAATTATGACTACAAAACAATTATAAGTCAATATCACCCCTTACTGATCCAGGGCTTCGCGCTAGTGTGCGAAATCCTAGCTCTGTTCCATGCATCGTGGAAGAGAAGCTGGGATTGATCTTCTCTTATAATGGAGTAGTGGAAGTACGGACTGACCGTACTTCGCTTGCTCATTGTCTTTTGAACGATGAGCAAGGCTCACGGGAGACCCGGGCCTAGTTGGAGTGTAATGCAAAGCTGGCCCAACTCGATTTTGTGAGGCTAACCAGATGTCCGAGGGAGGCAAATAAGATAGCAGATTGGGTATTCAAGGCACACGGGATAAATGAATTTCCACCCAATTGGTTTTCCTACTCCCGAAGCCTATGTTGGATTTCTTTATTGTTTGATGTAAACAGGCGTTGGCAATTTTAATGAAATTTGAACTATTTATCAACCGAATGGGATAAATGAATTTACCTCAATGGTCACATTTTTCACATAAGAAGAGAGAGGTGGAGGGTTCAAATCCCCACATTCTCAGAGTTAGGGTAAGAATGATTTAATTTCAGGAGTGAATTTCGACTTCCACATTGTGTAAAGAGGCGATGCAAAAATTTAAGGACTAGCATAAAAGTATAGTAGAATGTAGAGTAAAACTGAAAAAAATAAAATTAAAACAGCTTTTGCATAGCGTGACTGAGATCTTTTGATTGTAATTATGACTACAAAACAATTATAAGTCAATATCACCCCTTACTGATCCAGGGCTTCGCGCTAGTGTGCGAAATCCTAGCTCTGTTCCATGCATCGTGGAAGAGAAGCTGGGATTGATCTTCTCTTATAATGGAGTAGTGGAAGTACGGACTGACCGTACTTCGCTTGCTCATTGTCTTTTGAACGATGAGCAAGGCTCACGGGAGACCCGGGCCTAGTTGGAGTGTAATGCAAAGCTGGCCCAACTCGATTTTGTGAGGCTAACCAGATGTCCGAGGGAGGCAAATAAGATAGCAGATTGGGTATTCAAGGCACACGGGATAAATGAATTTCCACCCAATTGGTTTTCCTACTCCCGAAGCCTATGTTGGATTTCTTTATTGTTTGATGTAAACAGGCGTTGGCAATTTTAATGAAATTTGAACTATTTATCAACCGAAGAAAAAAAAAAAATCGCCCCTCAGCTACATCAGTGACATAGGTTCAATTATGGATGTGATAGTATAATTGTATATACTCGGGGTACATATGAAAATTCCAAAAGTTTGATTTATACGGTGTGAAGATAACACTACATATGGATAAACCATGAACCATTCCTTTTGGTCTGTTCATGCCTGTCACTCGAAACAAACATGTGGGGCCCATATATAGATGGGCTCCAATCACTAGGCTGGGAGGGTCCTCTGGTGTCAGGCCTATACCGGCGCAGCGGAAAATATTTTTTATCCAATAATTAGGCTGCCTTTGTTTCCAATAAATGATTTTCTGAGAAAACTTGTTTATATATTTTTGGATATGGAAAATAAGCGATTAAATAAAACATTTTCCAGCCAACAGAAAATACTCTTCTAAAATGGAAATCAAATTCTCCATCTTTCTCCCTTCTTTGTTTCGTTCTCTTTAGCTACTCCTTTCCCCTTATCTTACTATCATACCGACCTTTCCATCAACTCAACCAACTCTCTCGATGGGTGCACCTATTCCAACTCCTTTCAAACCACTCATTCTTCGCCTAGTGCCAGGCACGTATCCATTGGATAGCCTCGTCCTTCTGAGACCGCTCGCGCTCCTCGATCGCATCGATTTAGTCGAACACGAAGCTGAGGCAATCCGAGAGGTTGGAAGGAGGACGGAGAAGAGAAGAAGCCTTCAAGGTTTCGTCCAGGACCTTTCCCATGCAAGGAACTCCACAAATCGAGGCTTGGATGCTGCTAAACCCCCCCTACGAATCCTCTTGGAGATACGGGGAACCGAAGGTGGGGATTTGGGAATCGATCGCGAACCCAATTCCAGCTCAATTTCAGTGTGTCACCACCAAAGCTCAGTTTGGGCCGATTCCTAAAAATCATTTTGCTGAATTTAAGTTTTTGTAAAAGAATATTTTTCACAGGCTTCCCTCTACCGGCCATGGTAGAGGGGGAAGAAAGAGAAAAAAAAGTAAAAAATAAAAAGGTAAAAATGACATTTAGTTAAAGAGTTTGCGTTAAATGTATCTCAAGTGGCATAATTTATATTTTTTTTGTAGCATAAGAAAAAATTCTGGATAAAATTGTCATAAATAACATAGTTTAGAGTTTTTGGTAGCACAAAAAAATTTAGAGTAAAATTGTACCAAGTGACATAATTTAGGGTTTTTAATGGCACAAAAAAATTCATGGTAAAATTATCTCAAGTGGTATAATTTGAGATTTTTTGTAACATTTTTCCTTTTACTAATTATAGTTTCCACCTTATTGCTTTAAACAAAATGAATGGTGACTCCTTATGACCAAACACAGAATAAATGTATTCACCTTTAAAAGTTTTGTCAAATTAATTTGATTTTTACATTTTCAATGAAAAATCAGAGAGAGAGAGGGAGAACTCAATTACATGTGCCAAGTATGCACGTAAATTTCAAATTAATGCATTTCAAGTACAATCCGAGGGGGAGGGAAAGAGAGAGTACTCAATTACATGTGCCAATATGCACGTAAATTACAAGTTAATTCATTTCAAGTACAATTTGACATCTATCAAAATATTTTGTTTCATTTCTTTCACTAGTCTAGATTGTATGTATATGCGTGTCTTAAGGTTTTTGCGTTTTTGTAGAAAAATAAAGCAGGAGAATCTCTCTCCAACCCTACCAAGTACCACCGGCAGTTGCCTTCAGCCACGCCCCTATGAGTTCGGGTCCCAGCAAACCTCGCCCCAACCCACCACGATGCTGTCAACTCCAACAGATGGATTTCGTCTTGTTTCCATTAATGATAGCTCCAGCGGCTCCTATCCCATCGATTCTCGAGCTTCTTTTACAACATCTGGTGACATGTTTGACAGGTGCACGATACAATCAATGCCAATATCAGAATTTGAGCCCTAGCGATCCTTTTGCTTTTCCATGCAGTTACATTACTTGTGTACTTCAAATTATCAATATAGTCACCATATGCGTAGGAAGGTTTTAAAGACTAAAATCTCAGGTTTTTTTTTGGCAAAAAAGCATTTTTTTTTCATTTTCTAGTATTCTAATTAATAGAAATTATTTTCCTAGTTAATGAAAAACCTATACTTAAATTTAGGAAGATGATTTCCTCTTCTAAATATCGAAAATCTTTTTCCAAAATATGATTAGCTATTGATGCTTAGATTCGAAACTCTGCACTTGGGCATAAGAACTTCAATGCTCATTTCAAGTCCTTTAGTGGACTCGGGTCTAGAGGACAAGGTTGAGTCGACTGAAGTCAAACAAAGCCAAGCCTGAGCCCAAAGAGGCTGGGCCTGGAACCCTAATGCCCAAGCCCAACTCAACAAAGGTGGATCTCGAGACATCGACACTCATGCTTAGCCCTCAGCACCCATGACTAGGTCCCCAATGGCCCGGTCCAAGTCCACAAGCTAAGCCAGACTTCGGGTTCCTGACACCGGCACCTTGATCCATGGGGCTGGACTAGGGTCCATAGAAGCCGAACTTAGGACCCCAAAACCCATACCCAAATTCCCGACGTCTAAGCCCAAGTTCAAGTCCATCAAGCACAAGCCCCGGATGCTAGTGCCCATGCTCGTATCTCCTGCACTTGAGCATGGACCCATCAAGACTAAGGCCTTGCCCATGCCCAGGTCCCTAGTGCCTCAGGGCCCAGTTCATAAAGATAGAGCCCTGAGACCACACTGTCCATTTTGAGGTTGGCATGAGTTCTTTCCCTAGTTGGTGTTAACTCATTAAGCGCAGAACTAGATGAGGCCTTGAGTGCATATAAAGAATTCCATAGGTAACTCTACGAATTCCAGGAGGTGGATCCCCGCTGTAGTATTATGTCTCAATTTTAAACAAAAAAGATAGCTTCCTTAAGATGAAAGTTTGTTTGCGAGATAAAATTGATACTTTAAAATATTTTGATGGTTATCGAAAAAAAAAAAAAAATTTGATAGTTGGTCAATTGAGCCCTTCGTAGTTTAATTTGATCAATAAAGTCATTAATGATTTTCTTTAAAAAAATCATGAGAGTTGCAATGAATGGATTTTTATGCTATCAATGAATCTTAAGTGTGTGGCCACATGTGTTTAACAAGGGACATGCGGGAGACACATAAGGTTTCGGCATCATAAACCAACTCACAGTCGTGGATTTGATTGCACATTTTTTTAAAACAACTTTGACTTTGTAGCACCTCGAGATTTCTCAAATCTCGAGGCCACAACCTCGTACCTTCAATAAATTGGATTTATTCGAATATCTTTAAACACAAAGAAGTCGTATGATTCAACAATATGTTCATTGGGCATCTGAAATACTTAAAACGATTTGAGGGAATTGAAGTCCCTTACTAACGCGTGCAAGGTGAATGGTCTACGTGTGCAAATTAGGAGTTTTAGGACTAGCAAGTCAGTTATGCGCATTATAATCCCTTAACGCTCTTCGGCACCACAAATCTTTGATTAAGCCCTAAATTGCATTCCATCGCCCGTTTTCCTAAGTTCGAAAAGAAAATGGTTTTTGAAGACGATTTTAGAATATTAACATTTGTCAATCTCTAATTTAGCGAAATAACCATTTCATTTTCATGCACATGACGTGCGAATACATGGCACCTTGGAAAAAGTGAAAAAATGCAAACAATATGCCAGATAACATGGAATTTTGGAAAGCGACACATGTGAATGACCTGTCATATATGATTAACATATAATTTTGAAGGGTTTTAATACTATGAAAAATCTTAAATTAATACACTAATGAAAAATTTATCCTAAATTAATTTTTTGACTCTTAAAAATCACAAACAGGTATACTTATAACAAATTTACCTTCCATTAATTTTCGTTAGATTTTTACTGTCAAATTGTTAAGTTCAATGAATATAGTTGATTGGTGTACTAGTTTGGATTTTTTGTGTTATTAATATAATTTAATAAAAAATAATATATGATAAATTTATCACAAGTGTATCAGTTTAAAGTTTTTGGTAATGAAAAAATTCATCCAAGATAAAATTGTCACAAATGTATTATTTTTGAATTTTTATGGTATTGACCCAATTTTGAAAAGTACCATTTGCAAAAAGCACATATGTGTAATTTCACCTAGAAACACCTCTCATTCTAACCTCTTAGGGTACATTCAATCATCTAAATTTTTAATCATGATAGGTTTAGATATGATAAGATATGAAATCCAAGGGATCTTGCTATATCATAACCACTGTATAGTGATTGCAATAATAAAGTCTAATATATTTACATCATATTATATATATATATATATATATATATATATATTTGATATAAACTGTATATTAATAAATTTTATAAATGAAGATGATTAAAATCTCTTGCGACACTCTTACCTACTTTACTTGTATTTTTTTTTTTTACTCTCATTTTAATAATTTTTTTTTTTTATTTCTTTCTTCCCCTTCTATCGTTCTCTAATAAAATTTTATTAAATAAACAACTATACTAATATGCCTAAAATATTAAAATGCCTAAAATATGTAATAAATATATTTTTTATATTGAATTTATATTATAAGATATAATTAAATTCGAATATATAAACAAAAATAAGATTAAATTAAAAAACCAAATTGTTATTTTTTGTTATTTTGAATTTTGTATATTAGAATTCAATATTATTTATATTGAAATATAATTTTAGATTTGTTAATTTAAAATATTTTTTTTTAGAAAAATATGACATTAGAAATCCTATCTACCTTTATCTCATCACCTTCCTGGGATAATTTTATTTGGCATATATATATCCATTATATCGACTTTATCCAATCTATTCGGCTCCCCTCGATAGCATCACACGTCATCATCGACACCGTTTGTGGGAAGACCGAGAGGGAAAGTCATGCATCCGAGGTTGACTATAGCATAGGATCACAAGAAGAATCGCATAGATGCTTCTCTGCAGAGAGAGTGCGAGAATGTAGACCCTCGGGAGGACTTCTACTCTTAGGGATGCACCGGAGTGTTTCGCCTAGAGGCACTTGAACCACTGTGAACAACGCGAATAAAATGCCACTCATGGATAAGCCTTGGTTGAGGGTCATTGGTCTAGGGTTGACCTTGGATTGTCCTTGGATCGGCTCAACTCGACCAATCCTGAGTTGGTTTCCAAAGAGATTGGATCGGTCCTTGGTCCCAAGACCTTTGGACCCTATACTATGATGGTTGATCATTAATCCTAAAAGTTTATGACTAGTTTGAGTTGGACCAACCTTGTATTTATATATATATATATACTATATGCTTATGTTTATTCTAAATTTGAGTGCATCCTTCTTTATTCTCTTCATTGTTCAGTTTGTCTTGTAAATAATAAAGTAGAAAGAAACCCAATCCTAATTTGACCATTAAATAAAAAAAGTAAAAAAAGAAACCCTCTTCACTCTCCCTAGCCTTGCTCTCCTACTCGCCTTGCCCACTACTCACCTGTTAGCTTGTCTCTCTTCGATAGCCTTGGTGCTCGCCTCTATTCACTCACCGTTGTCTTCTTTGTTCATTTTTATGGTTTGTTGCTTTTAACAATTGTAAATTTCTATTGTTACACCTTATTTTATATTTACATTTGATATATATTGGTGTTCATAGTTGATTACTCAATGTCACATTGTTTTTTTTTTTTTTTTGATGACCCAGAGAACCCCACACCCGCCGACAGCCGGGGGAGTAAACCCTGGGGGCCACACGTGCTAGCCACCATACATATGAAACCAGTTAAGTCATTTTATGACGAAGTTGGGATTCGAACTCTCGACTTTTTGCGAGAGGAAGAGAGCGCGAACCAGCAACGCCACCCAAGTGGGTGGTCTTAATGTCACATTGTTGATAGGTATATAATTTGAAATAGTATGTTTGTCTTTTTAAGGAATACAAAAAGTAAACAATTAGTCCTAAGTTGATTTTGGAACCAGACTGAACCCATAGAATCCAATCCTTTGTCTTAGGCTCCACAAGATCGATCCTCGATCCCAAAAATTAGAACCCAAAATTGTGCTAGTTGATGTTTAGATTAGGTGCTGAATCGACCCAACCCGAACTATGCTCATCCCTAATGCCACAAAAAAACTGCGGCGAAGTTCAATGCAGCTCCAAAGGATATGGAGTCTCTACACTATAAAGAGGACATCATTGGAGTCAAAGGTCAAAAGATTATACATGTAGCCGATTTGATGTCATTTGGTCCCTCATGTTTTTCCGCAAATTGCCTAAACGTTGTTAAATCCAGGCATAAGCATGATTCCGGGTTTTTGTATACGTAGGATAGGTTTTAGATTCCAAAAACCAGGTAACCAGTTCTGCCTAATAGGTTTCACGTTTTTGTATTTTTCTTATTCAATGTCTTCGCATGTTCTTGTGACTTTCCATGGCGTCTAATGATGAATGTGTAATATGAAAATACTATTTTGAGCTTCCATTTTCGACGATTTCCATGACTAAAAATTTAGCTTTATTAATATGTCATAATCATCATGTGTCTAAACATGAGTTGTGATTAATGAATTGTAGCAAATATATGTTATTAATTATGATGATTAGTTAACTAATCATTTAATTAGGTGGAATTGGGTACGAAGGGTAGGTTCCACGGGTTTCAAAAATTAGGAAACCTGTTCTGAATGGCAGATTTCAGATTCTAGGTAGAACCGGAATGGAACTTGGAATTGCTACCCCTAGTTCAATCGAATCCGACTTTGGGCCACCAGTCGGCTATTGGATAGCCCGAAAATACATCTTACAAAGCCCAATCGAGAGACGGAGCCCGATTCGGAAGTTGGATCGCCCACCTGGCAGGCTCCCAGTGGCGTAAATCGTAATTTTCAAGATATTTTTTTTTTTTTCCCCTTCGGCTCTGTTACAAAAAAGGGAAAATCTCGAACGAGAGCCCAAAGACAAAAAGGGGACAAGCAAAGAGACAGAGAGAGAGAAACAGAGAAAGACATCAAGACCAGGAAGCTGTCCGCGAGTGCCGAAAGGCTTTGCCCCGTCGAGATCCGATCCCAGCCAGCCAACCAGCCAATCGACGATGTCATCGACGTTCAGCGGCGACGAGACCGCCCCGTTCTTCGGCTTCCTCGGGGCCGCGGCCGCCCTCGTCTTCTCCTGTACCGCTCCTTCGAAACCCTAACCTCCAATTTCCTCCTTTTTTTTGTCCTTGCTTTCGATTCGTTAGCGGGCCCACTTTTGTTTTCGTTGCGTTCGGCTGGAAATCGGATCGCTCGCGGTTTCGCGCATTGAATTTGGTCGAGATCTCGGATTCTTTTCGGGTAGGGTGATCGGGGATGGTGACGACGACGACGACGACTTGTTTGGACGATGATTGGACGGTTAGGTGGGTGGGACTGGAATTAGCAGAGTATGGGTCATCTGCTTGGTGCGGTTAAGTTGAAATAGAGGACGCTGGGTCGAAAATTTTTTGGCTTTAGGGATATTATTTGGTTATAGATCTGTGTCCTAAATTAGGATTATTTACTGAGGAGTTACAGGAAGTTAATGTGAATCGGCTTTTGGGAGCTATAACATGCGAATTGTGAGTGGCTTTATGGTAGAAGGAATAGGGTGGCAGATTGTGATCTGAAAATATTTTGCAGTAGGCGAACACGATGTAAATTATCCTCCCCCCCCAATGGTATCGAGGAGAGAGAGAGTGATCCAGTTCAGTAGATGTTCCTGATGTGCTAGCGACCTATGTGAAAGAAGTTTAAATTGGTTAGAAGCTCGGTGATTGCATTTGGGTAAGCATGGCTGTTTGCACATTTGGATTGTAATTTATAAAGGCCATAAAATTCTTCTGAAACTTGCACCAGACGAATTGTGGACATTTGAATATGCTCAGCCACTTCCATTTGTTTGGTTTCTTGTTCTGGATAATAGACATTTGAAAGGTTTTTTACATGGTCACTAAGTACTTCTTATGCGCAGGTATGGGAGCAGCATATGGAACGGCTAAAAGTGGTGTTGGTGTGGCATCGATGGGAGTTATGAGGCCCGAGCTGGTTATGAAGTCAATTGTCCCTGTTGTCATGGCTGGAGTGTTGGGTATTTATGGGCTTATTATTGCTGTTATCATAAGCACAGGGATTAATCCAAAGGCCAAGTCATATTACCTCTTTGATGGGTATGCACACCTTTCATCTGGTCTAGCTTGTGGTCTTGCCGGACTTTCAGCTGGTATGGCAATTGGAATTGTTGGCGATGCTGGTGTCAGGTAAGGATCCTTCATATGGTGTGTCTAATGTGAACTCATAGTTTATTATTGCCCCTAATTAAGCGACATTTGATAAGTAACCCTGAGCTTCAACCTTCTCGATCCATTGCAGTGTGCTGTAATATCAGTCATAAAAGGATTGGTGTCTTTCATTCTCAAATCGTGCTGACTTATGTTAGTAACCACTAATTTGAGGAGTAATGTTGAATGCCAAAAGAACTTTAGAGTTTAGAGTTTAGAGTTTAAACTACATCTTTTGTCTATGAGTTGGAGTAAAAGTTTCACTCCTAGATGAGTTAATGAATGAATTGCCTATTGCCATCACCCAAGTCTTTTTTTTTTTTGCTCGACTTAATTATATGTTTTCGTGCCTATTGTTTAGGTGTCGTCTTCAACCCTTTATTAAATAGCATTCCTTTAGTGGATTTAATTCCTCCTGTGAAGTTGAGGATTTTGGATGGATAGGGACCTAGGTCTACTGCATATGAGGGACTGCTTTTTTTCAGTTGATGTATGGTGAACCCTGGTTGTTGGAAGTAATTTGTTAACATGGACATGGGTCTGTGGTGATAGTTAAAGAGGAAAAGCTAATTGGTTGGTTCATGGATGTATGGTGAATTCTGGTTTTTGGAATTAATTTGTTAACATGGATGTGGGTCTGTGGAGATAGTTAAAGAGGAAAAACCAATTGGTTGGTTCATGGATGTATGGGGAACCCTGGTTTTGGGAATTAATATGTCAACATGGATGTGGGTCTGGAGATAGTTAAAGAGGAAAAACCAATTGGTTGGTTCATGGGATGGTATTCATATTTACATGAGATTGTCTCAGCATTTGCTACCTCCCCCAGATGTTAGGGCTGTGCCTAGCATTGAAGTTCACCGTATTTCATGGCACTTGTTAACAAACTTTTGGTTTAACTTAAGATGATAGCTGCAAATTTAACCGATTCACTACACAAATGTAGATGCTTTTGTTTGATGGTTACATTTGGAAGGAGTTTAAGCCAGGTAAAAGATGCTCTTTTTCTCTTATGAAAAATTGTCCTGATGAAGATATTTCTATCTTGTCCAGAGCTAATGCGCAGCAGCCAAAACTTTTTGTTGGAATGATCCTCATCCTCATTTTTGCTGAAGCTTTGGCCCTTTACGGTCTTATCGTGGGAATCATCTTGTCTTCCCGAGCAGGCCAGTCCAGAGCGGAGTAAGGAGGGAACTGCTAAACCAGGCTAGGATTTTGTCAGTGTCTCTTGTGAGAAGATTTCTCTCCTGTTTGCTGGTTTGGGATGGTAGGATAGCCCTCAAAGTGCCCTTTGATGTTCTTCCATAGAAGTGATTATTCTGCCAGTCCTGTGAGAGTTGCTCTTGGTTAGTTTCCTGCAAAAGTATTCTCACTGAAGAATAAAGGCTATTGAACTTGTGTCTTATGTCATCTATTGGTCTTATTATTACTGTTGAAAGTAGTATTTGACTGGTGCGGGGTCATCTTGTTTAAACTGTTTATTTTACCTTATGTCTTGCGTTGTGTATGACATCCTCTCGATCCTCAAAATGTTTTTCTCGCCTTTTTGTCATCACATGCCCTTGCTAAGAAAGAGAGGGGGACGTTGGACGGTTATGTATGGTGGGTGGCACGATGATTGTTTTGCATGTCGTAGGAACTGAGCTCGAGTGAAATTAGTCATCACGTGGATAGCTCAGGAAACCATTGAACGAGTCTAAGAACGGCTGCTGGGCAGCTGTTAAGCATCATGCGCAGTTTTGCATCATGTGCCGAAATTTCTTCTGGGAGAATATGTTTAGGTTGTGAATTAGCACGCCCTCAAGAGCTGAAATTTATCAAGATTTCGATCAAAGTATCCGCAAGATCGTTTTGTTTTGAAGATACCTGGATTTGATGTTTTGCCGCTCATGTTCTCTGCAACTATGCATATTATCTCATCGGAACATAGGCAGCAACGCTGCATATGTGAAACAAATACGGGAAGTATTTGACTGAGCAAGAAGTTTGGGCGTGAGTTTGTAATAGAGTGAGCATTATTCAAATGGGCGATTCTCACCTTAAAATTGGGGCTGTCTAGTAAAGAATAATTCTGAAAAATGATAACTAAGAACCACTTGTTGGTTCTAGGTTCTGTGGATACACCTAAGAATTGGATCGCTAGTTACATACATAAATTAAAACGAGTCATTAGCTCTTAGTTTCATATCATAACAATAAAGCAACACATCTTCAATTGGTCCTCTTCGTTTTTTTTTTTTTTTTTTGTCCTCTTCGTTTTTTTTTATTTTGTTTTGTTTTGGTTTGGTAAAGAAAGTAAGTAAATGGATTATTAGAATGAGAAAAAAAAACAGGGTTTTCATCTTATTACATACCCAAGAGGTAAAATGAGTCAAGAATATTCAATAAGTATAAATATAAATATATAAAAATATTTGATCCAAAAACTACAAAATAATTAAATAATTAAGATGAAATTTATTTTTAAAATATATACATACTAATCTAGTATCAGTGGGTGGTTTCTTGCCTAGAACCGGGTATTGAACCAATTCCCCATGAAAACCATTGGTTATGGGCCGGTTTGGTTTGGTTATAAGCGGTCCAGGAACCAATTTAGACTGTTTCCAATTTCTTTGTACACCTCTAATTTATAAGAGTGAAATGGCATTAAATGCATATGAGAGAGAGAGCCCCATTGATATGAATTTGATTAAACGACTACAGCTTGAGATGTCGCTTTGAGCCGAGAAAGAATTCTGGTTTCGTGTTTGTTTCGGTTTCGTTCTTTTTTTCTTTTACTTTCAGCTTTTTCTTGGCCGATTCTTTTGACTTTTCAATTAAGTGGTCATTTTGTTTTCTTGAAGTTTTGGAAATTAAAAAAGAAGAAGAAGGAAATTATAACTTAAAATGTGTTTCGCTGTATTCCTCAAAAATATGTATTCTCATTTTTGACTTATTTACATATTTTTTTTCCATATATATATTCGTTGCCAGGCAAAAGTAGACCATTTCAGTCTCAGGCCTGCTTTTTCTGTAGCTTGCTCTGGTCTAATCCAAGCTATACCGGGCTTGAGATGCTCCGGATTGATTTAGCCTAGACCATACCGAAACAATTTTTCAAAAATAAGAAGTATATTAATTAATTACAAAATGAGACAATGAGAATGAACAAATGGAAACATTGTTTCTTAGTGCTGTAAAAATATTAAATTAAATGATCGAGTATTAAATGGGGCTGAAAATAATATGGTCTTAGGGGTCTGAATTGGGAAAGTAGATCGAAACAAACCCGGAAAATGAACTTTCAAGGTCGAAAATGGCCTGCAACACTTCACACTCTTCGTACCTTAGTGTCTGCTTCTGAATGCATAATTAACATTGTACTTACGAGCATCTTCACCCTACTTGAACCAAAAGTTATGAGCAATTAAAGTTGAGAGCGGGTTCATTTATTTAGATTAACTTATGGCTTTTAACTAATTTTTTATGTTAATGATTTTTAATGTGTTAGACTTTTGAGAATTCATAACCTACGAATAATTAGTATTATTGGCAAGATAATAAAAAATGGAAAAGTTGTAGTTCGGCCTGAACCGGCTTGGATCAAATCGAATTATTTTGGTCCGGTCCATTTTGTGTTGTTTTGGGTCAGCCTATAAAACTCAGACCCGGTCTCTTTAGACAGCACCAGAGAATCGCTCGCTCGGTCCGTTTGCAGCCAACACGCGTTAGGCCGAGAACACTTAGCTAAAAGTCTGGGAATGTAGTTTCTGCTTGCAAAGTCCAAGCTTCTGCTTTTGACATTAAAGGATTCATATGGTACGAAAGGTTTGATCATAACCCGGTTCATGGACACTTGCTAAGCATCGTAACATTAAAAAGAACTAATGACAATGGAACCCAATTTTCCATCTTGGAAAAAAAAAATGTCTCTTTTCTTTTTTGGAGAGGGTCTAGACGAATTTGAAGGTCGAAGCCCCCATTGCGAACCAAGTAATGGTATTTTACCCACCACTCGCTTTCACTATGGTTCCAATGGATTCCCTTAACCGTGCAACAACAGTTGAATTGCCAGCTCATTCTTCAATAGGCATGCGATCAAAGCCCTAATAGTCTCTTCCATATTGCTCGGGGTTCCTATGGTTTTATATTCTATTTCACTTCCCAAACAGGAGTTCTCTTCACTCTTCCCTCACGGTATGATAGATCACACCTTCATCTAATCTTTTCAAGCCCCTATTTACCTCCCCAATTACAAATCTTCACACTTAATACTAAGCAAAAATATTAGACTAAACATGAGAATGTGTGATATAATAATTAAATATAAAATCACGCTTTCATCTAAGACTCTGATATTATGTGAAATTTTGTGGTTTCTAAATTGAGCATAAGGGGGAGTGATAGAATAATTAAATATAAAACCGAGGCTCTATATAAGGCTTAAGTTATGATATTATGTGAGATTTTGAGGTCACCGCCCATAATATTAAAATTTTAAACTATTAAATGAATATACAATTTTAATATTTACTTATTCTATTTTCGGTCGGGCATGTAGGAGAATTTGGCTGATTTAATATCCCCAAAAGAACCCATCATGCTCGCCCAATTCACATATTATTGAAGAATAAATAAAGTACATAGATCCATCAAACCCAAAAAAAATAAAATTTATGCCAAGCAGCCGATGAAGATTGGATATAATGCCACGCTTTGCCCCTTTTTTCCCTTTCCTCTTTACCTTTGTGAACAACATGCGAGCTTTTCACATCCACTGGGCAAAAGAACGCTTCCAAACGCTGGCATGAGCCATGAGGATCATGAATTCCGGTGGTGAGGCTGACACATTTTGGTCATCCACGTTTTATTGCATAAAACTTGGCCAATCCATGGTCCATTCATGGTCCCCCGACCCTCTTAGGCTACTCTGTGGAGACTTTAAAAGGGACTTCTTCAATAATTGCCGTGCACATCTTTCCATGTTATGGCCCTTTGCGCATGTCTGCGCAAGAGATGGTGCGGATCTGCGTAATCAAGCATATAAAGAAAGATAAGATTTTGTATGTTTAAAGGGAAAGAGCAAGAGGACAAGAACTAATGTGAGGATTGGCCTCTTGATCGACACTAGGGGATTTATGAATGATTATCTTTGCCCGACTTATCTCGATTAGGTGTCACGCTGGATGACGAGAAGAAATTTAGGTCATGCTCTTAAAATAGAACCGGCTAAGGGATGCAACGTGGGAGAACCCTTTACACCCTCTTTTCACTTTTATTTTGTCTTTTGAACCATGTACTCTAATTCATGAATTTTTGTGTGGTTTGAATCCTCTTCTTTTCTTTTTGCAATCTTGTTTTTCCAACTATTTAATTGGTGAAGCTTAGTGCTTCTGTTAAGTATTAATTAGTCTATCAAATTGTTGATGCAAGGTTGATGAATGGACATGTGATGCCAACGCAGCATAAAGCGCCAAGTAAGCATCATCTTAGCAACAAGACTTAAAAAATCTAAAGTAGGATGAGAGAGAGATATATATGTAATTACCGATAGGTGATAAGGGATTGTTTTTCCATATCAATATATATAATTACAGGCAAGTGATGAAAGAATTTGATTGTAGAAAAGTTGAAGGGCCAAATGTCCATTTAACCAAAGTTAAAGAGCGAACTTATACAAATAATCAAAGTTATAGGACCATATATGAACTAGGGTTATGCAATCTGTCCAATTCTACCTAGAAACCCGACCAGGCCACCTATATGAATAGGTCTAGTTCTCCATTTCAAAATTTTGGAGCTGTTACTATGTGAGTAGTTTCTAGGTTTTGGGTACTAAACCTATTGATCTACTTGAGAACTGGTTAGAACCTATCTTTTGAAGTTGGAATAAGATAATTTATTATTCTTAAATGAGCAGAAATTCCTTATTGCTTATATTTCTATTTGATTTGTTTCATGTTTTACTTTGAGCTGTTTTATTGCTCATACTATTTCGCCATAATTGCCATTTGTCTTGATTTAAAGAAAAAGAAATAATGGAAAAAACTTGATTACCGAGTAATATAAATTTATAATAGGAAATTAGAACCGATCACCCACAATATAAACTAATCCTATTTCAGTGCAATTCTTTTGCAGATGCCTAGGCTACCAACTTTTGTAAAAGCGCTGTCCCACTTGTTCCCTCCTCTCCCTTTTGGCAGCTTGATCGCAATGATAGATGATTTTACTGGAGTCAAAGAGTACAAAATGAAGTTTATACAAGAAAAAATTATTAGCGTAATCAAGAAAGTTGTTTATAGAAAAAAAATGAAATGAGAATATCAATTCAAGAAATTCGGTATACTCAACATCAATTGATTGAATGGGTGTTTAGAAATAGAATTTACTTCGAAAGCACTTTATAGTTTCTCTCTTTACAAGACTCGAGTTTTCAAAGTAATGGACCCACAACACAATCAAGTAGAATCCAATATATGTTGATCCATGCAAACTTCAATTTATCCAATGCCAAATCACATGAACTTCACATGATCAATCATATCCAACAAGTCGTGACCAATCTTGGTTCTTCCTCTCAATATATGCCCTGTTATTGTACACATCACTTGCTCCATATTCAAATAAAGACTTTACTAGAGTTGTCCATATTGCACCTACAACCCGTGTTCAAGAAAGTGACATCTTGGAAGTCGGCAGGCCAATTTGCAAAAGTAGAAACAAAGTTCCACAAGTTCATACCTTTCCGTTCACATCAAGATCATCCACCTCTTTTGGGACCAAAAAGTCGTGGAGGACATAGAATACGTCGATCTCATTTGTTACTTCATATTTAAGTCCAAGTGGGATTTGCAGCCTGATGATTCCAGGCAATTCCTTGGGATATAGAATGTTAAGAAACGCTTGTCCGATTATCTATTTAATAATTTTCCTAAATCAAACCTAACTTGAGAATTAATAAAATATTGATAAAGTTTAGACATTCTAAGTCTAGTCATTGACATCAGCTTTTACACGAGCAATAAGTGTTATTTTGACCTATTTTTAACTTGGAAACCGAGCATTAGTTGGATGTCTGATTTTGACTGAAATACATGGCGTGTCTAACGAGGGAAAAGAATAAAGGAATAAATTCATCCCGAGTTACGTGAAGATCTGCTTCAAGTTTGGATGTCAAACTTTGAGGACAGTAAGTATTTACTTTCAAACTTTCAATCATTACATCCTAATCCTTGTATTTTGATTTTATTGTAGTACTGATTAACTTTTTTGAGTTTTATCGGTGTTGATGTAAAGACGTACACTTCCCTCAATGAAATATCGCTTCAGTTGCACTGGAATCATTTGTAAATCACAAATTCAATATAGAAAAAAGAGAAAGTCTATAATACGATAACTAAAGGCTAAATGACAAAGCAAAAAATATGATCTTTCTATTTTATTTTTTTTGAAATCTTAGAAAATTTATGGTAAACCTGTTGTGTTTACTAAAAGCTAAATGATAAATAATAACCTGTTGTTGTGTTTTTTTTGTTGCCAAATCCAACCGAACCTTTTCAAGAAAATCCAAACTTTATAAATTAGTTATATTTTATTTACTGGCTTACTAATTTCCCTTCTCAAATTCTTTTAAGTGCTTTCGTTTTAAAAGATACATCAACCGTTGTTAGGGGTGCTTATTTTAAAGATAAACTGTCCCCCTAGGTAATATACATTGGATTAGTCTTCTAGATATGTTTCTTCCAAATAAAATCATGTGAAATTCGTTGTCACCACCTCACAAAAGAAGTATGCATAAAAGAATCAAGAGAGTCAAATTTTTTTTTTAAAGTACAGTCCCACAATTTCCAAAGTATGTAGTGACAAATTCAAAGTTCGGTCAGATGATGTATTTCTAAAGCATGTATATCTTTAGTTAGCAGACATCCTTGACACGACTATATACTTGAATTTGGAGAACGTGTTTATCTAATATAGTCGTACTGATAAAAACTCCAAAGCAATTCCAAAATGCAAATTTAAGAAGCATTTGTATTGGATGACTACCATTTAGAATTGGAAATGTATTTTCCTTTCAAAATAGGAAAATTTTCATAGGAAGTCCCAAATCTTGTGTATGAAGTATAATCAATTCATAAACCTTTTAGTTGGTTCATCCTGATACTTCAATTTATTCCAAGTTGGATATGCAGCCTAATTCCCGGAACATGCTTTGGGGGTTTAGAATCCTGAGATAAGATTGTCCTGTTTTATTTTATACTACATTTTTTAATTTCTCTTAGTCAAGCCAAACTTGGGGATTAATAAGATATTCATAAAGCGTAGACATTCTAAGTCTGGTCATTGACATTAACTTTTAGACGTGGAATTAGTGTCGATTTGACCAATGTTTAATTTGAAGGGTTTCGAGAGTAAGTTGGGTGTTTATTTTGACTGAAATGTAGGGCGTCTTTATGAAGAAATAAAGGAATGAAGTAAATAAATCTATTACTTGTTACGTAAAAGATTAACCTCAATTTGAGGATAGTACATATTTTCTTTCATACTTTTAATCATCACATATTAATCCTTGAATTTTCCATTTTGTTGTAGCTATCATAAACTTTTTAAGCATACTTTCCTTAATGACATATCTCTCTGTTTTTTTTTTTTTGGGTCTGTAACATATCTCTCTTCAATTGCACTAGGCTAGATTTTTTTTTTATCCATCATACTCTAATTTCAATTTACTCTCAAAATTTTCCCGTGCCTCTTTGCATATTGTTGGAGTTTAAGCTCACACTAAAACTAATTATCCGTACTCAAACTCTCTTGAAAAATGGGAATTTGAATTCCCTATCTCCCCCTTCCTATCTGGAAAGAATGGCCATTAGGATAAACCCTAGTGGTTACTAAGTTAGATGACAAAGCCAAAAATATGATCTTTTTAGTTTTAATTTTTTATTTCAAATCTTATAAAATTTATAGTACTCTAACTAAAGCTAAATGACAATCAACAACCTCCTGTCGAGTTTTTATATATTTTTTCAAATCCGAAAATCTGACCGAGCCTTTTCAAGAAAATCAAGCTTTATATATTAGTTGTTTCAGCTTACTTATTTCCCTTCTCAATTTATTTGTTTGGATTCTTTAATTTTTTAATGATAAATCAACTGTTGTTAGGGTGATTAATTAAGGATAAACAGTTCCTTGGGTGATGTACTTTGGGTTAGTCTTTCACAGATTTTTTTTTCCCAAATATAATCATGTTGAATTCGTTGCCACCACCCTCACAAAAGAAAGAATGCATCGAAGAATTAAGAGTTCAGTCAGATGATGTATTTCTAAAGCATGACATTTCTAGTTAGCAGACATCTTTGACACGATTATGTACTTGAATTAGGAAAATGTGTTTACGCTATGTACTCGTACATTAGGAAGTCCAGGAGCCAAAATTCAAACTTAAGACTAAATTGGGTTAGATGACTAACTTTTAGGATTGAAAATGTATTTTCCCCTTACCGTACAAAAAGTTCCACAGGAAGTCTTAAATCTTATGTATAAAATGTAATCAAATGCTAAACTTTTCTAACGGGAGAAAAGGGCATCATAAGTATCATAACTTTTGTACGGTGTTCACTTGAATGTCATAACTTTTTTTTTTAATCACTTAAGTGTCATAACTTATATATGACAATCATTTGAGGATCATAAATTTTTTCAATCACTTAAGTGGCATATAATTTTTCAATTGATCAATTGAGTGTCATAACTTTTTCAATACATTCACCATAATTGCTATGTCATGTCGGATTTTTGGCACTTAAGTGAATGTTTCTAAAAAAATTTGGCACTCAAGTGACCATTATTTAGAAGTTATGGCACTTGTTATGTCCTTATCCCTTCAATTGGTTTAATTAAGTTTCCAACATTCTTCAAATAGTGCAATCAACTCATTTTGATGAACCGTACCTAAATCTCTATACATATTGCTCCAAAAATTGCTTACATGGTATCCTTAAATTGCACTTTTTAACATAATTTCAGGACTTAATTACATCATTGATTTAACTAAATCAGAGATTTATGACTTAATTGTTCTTGTTGATAAAGATTTAGGAGTTCATTCAATCAATCGAAAAGCTCAGGATTCAGTTGCATTTCCGACGTAAGATTTGGGATCCGTAGGAGCATCAATGCTCTTTACAAGAAGTCAACCTAAAACATCAGGATGGACCGAGAATACATAGAAAACATAGAAAACTGAGCAAAATGGTCTATAGATCGGACGATGTTATTGTATCATCGTCCAATTTGAATCTGTCTGAGTTTCAAAGGAAGCGATGGTCCGATTGGTCAATGCTTGATTAATCACGCAAATTAGGATCTAATATTCAATTATTGACTTTGATTTTCACGCAGCTAGTTTTTTTTTTTTTTCCGCGTGCAGGTAGTTCACTTCACACGTTTGAAACGCAGTGTGCAGTATTTAAGGGTGGGCGCACGGTATGTGCTTAAATTCGAATTGGAGTTGCCATTAAGTTCTAATTTCTCATTTGGAAGGTAGTAAATATCTTATAATTAAGTGTCTCCATTGAACTCGTTAATTTAGGGGACAGAAATATCCAAAATGCCCTTTTTCGTCTATTTCTTTGACCCAATTCCCTTGAAAACCACTAACTGTAGTTCAACTCCCAATTCCAATCTGAACATTTCTTTCCTCGTAAAAAAGCATCAACTTTTGATAGAATTTCAATTTTGGCCCAAATTTTTTTTTCCTAAAAACATGAACATTTAGAAGATATATTTACAAAGAGGCGTATTAAGAGTTAAGAATAATGCGGAATAATGAAATAGAGAATTTTCTGTACATCTTGATATGCAATAATAAGAAGTACATAAGCCTTTTTATAGGCTTTACAGGTTGATTATTAACAATAACAAAAAATTACACAATCAATTACACTTAATCACAAAGATATCCAGAATATTATATATATAAATCTGCTGGAGAAGAGTTTTAAACTGGGTTGCACCAAAAGGTGCAGAATTTCACTAATGGGTCCAAAATGTTCCCACCATCGAATGAACCAGAAGGATATCATGCGGGTATTTAAATCTTCGAAAAAGATCAACCATGTGTGGGAGTTATTCGCATTTTTTCTGAGGAAAGTATTCCACCAAGATTTGATCAATTATTTTTTGCCAAAAGACTTAATTAAGATTAGTGTTAAGCTTAGTCTTAATTAATGGTGATTAAACAACAAGTAAACAGTAAGTAAAATTGTTAACTTAACTAATGGTGATGATGAAATAAAGCAGACGAAGCAAAATTATAATTGAGAGAAATGAAATATAATTGTAAGCATAAGGGTAAAACAGTAAGAAGAAGCAGGAAATAAAAATGATCATATCTAAATAAAAATGTATAAATAAATTGCAGGTAATTAAATCACCAACCACAGGTAGTTAAACCGGCCGATTGTGGGGTATAGACAGGTAATTAAATCACCAACCACAGGTGGTTAAACCAGCCGATTGTGGGGTATGAGCGATAATTTAAATAGACAGTAGGAAATCTTAAATAAAATATTGCATTAATTGAAAGTCATAAGTTTAGAAAAATTTATTTTCATTTCTAATATCTCCTTTTGCATTTTGATCTGAGTATTTTTAAGGTTTTGAATTTCTAATTTTTGATTATTGATCTCATGATTAAGGTCATTTAAAGAAATAGGTCGAGAAATAAACTTTTTTCCTCTGTCTAAAATGGTGCATAGGTTATAAGGAATATTGGATTAGAGTATAGGTACTATGGAAGGTTGGAGGCTATTAAGGAATTTTACCTTGGCTTGGGGATTTTCGATTTGATCAATTTTTTGCAAAATAATTTCTTCTTCCTCGGTCAAAATAATTTTGATTCAGAAGATCTCCTTGGAATTTGGAAATAGATAAAACTATAGCAAGAATTTCCTTTTTTATAGTAGAGTAATTCTTTTGGCAGTCATTCCAATGTTTAGAGACAAATTGGACAATTTGTTCTTTACTGTTTTTTGACTGCTTGAGGATTCCTCCATAACCAATATCAGAAGCATCAGTTTCAACGATTTTGAATGCAGATGGATCAGCAAGGTGTAAACAAGGAATTTCTTTTATGCTTTTCTTGATAAGTTTTACCACATCAGTGTGAATATTCGTCCATGGAGGAGGATCTTTTTTAAGCCTTTGATGGAGAGGTTTGCAAATAATGTTGATATTGGGAAAGAAATCTATAACATAATTCAAACTTCCAAGAAATCTTTACAATTGGTTTTTATCTCTGATTTCTTCGGGAAATTTTTCAGCAAAAATTATTGATCTTTCAATAGGTATGATAGTTCCTAGATGAATATGGTGTCCAAGGAATCTGATTTTGGTTTGAAAAGAGATATTTTGCTAGGAGACACAGTAATGCCATTCTTTTTTACTATGTTAATGAAGTGGCCGATATGCTTGAAATGTTGATCCTTCGCACATTCATGATAAGAATCTAGATCTTCTTTCCAACATGAAGTGTAAATCTCTTGGAGAATTTAGGGAATACAAAGACGTTTTCTTCCAAAGAGTTCTTCTCCAGTATGATTGTAATCAACCCTTTTGGAAAGAAAAATTCCTTGCTGGTCTTCCTCAACTTATAGGAGAACAAGTTCGCGATAAGATAAGGGAAGAACATAATGGACAAATCCCTTATGATCTCGTTTCTTATGGTGAGCTAGCTTCCTATGTTTATAAGATTGGAACACAATTGTGTACCAACATATGTCTTCAGAAACAACTCAAAAAGGAACAAAAAACCCCAAACAAAGGTTTGGGAGATTTTTGCGCCCAATATGACCCATCTTTCATAAATTCAAAAAATAGAAAATCTTCTAAAACCAAATGTTCGAGCAAATGCTCAAATGATTGCCCTTAGTGCTCTTCAAAAAAACCAAGGAGAAATTTCAATAGATCTAATAGATCTTACAATAAGGATAACAAAAGACAAAATTCCAATAAAACAAAAAAGAACTCTTTCAAAAACATTGAATGTTACAATTGCGAGAAAAAAAGGTCATACTGCAAAATTTTGCAAAATTAATAAAAAACTCAATGAATTACATCTTGAAGAAGATTGTTGAGCAGAACAATTACTCCAACCAACATCTTCATATTATTGGTAAACAGTTGGATAGGCTAGAATCCTCTATTTCTCATATTAACACTCAGTCGAAAGTTTTGAAAACTCATTTGTTTAAAAATTTTGAACTACCAAAAAGCCCTAGCATAGATTTTACTAAAGCTTTGGAAGAAAGAAAAAGGCTTTCGAGAGGAAAATCGGCTTTTACTTCTAGTTCCATGACCTTAGATACTCCTAAAATAGGAAATATGATTATAAAAGATACCTCAGACCAAATCAATGTTTTGGATCAATCCGATATTGAATATATTCCTGAAATCAATAAAATCACTTGAAAAGATCCACAAAAATTGTATTATTCTAGAGCCACACCTCCTGATATTACTTTCGAAGAGTCTTATATCTATCTTTTTCTTCGATTTAGATTTGCCAAAATCCTGATTTCATATCAAATTTAGAAAATATCTTTGAATTGTAGAGTCTATTCAATAAATCTTTTTTATTAGGGATAGGGTATCTTATCCATTTTAGGGCGTCATTTAAAGGTTTGTAATTAATAACAAGACGAGGGACTCCTCTTTCTAACTCAGCATTTTTGTTGACATAGAAAGCGGAGCAACTCCAAGGGGATTGGCTTTTCCTGATGAGTTTTTTTTATCAAGAAGATATATCTATATATATATATATGTATATATGTATCTAGAATATCGTAAATAGTCTAAATATATTTAACATCCCTCCTTAAACTTGATGTAACATTAAAGAAGTCAACTGGAGTTTGAAAAAAAAAATTCTAAAACACTTGGGTAGATGTGCCTTTATGAAGCCATTAGTAGTTTGATCAGTAAATAAAGTGGGAATAAGTCGTACAATGTCATGGAGCACGTTATATTGTATGAAATGACAATCAATTTTAATATGCTTGGTATGCTCATAGAAAACATCATTATGAGCTATTTAAATAGCACTCCAGTTGTTGTAGTAAATGATTATTCCACCATTATGATGAACTACCATTTCTTATACTAACCACTATAGTCAAAGTAATTCTAATGTCGTATAAGCAAGATCATGATATTCTGCTTTGGTGTTAGATTGATCAACAATGATCTGTTTCTTGTTATGCCATATGAGCAAGTTACTAAGAAAGAAGCAATAGCCATAGTGAAGTGACAATAAAGTAGGCCACTAGTCCAATTAGCATCAGAATAAGCCTTCAACTCCAAAGTAAGGTCGGCAAAAGATTGAAGATCATGAAATAAGGTACCCTTGACATAGTGAAGAATATGAAGGGTAGTGACAAAGTGAGTTATACGAGGTGCGGTCATGAACAAACTATGTGAATGACATAGGCAATGTTAAAACAACAAATAATGAGACATACAAGATTACCAAACAACTATCAATAAAATATAGTATTTGAAAGAGCACTTCCATCGTTTGCATCAAATTTGGCATTTGCCTCCATTGGAATTGTAGCAATCTTAGTATCATTGAGTTTCATGCAAGAAAATTTTGCTTGAGAAAGACAATAGCCAAGGAGTTTGAGGTAACCTCCAACCCTAGAAAGTAAGTTGCCCAAGATCTTTCATTTCAAACTCCTAAGTGAGATACTACTAGAGCTTTGTAATACTTATATGATTATCCCCAATAATAACAATGTCATTCACATATAATAATAGTAAAATATACCTACAACATATTCTCTAAACGAATAGAGCATTGTCATAAGAATTAGATCTAAGGTTAAGACGTTCCATAGTGGAACTGAACTTAGAATACCATGCACAAGGAGCCTGTTCATATCCATACAAAGCTTTTCATAAATGACATACTTTATTAGAAGCAATAGTATACCTAGATACTTCCTTAGTAAGATCGCTATTAAGAAAGACAATTTTAACATTCATTTGGAATAGAGGTCATTGCTTGATAGTTGCAAGAACAAGAAGACTTTGGACAAAATTAAGACGTGAAATAGAGCAAATGTGTCATCATAGTCAATTCCATATTCCTAAGTAAAGCCTTTTCCTACTAGCCTAGCTTTATAGTGTTTCACTGTATCACCTTAATCTTGATCTTATACCTTCATTTACAACCTATAGTTGACTTTCTAAGAGGCAAATCAACCAAATCATAGGTATGAGAATTGTCAAACGCATGCAACTCATCCACCATTACTAGCTACCAAAGAGGGTTAGTTCAAGCTTTTTTGTATGTGCAAGGCTTGTGAAGATAAGTAATAGTAGAGTAACATAAAAATCACAAAGCCAACTAAAAGGTTGACTTGCATGAGTGGAACGATGAATAGGAGAAAAGGGAATGACCAAGGGTAGAGAATTTGTGGATGATGCAAACAAGTCACAAGATACTAAAGTAAGATCACCAAGGATACATGCATCAAGATTGCAAAAAGACAACTCTAAAGAGGAAGATTCAATTATTGTATCTTCAGAAAATAGATCCACTAAAGGATTGGTTATAAAGTAGTAGGAGAGGAGTCAAAGGGAGAAAGTGAAGAGAACATCTTGTGTTCCCAAAAGGTAACATGATAAGTATGTAAAGAATATTAGAGATAGGCTCCCAAAATCAATACCCTTTGTGCTTACCTAGTTGGAACATAAGGTTGGTTTAGGTTCTGTAATTTTTGTGGTTTATTCTCACTCGTTCTAGGAAGAGGAGCCCATGTATGAGTTTTGTGCATTTTATTCATGTTTTACTTGAGTTTTGAAGTTGGGGAATTTATGTGCTTTGTTGCTTGCTTACTTAGTTGTAAGAAAGGATGGCTATTGTTATGGGACCATAGGGTCATTGGATTAGTAGAATAATCATCTTATGATCAAGTTGTTATGTATTGTTGCAAGAAACCATTAGGGTTGAATTATATGATCAAGGAGGGTTGATTGGAACTAATGACATGTGATTTTGAGGCTTGGATTGCAAGTAGTTGTCATATTGAAGCAATGTTGACTATGTAGTATTGTTAAAGAATGTAAGTCATGCCCTTAGTTCTGATAAAGGCTAGCATAGGCTTGAACGTGCAAGGTAGCACGCAAGCTAACAAGTTCTTTTATCGAGCTTGGCATTTCTTCTCGACATGGTTCCGGTAAGTCATTATTTACACTTGTGCACACCTTTGAGGCTCTTGCATTGGCCTAAATTAGAAGATAATAATTGGCATGAGTGCATAGATATGTGTGTGATCACAAAATGAGAATCAAAAGTTTTCAAGACGATGCCCGATGCTTATTAGATGCCCGGCGAGAGTCCGAATGCCCTTCATCAATGTAGAATGATGCCCTTAATTAGATGCCATCTTCGAGGGAGGTCATGACGTTGCCATGCCTAACAAGGTGGGACGATGCTCGATCAAGCTAGAAGGCCACTAATGAGAGTTCAATCGTGGCCATGAGCAGTCACAATAATCAAAACACGTGTGAGATATCGTGGATGCAATTGTGCATGATTATGTGATATAATTTGTATTATTGATTATTATGTGCATTGTAGGATCGGAGATTTCTTTTTTTTTATTCATGGGTAAGGCAAAACAAAGGCTTTGCTATTGATCTACCATCGATGTGTTGAGTTGCATACCTAGTGTGTTTCCAATTGCAAGGCTTTCTCCTATACGAGGATTAGATGAATTGCTTATTGAGTTTTGACTCATTTGTTATCATTTAAATCTTTTCAGACCTTTAGATATGAACATCCATCTTATTTGCTTTAGGGAACCAATAGTTTTGGAGTTAAAAGTGGTTGAGTTTATGCTAGAGGGAAGTGATGCGATCTACCAAAAGAACACCACTACAATGTGGGTGAACGAGGGGCTAAGTCATCTAGTTCCCATTGTTTCGTAACGTGGTTCATATGGTTTGATGGGGATCTCTTCAATCCTCTTCAAAGGTTCAATGGATCACCTAATGGCCTCGCTAGAGCACCATTAAATTCTACGGTGGCAAACCTTCTTGACAGCATTGTGAGCAATCCCGAGCTTGAACCATAGTAGGCCAGTCACCTTGCATGGGAAGACCTCTTTTTGGATGTAGCCCTTGTAGTAGAGGAGCTAGGCTAACCCTAATCTTGTTTATTCTTTTTGGTGGGTTATAATTGGAAGATGGTTGTAGTGATGGGCTTGTAATCATCAAAATTCCTTGGTTAATGATATGTGAATAGGGGTGTTTGCTTAATTGTTTTCCTTGCTATCCCCTTTGATGTTTTAGTTGAAAGATGTTTGGGTGTGCTTCTACATTGCGTCTAATTCAAACATAAAAAGAAAGGGTCGGTGACATGTCTTGGGACGTCGCAAAACAATGACCTCAAAAGAGTTGTCGTGCACCCGAGGCTCGGGTATAGGGTGCAGGGCGTGACATCGCCGTCCAATTTAGTATTAGACCATGGTCATTACCTAGAGTGATAAGGTGCACTAGGATTTAGCATAGATTGTTAAGAAAACACCCATGCTTATGATTGCTGAATGATTTCTAGGATGATGTTCTTGATTTTTATTTCCATGTTGGAATTGTTGAATAGGTTTTTGTAGAATTCCTATAAGATGAGTAACCTTGACCCAAGAGTCCCTAGAAGAAGGTTAGTTTAGGGCTAGTCGAGTACTAGAGGAAGGGCATGCAAGTGAACTTAAACTGAATGGGATTCTACAAGCTCTAGAAACCATCAAAAACTTGATGAGATAGTAGGCTCAGAATCATGCTACTACTATTGTTGGTGATACCTCGTTAGTTGAAAACGAGAATAGCAAGCAACTAACGCACAAGTTGGTCGAACAAATCCTAAAACCAAAGCCATTAAAGTTTGATGGGATAGGTAATCCCGAAGAAGCAACTTCATGGGTCAGGAGCTAGAAAAGGATTTTGCATTCCTAGATGCTAATAGGAAGAAAAGGTAATAGTAGTAGTATACCAACCATAGGATAACGCTAGCCATTAGTGGAAGGCCACCTAAGAACGGATTTTTCCTCAAGGCACAGTCCCAACTTAGGATGCCTTTATTGAAGGGTTCAATGGAAAATATTTTTTCGAGTGTGCATGAGAGTAGAAGATGGTGGAATTCGTGCGACTTTGCCATAACCATTTAACTATTGATCAGTACAAAACCAAGTTTAGCGAGTGGTCAAAGTATATGTCTACATTGATTAAGGATCTCCGTGAACAAAGCAAAGAGATTCCAAGATAGTTTAAAGCCGAAAAGTCGAAGCTAGTTGGTGCCCCTAAATGTAAAAGATTATAACGAGTTGTACGAGTGAGCCTAGTTGATAGAAAGAGATTTGTTGGAATGAGTAACCACAACTAGATCACGATATTTGTCTTCTTGAGACAACTAGTGGCTTGGAAAGAGGTTGATGGTTGGAGGAAAGCATTTTTTCCCTCCCATCAAGAAGAAGAACATTGAGAAACCAATAAATGGCATATGCTGACATTGTGGAAGGCAACATGGAATAATCCTATGCCTAGCTAGGACTGAAGCATACTTCAGGTGTGACCAATAAGGCCATCAAGTGAGGAATTGCCCATGACGATCATTAGGGACGTAGCCCCAACAACTACAAGTGGGACAGCAAGCAAGGACCACACCACACAATAACCCAAATCAACCTCTGGCACATGGAAAAGTGTACACCGTTATCAGAAAGGAAGTTGAAGATTCTCAGGCTATGATTACAAGTATAGTCTCTTTACATAAACATGTTTCTTATGCACTTTTTGATATGGTAGCCACGCATTCATTTGTAGCTGAGCAGTTTGTCAAATTAGGGGGTTTGAAACCAAAACCATTAGAAATGGTCCTTAGTGTTTCTACCCCCAATGAAGGATAAAATGTTGTTTGCCATTGGGTGTCAAGAATGTAAGATAGTCATTAGTGGTTGAAAGTAAACCATAAACTTAGCTATTTTGGCAATGTAAGACTTCGATGTCATCATTAGAATGGATTGGCTCACAAAGTAATGAGCTACAATGGATAATTATAATAAGGTAATTCACTTCAAATCATTTGTCCATTCTAGTTATGAGTTAGTAGGAAGTAAATGAGGACCCTCTATACCCCTGATTTCATTACTTGAAGTGACTTGACTATTGGGAGAGAGTTGCTAAGGTTATTTGGTGACCATAGTTAACTTGACCATTGAAGAACCTAAGATGGAAGACATTGCCGTAGTGCGAGACTTTTTCGATATCTTTCCAAAGAAGTTCAAGATTGTCCCCTAAGTAGGAGATAGATTTTATTATTTAGTTACCCTCTAGAATAGAGCATATTTTCAAGGCCCCCTACCGAATGGCACTATCAGAACTGAAGGAACTAAAGGTGCAAATGTAAGAGGATTTATTCGCTCTTGTGCGTTCCCATGGAGAGCGCCAATCTTATTCGTGAATAAGAAGGATAGATCATTGTGCCTTCACATCAACTATCGGCAACTTAACTAAGTTATTATTAAGAACAAGTATCCGCTATTGAGGATTGATAACTTATTTGATCAAATTCAAGGAGTTTTGTTATTTTCCAAGATAGACTTGAGAATAGGATGCCATCAACAACAGATCAAGAAGGAGGACATTCCAAAGATGGCATTTTAGACTTGATATGGTCACTACGAATTTACAGTGATGCCATTTGGTTTAACTAATGCCTTTGCTTCCTTTCATGGACCTAATGAATTGAGTGTTCAAGATGTACTTGGATCAATTCGTGATCATGTTCATTAATGACATCTTGGTATTTACAGAGAGCCTAGAGGAACACGAACAACATTTGAAGATAGTGTCGCAGACTCTCCAAGAACACACACTCTATGTCAAATTCCTAAAGTGCGAGCTTCTAGCTCACTAGGGTAGCTTTTCTAGGTCACTTGATATTTGATGAAGGAATTTTAGTTGATTAGGCCAAGATAGAGCCAATCATGAACTGGCCAAGGCTAACAATAGTGACAAAGGTTTTGAAGTTTTCTAGGCCTAACTGGTTATGCTCGATGATTCATGGAAAGATTCTTTGGAATAGCTACTCCCCTAACACAACTACTAAATAAAAAAGTAAAGTTCAAACGGATGGATACGTGCAAAAGCATTTTCCAAGAGCTTAAGCAAAAACTAATAACTTCCCCAATGTTGATACTATTCGGCCTTGGGCCTTGTGAAATCTACAGTGATGCATCTTATAAAGGAATGGGTAGTGTTTTAATGCAACATGGAAGGGTGGTGGCCTATGTGTCCTAACAACTTAGGCCCCATGAGTTGACAATTATTTTCACCCTAAAAATTTGGAGGCATTACTTATGCAGGAAGGATTCTAGATTTATACAGATCACCAAAACCTGAAGTATGTGTTTGCCTAGGAAAAGTTGAACATGAGACAACGGCGTTAGATAGAACTTCTCAAGGAATACGATTGTGATATTCTTTATCGTATAGGAAAAGCCAATAGAGCAGCTATGGGAAAAGCCAACAGAGCAACAGACACCCTCAGCTGGAAATTGACCATTGCAAAGCTAATGGTTAAAGAATCAATTTTTCTCGAAGGAGTACAAAATTTGGAATACAAATTTGAAGTAAATCATCTTTAGTCTTTTAGCTACCCTCATAATTGAATTGGAAGTGCGGGCAAAGATTAAGGTGTTGCAACCGATGGAACTAGCAAATCCAAAAGATTCTACAAGAGAATGCATAAAAGAGAAAACCGGACTTCCAAGTGGCTAAAGATCGAAATTGAAGTTTTGAGGGCAATTGTGTGTCCAACAATGCAGAACTTGAGGAAGAGATTCTGTTAGAAACTCATAAAAGTAACTACAACATACATCCAAGTAGCACGGAGATGTATTGAAACCTTCAACAATATTATTGGTAGAATGGCATGAAGGCCAATGTTGCAAAACACGTGACAAAGTGTTTAACATGTTAGCAAGTGAAAGTGCAGCATTGCAAGCTAGGTGGACTTCTACAACTGCTAGAGATTCCATAATAAAAGTGGCAACACATCACGATGAATTTTGTGATGGAATTACATGGTAATGGTTCTATTCGGGTCATAGTCAACGGATTGACTAAGTTAGCCAATTTCATTACTATAAGGAAGGATTTACAATGGACAAATATGCCGAGCTATATGTTCGACAAATAATTCATCTACACAAAGTGCCAATGACAATTACTTTGGATCAAAATCCCAAGTTTACAACTATATTTTGGAAAAGTCTTCAAATTGCCATGGGAACAAAGCTTCAATATAGCATAGCTTAGGCCAATCGGAAAGAGACTATTCAGATGCTCAAAAATATGTTGTGAGCTTGTGTTTTAGGCTTTAAAGGAAGTTGGGAGGAGCAATTGTATCTCGTTGAATTCATCTACAACAAAAGCTATCAACAGAGCATCAAGATTGCACCATTTGAGGCACTATATAGTAGGGCTTGGAAAACTCCAATTTGTTGTGATGAGGTTGGAGAAAGGAAGATTACTAGCCTAGATTATTGCAACAGTTAGTAGATATGGTTAAGATCATTAGAGAGAGGTTTAGTACTGCTCGGAGATGTTAAAAAACCTATGCAAATAAACGACGAAGGCATTTAAAGTCCCAAGTAGGTGACCACGTCTTGCTCAAGGTATCACCTATGCAAGGTACTTCGTGATTTGGCAAGAAGGGAAAGCTTAGCTCAAAGTATGTTGGACCTTTTGAGATTTTAGAGCGAATGGGGATTTTGGTCTATTATTTAGCACTATCGCCTAAACCTACTCATGTACACAATGTATTTCATGTGTCCATGCTAAGGAATACGAGCCCAATTAGACGCACGTGCTTAACTTTGAAGAGATTGATGTTGTTGGCAGAGCGTCATATGTAGAAAAGCCGTGTGAATATAAGATAGGAAAAAGCAAGTGCTACGGAACAAGGTCATTTTCTTAGTTAAAGTGATTTGGCAATATCATGGAATAGAGGGAGCAACCTAGGAAAGCGAAGAGATAATGAAGTGTTAACACTTCCATTCATTTGAGGAACCCAGTATTTCTTTAAATTTCAAGGATGAAATTTCTTTTAGAGAGGAAGAGTTGTGACATCTTGAATTCGACCCCTATCTTGGTGGGGAATGGCTTAAAGTATCAATTCGTGGATAACGGAAAGAGACCATGGATCAATTCAATGATCATTTATGAGTCAACTATCTGATTGGGAAAAGTCATTTAGGATTGAGATGTGCTCGACTAGAGAATTCAACCATGGACAAACAGTTCGATCATAAAGATCAATGAGAGACAATTTTACACCTTCACAAGTCAATTAGTGAATGATTATAGATCAATTCGACATAACTATATAGCCAGATTGAGGGTGATTTCATATGGTTAATATGCTAATTGCGAACTATCCTAAATCGATTACACATAACTGTGTAGTTCAGGATAAGTAATTGGTCCCACACGATTACATAACAATTGAAGGTCATCCATGAATCGAAGAGGCACATACATGGATTGATATCAAATCAACCACGAATTGAACGCATGAAACCCCTAAAAGCCACCCATTCGTATAGGCCGTACCAAAGCTACTTTTAATCGGTTTTAGCCACAAATCATAATCCAATTACGGGTGTCAATCTTTGGATGATCAAGAGGTAAACCTTTCGGACATCGCTTATTTAGTCTCATTAATTATCATTGAGCCTTAATTCTTGGACAAGTGGAAGTGGAAGCCCATAAGGGCTCACACCTAAAGCAAGGTCCGATGGGCCATATGCCATGGGGACCACTCAAGAGGAAGGAAGAGGGCCCATTAAGCCCATCTTGCTACTTTGAAACCATTGAGAATTTTTGGAAGCTTGCACATTAATTAAATCATGTGCATGAATAGTAACCTATATTATAGTCTCATTAATGCTCATAAATGTCTTATAGAAGCTATGATTAAGTTGAGGCAAGCCTTGGTCTTGCTTAAAGAAGGGTGGACACCACTTTAGGGGGAGACTAGAAGACTTGATTGGTTCCAACTTGGGCATGTGCCTACTTGCATAGCCATGATGACTTGAAAATGTAAACTTGATGGAAATATTTTGAAGAAGGCTTCTTGGCCTTGTATTCACTTGGATGGGAGGATTTTTAGGAAAGCCAAGACTAGTCTAGACTTAGGGTGCTTGATGGCAATTGCATTATTGGTTTCTTACAAGAAGAAAGCCATCTTTCCCTCATTTCTCTCATTCTCTCCCTCATTCTCACTCTCTTTCTCTTTCATGCCTCACTCTCTCCTTCTCTTCTTTCCTCTTCGGTCGACCACTCCCCACTAGAGTTACCATCCACCGTTGCCATTCACCATCACTACCGCTATTCGCTGTTCATTACCACCACTCACGACATGTCATTCACCATCGCCACCACTGCTAACCACCTTAAACCACCGTCACGCCATTGTCGTCCTCGCATTGTGCTATCATGTCACCATGCCACCATTCTCATAGGCCACTCTCCTTACTATTGTTGTCGTTTGTTCATCCATCTTGTCTAATCTCACTCGGTTTCATAAGTGGTTCATCTAACCCTTGGCTAATGTGTTGTGATACATGGTTGGAATGTAGGTTTAGTTTAGGTTTCGTAATTCTCATGGTTTATTCTTTCTTGTTCTAGGAATAGGGTGCCCGTGTATGAGTTTTGTGTGGTTTATTCATGTTTTACTTGAGTTTTGAAGTTCAGGAATCTCTGTGCTTTGTTGCTTGCTTATGTAGTTGCAAGAAAGGATGGCTATTGTTATGGGATGCTTGTTATTGCCATAGGGCTGTTGGATTTGTGGAATAACCATCCTATGATCAAGTTTTTGTGTATTGTTGCAAGAAACCATTAGAGTTGGATTATGT
This sequence comes from Corymbia maculata, assembly GCA_014182735.1. Taxonomy (NCBI): domain Eukaryota; kingdom Viridiplantae; phylum Streptophyta; class Magnoliopsida; order Myrtales; family Myrtaceae; genus Corymbia; species Corymbia maculata. Next base: position 22,707,062 of record CM024688.1, on the reverse strand, counting down.
GATCATGGAGGGTTGATTGGAACCGTGAATGTGTGATTTTGAGGCTTGGATTGCAAGTGATTGTCATATTGAGGCAATGGTGATTATGTAGTATTGTTAAAAAATGTGAATCACACCTCAAGTTCCAATAAAAGGCTCATGTAGTCTTGAATGTGCAAGGGAGCACGCAAGCTAACAAGTTCTTTTATCGAGCTTGGCATTTCTTTGCTAACGCGATTCTAGTAAGTCATTATTTACACTTGTTCATGCCTTTAAGACTCTTGCATTGGCCTAAATCGGAAAATAATAATTGGTATGAGTAGATGGATGCATATGTGCTCACATTATTAGAATCTGTTGCTGAAGGGTTTCGGGATGATGCCAGATATTTATTGGATGCCCAATGGGGGTTTGGATGCCATTTGTGGATGGATTTCAAAACAATGCTATCAATAGGATGCCATTTTCGAGGGAGGTTGAGACATTGCTATGCCCGATAGAGCAGGACAATGCCGATCAAGTTGGAAGACCATCGATGGGAGCTTGGTCATGTTTGTGAGTGATTGTAATAATCAAAAGACATGTCAGAGATCATGGATACAATTGTGCATGGTTATATGATATCATTTGTGTTTTTGATTATTATATTCATTGTAAAATTTGAGATTTATTTTCTTGTACACAAATAAGGCAAAGCAAAGGCTTTATTATTAGTCTATCATTGACATGTTGATTTGCATGTCTAATACATTTCCAATTGCAGGCATCCTCCATATGAGGATTAGATTAATTACTTATTGAGTTTTGAGTCATTTATCATTGTTTAAATCTTTTCAAGCCCCTAGATATGAACGTCCATCTTGTTCGCTTTAGGGTACCAGTGGCCTTGAAGTTGAAAGTGGTTGAGTTTACATTGGAGGGAAGTGATGCGATCTACCCAAAGCACACCACTATGGTGTAGGAGGACAAGGTGCTAAGTCATTTGGTTTCCCACCGTTTCATGGCGTGGTTCATATAGTTCAATGGGGATTTCTTTAGTCCTCTTCGAGGGTTCGACAAACCACTTGGTGGCCTCGCCAGAGCACCATTGAATTCCATGGTGGCAAACCCTCCTGACGGCACTGTGAGTAATCTTAAGCTCGAACCATAGTGGGTTAGTCACCTCACATGGGAAGACCTCTTTTTGGATGTAGCCCTCATAGTAGAGGAGCTAGGCCAACCCTAACCCTATTTGTTCTTTTTGATGAGTCATAACCAGAAGATGCCCATAATGACGAGCTTGTAATTATCAAACTTCCTTGGTTAATGATATGTAAATAGGAATGGTGTTTGCTTAATTGTTTTCCTTGCTATTCCATTTGATGTTTTAGTTGGAAGATGTTTAGGTACGTTACTACATGCATTAATTCAAAGATAAGAAGAAAGGGTCAGGGAGGCGTCTTGGCATGTTGCAAAACAATGACCTTGAGAGGGTTGTCGCATGCCTGAGGCTTAGTTATAGGGTGCAGGGCGTGACACTTGGTGATAATGAAAGGAATTAAGCAAAGTGGCCAATATAAGTTTCTAGGTGAGAAAGTAATGAATTTCATTGGGAGATGTCATATGCATTGTTTGAGAGTCTGAGTTATAACATATGCATTTTGGGCACATTAGTGAGAGAAATCTGAAAATTCTATGTGAAAGTAATATATTGTGTGGTTATATTGCTCATGAGCTGAATGTATGCAAAAGTTGGGTTCTTATATCAATAGTGAAAAGTGTAATTAAGTAAGGTTGTCAAAGAAATCATGGAGATTGTAGAGTTAATTCAATTGGATATTCATAGGCCGTTGTGATTTCCTTCAAGGAAGAGTGCCGGAATTTATGCTAATAATTGTGAACAACTACTCGAGGAAAACTTGGCATTTGTGTTGAGGCAAAAGTTTGATGCTATTATTGGGATCAGGCAATGAGATTTTTGATCGAAAAGGAGACTAGCAAAACAATCAAGCATGTGCAAAATGATACCAACATGGAGTTCTACTCAAAGCAAATAAATGAATTCTACATGAAGGAAGGAATAGCAACACACCGTAATAGTGTTTGTGAATTACAATATGTAGCAGAGTTGATGAGCCGAATATTACTAGAGATAGCCCATAAAATAATCTCTAATTTTTATTTTGATTAGGAGATTCCTTGCGGATGCACTTAGTACAATGACCTACATAGTGAATAAATCCTCATCGATCACAATTAGATGTCAAGCTCTCGAAAAGTGTGGTTAGGTAATATTGCTAATTATTCTATTATTAAAATATTTGGTTTCCCACTTCTAGTCTATATTTGGAATAGGATTCTCCACATGTTCAAGTCAGTAATGGTAAGTTCGACGGGAAAACAAGAAGGTGCATGTTCCTAGGCTATGCATAGGATGAGTAGGGTTATCAATTGTGGTGCCTACAATTAAAGTCACATGTTATTAGCAAAGAACTTATGTTTAACAAGTGTCTAGTAGTTCTAGCTAGTAGTTATTGGCAATGTTCATATGGATATGGACAATGTTTAGCACAAGATAAAGATGCAACCAAGAACTCTTAAGGTAGCGGGTACTAGTGGAGTATTTGAAATAGATGATGCTTATAGGGAGGTAGAGCCTATAGAAACAATGGTTGCTGTAACTATTAAGTTTGACAGTGTGTGTGTTCAATCTCTTTTCATATATGGATGTAATAGTAGCTTTGTTTTATCTATGATAGAGGAGGTTGTGTTAAAATATGCTTGTAGAGTAGATAAAGGTGTAGGTAGAGTTGGTGTTTGATGAGGTCTACAATTATGGCAAAGTTCAAGCACAACTTGGACTTAAAAGATTTTTGTGGCATTTGAGCATAAGGAGGAAATTTTTCTAATCTAAGTAAGTTTCTTAATTGAATAATTATCTAATTGGGGATACTTGCCTATTTTGGATCCTGCTTTTCTATATATAAAAGAAGTGTCTTCATGAAGAGTATCAATAATGAGCTTCTACTTGTGAATTACACCTTGAAGAAATATAGTGTTGAAGCTAACTAAATCTTGTGGTCAAATTTGTGAATTTTTTTGGTGAGATTGAGATATTATTTAATTAGGAATTGTGAAGCTAAATACTACATGAGTAATTAGGTATAATTGGAAGTTGGGAAACATTGAGATGGTTTGAGTGATTGAAGCGTGTTTGTAATCTCCATTGTATCACATGATCTATAATAGAATTCTTTACCACTCTCCTCTTAGATGTAACTCACATCAAATGAACCACATAAATCAAGGATGACCGATTTATTTTCTTATTGTCTATTTTATTATTTGATTGTTTACTTCCACAACATGGCTATTGTTAAATTTTAATTTGCCAATTTTTGTTGTCAAATTTAAGGTGGTGGAGACAAAGGCGTTAGCGATTGAGAGTTGTGGCAAAATTGATGAAGTGGTGAGAATGGCAAGTTAGCAAATATATTAAAAGAGAGAGTTATATGAAGATAAGGTCGGGTTGAGTATGAGATATGAAAAATGTATCCAATCTACCCATTTGTCAATCTCTATCTAAGCAAGCGTTTGTCATCCTTAGGGAGGTGATTGCTATCTAAGATAGTTATGCTTTCGTATTCTTGTGGTCATTGCTAGTGACAAAAGCTACCTTAGGGGGTTGGCAACAACGAGCACCATAGGTATGAGGGAAGATTATTAGGTGCACCTTAGGCATGTATAAGATTTATTGTATCACGTGGACTTCACGTGGAATACTTATGATTTAACTATTCATGTGTATTGGATCTATCGCTTCAAGTGCAGGCAATAACGTCTCAGGTTGGAAATGATTATGTCAAAGTTAGCTTTCTTTGAATTTCTCATCCTCTTTTTTTATTTTTATATCCTTCTAGTCCCAAAGGTTTGATGTTTGCCCGCATGATTATTTAATTTTAGCGAGTATTATTAGGAGATTGGTTAAACCTACTAAATATAAAATAGTTCAATTTCCAAACCATTGATTACATAAAATGTGACTATTGTCATTGTATTAAAAACATCAATTTTCTATTTAATTGCTTAATGAGTACCCAAAAACTTAGCCATTTATTTATACACACTTCGTGGACAAAGAATTTTCAGCTACTTCCATTATTAATTACATATATATGTCCCCTGAAAGGTTTATGTCTTGTACTCCCACCAATAATGATGTGTGTACATCACATGACATTGACAATGTGTGATGTATTCCAATTTGTTGTCCCCCTCATGTGTCCAGAAATTTTGGGTCTGATCTCAAAACCTGTCGCGTGATTGCTTCTTGAATAGACTAATAGAATGGATAAAAAAAAAAAAACAGATCTCGGGTTGGGTATGTTCAAGTCATCTTCCATCTCTGTTTCGGATCATCTGAGGAAGTAATCTACTGGAGAGCCTCCTGATCTTTTCATTTTATAATTTTTAATCATCGACAAAATTTTCATCCTTCAAGGAAAAATTGCTGACAAGGAGGGTCAAGCCACACGGATTTGAAATATTCTTGTACGTTGAAAAATACCCATGAAATTCCAAGAAGTAAAGAATCGCCACCAGACGAGTGGGATAGAAAAATAACATTTTTAAAGATTTGTCCTTAGTTGAAATAATTATCCTATATTTGTTATGGTCCAAAATGTCGAGAGAGACCTATACATATAAAGTTTTGTTGAATCATTTTTATTTGTTACATTATTGGCTTGTGTTGGCTGTTGGAAAAGCCCACAGGCTCTCAAGGATGCTGCCAGGTGGTGGCATCGTATTTGTGGACCGGATGATAAGTTGTACGACTCAAGTTTATCGTAATTATGTATGGATTAATAATAGCTCTCCTGGTTTACGTGGGAATTGAGATCTGGAATCACATCGGTCACATGATGTTGTCGTCGTCATGGATTCGCTCAAGGCCTAGGACCATACTGGGAAAATGGATACACGAGTCCCCACACTTTTGCTAGGTGAACTGTCTTGATATCATTTGTAACGATCTAAACCGGCTACTTTGTCTGAACATCTCAATGGATTACTCATGGTACTGCCCATGTGGGGACAAGTTGCAATTTATATATCACCGAAGAATCCCCGGACGGATCGCTAAATCCCATGGATCTTGCATTGATTTCACCAAATTTATATGGTGTAATCTTGTCGATTTGCTTAGGGAAAAGGGAGAAAACGGTGCTGCACACATGGCTAAGACACAATCAGGTGATCACGAGACCGTCGGTACCTAGTACCTACGCGTTAATGTCTAAGGGTTCTTTCGTGTCTCATGGACTGCCGCAATTGTAGTAGACGTAAATCACATCAAGATTGACAAACCATACGAATCCTGCCTTGCTTAAGGAAGATCACGTGTCGCACCCTTCTTCTACCGAGCATCCGGCGATAAGATAGCATCGTGGAAACCGGGGGATTTAGGCAACAGGAGGCAAAAACCAAACATCAATGCTATTCCATTTGACATTGTTAGTTGCCAGAACAACCGAACAAAGATGAAAGACGCAAGAACAAAAAACGAGGGAAATTTTTTCAAAAAGTCTTCATTTATTATGTTTTTATCAATTTAGTCTTAAAATTTTCAATTTTACCAATTAAGTTATAAATCTTTTCACTTTTTGTCAATTCAATTCATGCAGTCAATTTTGACTAGAATTTGGGTGAGGGCAAGCCTCGCTCTCACCCTTGCCCTCACTTGCCTTAGGCAAGGTCAAGCCTTGCCAGATCCCGACGAGGTCAACCCTCGCAAGTTGTAGCCTCTGGTTGGTTGCCAAAGGCTGGGCGACTAGTCTAGGAAGAAAAGGAAAAAAACAAAATTATAAATATTGAAAAATTGAAATAAAATTAAAAAATAATAAAGTTTGTCAATTTTGGTATCGACTACGTCACGTAGGACGATCAGCATTCATGTCAGTGAATTTCGATTAAAATTGGCTCTATAGACTTATTTGAAAAAAGGTAAAAATCGTTTATGACTCAATTAGTAAAATTGAAAATATCAGGACGGTATTGGTAAAAATGTCATATATCTATAATTTTTCAGACAATTTTTTCAAAAAGACGTGTGAAATGGTCATGAATCCTAGTCAAACAGTCAACGCGCACACACTTTCAAGTTGCGGGTAAAAGACGAATTTGTCTTCCACGGCAACTCGGAAGAGTCCTCTGCACATGCATCCCCAACACTGGCAAGCAAATTTTTCCACGGCGAGACCGGGTCGCGCCCACCAGGCGACGATGCTCGTTCGTGGAAGTGACGAGAGGGCAGACGTCGCTTAGTGGAAAAGTTTTTTAAGTTTCTCGGATAGGCTCTATCCTCCTCCCCGTTGCGTCCGTTTTAGTTTAAGGGTACAACGTGGTCCGCTTTGACTCGTGTGGTCTTCGAAGAATGGTCCCACGCTGGGATAAGAGTCTTTGACGGTGGTGGAGGCCAAATTGGATTCTAACACATGGATTCATCGGTTGAAAAAGTTGGCCAATGCTACAAAATTCCTAAATTATACACGCCGTGATATAGTTACCATAAATTATTTCGGTGATTATAAACATTACAAACTTATACTCATGTGACACATTACTGTGTGACACATTTACTTTTCATCAAAATTCTATTAATGAGATTTATTAAAAATCTACCTACATGAAAATCAAAAAGTAAATATTATTGATATGTCGCCCACAAAATGACGTTTTGGTTGAAAATTTTATTTATGAAAACCTTGAGGGGTGAATATATTACATATGTACAAATTTTGGATTTTTTATGTCGCGAGAAAAAGTTTAAAGTAAATTTGTCATAGTGAGCATTATTAGTTTGGGGTATTTCATATCACAAGTAAAAAAGTTCAAGATTAATGCATTATGATAAATATAATTTAGGGTTTTTTGTGGCTTTTTCCCTTAAAAATAAATAACTCGTCTTTTGAATTTTAAGAGGCGGTACCTACTTTGGTACCATGACTTTTCAATCAATCTTTTAAGCGGCATAACGTTTTAACCCATTACTAAAATGCCCTAACTTTATCAAACATTCAACACAGTGTTAAAAGTTTTAATGCCACGTCAGATTTTCTGATCAGCGAAATTGGTGACGTTATTCAAGTGAAGTTTTTTAAAATTATGACACTTAAGTTGACCAATTGATCTCTAAGCCAACCACATCAAATAAAGCTTAGATCTAGTTAGATTTTAGAGATGTCATGGTATCGGGCTAGCTCCTCCTAAGAAGACCCCTTCGCAAAGGTTGCGGCTTTGGTGCACCATTGTTCAGTGGGGAAGGAATGGAGTCATTGAAATTATGCCTAAGAAGCAGCTTTGCTAATCGTCTCTTCTCACCCCTTTGTATTGAACAAAAAAAGAGATATCAATTCTTGATGCACAACTTGAGAACTTGACTCATGCAATAAAAACTTATGGAAAATCAAACTAAACACGATAATGGCCCACTCAAATCTTAGTAACTCAACACATCCTGATCAACTTTAACGAAAATAAATTATCACGCCGTTCAAACTTTTCAGTAATAACATAAAATTACCTGAACACAAAGATAATGAAGTCAATCGATGACACTATATAGAATTAACTTCTAGTGATTAAACTAAGGAGTCGGAACACGACGTGTCACTGTATGAAAAACCGGCTTTTAAATTCATGATATTGCATGCTTCACATGTTGAATTCTCCTTGAGACAATATATGTCGGAGGACATTCCCAAATTGCTAATTTGCCAACCCAAATTGTTCATCATCTCGGTAGGTAAACCTCCCCCTTGGCGATAATCATGAAGCTACCCAACCGAAAGTCCCTGTTTTTCCCAGATTGGACATGATTAACCCTTACCAGAACATGGCGCCCACCCTTCTAAAGAAGAAAATTCACTTTGGCAAGGCCTAAAAGTTCGTTTCGTTGCTTCTTTTTGTCGTTTGAATACGCAAGCAATGGCGTCATCGCCGTTGTCGCCGCAACTACTTTCCCGCAGTGCCGTTTCCTGCCGAACGAAGCTCGCCTAAGGTATTGTCGGCCGGGATGTTCATTGGCTTTATTATTAAATAAGTCCACCGGATTGGTTTTTTTTCTCTGTCTAAATTAGTAATTATAATGCCACAAGTAATGAACTGCCCGGTCAGAAGGTTGACCTCTTTCTCTAGTCCGTTCGAAGCAAGCTCGTCTGGACCCACCAAAAGTATGATTAGACATAATTAAGCTTTGAAATTATGTGGGAGATTCACTATTTTTGTACGATTATATGTACTGTAAGATTGGAACAAACGTTCCCGTTATAACACACGTATTCTTCCGGGAATTTTTATTTGATACGGACATTGTTTTCTCTTCTGTTCCGTATACGTTAACATCAAAATTATTTTTGGGAGTCCGCAAAATAAAAAATTAAACATGTTTTTACAGAAATTGTGCTTGTATCTGCCTTCCGTCAAACTGGACTGAAAAGTCTGATTTATCTTTATCTTTGTTAGGTTTTTTGTCCACGTGGCTGCTTATAAGCCGACGGAATTCATTAAATCCAAAACGGGCATCGTTTAACACGAAACAACGTTGTTTTATGTTAAAACTGAAAATTAAAGAAAATAATCATAATAAAAATTCTGAAAAAATATGTTTAGCTAAAATCACAATGGAAATTTTTACTTTAATTTTAATTTAAGATCAATGTATTTATAGATAATATGCAAAATAGTATATGATATTTAAAAGTTCATTTGAAATAGTCTATTTTTGTTTCAATATTTCTTGAGGCAAAACTTTGCACAAATGAATATTTAAGTGTCAAAAGTTACAAAATATATACTTAAGTGTCACTTTTTTTGAAAATTGAATTACTTCAGTGTTAACTCCGGTAATCCTTCCTGAAAATTCTATGTTGCAATGTTTTAATAATTTATATCGCTTACATGGCTTGCTGGAAATTCACCTCAACTTATTCTCACCTAAAACGACGTCATTTTGGCCCAAATTCAAATTTTAATATAAATAATAATTAAATAATATTAAAATCTTAATTTTATTTTTTTTAAAAGCAAGTACAACTCAGGCAATGACTCCCCAGCTAATAGTCGCTGCCCCATTGCTAGAGGGGCAACGGCGATGGCCATGAGAGTCGCCGGCACCTAGGTGAGGGCCGGTGACCCTCGTTGAAGGGAGGCGAGGACTGTCGTGCACAAGGGCCAACAACCTTGCCCAGGCTGAGGCAAGGGTGGGCAACCTTCGCCTAGATCTAAGAGAGAGTTGCCCCTCTCTTAGCACTTGAGCGAGGGTTGCCAGCCCTCACCCAAGCGTCGATGACTCTCGTGGGCATTGCTGCCACCCCACTGGTGAAGGGGCAGCAACTACAAGTGGGGGACCCCCCACCTGAGCCGTGCTTGTTGGTTTTTTTTTTTAATTTTAGTTTTAAATTTAATTTAATTAATTTTCATATTAAAAATTGAATCGGACAAAATAACGTCATTTTGGCTAAGTATAGCCTTGTCAACTCCCAAAACAACATTGTTTTGGGCTTATTTAGCCATGTAAGTACCCAAAACAATGTTGTTTTAAGTTCGTGTCATTGGAAAATTGCCGCGTAAGTATTTTGGCTAGATTTTTCGTTGTTGGCATTTAACTAATCTTTTTTATCTAATTTTGGTACTTAGGTATACATTTCCAAACTTTTGACGCTTAAGTATCCCCCTGTACCAAGTGTTGGCACTCTAGGGGTCTACATCTCCATTTCTTGAAGTAAGAAATATTTGATAACATAGAAATAGGCAAGTTTTATACAAAATACAAAAGTCGATGGTGTGTGGATTTTCTGCACAAAACCAGCGACGCAAACCCTATCAACTCCTTTGCAAATTTCGACGATCAAGCTCTCCAATTTTGATCCCTGCCACGAGCAGTCAATGTTTAGTTTGAAAGAACCAAGAGTTGGAGGCGACTAGCTGTCCTTCCCAAAGGTAAGGTTGTTCTCTCTTGATTCCTTTCTAGGTACCATTTTTCGTATAACTGGTGTGAGAGAAGGGCTTCACTAATGATTTGACTCCGATTTGGTGTTCTCCCTTGAAAGATCAGTGTATTTGTGGGCCTTCCATATGAGCCGGAGGATATTTGCAAAAATCGCTTTTGCTTGTGTCGAAACTTTGGATTGAAGGTATTCACAAACCCATTTATCAATTCTTGTTATAGTCGTAGGGGAAACATTGATGCCGACTTTGTTATCTGACCATATTCCATATGTCTAGCTACATAGTGTGAAGAGGTGTTCGGTGGATTCTAAAATTGATTGTAAATTGGACATGTAGGCTCAAATATGATCTTTCTTTGGTATAAGTTAGTCTTTGTAGGAAGTCCTTCGTTGCATAAACTCCACATGAACTGCTTGATTTTGGGGTAAGTCTGTAAATTCTAGAGTTCTATCCATAAGCATTTCGGAACTTGGAATGAAGGGGATGCTTGGGAAGCTGTGATTGTTGTGTTAGCTGCTTGCAATTTGTGATACCCATTTTTCACCTTGTATGTCCTTGAGATATGCCCGGTCCAAATGAGTCGGTCAAGTCTTGGGTGGATGCTTAAAGGAGATGCCACAATCTCTTGTATGATGTTGCTATCAAAGATATTGTTTAGTAGCAGAGTATTCCATCCACACACATGTGGGTTAATTATATTAGCCACTAACTTGGGGTCATTCTGGTTTGCTAGTCCTCCAATTCTGCCTAACATTAGCTATCGATCTTCTCTTAAATTAATACTTTTTCCATCCCCTACCTCCTATTTCATATCTGGTTCTATTACATCTCTGCCCATTAGGATACTTTGCCAACCCCAAGATGGTCTGACCCCCTTTTTTGCATTCCTTAGGTTACCATTAGGGAAGTAGAGGTCTTTAAATATCCTTCTCCATAAGGGCTCTGGAGCTTGACTCAGTCTCTAGGCTTGTTTTCCAAGCATAGCCCTACTCCATTATCCTCCCTTGTCCTCAGTGTGTCCCAACTCTTCCAATGGATGCCTTTTTGTCTCGCACTTTGCTTCCACCAAAAAGCTGAAATTCTCCTTTCAATTGCTCTGCATATAGAGGTAGGAATTTTAAAAATATTCATGGCATATTGGGGTAATGTCTGAACAACCATTTTGATCAGCACCTCCTTACCTGCCTTCGATATCAATTGCTCTTTCCATCCCTCCAATTTTCTGTCAACCCTCGCTAAAAAATGTTGGCATCGTTACACATGGTGAGAAAAGGTTACTCATGATTGCTTGTATAGCTCTTTTAGAAACCTATTCTTGTGGTACCATCCAAACTACTCTTAATGCAAGAACAGTATTTGTTACACTATTTCTAAAGTTTAACATGACTCTCAAATCAATGACTTCCCTCAGCTTTAAATGCAACTACAAATTATTGAAGCTATTCAAACTCTAGTTTCTATTATTGTTCCTTGCATTATCAAATAATTTATCAAGTTCAAAATCATGTTATTAGTCTCAACTTCCCTAGTCTTGAAAAATTCCTTGTTCATTTTGGTAGATAATGATTAGACTTCCTATATCTATGTGCCTAGATAGATTCCTTGAAATCAGCTAGTTAAGTTACTCCCACACACGTTTTAACTCACTATGAAAAGATCCACTAGAACTCTAGGCCAATCCAATCTACAAAATCCCAATTTACCAAGAAAAAAGATAGCACGGTCATCATTAAATATACTAAGGAAAAGGAAGAAGCTTCTTCTTCTATCTTTCCTATTATTTCATGACACAACCTTGTGCAACTAATGTTCAAATTGAAGTTGGTGGTTTAGATCCAAAAACCTCGTATCCAAATTTATGCTAATCACAAGAGATTGGCTTAATTAATTTCCACAACACCGTGTAATTATAGAGTTGATATCTTGCTCAATATGGTTGATTGGATCTAACTGTAAGAAGAATGCTTGGATGATAAATAACTCACTTCTTGGTCTTTGACCTCTCTCTCTCAAAATGGCAATTACCTATTTTGACCAATTTTAGGTATCATCATAAATAAATCATTATCATTTAAAAAGAAGAAGAAGGTTGTGCCATGATGAGACCATAATTCTGTTGATATTATCTCAGAAACTATGTAATGAATTTTGCAATCAATACTGGAGTGTCATTATGCTACTAAATTGAAATCGTAATTAAAGGAGTAAAGGCGAGAATTATTGGAGAGATTTGCGTTAGAAACCTTATGTAAGGAAAAAAAAAATTGAATCCCCACAGTCGAAAACCTCCGCTTTGTGAAGTAAAGTTTGACATGATGATCAAGGTGCATCTAGGATTTAAGTATTTACAACAAAATATTTTGTCCTCGGCGCTAGGAGATATCTAGGGTATAAACGTCTTTCACAAGAAGTGAAGGGTGTAATTGTAATGGTCTATCTTGACTTTTTTTTTTTTAACAGAAAATGCCCGAAATCTTCTAAAATATATTTAAAATGAAATGTAGATATTGCAAATAATTTTTTTATAACTTTTTTAATGGTGGATACTATTGTAAATTATAGCCAAAAAAAGCGTATTTTTCTTTTGAGTTTTTTAACCAAAATGAATGCGCCCAAAACCACGAAAGTTCGATTTTCTGTTGCTATCTAAAATCTTTCACATCAGTCATAAAAATCAATCCGATGTGAGACACGGGGAAGTGTCGCCATCCTCCGCTCAAATTAAAAAAAGAAGAAGATTTTGCCAACGGTATCCTACTATATATTAATTACACATAATACAATTTTTGAATGCTTTGACAATTGCAAATTTTTTTTGGGTAATCACTAAACAGATGCTCCCAATAACATGTGAATAAAATTTAGGAAATTTTTTTAAATAAAGGCCTGAAATGTTCTTATTTTCTCAAATAAAAGCCTGCAGTAATTATTATGCTTGTTCTAAATAAAGATCTAACATCGCTAGTTGGCAAAATATTCTAACTGATTAGGGGCATTTTTGTCCAACACATTTTTAGTTTAAATTTTAATTAAATTAGATTAAAAATAAATAAATTGTTTTAATAAAAAGCAAAAATATGGTCCTCCCGCTTGTGGCTAGTGTGATGCAATCGAATTGAGTTTACTTATGAATCAAATTGAACTACTTGAAAAAAAAGGTCGGGAACCGGTTCATAGTTGAAAAAAAGGTTAGGAACCAGTTCATAGTTGAAAGGTCGGGAACCGGTTCACCCAAAGCCCCCAAACTTGCATGAGGGTCGATGATCCTCGCTCAACTCGGGCAAGGGTGGGCAACCCTCACCTAGATTTGGGAGTGTTAACACCCTCTCCCATTGCTGGCAAGGGCCAAGCTCTTGCTTCTTGTCAGTGAGGGTCATTGATCCTTGTCCAAGCACTGGTGGCCCTTGCTTAGATTGGGCAAGGGCGGGCAACCCTTGTTTAGATTTGGGAGAGGGTTATTGCCCTCTCCTGTTGCTAAGGAGAATCAAGCACTTGCTTCTGGTCAGTGAGGGTCGTTAATCATTGTCTGGGCACTGGCAACCCCCGCATTGACAACCCTCATTGACCATCATCATCGCCCCAACGAGATGGGCAGTGGCCATAGGTGGGAGGGAGCTCTCCCTCCCATGTATTTTTTGTTTTTGTTTTTAAGTTTTAGTTTTTATTGGGAAAAAAATGAAATTGCGCATCATTAACTAGTAAGTTTAAGCCATTATTTGATACTAATATATTCATTTCAAGCTTTTATTTGAAATAAGATCTATTTCATGCTTTTATTTGAGAAAATAAAAGTATTTTGACCCTTCATTTGAAATAATGTTAATTTTAAAAAAAAATTAGAAAACAATAACACTTTAAACTCTTATTTAGAATTTTTTAAAAATTTAAAGAGGAAAAAGAAAAAGAATACTTACGTGGCAATTATGGAGAAAAAAGATGGTACGAAGACATAATGGGTCTATTGGCACAACGTGTTTCCTTCCGATGGCGAAGTGCACATGAAAAGATTAGCAAGAAAAATAAATAATAATAATAATAATAATAATAATAATAATAATAATCTCATCTTTCTTTGTGATTCATAGATGAAAACTAACTGCTTGTATCGGTTGAAATAATTAGTTTATGTAAAATATTTTCATCATCAACAATAATTTATGTTTGAACATTTTCGTAAACAATGAAAATATTTTTTGTTGATTTATTTTTATAAGCGATAAAATTAATTATTTTTGGGATAATATATTCTTGATTATTTATTTTTTGCAAAATAAATGAAGCCCATTCCAAATCTTGCAACCACAAAACACGATACATTGATACAAAAGAAAAATAACGATTCAAATCGTTTAATATATAAATTCCGATATGCATTTCAACCAAAACAAATTTTAAGTAAAATGCTTCTTACTATAAAATTCTCAAAATTTAAAAATCCTTTTATTTTTTTAAATTCTAAAGAATAATTGTAGCTACCAAAAAGTAGGTAGCATAATTGAAACAAAGTTGATACCTTTAGACATGACTACTTAACACTGCGTAAATGTGATTAAAGTAGAGTACAAGGTATAAAGAGAAAAAAAGAATTGAGATATGATATGATTTGATATGATATGTTTAGCGATATAGACCAAAACATGTTGATCCTAATTTCATTATTCGTGACACATCGGACGTCAATTTAGGGGTTCGATCGAATGAAGAAACGGATGGTCTCCTTGAGCCTTTGGCTTCGCTAGGGTTTAGGATGGACGGGTTCCCGATCGCCTACGTGGCGCGATCCCGTCCGTCCGCTGGAAGACGCGATCCCCCTCAAGAAGCTTCGCGCTGGTTTCCGCCCCGGGGGGGCCACCGCGATATAATCGCGAGATGTCGGGACCGAAACGACTCGCCGCAAGACCGCGCGAGCGGATGGCGTGGGGAGTGAGAGAAGCGTCTCGAGGTGAATATGCCGTGGCGGGGCCCAGCGCGAGAACCCACGCGGCGATTCGGTGCCGTTTATGATGATGCTCCTCTGTCTCTATCGGAACTTGGGAAGGGAATCTCGGACTTGTGTGTGTGCGCCCAACCCCCAACCTAACATAGACTCTGGTTTCCTGGGATAAAGTTGGAGATTTTTCTATTTTTATAAATTTACATTTCTTAATAATGAAAAAAGACCAAATCTAATGGAATTTAAAGGTGATCGGGGTTTTAAAGTAAGGTACATTTCATCGGAATTTGGGACCTATTTTGTTAGAACGATTCTCAATTTTTGACATTTAAAAATTACCTTATTTATCTGAGAACCTACCTTGGAATTTACCCTATTTGGTTATATCCAAGAACCTACTTTTCTTTTATTTTTTTTACAAAAAAATAATATAAGCAACAAAATGGTTCAAAGTTACAAAATGAATGAGAGCAAATGAGCAAAGGCAAGCTAGGAACGAGCAAGGGTTGCAAGGTTTGAATGAGAAGGGGGCGAGTCAGGAGCAAGGCATGGGGAGGGTGAGTCGTGAGCGAGAGAGAGAGAGAGAGAGTCGTAAAGTGTAAGAGTGAGGTTGGAGAGAAGAGAAAAGGAAAGAGATAGAGAAAATGATGTCAAGAGAAAAACTAGAGTTTTAGGTTTTATAAAACTAATTCCAATTCAGTCTAGTAGTCCATATAAATGTTGGTTCTTCACTTGGAACTAGACTGATTCCCACACGATTCCAAATTTTTGGAATTGGGTACAAAATGGGTTTTCAAATCAATTTAGTTTAAGTAGAATTGGTTCAGTTGCACAGCCCTAATCAAATTAATATGAAAGTTAGTCAATTGAGTAATGTGTTAAATTATAAATAAGCTTCTAATTATATTATACTAATTTTTTATTGCTATATAGAGTATGTCATGTTCTCTTATATACAAGCTTGTAAATCGATTGTCTTGTTTTGACAAAAAAAAAAAAAAAATCGATCGTATTGTACTTAACATCATTCAAAGAATTATTTCCATTGATACTTTATTATGTAATTATGGTGTTTTTTTTTCCAATAAGAATGGTGAGTTAAAAAAGATGTTTGGTAAAGGTTATAAATAGTCGAGCAGTGTTTTTCTTTTCTTTTCTTTTAATTTGAATATAGAAAGCTATCTTTAAATTTGAGAGAATCTGAAAACAATTCCGCATGATATCAAATAACTTTAATTTTCACTTTCTATATATCTTTTTAAGAATTTACGGTGTCCAAATTTAAACCTCGACCATTAAGAGTAAAAACATGCAAAAAAGCTAGAGTAAAATTTATTTGACCCACGCACCGAATGAATATATCGAATATCTTTTGGGGAAAAAAGAAAGAAGAAATTTCGAGGGAAAAATGACATGAATTTTAAGGAATACTTTGTCTGGTGAATAGCATATTAGTCTAATCTTGTTCCTATCATGTAAAATATAGAGGAAGCGGGTGACCATGATAATCATTATTATCATCTCTTATAAATCTGAAGTGGTCGAGTAATTTCAAGTTTCCTCCTTAAATTTTTTGGTCTGAAGTTTCTTGTTTTAGTTGTTTTTTAAAGTAAAAACAATAGTTGGTTTTTCTGTTTTCCATGGTTCTGCAAGCTTTATCCTTTTGAAGGAAAATCTTGATGGGGAAAAATAAATTAAAGTGGAGAACAAATAGAAATTTTTTAAAATATAGCTTAGATATAGATAATGCAAGGGTGATTTTGGAAATACGATGGTGAGACAAAAGTTACTATAGCCTAAATTTATAGAAGAGGCAGAAGATTTATTTCCAGCTTAAGATAATTGGAGAATCAATAGAAAATGTTGAAATTGCAAAAAGTAATAATGCCAGGAGACTTGAAAATAGGAAGAACATAAGCATTTTCAGAAAGAAAAAAAAAAAAAAAAAAAAAAAAGGCAAGGGTTGGTGACCATAAATCATGCATTAAATGGAAAAAAAAAATCTCCTGAGGAATCCCTTCATATATGGGAAGCAGAGATTCATAAGGGATAATCTTTTTCATTATCATAATCATCCAGCAAATATGGGAAGTAAATGAGCACAAATTAATCAGATACTTTTTCTTTCTTTTTTTATAGATATAGGAAAATGGTTGAGCTTATCCTCATGGTTTAAATAATTGGATTTGTTTCAAATTCTTACCTTTTTATAATAAAAAAAATTTGATCTAAGCTTGTATGACTAATATGGTTTCATCATTCAACCTTATCCCCTCAACCAATTATTAGCGCCGTGCTTAAATTCACATCCTATCTATTTTCATGAACTCGAAAGAAGTTAAATTTCAATATTGCACGGGTGGACCCAAAAGAAAATTACGATCCATCATGAGACGGGTCAGAATTGGGTATCTTAAATGCATTCTCCGTGTGAATATTGTTCATATAAGACATATAATTGACACCATCCATGCGAAAAAGGTATTAAAAAAGAAGAAGATGTCACTGTCGAAATATATTCCACAATAACTTTGGATAAAATAAGTGGTGCCATGAATTTCAAGTCAAATCCTCAACAAGAGTAAGCCAATAGCAAATCAGTTAATAAATCAAGTAAGTGAATTAAAATCTTAGGAGACCTAAATTAATCATCATCCGGTGGTCCTACTTACGTTGGCGAGAAGGAAAAGCTTCCCACGATAAGCCGAGAAAAGATATTTCTCTCTCTTTTTTTCTTTTTTTTTTTTTTTTTTTTTTTTTTTTTTGGGGGAGGGGAAAAGGGGGTTTTGTTTTTACGGCCCAAAACTGCCGGGGCCCACGAGGCCCGCGACTCCCCGCTATAAAAGGCACCTCCTCCGCTCATGCAATTCTCGCCCATTCTTCCTTCGCATCACGTCTTTCTTTTTGCGAAGGAGAAGATAACCTCTCCCACTCCCTTAAACCTAGCCGTTATCGTCACTTTCCCTCCTCTTTCTCTCTCTTTCCCTCACTTTCCCGGAAAATCTGCCCCCGTTCCCTTCTCAATCTCTCTCGCTGTCTCGCGATCTTTCCTCGCCTCTCCTTCCCCCGACCTCACATTCAGATCCGCCCCCGGCCGAATCCCTCTCCTCCTCTCCCTCTCCTTCTCTCTCTTCCTGCGCGGCTGCGATTCCGGGAAATCTCTTCTCGCGCCTGCGCTCTCTCAGATCCGGACGGTGGGATCTTACTCCGGTGCGTGAATCTCCGAAGCGCCCCCCCGCCGCCGCCCGCGCCGCCGCGTCCCGGCGAATCGGAGATTTTTTCCGCCCCCTCCCTCCTTCCTGCTGAGCCTCCCTCGTAGTTATTACGGATCTGTGGAGGCGCGAGAGTGTTTCGCTTTGCTCTAGGGTTCCGATCTCTCACTGCTTCTTTTGAGGGGGTAGCCGGGGCCTCGGCCTCGGCGGGTTTCAAAGCCCCCACCTGCACAAATCTATCGGAAAACAACAACAATTCCTCCTCTAAGCTCTTGATCCTTTACCTGTTCCTTCCTCCGAGGAAAAGAAGAGACGACCATAATGCCTGCCCTCGCTTGCTGCGTGGACCCCGCCGTCGCGCCTCCCGGCTACGCTCTCGCCGTGGACGGCTCTCTTTACCCGGCGACGGCGGTGGTCCCGCCTTTGGCTGGCGCACCTCTCTCGACGACAACCGCCTCCGCCGCTGTTGCCGCTGTTGACGCTGTTGAGGACGGCTCCTTCTGGTCTCCCTCGCTGTCGTCGTCCCTCTACCGGATCGACGGCTGGGGGGCTCCGTACTTCGCGGTGAACGGCTCCGGGAACATCTCGGTCCGCCCGCACGGCGCGGAGACCCTCAGCCACCAGGAGATTGATCTGCTGAAGATCGTCAAGAAGGCCTCGGATCCGAAGTCTGTGGGCGGGCTCGGGCTGCAGCTGCCCCTCATCGTACGGTTCCCCGACGTGCTGAAGAACCGCCTCCAGTCGCTGCAGGCTGCTTTCGACTTTGCAGTTCGGTCGCTCGACTACCAGGCTCATTACCAGGGCGTTTATCCCGTGAAGTGCAATCAGGACCGCTTTGTTGTAGAGGATATTGTCAAGTTCGGGTCCCCATTCAGGTTCGGGCTTGAGGCCGGGTCGAAACCGGAGCTCCTTCTTGCAATGAGCTGCTTGTGCAAGGGAAACCCGGAGGCTTTGCTGGTATGCAATGGGTTTAAGGATTGTGAGTATATATCTCTCGCTTTGGTCGCTAGAAAGCTTGCAATTAATACTGTGATTGTGCTTGAGCAAGAAGAAGAGATTGATTTGGTCATTAATTTGAGCAAGAAGCTCTCTGTGAGGCCT
This sequence comes from Corymbia maculata, assembly GCA_014182735.1. Classification (NCBI taxonomy): domain Eukaryota; kingdom Viridiplantae; phylum Streptophyta; class Magnoliopsida; order Myrtales; family Myrtaceae; genus Corymbia; species Corymbia maculata. The sequence goes on along the minus strand of CM024688.1, from coordinate 22,687,850 downwards.
GTAATTGGTGTTCGGGCTAAGCTTAGGACCAAACATTCCGGTCATTTTGGGTCGACTTCGGGAGAGAAGGGTAAGTTTGGATTAACAACAACTCAGATTTTGCGAGTTGTGAGGAAGCTCGATCAGGCTGGGATGCTTGATTGCCTGCAATTGCTCCATTTCCATATCGGGTCTCAGATTCCTTCGACAGTCCTGCTTGCTGATGGCGTTGGAGAGGCAGCACAGATCTACTGTGAGCTTGTCCGTCTTGGTGCCCAAATGAAAGTTATTGACATTGGAGGCGGTCTTGGCATTGATTATGATGGATCCAAATCCAGTGATTCTGATATCTCTGTTGGGTATGATCTGCAAGAGTATGCTTCAGCTGTTGTTCGGGCTGTTCGCTTTGTTTGTGACCGCAAATCCGTGAAGCATCCCATAATCTGCAGCGAAAGTGGCCGTGCAATTGTCTCTCATCACTCAGTTCTGATCTTTGAGGCTGTTTCTGCCAGTGCTTATGAAGCCCCCATGCTGTCTTCTCCTGGATTGCAGCAATTCATGGAGAGTCTGACGGAGGATGCTCGTGCAGATTACGGCAACTTATATTCTGCAGCCATGAGAGGCGAGTATGAAACTTGCTTGTTCCATGCAGATCAATTGAAGCAGAGATGCATTGAGCAGTTCAAAGAAGGAATTCTGGGCATTGAACAGCTTGCTGACGTCGATGGCCTGTGTGATATGGTTTCCAAGGCATTGGGTGCATCAGACCCGGTGCGCACTTACCATGTGAATCTCTCGATATTCACTTCAATTCCTGATTTCTGGGGTATTGGCCAGCTCTTCCCTATTGTTCCCATCCATCGACTGGATCAAAGGCCTGGAATGAGGGGGATTCTTTCTGATTTAACTTGTGACAGCGATGGGAAGATTGATAAGTTCATTGGGGGTGAGTCAAGCTTGCCTTTACATGACTTAGAAGGGGAACGCAGCATCTCCGGTTGTGGTGGTAGGTACTATTTGGGGATGTTCTTGGGTGGGGCTTATGAGGAGGCGATTGGCGGACTTCATAACCTTTTCGGTGGCCCTAGTGTGGTGCGGGTTTCTCAGAGCGATGGTCCACATGGCTTTGCAGTGACTCTCGCTATGCCAGGACCCACTTGTGGGGATGTCCTCCGGGTGATGCAGCACGAGCCGGAGCTCATGTTTGAGACGCTCAAGCACCGAGCAGAGGAGTACAACAGTGGACAGTACAATGATCCCATGAGCAATGATGCTTTAGCTAGCCGCCTTGCTCAATCTTTCCACAACATGCCTTATCTCGTGGCCACTTCCTCATGCGCTCTTAATGCTATAAACAACAACGGCTTCTACTATTGCGATGAAGATGATTATAATGCTGCCATTGTTGATGCTGCCTCTGGAGAGGATGAGCAGTGGTCTTACTGCTGTGCTTGAAGTCTTGATGTAGTCTTAGCATTCCCAATAAAGTCACCTTTGGGTGGCGGTAAGCGGTTGTCCTTGAGGTCGTCGTCTGCTGTTTTTCTTTTTCCTTTTTTCCCAATTTTTTTAAGTCATTTTAATTTCAAGAGACGCAAATCGATGTTAGGCAAAGCGCACGGTCCTTAGCCTTGTGTCGAAAGGGGGGACATGAGTTTGGTTTCTGTATTCCCTCCATTTATGTCCTCTTTGTGAGATTCTTGAAATTTATCATTAGTTTCTTCAATGGTAGCTATAATTTCTCTCCTGTTTTTTAGAAGTTGCTACTGTTGAAAATCTGAGGATATGTTTTAATGTCATCTGTGGCCTTTCTCAATCGCTGGCGATCTGTTCCCTAGGAAATTTCTTATGGGAAGACCAGATCTTGGTAGGGCCAAATTGAGGCAAAATTGGTTATTTGTGCAAAGTAAGAAACATAAATGAGGCTAAGTCTTATCCTTGGAACGGAAAAGTAAGGAATCATGATCGAGAGATCATGCTTTGTGGGGTCTGGTTGAAATGCGCTGTCTGACTGGTATACAAAGTTGACCATGCCGTTGGCCTGTGTTGTCATGATAGTGATTTGTAAGATTGGAGTGAAGAATGGTTTCCCTTTCATATTTGAATGTTGAACACGAGGAGTGGGTGAATTTGACCGGACAAAAAGACAAGCTTCCAAGTTACTTCTAACCCATCTGGTGTGTTTTTGAGTTAAAAAAGCTATTTTTTTCCTGGGATATCAAGCCTGTGTCTCCTGAGAAGAAGAGGAGGTAGGGAGTCTATTGGCCACAGTTTCTCTGGATGTTGATGCAGAGCCTCAAGAGCTCCTGTGGCCAAGATTTGATTGGGTATGGCAACAACAAATGAAGATGTGAAGCAAAAAAGTTCATTTTTTTTTGGGATAAACGACACAAATAGTCTTTGAACTTTGGCTTATAGTGCAATTTTAGTCCAATGTATAATGTCATTCTTGAACTTTTACCCTATTCAATGTGGTCCTTAAACTTTTAATAAATGTTCAATCTAGTCCCTGGACTATATGAAAATTTTTAACATTACACTTGCATCAATTCAAGTTCAGGAACTATCCTGAATATTTTCATATAGTATAGGGAAGGAACTAGATTGAATATATATATCAAACAAATTAAAAGTTGAAGAATGACATTGCCTTTTGTCTATAAGTTCATGAATTATATTGAACAAATTAAAAATCCAGTAACGACATTGCATACTGAGTCAAAGTTTATAGATCATTTGTATCATTTTCCATTATAATTCATTTGTACTGGATTGGGTTGGATTTAGAAAGAAAGTGCCATGTGTTGACACTTGAATCTAGAGTCGGGGCATGGGTTCAAGGCGAGCTAGTGGCTTTCAGCAAAACTCAATCAGGATAAGAAGGTTATGTCTTTCTGTTAGCAACATATGTATAAAGTCTTTGGAATTTCAGTGCAGGGAATGCTGCTGACGATGGTATACGACTAGAGATTTCTGTTTTTTGTGTTTGCTTCAGAATGAAAGACTCCACCGTCTTTCGCTTTGTATTGTGTTTACCATGATTCTCTCTTATCAAAATATGATGTGAAATTTTGAATCATAAATTTATAAATTGGGAATCGAGAATTGCATCATAAACCTCGATGGAATGCCAAATTTAAAAGTTCTTTTCCTAATATAGACATAGATAAAATATGTTAATCTTGTTGCAAAATATTCATTCAGCAAAAGTATCTCAATTTGAATTACATGCAACGCTTTCATGTTTAGCACGTTGTCTTTTTCAAACAAATATTGAAGCTAAACTTGAACAGAAGGTTTAAGGACACAATCATTTTTAACTTATAAAAGAACTAGTTTCTTTTACAATTTTTTCAGTACCAGATAGTGTATACGAGTTAATTTTCAAGCACAAAAGAAAAGGAAGACCTTGTTCAAAAGGTATTTCAATCTATCTTTCAAAACTAGTACTCATTTGATTCGCATAAAATGAATGGTTTCTCAAAAAACAATCACTTTTATCAAGTATAAAAGATGAATAAAATAAAAAATATTTTCATCATCCATAAAAATATTAAAACATAATTTATAGTCAACAATGACGAAAAATGAAAAGTAAATGAAAAATTGGAAAATTGGAAAGAAAGTAAAAGAAAACAAATGGCATAAATTACTATTAAATCTTGGATATAGACAGGTCTTTAGAAGATTCAAGAAAGGCTCAGAATTGGGCCATTCAACCGACTTCTGAATAGACAGAGGAAACTCTTTTGCCTTCCGTATTTTAATGAGTAGGGAAGAAAATGTTAAAACATAATTTATGGTCAACAATAACCAAAAAAGGAAAAGTTAATGGAAAATTGGAAAGGAAGTAAAAGAAAAACAAACGGCACAAATTATTATTTAATCCGGAAAGAAGGCAGAGAAGGTGGCCAAGAATCTGGAAAAACAAAAGAAGCCCCCCTCTGCGAACGATGCGGGACCAGGGATCCCCTCGGTCAGCTTTTGTGGGGCCCTTAGCTCAATCAGGAACTCCGGAATAACCGCTCGGATTCCGACCGGCCTATCGCGTCCCGCCACGTTGGAGGGGCATCCAAACCGACCCCTCCACTAACTGAGTCGGGTTCCCTCTTGCAACCTCCCCGCCCGTGACCCCCGAGCGAAAGGACCAAAATGACCCTCCCCCCCCTCCACTCGCCGATGCACGACAAGCCACGGCCCGCTCCTGGGAGTCCACGTGGCGGGATCAGGGTGGTCCGCATCCCGCGGCGGCATCATAATAATCGGGCAGCTGGTCCATACGAACGCGATTCGATGAACTGAAACTCTCTCTCTCTCTCTCTCTCTCCTTCACATGCAACGGGACAATTTCCCGGCGCGATCATCTGCCCAACGGGCCATCGCACGTACCGAGACGGGTTTGATTTTTTGCACACATGAATTTCGTAGCATCGACACGACACGACCCGACCGAACGTACGTGAGCTTTTCAAACACGACAAGGTCAGAATGATCCGACGTGTTCGGCATCGAAACGAAAACAGATGCTTTTTCCTATTGGAGGAGGAATAATAGGGAAAGTGAAGAAAGGTTCGGGAACGAGAGAAGCAGCGGGATTACTGGGTTGGAATGCGCTTTTAGGTGTCTATTCTGTTATAATATTATGATCCCATGTTCGATTTAATATTGCCGACTTTGAATTTCATCGACATTTTAATTATTCAAATCTAATTGCCGATAACTATTGTGATAGCCCAATTAGAGATAGTCTTTGGTAGAAGATTTTATCTACTAGGAGGCATATGGGCATATAAATAGGTCATCTTAGTCAAAACCCTCTTATTCTCATTGAGAGGACAATTGGCTAGAATAGCCTATTCCCAACTGTTCAAACTCTGCGTATCTATTCTCATCTTCATCAATGATTGGAGTTTTGTATAAAATCTTACATATATTTCACATTCATTCTCGATTGTTGGGATCATGGTTTTCCACAAAATTTCTAACATGTTGGTCTCTCTTCCTTGATAATTTATATTATTTAGGTTGGAAGTTATTAAATGGTATCAAAGCCAAGCCAGGTCTCTGCATCCTTTATGCCCAATGTTTTCCTAGCCATTGTTGAGGTTTGGTTACTGGTGGAGGGAGATAGGGAAAAAATGAAAAAGAATCAATTTTTTTAAAATTATTATAAATATTGTCCACATCAATGTTAACATTACCATGTAGGATGGCTAGTGTTGATTGGACCGCTATATCAACGATTCATGACTAAAATTGAGGGGAATGTCGATATTTGCAAATTATCAAAATATTTATGACTAATTAATTTAAAAAATTTTGAATAATTTTTCATTTTCTTTGATTTGCAATCCACAATATGTAGAGACGTGTTTAAATGGTGTTACAAGTTAGTTCCCATCATATTGTATAAGTATTTAATATGTTCAATAATTATTTCAATCATGCTGTGTGAATACTTTTATTAAATTGATTTGTTGAGAAAATTCGATATGCATATTAAACTAGTCATGTTCAGATCTGTTGAACCTGTGCTGGGTGCAAGTTTGTGCATGTCTAAAGAAAGAAATTAAACTTTTTTCTTGAAACCTGTAGATGAAGAAAGACTGTAATTTTAAAATTATAAAACGTATGAATCTATTTGTCAATGCTTATGTAAAGTGATGTTAACTTGCTTGGCAATATGCACCGAAGGTTTTGTAGATTTTATTCCCATCGAACAAAAGTTAGATATAAAATTGGAAAAAAGCACTTCTAAAAAACTCCAATTGAACTGACCGGGGATGGACTAGCCGCAAAAGTACGTGATTGCGTGTAGAGACTACGGCTCAAAGTGGTCATCCGTATATTCATATTTAATGTAAATAAAGTAACACACACACACACACACTCTCTCTCTCTAAACGTGTAATTGCACTTAAAGACTAGGGCTTAAAGTGTTCATCCATAGATTCATTTTTAATGTAAAGAAATTAACTTTCTTTCTCTCTCTCTCTCTAAACGTGTAATGGCACTTAAAGACTACGGCTTAAAGTGGTCATCCATATATTCATTTTTAATGTAAATAAAATAATTCTCTTTATATATATATTAAATAAATTAAAAGTTCTGTCCTAAGGGCATGTAATTGTCATGATGAATGAGAAGTTCTATACGTAATTGTCATTGGTGACCATAACATGGCTTCCTAAGTTGCATCTTTCCTCGAATGTTAACGCGATTGCAAATAATTTATCCATCATTGGGTTTTGTCATAAGAACTTATAGATGTGCGTGAGTTTACATTCTAGAAGATTTTAGAGTCTTGTAACCGATAGTCACTTCATTTTTTTGGGTTTTCTGACCCAAAAAATTTATAATTTTTTAAAACCCACTTGACCGATGACAAGAATCTCCCACCGAAGTGCAATCAAACAAATTATCACCATTATAAAAAGGTCTTCATAACGTGACCTACCATTGAGTTATTATAATCAATTCGATAATTTTTAAAGAGAAATGATGAATACGTGTCTAGCAATTTATTAAGTCTATTCAAGCCTCGAGATATAAATGAAATTGGATTTGGACAAGCTCTTCGCTTCTAGAGCCTGTTCTGCCTAACTGTACTTGTGCAAAGCTCAAACAATTTTACTTAAAAACACATTTATGCATTTGCAACTCGACTTAAAAAACTAGCCGGATAGGACGTGAATGCTTTACATCCCACGTGACAATCTTTTCGGTGTCCTAGCAAGATTCAATCAATTCTTTTAGTCATGAAAATGAAGTTGTCGTGGACGATTGTGCTTTGTTCAAAGTACTATTCCAAATCGGCGGGCCGCTGTCCACGGCGATTAGCCGAAAGTCAGGAGCAAAAACAATCATAAATCCAACGGCTTTTGTCGTCCGAAAGGACATAAAAGAGTTTACACGGGTAGATTCGGTTCATTTTAAAGAATCTTCATGAGTCCAGAGCACAGTCTTAAGTAAATGCTGCCGATGATTGGATGTTTTAGAAAAGGCAAATAAAGAAAGAGGAAAGGCAATAATAGCAGGAATCAACGTTTACCTACCGACTTATTCTTCTTCATTGTCAAAAAATGAGTACCGGCATAATAATACATAAACTTTATCCTAACGTACATTATGATTTCCCCATTATTAATTTATTTAATTTAATCTATAAATTTTTGATATATATTATTCACTATTGTTTTTCCTTAATTCCAGTTTATGGATATTATTGAACATTTTCATACAATTTGGAAGCTAAATTGAACATGGATTAAAAGTTTAATGATCACATTAAACAAAATTTCAAATTCAAACATGATATCACTCATTAATTAAATTTTTGAGATTATATTAAATAAATTAAAAGTTCATTAATTATATTATTGTCTTGCTCTTCGTGGAAAAAAGAGAGAGATGGCGTGTGAGGAGGCTATTGGATCTTATGATCCCAAGAGTCAACAAGTCAACCACGTGTCAACATGGGGTTGCGGGTAAAAGAGGGACGTCTTCATCCTCCAAGCAGCTACTTAGTCCATGCCACATGCCTCGGCAGAGCTTACGGACGAGCGGGGTCTTTCATTTGTCCGGTTCATGCGGATATTCGGTATGCTTTTTGTTGACTTCCTAGGCTCCATCGTTTGAATTTGTCAAAGACGTGTGTGTTGACTCATGAATGAGCTTGTCGCTACTAGATTGGCAATTGGGAGTCTTGCTAGGTTTACTAGTTGAGTCAGAGCACACCTTGGAATTTTCTACACTTAGTCATTCATTATGTGACCACGAGCATGATCATATAAGATTATAAGACATTATTCAAGTGATTCTTATCTCAACTCGGGTATTTATCTTGTCTTCGAGCGTATTTTGCATTCTTCTTGTCTTTTCCATGCATAGCAAAGAGTTATGATTCGAGCTGGCATTCTGCAATATGATTTCCTTATGCTCTATGCGAGTTCTTCCAACAAAATTATAATCGAGTTTGGTAGAATTTTTGTCAAGGAGCTCTAGAATATTTAAGTCCTCCATTTTAAGAGTATTTATCCTTGGAGAGAGATAAAAATAGCGAAATCCCACTAACAGGAGGTCATGTATTCAGTTCTTGGCAATTGCATGTAGATTTGCTTTGTACTAGAGTAACCCATAGCTTACCTATTCATGGGATTTGCAAAGTGTTACATAGGCCTGTAGATTAGTTGGAATTCTATGTCAGGACTCCTAGATTATGAATAAAAGTAAAAAGGGGGCCAAAAGGAACATAACCTGTCACATAATACGATAATTGCAATTTTCAGAAAGTTAGTCAAACGTGTCAGATGGTTCGAATATCCAAACATAAACAAAAGAAAAAAAGGAAAACCTTTTGAGGAAAGTTCCTATGAAAGTGGCCTTTGCAAAAAGAGGTCACCTCACTAGCGTCGGCAATGCAGAGACCCGATGAAATTTCATTTCAGGTTCAATGTGCATTTCATGGAAAGAGCATTTGAGAAAAGAAACATAACCCCGTCACATAACACGACAATTGCAATTTTCGGAAAGCTAGTCAAACGAGTCACCTGATTTGAATATTCAAATACTAAAGGGAAGACAAAAGGCAAACCTTTTGAAGAAAGTCACCTTGAAAGTGGCCAAAATTTGGCGAAAGGAGGTCACCCTCACCGGCCTCGGCAAAGTGGAGACCCCATGGCATTTCATTTCGGGTGCAATGTGCATTGCATGGAGAGAGCATTTGAGATAAGGATAGAGGATGATTTGGTAACTTTGCCTTAGAACAAAAGGACGCAAAGCCTTTATGGGTCGTTCCGGGACCGAATGGAACCGTCCCCGGTAACAACGCCGCGGTGTGAACATGAGAAAAAGTAGAAATGATGACAATGCACGTAAACGAACATGAATGGAAATTGACGTGAAGCAATGCATGTCTAGATGTCGGCAGACGGCCGTTCTGACAGCCTACAACCGTAAGTGGCGGACTTAGAAGTAGCAAGAGAAAACTTTATAATAATATATTCATATCGATATAAGTAACTGCCCGCCACACATTCACTCAACGATATAATCACTTTATTTTTTCTTTATTTTTTTTTTCGTGAAAAAATGATTTCTCAACACTAGTGCTACTTTACATTAGCTTTTTTTTCGGACCAGAAGAAAATAACTTTTTTGGCCAATTATTGTAGATTAATTGCGCCTTGAGTGAGGCCATCTTTATCATGGGGTCCAAATCGATCATTCTTGATGGAGTCGGAAATTAACAAAAATTGTGCCCCGTTTTGGTCAGGTCTCGTCCATGTATGAAAGATTATCTGTTCCTAGCATGACTAATTATTCATTGAAGTTGAGTCTCACTGGTTCGCCTGAAATTGTCTATATAATGAAATATCACTAAAGCATTGAGAGTCGTTCTTCAATTTTTAATAAGAGAAGACGAGTTTTGTAGCAATTTCAGATAGAAAATATCACTAAAGCACCAGAGTTTAATCGATGACAAAATGAGATAACAACAAGATAAAACACCGGAATTTTAATGGACAATGATCTAAAAGTTACAATTAGGATACATCAAAATTTAATCAACGATGGGATATTTACAAACTAAAACTACGATACATGAATTGAAAAATAAAAGGTCTTTTTTGCTTATTCAAAAGAGCTTACGGTTAGTACAATGGGGCAATTCAAAACCTATAATTGATGGTTACAAACAAAGGGTACAAACATAGGTTACAGATGGAGGTTATAAATAGATATTACAAATGGTTACTGAAAGAGAAATAACTTCCTAATGGCGACGACAATAAGTTACATTATCCACCATTTCCTATTAGCCAAATTGCTTATATATAGGAAGTTACAACAATCTTAAAATAACAGCAATAATAATAACCACCCATTAGTTCCTCGTGTCATTTGCTCACTGTCAATATCGATGACTCCATTGATCAACTTTAAGATTCTCATTGATAGTTTGACATTGTGTGTCGTTAATGACTTCACGGGCAAGTTGTTGATTCCTTAAATAATCAATAATTTTGTTCATAAATGACCAAATTTTGCTTTCATCGACTAAGTCTCACGTGTCAATAGTAACCACAATTTGGTCATTTTTTGGTGTAACCAAATGCCCCCTTTTAATAGAATTGAATTATTCATTGATCAATCAATTACTATATATTAGATAATTAAGAGTCAGTTATCAACAAATTTGAATTTTCCTTGTTGAATTTTATCTTGGTCATATTCATCACATGACTCATAATTTTTTACGAAAGCCACGTTTTGTGTAAAATATTCATGTGGTCCTTTATCTTTATTCTTAAGTAGTTGCCTATACTTAGACACTCGTGATCAATTGGAATAAATCAACAAAATTTTGGCTTTTGAATCTTTCTCTAAGATTAAATTTTAATACACTAAAAGCCAAATTTGTGAATTCTTCTTTGAGAGTAGCGTAAAGCATCTATTTCTAGCTATCTTGATTGCTAATTTGACTAGACTCTATCCATATATCAATAGAGTTTGGTTCATTCTCAATTTTATAGAACAATACATGAGGTATTGATTGCTAATTTGACCTGTTGATGTATATCGCTAGAGTTTGGCCAATTGAGAATGGACTTGTCCTTCCACATTGGGCAATAGATCGACCATTTGTGTTCAATGATTGATTGGTCATCCTCATTACTATAAACAAAAAAAAATAAAAATCAGGAGTTTTGAATCCCCATGGATAAGGATTATTATCGACCCACTCAGAAAATGGCTTTCTATAAAAAAAGGCCCGATAACCCCTCTATTAGCATCTATTTGTTATATCACCATTTTAGCCACTTGTTCTGGACGCATGAGTCGATTAACATTATCTTCCTGCTCCCTAGTTTTAGGGTAGATAGGTCCATAGACTTGACCTTCCTGCCTTGGGAACAGGATTCAAAGGTTGACCCTGATTTGGATTGTTGATATTAGGGTTAATTCGCACATTTAGCCTATATGGTAAATTTTCTGCATTTGGAGGTATCGCACCATATCACATTATCCCCATTTGGAATTGGCTCAATAAGTGGTACATTTCATGGAGAATTTTGATTTGCCATATTTTATTGACATGAATAATCTGGACCGGATCATCTTGGTCATTTCCATGACCAAATTAATTTGGTTAAGATTTTTAGGCCTTTGTAAAATCCTCAATAGTGGTGAGATCACTTGGCCTAAATTATTTCCACTGTTCAATTAACTAAGAGTTGAAGGAATAAACTCGAAAACCACCATGCTAATTTGGATTGGCATTCACTAATTGAATGTATTGAGCCTTGAGATGTTTGAATTATTTCCATTGTTGATCATGTTAACGAGCATTGGCTTGATCGCATTAAAGAGATGTCTCATCATATGATTTGCCATCTTATTATATTGTTCCTCAAATAGCCTCTTCATGGTGGCCACCAAAGTGGGCTTTGATGCTAATTCTCTTGATTGTTCTTCCGTAAGGTGTCGTGGGATGTCTACATACCCACCTTGGCTTGTCTCTACCACTGCAGGAGCGGTTGAGGTGTTGGACTTAGTGACCCTTACACTGGGGTTGTTACCCGCATGATTAAGCTTTGGGTGATTCCTTGTTCTCAGCATTGTTAATACTCAGAATAAACCACAAGTGGTCCGCCAAGTGTGCAATTCATAGGAATTTGTTCCTGATGAAAAAATATCTTTTGCCAAAAGTCATTCTTCAATTTTCTTTTTAATAAGAGGAGACATGTTTTGTGGTGATACTTGACATGACATATCACTGAAGCACAAGGAAACTTATAGAGATGTTTTAATGGAATTTAATCAATGCAAAGTACAACATTTTGTTGAAATTTAATCGATGACAAAACGAGATAACAATAAGATACAATGCTGTAATTTAATGGATGATGAAGATTTGAAAGCTACAACTAAGATAACACTCCAGAATTTGATCAACGACGGGATATTTGGAACTACAACTATGATACAAGAATTGAATAATAATCGAAAGATAATAGGTTTTGTTTGCTTGTTCAAAGTGCTTATGGATTGTAGCTGTAGCCATTTAGAGCCTGCAATCAATGATTACAAATGGCGGTTACAAAAGGTTACTGAAAAGGGAATAACATCCTAATGATGGTTACAAGAAGTAACATTATCCACTAACTCCTATTACGTAGAATGCTTATCTATAAGACGTTACAACCATCCTAAAATAGCAGCAATAAAAATAACCATGTAGCAGTTATCCTCGTGTAGATTACTCATTGTTGATATCGATGATTCTGTTGGTCAATTTCAAGATTCTCGCCATAACTTCACATTGTGTAGTCAATGATTTCACTTGTGAGTTGAATATTCTCTTCAGATTATAATTAATTTGTTAATAAATGATCGAACTTTGCTCTCATTGACTAAGTCTATAATATAAATTGATAATGACCAAAAGTTGGTGTTTTTTGGTGAAAACACTCATCATTATCTACTTTCACGCTGTTGTAATGCCATTCTTTAGGTTAAACTTCTTTTGTGTTTTTTTTTTCCTAGTCAAACTCTATGAATTATCGCGCACTAAACTTTAACATCTTTCTTGACTGAGTCGAGATTAATCATCATACACAATGCAATTAGGAATTAACAAAGATGGGGTCTTATCTTTTTTCTTTCTTGCTGGGTCATTATTAATAGCCCATGTCGAGATTAGACTTATAAAGGTCGTTCCTTAGAAGCATGACGCATTACTCGTACTAAAGAGAAATCAGACTCGAGACCGGCTTGTTACTTGAGTCCCGCAATTAATTTAACCGTGTTTGTTTATTTCACCAAAAATAAATAATTTTGACAAATTATTATTGGCATAGTTGAGAAAGATTAATGAAGGGAAACTTTCTTATCACCGATTAATTTAACCTTGTTTCAATTTCTGCATCATAGTCATAACTGTAATTCTCATGATACCTCATTGTCGATTAAATTCTAGTATGTATCTTTGCTGTAGTTCTTGGGTGCTTCATCATCAATTAATTTTTGATGTTGTGTACTTTAACATTGATTAAATTCTATTGAATTATATTTACTAGTTTCCTTATGTACATGGGATATTACTAGTCTAGAGTTGGCACATAATTTATTTCCTTCAATAAAAACCGAAAAATGACTTTTTAGTGAAAGGTATTTCATCATGGAGACAAATTTTGGCGAAACATCTTTTTGGCACGCTTGAGGGCAACAAAGTGGTGATTTAAGGAAGTACAATGCTGAGAACAAAGAATCACGTAGAGCTCAACCATTCTGCTTGTAACAACCCCGGTGAAAGGGTTACTCAATTCAAGACTTCAACCGCTCCCACAGTCATAGAGACAAGCCAAAGCGGGAACTTCAACATCCCAAGACACCTTACAAAAGAGTGGGCGTTGGAGTTGGCACCACATCCTGCTTTAGTGACTACCATGAAGAGGCCATTTGAGGAATAGCAAATTGAGATGGCGAAGCAATTAGTGAGATATCTCTTTGATGTGATCAAACTAATAGTTGTTAACATGATCAACGATGTCATCTCAAGGCTTGGGATGTCCAATCAGTCCATATTGATCCAACTGAACACAATAGCTTTCGGGTAGGTTCTTTTAACTGTTAGTTAGTTGAACAATGAAAATAATTTAGGCCAAGTGATCCCACCACCAATGCGTATATTACTAATGCTTGAAAATCCTAACCAAATTAATTTGGTCAATGGAAATGATAACACAGTTAGGATTAATCCCAGTAACAATAGGCTTAATTAGCCAATTAATCATAATGTCAACCAACGGAACCTAGATGATGACTCTAGAGAGGGCAAGAAGGTCAGCTTTATCAGTTTTTGGATAGTTAGCAGATGACAGATATGGTCACACAACAAATAGATGCTAATAGAAGAATTGTTAGACTTGTGTATAGAAGCCACATCCCTATTGGGTTAATAACATACCATAACCAAGAGGGCTTAAAACTCTTGATTTTGTCGTTTATACTAGTGAAGATGACCAATCGACCATTGAACACATTGGTCAATTTATTGTCCAATGTTGAGGAGGTAGGAACAAATGAATTACTAAAACTTAGGCTGTTCCCTTTGTCTTGATCAAAAATTGCCTTTATTGATTTACAAATTTATCTCCTAATTCAATCCATACTTAAGCTAAGATGGAAAGGCAATTCCTTTCTCAATTTTCTAGAATGATACTTAAGGTATTCATTGTTGTTTTAGCTAGAATCTATTTATACGTAACGAGTTGGCTGATTAGTTTGTTACTTGATTCAAGAGTGCTAGAAATAGATGCCTTATTTCACTCTTAGATAAAGCACTCACAAATTTGGTTTTTAGTGGATTGAAATTCAAATTTAGAGAAAAATTTGAAGGCCAAAATTTTGTCGATTTATTCCAATTGGCAACTAGAGTGTTTGAGCAACTACTTAAAGACACAGATAGAAGACCATAATTCAAAGGACAAAACTTTGCCAATTTATTCCATTTGGTAACCAAAATGTCTAAGTATGAGCAACAACTTAAAGATAAAGATAGAGGGCCACATGAAGACTTTACATCGATGCAGGAGCACAAAGTTTCATTGATCAATTCAAGTGAAAGATGTTAGAGAGTTGTTGATTCAGTGGGCAAGTTGTTGATTTCAAGGTGTCAATGCCAATTTACAAGCTTGTTATCGATTCCGAGAATACCAATTGACTATCTAGCAATCAAAGGCTATTCTAGACAATTTCTTTTACTATTCAATGATCTTTCAAGGTGTCGATTGGGCTACCCAAGGAGAGGAATGAACTTAGACTCTATTTTAATTACTTTGCATCTAGTCAAGTGTCATTAGTGAGTCTTAAGTGTGTTGTAGATTTCAAAGAGTCAAAGTTCAAATCTCTAGATATTTTAATGTATTTTCTGGTTCCTAGGTCTTTATAATGTTTCTAGTGCCTGTGTCTTTAATTAATTAGGTAGTTTCTTGTGTTTAATGTTTAGTCTATTTCCTATGTGATAATCTCCCTATTTAATGAGGCAAATTCTTAAATATAAGACAATGAATTTTGAGTAAATGAATATTTGAGATTTTCCTCTATGTGAGTGGTTATCTTGGAGAGTGGATAACTCATGGTTTCCATATCCTTAGAATGTGGATTCTTCCTTGGTGGTGAGACAAAGATGAACCACATTCTCAATTGGTGGTTTTCCTAAAGCCCGTGGTGGCGAGCTTCTTCAATCCCGAAACCTTGTATCATTGGTTGGCAATTTCTATAAGCTTTGGTGGTGAGTTTTGTCAATCTCGATCTTGATCCTTAGTTAGTGGCACATCCTATATGCCTTGGTTTTGATCGTATTATATCCCTTAATTTGCATTTACCCGTTGACATCCATCCCCATACAGTCACCTATCATCAATAATCACTCAAAACAATTCTCGGCTACCCCACAACCGCATCATAAACAAAACTTGCTTTTGCAAAAAAATATGAGTCAAATGATAAATTTGACCAAGAAAAAATTCAGCAAGAAAAAATCAAATTGCGGTGACAAGGGGCACATGATGACTCCTGATCATCCAATTTTGTTAAAAGGGGGCATTTGTTTATGCAAAAAAATGACCAACTTTTGATTGTTATGGACAATTGACAAATTTAGTCAATGAGAGCAGAGTTTGGTGAACAATAGAAGTCATTGATGAAAAGAACAATCGACAGCTTGATGAGTAGCAATATTTTCATATACTTAAGCTCTTTTAGATAAATATTGACGAAATGAAGAGTATTGACAACCAAGGGAATTGTCGACAAAAAATGTTGGTTATCTAGGATATGAAGTTATCAACATCGACATTAACATGTAACTGCCTAGTAGTAATAATCTCAGACATCTGAGCTTCATGTGGATAAGTCTTGTTGTAACTTCTTATAATCGTAAATAGAATTAGGAAGTTATTCATTTATTATGAATTTAGTAACTTCTTGGAGATGGGAAGTTATGGTGACATGAAGATATGGAATCGAAAGCTCCGGAGACATGAAGGCATGGCTAAAATTGTTGAAGAACTATAGGTAGTTATGTTGCAAACACCATGCGTACTGGTATTTGTGTACACTAGAAGGCTCCACTGTACACAAACAAACAAATCTTGTTACCTTTAAATTCATTTATTGTAGCCATAACTTTAGTTCTCATATACCTCATCATTGATTAAACTTAGGCCTGTATTTTAGTTGTAGTTTCAACGTTATATTATATACTTTAATGTAGATTAAATCCGTTGAAGTATATCTGCTAGTTTTCTTGTGTATCTATGATATTTCCTATCTAAAGTCGCAAAGGAACTTGCCTCTTCCAATGAAAATCAAAGAATGATTTTCAATGAAAGGTATTTCGTCGATGATGCAAATTTCAATGGAACAATGTCTAAATATTTTCAATCAATGCTAAAGATATTTTTTGTTCAGTAAACTGTCTAGATGATATAAATGATTATTTTGTCAAAATCTTTTTTAAAGGTTGTTGAATTTTTGTGTGGAATAATGGGATCCGTCGATGAATGAGACGGTAATGAAGGCGAGGCTAATGGCCCCGAGTATCACGCAGCACAATCTTTATTGTCTTTGTTGTCTGAATCATTCATTTTCATCATCATGTGGGTTTTCCGGTCATGAGGCGCGTCACGGGGAGACCAATCTCGGGTCAGCGTGGCCCTATTTCCGCGGCATAATATTCTCCCTCTTCATTCCCTGGACAAAAGTCCGGAGCCAAATGATGAGAGTAAGCGTTTGCGGATCCTGCGGATCTTTTGGGACAGGTCGCCCCTCCAAGTCTCCACTACTCTCTCTCTCTCTCTCTAGGTCGGCATGAACCTTTCTTTTTGACCGCTTAGCCTTCACTTGCATTATTATGCCGAAACATGATTTTGTCTCGCTTTCGCTCTTAACTACCCTTGCATATGATAGCCAGAAAGCATTAATAATAATGATGCTTGAGACCCCACTAATGACCCGCTACCTCTGCTCATGTAGAACATCCCAACTGCATTTGTTGTTATGTAACCGCAGCCAACTTCTTTTTCAAAGTAACCCTCAATAGCTTTTTATTGACATTTTACAAAACCAGCGTTGCACTTGCGCGTAGGGCATGTTCAACGCCAGTAAATGTGTAATCAAGAACTCATATTCGATGCATGCAAATTGTTCTTTGGGTTAGTGCTCTTGGTGTATATATATTATCACGTTTTCCAGCATGCTAATTATTTTGTTATATGTATTCATATATTTATATATAAATTGACGTATACTCTAAAGGCATCATGATATATAATTTGATTCTCACACATGTATGACGATTTTATCATGAAAGTGATTAAATCTTAACATTTAGTGATAATCAGATTATGAAACAATTATTGTACTTTATGATTTTTTTAAAATTCAATTATGAGCAGTTCGTTAGTCACCAATATAGTTGAACCTTAAGGTCTTTTGAATATTTGAAATTATATAATGTTTTATTCAATTACCCATTATTAATTAATGCTATGACTGAAATTGATATGTTACATGTTTTTATTCGTGTCATGGGTATATTGAAGTTCATTTACCATAAGAACTTAGGGATTCACCCAAAGGCTGATCAATTTCTTATGATTCATGAATGTAATAATTGGTAATTAATACATCCTGTTAGATTTGTTTGTATATCTAAAGCTATCAAATAAATTTTAACGAATTATGTTTATAATTACCAAATAAAAGTTATTAGCATCATTATGTTTTAATGTACATTTGTATATCATAGGATCATTTAAAGGAGAACTATAATGTACACGAATTGTTTTATTTGAATATTATTGTGTGATATTTTCAAAGCATTAATGTATGAGTGTTTTCTTATATATTTGCAATATTGATACTTGTTCTCTTTATTCACATGCTTCATCTATTCCTTTATTCAATTAAAAGAATTTCTTTGATTGAAGTGCAAAAGTCTAGTTGCACCTAGGTGTCCATAATTTTGATTTAGCACTTCAAGTTGAAGAATTGGCTACTATTATTACTGATGAGAGTAACGATAATGAAAAGTCATTTTCATAAAGTGTGGGAAATATCAAACATATTAGGCTTAATGTTTATGCGAATGCCACTTGCAAACAATTTGAAGTTTACTTATCCCAAAACTAATAGTGCTAGGACATTTATGAAATTTGTGGAAGAACATTATCAAACTACAAATAAGTCAATCATCGGTACATCAATGAACACTTTGACTACCATGAGATATGATGGTTCATGTACCATGCATGAGCATGTATTTAGATGATGAACTTAGCAGCAAAATAAAGACATTGGGAGTGAATGTAGATGAGTACTTTTTAGTATAATTCATACTTAGCTCCTTCCCTCATAAACAAAATAAGCCATTTCAAATGAATTATAGCACTATAAAGGATAAATGAAATGTAGATGAATCGGCTAGTATGCTTGTTTAGGAGGAAACAAGGATGAAGAATCAAAATGTTTACTCTGTTCATTTCTTAATTCATCAAGCACCGAAAAGCATTCTAAAAGAAAAGATGGAAAGAGCAAAAATAAAGGATTACGCAATTTGAATGACTCTTTTAAAGCTTTTTAAATCCGCGTAAAAGAACACAATCTTATTAAGTGTCATATTTGTAATAAAGTTGGATACTTAAAGAAAGATTGCTTGAAGCATAAAGTTTGGTTTAAAAAGAAAGGTAAGCCTTGTTCTTTAGTATATTTTGAATCAAATTTTACTAAAGTTCACATGTACACCTAGCTTCCTTTCGAATTTAAGCCATAGCCATGACACCAAGGTCTAATCACCACAAAGTCTTAATAATAGCATTATCAAGTATAAACTTGTAGAGACCATCACATAAAATTCCAATTCTAATAAGATAATTATTCTTAAAAGAATAAAAGATCTAGAGCCAAACTTAAAATGGACTGTATTGATTAGTGACATGCAATTGCTATGACTTGCATTAGCTTTTTATTTTTTACTTATTTGTTATTATTATATGGTAGCCAATTTAGGAAAGTGTTTAGCATAATGTTATTGTGCACATTATGTTCTTTGTTAAACCATGAAAGAAACGTCATATAGGCCAAGTGAGAGAATGTAAGTATAATTGTGATCCATATGATGTTATTGATTAATGGTTTAATAAATATTTAAGTGCTAAAAACGTATTGGCTATGAAATGTTGCAATTTCTATAAGGCAATGCAACTCTTTTAAAAAAAAGAAGTATAATTCTTACGAGAAGCTACAGTTTTTATGAAAAAAAATGCGATTCTTATGAAGATAGAATGTGTTTTGATGGAAGACATTTATTAATAACTTGTAATAAAGTCTCTCACTCTCTCCCCCCAAGAAAACAAAATGTTGTATTCCATCTTCTATCAAAATTATTGCGATACGTAGTAGGCTAAGGGGGAAAAAAACAAATTTCTTTATTTGCTTGTATTTCTTCAACAGTCATTCTTTTCAAAGTTATTGTTATAAATAAATGTATGCTTTCATTACTCTTGTCATGAATAAATCATGAAAATCTACAATTCTTTAATTTTTTAATTTCTGCAAAAAGAATTACATTATTGCTTGCATGGCCAAATAGAAAAGCTCTAGAAAGTGAGACGAAAAGGGTTTTTCTCGTTATAGTAGCGGATTTCACGTGAAGTTAGATTTTAACTTGTTTTCCTTTTGGTGGGAAATGGTCAATATATAGATACATGTTGGAATCTGTATGATGGGTTATCCGAGTAAGTTCATAAAATATTGAATCAGTGTTTTACAAGTTCAATCTAGCCGTTCTAAATGTCTTTATTAGACTTTTTGGTGTTCTTGTTGAAGAAGCATGACACATTTACTAAACATGTCACATTCAGGTTGGTTGAACGCACTCATTGCTTGCTTGTGCATGCCTCAAAGAAGGGTAAAAAAATAGTAGAAGTGCTAAAAGTTATGCATGGTGCTCACTTTAATGTCAAAAGTTTTTACCGACTCAATTAAGTGCTAAATTGGAAAAAAAAATGATAATTTAAGTGTCAATGACAAGAAATTCTGACCAAATTGATTACGTGGCATTTATAATTAAAATTTTAATTTGATTTGGCAAATTTTTTAAAGACTCTAGTCCACATGGTGTGCTTAGCACTAAACTGATCACTTTAAACAAAATTTAGCAATCAAATGATCAATACAACTTTTAAACAATATCGTTTAAGGGTCATAAACTAACTAGGCACACCAACGAGCCACGTAGGACTGATAAATATATTAAATATAGTCACATAAGATTTCTAATGACCTAGATTAGAGTTGGCACTTAAGTGATCTTTTTTTTTTAAAGTGACACTTAAATGATTCGGAAAAAAAACTTTTGATACTAAAGTAAGCGCCATACACAAGTTTTGACATTTCTAATGTTCTTCTCCTCTCAAACAAGTGACTCACACTTTTTCCTAAAACTTGAAAATGAAGAAATATTATAAGTTTAAAAAATATCGAAAATATATACATCTCTTTCTCAATACTTTTATAAAAATGATGCTAATTTACTTGGCAATGGTTTTTAGATTGTTTTGGCATCAAATAAAAGTAAGTGAGCTAAAATTTGGATAAAAGCAAAGGGCACATCTAAAAAATTCCAATTGAATTGATCTTAGATAAACTAGTACATAAACGTGTGATTGCACGTAAAGAGTGCGGCTTAAAGTGGTCATCCATATATTCATATTTAATGTAAATAAAGTAAATCTCTCTCTCTCTCTCTCTCTCTCTCTCATATATAAAGATCTGCCCTTAGGCCCGTAATATTCATGATGAATGAGAAGTTGTCTACAGAATGATCATTGCTGGCTATAACATGGCTTCCCAAGTTGCATCTTCCTCAAATGACAACTCCATTACTAATAATTTATCCATCTTTGTATTTAGTCATATGAATTTAATAGACATATGTGCGTCTACATCTAGAAGACTAAAGTCATGTCAGCCATTGTCACTCCATCTCTGTGATTTCCGACTTAAAAGGTTTAGCGTTCCATTAGGGGCCTTGGGTCAGATAAAAAGAATCCACCGTCAGAGCACAATCATACAAATTATTATTACTATGATAAAACGTCTTCAAAACATGACTTACTGCTTGTGTTATAAAAAAAATTATAATTCTCACAGAGAGCTAATTATCCCGCATCTAGTAATCTGTTGGGTTTGTTCAATTATAGAGACACAAGTCATCGTGAGCCTGGACAGGCTCTTCGCTTCTTGGGACCCTTCTTCTTAACTACACTTGTGCTTGCCCCATGCTCAAATAGTTTCAGGTAAAAGAAATTTATACATTTTCATCTAAAGCAAACTTGGACAAAACGTTTTTTAAATTTTATGCAAGCTCGTCCGTCAATTAATTAGGTTTTTCCGAAATCAGTTACCGTTTTCCTGGGATGTGAATCATCTACGTGTCAAAGCGCTCTCTTCGATATCGTAAGTATGTCCAATCCTTTTTTTTTAATTACAAAATGAAATTGTCATCAACGGCTGTGCTTTGCTTGTAGTGTCATTCCAAATCAGCAAGCCGCTATCCATGGAGATTAGCCGAAAGTCAGGAACAAAAACCAACGCTAAATCCAACGGTCTTGGTCGTCCGAAAGGACATAAAAGCCCTGCTCTTTTGCGAAGCTTACATGGGTAGATTCGGTCATTTTAAGAATCTTCGCGTGGGTATCCTCCACCCAAAGCAGTCCAAAGCACAATTCTAGGTTAACGTGGCTAATGATGGATGTTTAGAAAAGCCAAATAAAGAAAGAAAGGCAATAATAGCCAGAATCAACATCGACCTGCCGACTTGTTCTTTTCCATTTTATAAAAAATGAGAGCATGTGAGAACGGTATCGCATCTTACAATTGTCAGTCAACAAGTCAACAAAGTGTCCACATGGGGATGCGGGTAAAAAAGAGGATCATCATTCACCAAGCCACTACTTAGTCCATGCACATGCCTTAACAAGGCTATATAAAAATGGGTCTATCATTTGTCCGATTCCTGTGTATATTCGTATGCTTTTTGTTGACTTTCGAGGCTCCATTGTTTGAATTTGTCAAAGACAAGTGTGACTCACGAGTGAGCTTGGATACTAGATTGGCAATTGGGGGTGTTGCTTGGTTTTCTGGTGAGTCAAAGCACACCGTGGAATTTCCTACACTAGAGTCATTGTTTATGTGACCACGAGCTTGATCATAGGATTATTAGACATTATTGAAGTGGTCAACTTGATATTTGTCTAGGCAATGGGGATCTCCCTTGGTTTACTAAAGAGTCATAGCACGGCTTGGAATTTTCTACACTAGTCATTGGTTATGTGACCATGAGCTTGATCGTAGGATTATAAGGCATATTCAAGTGGACCTTATCTCAATTGGGTATTCATCTTTTCGTCAAGTGTGCTTTGGATTTTTGTAGGGAAGAGTTATAATTCGAGTCGGTATTCTATGATATGGTTTTCTTTGGTTCTATGCAAGTTGTTCAAACATAGTTTTAATCAAGTTTAGAATAATTTTTGTTAAGGAATTTCAAAATATTTAAGTCCTCTATATAAGAGTGTTCACCCCTGGAGAGAGCGAATTAATGATATCCCACTAAGTAAGGCCATCCATTCAATTTCCATTAAATACATTGAAATTGTTGTGACGAATTTGAACTTTATTGATTCATAAGATTTAAAGAGTGATAAATAAGTTTTCAAATACTCGGGCTTTTTATTGCTGGAGGTTATATAACGTGAAAATGAGGGCGCAAAAGGATCATAACCCGTCACAGAGCGTGACAATTGCAGTTTAAATATCAAAATATTGAAGGATATATTATAGAAAAACTTTATAAAAATTCCCTTTTTTTTTTTGGTCCGTAAAAGAAAATCCCTTTGAAAGTTGCCAGTGGAGGTCACCCTCACCAGCCTCGGACATGGATGTGACCCCAGGAAATTTCATTGCAGGAGCAATATGCATCGCATGGAGAGAGTTCTAGAAAACACATAGGACATTTCGGTAACGTCGCCTTAAAAGGAGTGACGCAGCCACTATGGATCGTTACGAAATAATGGCAATGCATTAAATGGAACCGTCTCAGGTAACAACCAAGCGGTTTGAACATGAAATAGCAACAATTGCACTGAATGTAAATCAACATTAGTCGAATGGACAAGTACGATGCATGTACCGACCAATAAGAAAGAAAGTACAATAAATGTTAGATGACTACAGAGGCCCGTTCTGACGGATCATAATGCTAGGTGCCAAATTTAGAGGCAATTGCACTTCGAGAAAATTTTAAAATAATAAAGTTATATAGATATCAACAATTGCCTGCAATACATTCACTTAATTTGTTGAAAATATATATCAAGTTTGAATCTAAAATGAAATTTTTTTAATTAGAGTAAGTATCCATATTTGAATAGTTTCCTAGCTGGAGGCCGTGTTTGGCAATCAAGATAACATTTAGAATATAATAAAATTTGTTCTATTATGTGTTTGGTGTTTATTTAAGACAAGATAAAGTCAGATATAAAAGGAATATAAGTTGGATAAAACTATCTCACGAGAGAGGTGGGATAAAAGTGAATAGGATTTTTAATTTTATGATAAGAAAGTTAAAAAATTTAAACTTAAAAATTTAAAATTATATTTCAATACAAATAATATTTGAATTCTAATATAATAAATTCAAAATGACAAAAAATAACAATTTTTTTAATTTACTCTTAATTATATATATTCGAATTTAATTCTATCTTATAATATAAATTCAATATAAATATATATTTATTACATATTTTAGGTGTTTTAACATTTTAGGTATATTAGAACAATTTTCTATTTAATAAAATTTTATTAGAGAATGGTGGATGGGGAACAAAGAAATAAAAAAGAAATTAATTAAAAAAGAGAGTAAAATAAAATAAAATAAAAATAAAAATAAAAGTGGACAATAGTGTTGTGAGAAATTTTTTATCATATCCATTTATAAAATCAGTGGCTCATTTATATTAATATGCCATATAAATTAATTATATATATATAATATGATATGAATATATTCAACTTTATTATTGCAATCACCAAATGATGAGTAAGATATAGCAAAATCTCATAAATTTCATATCTTATTCTATCCAGTTCTATCTTGATTAGAAATTCAGATGACCAAATATAGCTTGAGAGCATTTGAATAACTCGAGTATGGTTGTAATTTTCATTATATCAGTTAATTTACAATAGAATTCTATTATGCTCTTCTAGTGAATGTAGATTAGACTAATTGAACCATGTAAATTTGTTGTCCAATTTACTTTTTTGTTTTGTTTATTTTGTTGTTCTATCACTTATTTCCGCAACATAATTAAATAGTTGCTCTGACTCTTCTTATAAAGAAAGAAATGACTCCTTGACATTATTACTACTTTAATTTAGCTTTTTTGGCCAGTTATTATAGAGTAATTGCAGCCTTGAGTTAGGCCATCTCTATCATGGGGTCCAAATTGATCATTCTTGATGGAGTCGGAAATTAAGAAAGATGGTACCGTGGTTCTTGTCAGGTCAAGGTTTATCGTCCGTGTGTAGCATGTGACCTATTAAACATTCTGAAGATAAATCGAACTTAAGTCTCCTTACTTTTCTACTTTTTCAAGCTACTGCAATGCCATTCTTCAAGTTAAAGCTTTTTAATATTTTCAATTATCTCAATTAACTCAGGTTTCGCGCATAAACTTTGCCATCCTTCATGTCTGGTCAAGATTGATCTTACATGCTTCAATTCAGAATTTACAAAGATCGTGTCTATCTCTCTCCTTTTTATTCCTCCTTTGTCCGTTTAGTCAAGATTGATAGCCCGTGTGGAAATTAGACTTGCAAAGGTTTGCGCCTTTGTGGACGACTTATCAATTATACCAAAGAGACATACTTGAAACCTACTTTGTTATTCGAGTTCCACAATTAATATAACCCTCGGGCAATTCATTTCACGAAAAGTATATATATTAAAAAACTACTACTTGGATCGTTCAAATTAAATTAGTTTGAAAGAAATTTGTCTATTATCAAGAATAACTTATGCCTTAATATTTTCATTCAGGCAATATAAGTCATTATTTTCAGAAAATATCTTTTGAATCGTTTGATTTTTTGTGGAATAAACGGATCTGGCTAAGAATAAGATGGTGATGAAAGTGAGGATGATGGCCCCAGCATATCACGAAGAGCTTTTGTTCTTCCTTTTCCTAAATCATTGTCATTCATCATTATGAGGGTTTGCGTGTATGAGGCGCGTGGAGGGGAGGCCCATAACATCCCTCTTCATTTCCGGGACAAAAGTCCGAAGGCCAAATGATAAGATGTAAGCGTCCGCGGATCTTTCGGAGGGGGATAAGGTGAGTAAAGCACTTAGGGCAGCCCCCTCCAAATCTCCATCTCCCTCTCTCTCGTTCGTTTTTTCGCGATAAATTGGAGCCCTGACGACTCTTTTTTGTTTAAGCCATGGACGTAAATGGAATTGATGGTCACGCCCAGTCCCACGACGAGGTCGACATGAACTTGTGTTTTGACTGTTTAGCTTAGCCTTTATATGTGTTTAACAAAAAGTGTTGATAAAATATCTTTCAAAAATATGGATAGGTCGATGTGAATTGATAAAGATTGTGAAAAATCCTTTATTGGATTTGGATAAGAAAGTAAATGACAATAAATTTGAAGATATGGAAAATAGAGGCAGTCATTATAAGAGTTTTTCTGATGCAAGTTACATTGATTGATATTGACATATACTATTTTACAAGATCGGTCTAAGAAGGTAAAATATAAAAAGTTCCTAATTAGGCTCCATTTGTTTTGGGGTCAATTCCATAAAAAACCCCCAACTATTCAAAGTCCCAAATCTAAAAATAGTTCCTTTAATTAGGCTCCATTTGTTTTGTAGAAAATATTACGATTCCGAAAAATATTTTCCAGGAAACCATTTGGGAGAAAATGACGATATTTTCTAGTGTTGGGTTGAAACTTGAAAATGAAGGCTTTGAGGGTTTTTTCGAGACAAAAAAAGTTTGGGGTATTTTTGGCACCGAAGCCATTTCAGAAAATATTACGATTCCGAAAATATTTTCCAGATTTTGACGATATTTTCTAGAAAAAACTAAAGAGAAGGCTTTTTTGTTTCACGGAAAATATTATTTTTCTAGAAAATATTTTTCAAGAAGCTATTTTCTAGGAAAACGTAATTATTTTCCGATGTTTGGATGAAACTTGAATTTGAAGTGGAAAATGTTTTCTTGTTTTTGCTTAAGAAAATATTTTCCTTTATAAACTCTTTTCAATATTTTATTTTTTAAAATCATTATTTATTATTTTAAACATTTTATTATTAAATTATTATTTTCTCCTCGTCTTGAGCTCGCATGATCAGCTCATTGACAAGGCGAGCTCAAGGCGGTGAGGCTCAGATCTCGCAGATTGGTGATGCCTGAGCCTTGTCGTGGTTTGGTGACGCTTGGGCGTCATCAATCTAGTAGGCCCGTGCCTCACTGCCTTTGGTGATGCTCAAGTATCACCGATCTGAGAAGCCCAAGCCTTGTCACTATCTAGCGACGCTTGGGCATCGTTGATCTGCGAGGCCCAAGTCTCGTTGCTGTCTGGTGAGGCTCGAGCGTCGCCGATCTAGTGCTCGAGCCTCGTCGCCTCTGGCGACACTTGGGGGTCGCCGATTTGCAACGCTCGAGCCTTGCCGTCATCTGGTGACGCCAGATCGGCGAGCTCGGCTCGCCTATCGCCGGCAATTGCCATGGCCGGCGACTGGCTGAAAAAGAAAGACAAAAAAGAAAAAAAGAAAAAAAAGAAAAAATTGATTCTATTAAAAAATAACAAAAAATTCGAATTTATGAAAAAAAAAAAATAGAAAGAAAGAAGTGAGGATTAATAAGAGGTATAAGA
Organism: Corymbia maculata; assembly: GCA_014182735.1. Lineage (NCBI taxonomy): Eukaryota > Viridiplantae > Streptophyta > Magnoliopsida > Myrtales > Myrtaceae > Corymbia > Corymbia maculata. The sequence continues at coordinate 22,660,853 of CM024688.1, read as the reverse complement.
TAGAAAGAAGTGAGTGTGGAAAATGTTTTCCCAACTTAAAAAGTGGAAAACATTTTCCCTTACTTTATGGAAAATGATTTTTTTTCCTTCATTTTCCCTTAAAAGATTTTTTTTCCTTCATGGAAAATGTTTTCCATAGTGAATTTATTTTCCGCGAAACGAACGTCGGAAAATTCGAAAATGTTTTCCTGGAAGTTATTTTCCGTGAAATGAACGGAGCTGAAGTGGAAAATACTTTTCACCGTTTGCTATCTAATTTTATTTTCTAGGAAAATTTTCTAATATAAATTTTTATAAAAATTGAATTTTTATTTAAAAAAATCAATTTTTTAATTTTTAATTTTATTTTCCTTCTTCCTTCCTCCCATGGCTTCTTCCTTCTTCCTCCTACTCTGTCCTTTGCCACCACGTGCCTCAGCAATGACAGGCTACTCAACGACTAGCCTAAATACGGGCTGGCGAGCTCGAGGCTTGATTGATCTAAGCGTGCCTAAACTCGTGGTCACCAAACTGGCTAACTAATGGCGAGTGCAACCCTCTGGCGAGGCCTAAGGCTGGCAACGGCAAGCCTCAAGCTCATGCGATCTAGCGAGCTAGAGCTCGCCGCTCGCTAGCCACTTGCTAGATCATTGAGACAGTGACAAGGCTCAAGACCTTCATCGACGAGCTCAAGGCTCGGCTATGGCCGATCACCAGTTGTCACCGTGGCCGGCGGTTGGCAAAAGAAGAAGGTAAAAAAAAAAGGAAAAGGAGAAAAATAAAAAAATAAAAAGAACAATAAAAAATTGATTTTTGAGAAGGAGAAAGAAAGAAAGAAGAGAGGCTAGTAGGGTATGAGATAAGGAAGAGTGAGCAATAAAAAAAAAATTTCGCCACTTGAAAAGTGGAAAATATTTTCCCTATTTTAGAATACTTTTTTTTCTTTGATAAAAAATGTTCTCCCGACTGGTTCATTTTTTGTGAAATGAATACTAAAAAATCCAAAAAAAAATTTCCTGGACATTATTTTCTATGAAACAAATAGAGCCTTAGTCTAATATGAGGCTAGTTGATGTGCATCGAGTAAAGCTCGGTTAGTGATGAAATGGCCTGTATCAAAGTCTCTCCTTTGACCATGATGCCCAAATGAGGGCAATTATTGAATGCTATTTATGAGGGACAATCACTAAAAACTGGTTATATAGAGGACAATGGAGGAGAGCACTTGGGCTCTTCATTGTCCCTATTTTACATTAAGAATGATGGATTCAAAATCTAAGTGCGCAAATTTCTTTTTCACCATTAATGTATTCTAATTGGAGATCTTGGGATGCAATTTTCGCAGCTTACAAGTGGTATTAGAATACCATAGTTTAGGCCTAGAACTTTCGGATTTGGCTTATTTTTAGAATTTGTTGTTAGGTGAAAATTAATTTTAATCACATAAATGGATAAAGCTTGCCAAGAGGAGCATTTTGATGGGTCGCTCACCTCCAAATGACACCGCATGTGCCTCCATGCGTGGCCACGCATAGGCATCGCCACCATTGGGCTGATGTCAGAGAACCGCCCCAAGGGTTGACCCAAATGACTCGGGTAATCCAACACGACCTGGGACTCGACAGTTGATAGTTGATTAGATCGGTAAAATCGGCGATCCAGGCCGATTAAGGCACATGCTGCGCACTCAAGCGGCGTGTGATGGCTCCGTTTGGAGCATGCTCGGCACCAGCGTTCTTTTATTTAGATGCTCTATATTGTGATGTATTCTGTTTATATGTTTGATACTTTTAAGGATGCGAAAATACATACAAAATCTAATATACGTGTATTTTTTAGGGTATCTTGCATTTTTTTTTTGTATATCTCTATAAATGTATATGCTATCTCACATGTATATCATCACATAAAGAACGTGTACAGCATGGTTCATTAATTGCGCGTATAAGATTTAACATGTATCAATGAATAAAATAATGTAATGGGCATGACAAGTGATTTTAGTGATAAAATTGCCCTTGTCTGCAAATCTAAATTGCATGTATATAGTAAATATGAGACATAAAATTTATATCCTAGGTATGAGAAAGTTTCAAGGGTTCAATTGGGTCGTGACCACCAAAATGACACACTTGATTGGGTTTGAAAAATATCAGTATCATATTGTGGAAAGATGTCTCATGTTCTAATATGTGGTCATACTCTTAAATAGGATGTTTGTGTATTGGTTTGTGGCATAGTTGTAACGTCCTGAATTTCAACTTATTTTGGGATATATGAAATGGTTATTTTATCGATGCATGTTAGTTACATTTACTTTGACTTGGCCCATCATGAGTTAACTAACTATTCGGAAAGACAATTAAGGATTGATATGCGTACAACTAGTGAATTTAATTAGGGATAGGTTGCTCGACCATAAGGATCAAACATGGATGATACAACACCGTTGCATGCCAATTAGTGAACGGAAATAAATCGATTCAACAGAAATACGAGATTGGATTGCGAGTGATTCTGCATGACTTTGATATTAACTACAAACGACGTTAAACCGATTTCCTTTTGGCCCTATACCTAGTATAAGCAATTAACCCTTCATGATTATATGACAATTGAGGATCGCCTTGATTTGAATAGACACAATTATGGATTGAAAAGCTATCAACCACGGGCCAAATGCGCAAAAACCCCTAAATGCCGCCCGATAGTTAGGTCATGCTAAAGTCACAATAAATCAATTTTAAACACAAATTTCAATTCGGCTTCAAGTATTGAACTTTCAAAGATGTCAAGACTAAAATATTGGATATTATCTCATTAATTCTCGAATTTATCAGTAAACCCGGGAATTATTGAAAAATGATTCAATGGGCCGAAAAATTGAAACCAAGAAGAGTTGGACTAGCCGAAGGCCCAATGGGCCTTATGCCTACTAGGGGTTGGCCACGTGGGCCCAAGCTAGCCCAAGTGAGCCCAATTAGGCCCACCAAGCCCAACTTTTTGCCTTTGAGCCCAATTGCATTTTCTAACCCATTTCTCTTCAATTTGAGCCCAAAATTTTTTTTTATTCAAACCCATATACATGTATAGTACGGTATACTATACTTTGGGAATTTACCAAATTGCCCCTTCTAGAACATGCAATCAATGGGAGAAGACAAAAGGCAAGAAAAGTCAAAGAAATGATGGATTTTTGGGGAACTTGATGAAGCCAATTGGAGAAGGCTTCAAGGAGAGAGAAAATTGGAGAAGCCAATTGGAGAAGACTCTCTCTCCTCCCCCTCTCTCCTCTTGGGCATCCAGCCCCTCACCGCTCCCTTTTCTCTCTCATTTTTCTCTTTTCCTCTTGTTTTCTTCTTGTTTCTTGCCCTTGGATGCCCCTTGACCGACCGGACCACTCTCACCCGCCATCCTTGCCGTCTTGCCACTATTTTGGAGCCACCGTGCCATTGTGGTGCCGCCCGTCCGAGACCGCCCAAGTCGCACCTCTCTCTCTCTCCCTTGTGGTTCTCACCTCCACTAGAAACTACCTCCCCAAAAACCCATTTTTGCCGAGCACCTTTGTGATGTTTTGGTGGTAACCATGCATTGCCCTCATTGTTGCCATCATGGATGTGTCATTTGAATCGCAAAACCGTGAGTCGATTTCCTAATCCATTAGTTAGGGGTTAATCTTACTTATGAGTAGTTTAATTAGTTTAATCCTTGATTTATGCTTTGGATGATGGATGATTAGTATTTTATATTATTTCTTAATCTTGCTTAATGCTAACCATGGTTAGAATAAAGTAACTGCGGTTAGATTAAAGTAACATCACTTGGGTTAGTTAACTATAGTTAGTTGATTAACCATAGTTGGGTTATAATAGTAACCATGGTTGTTATTATTAGTATTATTATTATTATTATTATTATTTTTTTTTATTTTTTATTATTATTAATTATTTAATTTTCGAATTATTTAATTTCTTAATATTAATTATGTTTGGTGAAAATAATTAATTGTGATTATTTATTTGAAATGATTTCAATTGAATAATTTTGTGGGAAAAATTACTATTGCCTATTTTCTAATGTCAATTGTTGATTGATTAATTATTATTAAGGGATATGAGTTTATTAAAGAAAAGTTTTTGGAAATGAAATTTTTTGGGTGGGTTAATTGATTTTAGTATTGTTGCAAAATGATAAGTATTTTATGGGGATAATGGGATTGGTAAATAAATTATAAGCATTTTGTGGGAGTTAAATTATTTTATTAGAACAATTGTCTATAATATTGCATACTTCATAAATGAGTATTTTGGGGTTATAATCCTAATTTATACTTATTTTGGGATGATTGATTATTTATGAGAATAATTGATTGTCGTTAAATGAGTATTTTTGGGTTATAATCTTAGTTTATACGTATTTTTTGATGATTGATTATTTATGGGAATAATCAATTATCGTTAGTCGTGGAGTTGCGTGTTTGTCTAGTATTGAATGTGGAGACACATGATTGGGTACTGTTAATTATTGAGATACATGATTATTTTGGAAATGCATACAAGTATTGTGATGATGATTGACCGGAATTGATTGTCAAATTATGACTTGAATTGATGATTGATGACTACATTTGAGCTGTTGAATTGTGTAAGTTTATGTGACCATTGGTTATTATTGCATTGTAATATACGTGTATTAACTGTAATGGCATGTTGCGTGAGCACGAACCATGTTTGCATTGACAAAAAAAACAAATTGATTGATGTTGCGTTGCATGGTCACTTTAAGAGGAGAGCTCGGCACTGCTGGATGATTGTCAATCCTTCAGGGTTGTGCTATGGCCATTTGATCACTTGACAGTGGTCATATGTGGAGTCACCACAGAGGCTAGACCTATGCTCCTTCGGAAATGCCATCTTGGGAGAGAGCCCTTGACGTAGCCGTGCTTCACGGAGAAGGACGATGCCTAGTTTCAGACCAGTTGACCACCGACCATAAAGTTGTGCTATGACCTAGGGGGTCGTAATAATCGGAGTACATGTGGATATTGATGCATGAGAAAGCTATGTGTAGTGCTCTAATTATTTGCATGTTCTTGATCTTGTTATGATTTAAATAGTGATTTTTGCAGATTGCGTGTGCTAGGGCAAGGTAGGATCGCCTGTGTTTGCATCTAATTATTATACTGCTTCCCGATAACACTTCTCTAAGATGTTATGATTGGCTGGTTGTTAATGCTAGGTTGCATGTTTAGACTACTTCAAGGCGAGTGGAGTTCTTAATCGAGGTTTAGGATTTTAACTTACAGAAATTTTATCTCATTAGTTATTGTATAATCATTTTTAGGTCCATAGGACGGAGAATCGACACGTGTTACGGCTCATGGCCATATTTGAAAAGAGTAGATTAACCCTAACTCTATCGGTTTCGTTGACTCATAAGAAGATGCCATTGTAAGGGTTTGTACTTGTGAACTTCCTAAGGTTAATTTGTTAGTAAATAAAGTAACACTTTGAATGTGTTTCTGGTTGGATTTTACTACTATCCACATTCTTGTAGTGATTAGTGGTTATGGTGCACTTCCACATGCGCTTAATTAGAAGGTAAAAATAATGGTCGATGACGCACCCCAGGATGTCACATCAAATGACTACAAGAGAGCAAGGATTGTCACGTGGTTAAAGGTCGGGGCGTGACAATAGTATATTAATAACATATGGTTGATGATAACTAATCTTAGTGGTTCATACACCCAAACATTCTCATGGCCACCATTATATGAAAAGTATAAAAATGCATGTCATGTATTATGCTCAAAGGTGGGTGCATGTAACTTTCAAAATGTGTACTTATACAATTTTAAGTTAATAGTAATTACTTGATGCTAATTGTATACATTGCTTGTTTTTTAGTCACATTCTCTATAATTGGCAACTCTATAAGATTGAGGTTCTCTTTTTCTTTTTTATTATCGGTTATACTATATTTCTACTCCAACTCTCAATCTTAGACTTTTGCATTGCGTCTTTGCAGGGTATGAAAGTCAAAACTTACACTTGAAGATAAATCGTCCTCATCCTAACTTCTCATGAAAAAGGTGGAGATTCAAACCGCACCTCCGCCTTCCTATGGAAAGAGGATTTTTTGTTTGGGATGGAGCTAGTGGATCTTCATATTGCTTTTATTGAGGATAAGCCAGTAAATCTCATTGTTGACCGGTATGAAACTCTGGAAAACACAATTTGTTGCCTTGAAAAAAAAGTAATTAGATTTGTTTGTTATTTATGAAGTAATCCATTCAAGAACTATAATCACCTGGTCCGATGAGAGCGGGGAGTGGTTGCCAAGGCCACAGGGTCTAGACAAAGAATGACTCCTAGCAAGCTTCTAGGATGGAGAAGGGGATATGAATGAACTGAATTATGCACTAAACAAGGAGAGAATGATTCTAGGATATTTATATGAAAACTAGAATTAACTCACGGATGCACCTTTTGATGTAACGACAAATTTTACTTTGGAGCTTCAAAGTTAAGCGAGCCTACGTTAGAACACTACTAGGATGGATGATCTCTTGAAAAAGTGCTTGCCTATATGCTAAAAGATAAAATTGTGAAACTTAGTATAGGATGGGTCAAAGCGAACAACACCTCTATAAGTTAATTTAGAGATGTCATAATATAGTATCAAAGTGAGGTTCTAGGACAAACTATGCAAAAACTAGTAGGCCTATAACGACTTGGTTCAATGATGGTGAGGAGTGGTCACTAGGGCCAAAAAGCTTGGACAAGGAGCGGCTCTTGGTATGAGGCTTCTAGGATGGTGAAAGAGGCATAAATTAACCGAACAATGTACCGAACAAGGGGAGAGCGATTTTATAATATATATGTGAAAATTGGAACTAACTCACTGATGCTTCTTTTGACATAACAGCAAGTTTTGCATTGGAATTCCAAAGTTAAGCGAACTTAGGCTAAAGTACTACTAAGATGGGTGACCTCCTAAGAAAATGCCTACTTGTATACCAAAGGATAAAACATGAGGCTCAATATGACACAGGTTAATGCGGACAATACATCTATGAGTTAATCCATATATGTTATAGGAACACTTAAAAAATGGTATGCTAATTGCATTATTAAACAAATGATAGTAGCTTTGGAGGCTGGGAACCATGTCCTGTCTAATGTTGAGATTGGACACGTCTATAAGGACTCTTTGACATGAGGTATGATGGTTCCAGTGAGCTTAGGGATTGCACCTTGAGGATGATAGACTTTTAGACAATGCTTGAGGCTCTTTAGGTTTCCATTCCTCTTGTGTGACGTCCTGAAATTCAACCATTGAGGAATGAATGACTTTGAATTTCATCAATATATTATTAGTTAATCTTACTCAGAATTGATTACTCTTGAGATACTAACCCTGAGGGGAAAGGCTAATGAAGAATGAGCATGTGCGACTAAAAAACTCAACCCAGGATAATGATTCGATCATGAGACTTGTGTAAAGACGATCCTATGGTTATACAAGCTGATTCAAAGAATGATTAGAAGTTGATTCAAAAATAAGGTATATTGGGATAATGGGTGAATCCGTTTACTATTATCGAGGCTGCAAACGACCCTAAGCAAATTCCCAATAATCATGTATTTTCAAATAAGAATCTATCCTTTGCAATTTCATAATAGTCGAAGTCATCCAGGTGTCGAGAAAAATCATAAAACTGAGTTAAGCATGAGTTGATAACGCGTAAATCCTCAAAGCCACATGTTAGTTCGAGACGCACTAAAACTGCATTGGATGTCAAACTTTCAAGTACGTTAGGGACGAACCTTTGGATGATACTTTTGTAATCCTCAAGTTTATCAATAAGCTCGAATTGATGGAAAAATGGATTAATGGACCTAAAAGTGGAGCCCACAAGGAAGTGGACAGGGCAAGGCCCAAGTGGGCCTCACGCCCAATAGTGGGCAACCACAAGATGGGCCCTAGTAAGCCAAGTGGACCCATTTAGCTCAATTAGCCCACTTAACTCATTTCTAGTCCATTTTCCGTTTTGAGCCCAACGATTTGCAAAACCTATTCATATTCATTTCTAGCCCATTTCCAAGGCCGCTTCTTATCTTCAACCCAAAGATAATTTGGTAATTGAGCCCAAGGTGAAAAGACCAAAATACCGTTCTTGGCATTAATACATGCAAAACAAAAGAGGAAGATAAGTCTTTGGCAATGATAAAAGTTTGCATGAGGAATAGGTGGAAGTGATGGGTATTAAGTGAGATTAGACGGAGTAGAGGGCTCTATCTCTCTCTCTCTCTCTCTCTCTCTCTCTCCTCCCTTTTGCCCCCTTCCTTGGCCAACCACCCCTCTCTTCTCCTTCTTCTTCCTTCTTCTTTTCTTCCATTTTCGTTGCTTGTTCAACCTCCTTATTGCCCAAGCCACCTGCAATAGCGATTGAAAGCCCCTATCCGTACTCCTTATCACCATCGCTCGTCAATTCTGGCTACCAAACCGCCTGCCAACCGTCCAGATCTCCACCGCCCTGTCTGTCTCCGTTTCTCCTTGCTGTACCGGCTATAAATGCCCAACTATTGCTATTTCTGCCTCACCGCCACTCGAGCTAACCCTCAGCCACTTGGAGCCATCAGATGCCAACTAGCCGCTCGTCGAGCTGCCAGTCAACCTAGCTAGTCACCGGTTCCCCTGATTCTATTTGGTCTTCTGCCAAACAAAGGAGACCAGCACTTGCAGTTGCTGTTTCTGTCCTCAAGCCACCTTGCATTGACGTTTCTGAGGTCCCTATGCATAACCCTTGCTGTTGCCATTGCGCCCGTGTCTCCGGCTTGATTAACAAGTGAGTTTATGCTTTAATCCTTCGATTAGTCCATTAAACTTGCTTAGGAGTATACTATATTATAGTTGATCTTAGTTAGGAAATTGATTAAGATTAACTATGGTTAAGAGGGTTGGTTAGAAAGATGACTATGGTTAAGTTTGTCCAAAAAGTGGACTATGGTTAGATTAATTAACCAAGGCTGGCTTAATTAACTATTGTTGACTTATGGCTAGGTTAATGAACTCAACCTAACCAAGGTTGATTCAATTAACTAATGTTGACTTATGGTTAGGTTAATTAACCAATGTTGGGTTGAATTAATTAGGGTTGAATTAATTAACTATGGTGGAAGCATGGTTAGGTTAGTTAACTGTGGTTAACTTTAATTATTTGTTAATCACGATTAGTGCTAGTTAACGGTGATTAATTAGGATAATCAATGATTAGTGTGATAATCTTGATTAATATTATTTTATTAAAAAGAATTGATTTATTTTTAATTTTTATTTATTAAATTCATTTATTATTATTAATTATTTAAATAATATTTAATTTGATTTGATTATAAATAATATTAATTATTTATAATTAAATTGCGAGACTAATTTGACGAGTCTGTATTTATTAAAGCATGTTGAATTGCTGCTTGGATCAATAAAGTATTGATCATGTGATTGATTAAATTTTTCAAGTGATTGATTGTTCTGATAATTATGTCTTGACGTTTGCATATTATTGCATGGACATTTAAAAGGAAAAAAAAAAACCCAAGGTGTCAGGCGTGTATATGTCAAGCTTTGCAAGAAAAATGACAATGTCATCTTTAATTGATAAGGCATGAAAGTTAGGTTTTGCAATTCTTTCCTTCAATTTTTATATGAACAATATGCAGTAGACTTTTATGCTGAGCATGCACCACGTCTGCATTGATTAATGCATGTAATTAATTATTTGTGGTATGCTTGTGTGGTCACTGGCAGGAGTTCAGTTGTGACCCTTAAGGGCATTAATAATCGGAACACACATGAATGTAAATGTGCTTGAGAAACATGTTATTATTGGTTCTGATTATGCATATACTGGTTGCACTAATTATGATATGCCTGAGTTGATACCGTGTAAGATGTGGCAATGGCTAGATGAGATCGCCTATGATACGACTCGATTGTGGCTGATTAATGCATTGTTGAGAGTGTGGTATGCATTAATTGTGATATGCATGTGTGCTTATCGTGCAAGGTATGACATAACTAGGTAAGGTTGCTTGCGAGTTGGTTGCCTGTCAATGTTATTCATGGGGTTATCGAGTAGATTAAGTCATTGACTAAGGCAAAGGAATATGGTTTTGCCATTAATCTACTTGAGGAATTTGACTGTGTGATAGGTACCGCGAGGTGAGTTGATTCCCTAACTAAGACTTAGGGCGAGAATCCACTGAGATTATATCTCATTTGTGGTTGCTAAACAATTTCAAGTCCCTAGGATGGTGCACCAACTAGTGTAGTTTAGGGTCCCTAAGGGTTGGGAGACCATCATTACGACCCATCGATTCCTGGGGCGGGTGCACTTGTACAAGAAGTATATTTCCACATCTAGGTAGATGAAGGACTAAGGATTTGGGTTCCCCATTGATTTTTGGCATGGTTCATTAGGGAAAGTGAGATCCTATTCAACCCTCTGCATGGTTTTGATGGCTGATCCAATAGAAGCCTTGAGGATGTGGATTGGGATCTTATGGAGTTAGACCCTCCATATGGGACAATGGTGGATCATGATCCTACCCCACCAGCAACTGACTTGTATCCATTAGCCTAGCCCTATCATCTTTTTGTAGGCTTGGAAAAAAAGAACTCACCCACTGACAGGCTTGTAATTAGAGGTGTTCCTTTAGGGGTTAATCCGGTAAATAAATAAATTAACTAGTTTGTTGCTATGTTATTTGTTCATTATACTATCCCTATTGTGATTCATTGTTTGACTAGGTGATTAATCATTTCTGCTTGTGCATAATGGAAAAATAAAAAGAATGGTCGGTAACACGTCTTACGATGTTGCATTCATTTCACCAAAGTGAAGGGGTTGTTGCGTGCCCGGAGTTTGGGGCGTGACATCTTGCTTGCATTGTGCATTAATGTACTAAACACCCTTCCAACTAATTTTGGGATCATCAAGACTAATGACAACTCCCACAATGAAATCTAGTTAATTAATGACCTGATAGCTAGGGTGGTGGTAGAGGAAGAGAAATTGAAGAAAGAAAGTGGGCACCTTACCCTGTATGTCTTTTGTTCTAGCAATAAGAAGAGTAAAAGGTTAAAAATAGTATTCATAAAGGAACTCATCAAACCACTAATCATCCACTGATCATTCTGATGGTTTAGGTCTTAAGAAAGCATCTTTGAAGAAGGATGGTGACCACTACTTCTTTTGTAAGAAAAAATGTCATATAAAGACAGATTGCAATAAATATTAAACTTGGTTGTCTAAGCATAAACCTAGGGGTAATGATTACTTGGCATTTATTTATAAATCCAACCTATCAAAAGTTACATCCAGCTCATGGTGGCTAGATAGTGATGCAACTAATCATATTGCCTTTGCTATATGATCCATAAACTTGAGGAAGCCAAATTAGGATAAATTAGAGCTCACCATGGGAAACAACATTAAAGTCGACATTGAGTTCATGGGAGATGTCTTTTAATTCAAGGATCTAGTTTTAATTTGATGTAAAGAAACACATTTTACATACATTCTTTTAGACGAAACTTAGTTTCCATATTCAGTCTAGACATGTGTGGCTACTCTTTTGAAATAATGAACAATATTATTTCTATGTTTTTTAATTCAAATAAGTGTTCGGTGCTGCAATATGTCCAATGGATTGTACATATTATTTTTAATTCCTAATGATATGTATGTCACTTATATGGCTGAAAAAGTTGTTTCCAAAATATACCTACCTAAAGAATAGTCTTATGCGTTGTGGCATAAATGGCCTGGTCAAATCTCTTGGGAAAGAGTGGAATGGTTGACAAATGATGAAATTTTGCTTACTCTTAAAAGTGATAGAGATTTGTGTAGACTATTATAGAGGTAAAATGTCTAAGATAAAAAGAAAACTATAGCATAAATTTTTGACCAATTAAAGGTCATTAGCATTGATATTAGTACCTTATGTGGCAACCTTGCATATAAATTATTTTATTACATTTATGGACAACTATTCTCAATATAATTATTTGTATAGGATTAAAGAATAGTTTGAGTCTCTTGCGAGTTCAAGATTTTTTGAGCTAAAGTTGAGAAAAGTCATAAAGGTTGTTAGATCTGACAAAGGTGATGAGTATTGTAGGCATGGCAATGCTAGATAGCTTAAAGGGCCATTTGCCAAATACTTGAAGTGTAAGGACTCAAGACTACCAATATGTAATATTGTCCGCTTTGGGTCGAGACCCACATGGCTTTAAAATGCGTTACACAGAGTACAGAACCCAAGTATTATAAACTAGCCCAAGACTCCCCCATAAGCAATGTGGAACAAGAAACATGTCCCCTCTCCCCTGCGCACGTGCGAGGACCGAGGTGCAGACAAACAGCCATCCCTCTCCCCGCACACCATCGCCTAGGCCGTCACATTCTCCCTCCCTTTTGGCACAACATCCTCACTATGGGTGCACGCGGTTGAGAGTCAACTCCGATACCATTTATAAGGACCTGGGACTACCACTATATAATATTGTCCACTTTGGGCTAAGACTCGCATGGCTTTAAAATGAGTTACACAAAGTAGAGAACCTAAGCCTTATAAACTAGCCCAAGACTCTCCCCTAAGCGACGTGGGACAAGAGACATGTCCCCCCTCCCCTGCGCACATTCGAAGACCGAGGCATGGATGCACCACCATCCCTCCTCCCCGTGTACCATCACCTAAGCCATCACAAACCAACGGGGGTGTCACGCTTCGAACCCCAAGCATGCAACAACCCCTTCACCTTGGTCAATTGAATGCGACATCCTAAGACACGTTGCCGACCACTCATTTTATTCTTTCATTATGCACAGGCGGAAAATAAACTATCCCCAATCAACCAAACAATCAATCAATCAATCAAAAAGGGATATAAATAAGAACAACATAGCAACATCAAACCACTCATTTATTTACTTACTAAATTAACCACTAAATGAACATTTTCAATTTACAAGCCCACCAGTGGGTCGGTTCTTTTCTCTAAGCCATACAAAAATGGACTAAGGCTAGGCTAATCCATTCTCTCCAAAAAGAACCCTCGAGTTCGATACGTCCATCAGGGACTACCAAAGTGTTGGGACCTATTGGACTCAGGCTCCGTTGGGTCGTAGTTGGAGGCATATGGGTTAGCCACAGGTGGGGCGGGATCCAAATTCACCACAGCACCATTTAGAGGGTCTAACTCCATATGATCTCAATTGGCGTCTTCGAGGCCTCTATAAGGTGGCCCATCAAACCCACATAGAGGACCGATCAAGAGATCGTCCTCTTTGATATACCATGCCAAAAACTAATGGGGAATCTATAGCCCTGGTCCCTCATGCTATCCCACACACGGCTCTCTTAGCCTTAATAGGGACTGCCTGTTAACCACCAAGTTTCTTCTCAAGACATAAACCTAGCTCATAGAGATCTCTTAGAATATCGGAAATTCTGATGCACAGGATCCCATAAGGGCAAGTGCAGAGCATATTCCAGGATTTTTCTCAATCATAGTGTTTGTTCAGAATCGGACTAGAAGAGAATGTGAGTGTTTAGAAGATCATGTTGAAAGTAGAGTACACGACACACTTCTTATTTCACTCTTTGGTTTTTATAATGGAGACTTCCTGCTTATATACGCAGAGGAGAATACAAACGACAAGAGCAGGCAGGCTTTGTTCGAACACAATTATGGGAACATACCAGCCACTTATGGGCTACATACATAGGGAGTCCTAAAGAAATCCCGCGATAGGCTTAAAAATAGCAAAATCTGCCTCATGCTATAGTGAATAGTCGGCTATATGAACAATAAATAGTAAATAGTGACTAGTGCTACAGTGATTCCGTAGTGATTTTTATTTATTTCGGTCATGCCACATTTCTAGTATTATAGTTATAGTCTAAATCATCGGAGCTATAATGAGCTAGCTGTGCTTTGAGTGGGGCGTCTTCATCTATATTTGATGGACTAGAGCCTCCGTCTCTTTCTCGTTTGAAAGTGCGAATGAGATTCTCAATCTCTTCTGCCGATAGATTGGATGGACGGGAGGAGCTAGCACCGAAAGGATCGGAGAAAAGGACGTGATTTTGGGGAAATGATCCCCCCCAAGGGTCTTGAGAAAGCAGTCCTCCTTAAAGGTCATAGGGGGTGGAGGAGTCTGGATTGTTTTGTCTGAAGACATTGAGAGCTTCTTGAATTTCATCCCTCACAGGATCCCAAGCTTCAAGGTGCTCCCACAACATAGGGGCATGTGTAGGGGGCCATGCTTCTGGTGGGAAGATTCAATTTTCTTGACATATAATCCTTTGGAGTTCTCGAGATGCAAGCCTGCTAGTGGTCATGGAATATGGAAATGTCTGGTAAACTCGTGCCACTTTTTGAAAAACTTGGGGCATGTAGCTTGAAGTTCCTGCAATAGAAGGTTTATTAGAAATCCATCTAGTAGGATGGTAGAATTTCCATGGTCGGTAGAACATGACAACTGTGTCTTTTTGGTTCAGGCCTTCCTTGACGATTTTGGACTTTGAAGAGTTCCTTCCAGTAGGCAAAAGGTTTAAACCATGCGAAAATTTCCATGAGATATTTCTGGTTATGATCATGACCAGCTCCGTTTTTTGTAAGAACCTGCAAAATTTTGTCAATGGGAAATTCAATAGCTATGGTGTATAGGTTGAACATGTACCAAAATAACCATTTCAAGTCTTCTGGAAATTCATCATCAGGAGACCATTGGAGATGATGAATAAATGGATATCCTGGATGGAGTCCTTTGGGTATGAGCATTAATCCACCATAATCTTGAAAGATTCGGAGGTGATATTTCCACATAAACTCTTGAAGCTTTTCTATGAGAACATTACCTCTAATTGCAAGTGAGACATCAGGAGGTTACTTGAAACTCGGCCAACTGCCTTGTATATTGGTAGTGCGGTATGTCTCCAAGAAAGGTTTCTTTTTGACATACATGTTAATCGCCTCCAACGATGCTTTTGGTTAGGACAAGAAGTCGGCAAGGACATTCATAGTCCTTGGAATATGTTTACCATCAAATGAGTATTTCGAAAATCATTCAGCCCATCGAAGTAATTGTGGGTGGGGAACTTACTTTTGTTTGAATTTTAACATCTGAGGGAAAGATGGCATATCCATCTCTACAAGGAAATGATGTCCAATGAGGTGGAATTCAAAATTTTTGATTCCATACTTGACTAGAAGTATCTCCTTAAACATGGAGTGATAGTGGATTTCGGCTTGAGAAAAGCATCCATTTTTGTAGGCACAAATATGTCTAATTCCATTAATTTCTTCGAAAAGAATGGTTACCCAGTATTTGTCACTAGCATCAATTTGGAGAATTCGTTTACCAATAGAGGAGATTTTTAAAGGAGGAAGGTGTTGCAAAGTCTGTATAAGCTAAGAGACGGCTTGGGTCTGCTTTTGTCCTCATGGGGGAGCATTTTTCTTGAGCATCCTTTGGAGAGGTCTGAGAGTTTTGGAAATTTGGAGAATAAAATCCCGCAAATAGTTGACAATGCCAAGAAATTGCTAAACTTGCTTTGTGGTGAAATCTTTTTCGGGAAATTTCTGAAGTTCATCGGCAATATGATATTTAGGGCAATATGTTCCTTCTTTCAGGTGCATGCCAAGGAATTCAATTTCCTTTTAGGAAAAAATCATTTTTTTTAAGCATAATGCTATGTTTTTTGACAATATCAGCAAATTGTGTCAAGAGTTGGCAATGAGATTGTTCATCATGGTTGAATAGAAGGATATCATCTATATAGATCTAGGAGTTAGGAAGAATGGGCTTCAAGATTTTGCACATAACCTTTTGAAAAAGAAAATGTGCAGTTTTAAGGCCAAAATGGACAAATGTCCATTGAAAATGTTGGTTTGGAATATAGAACCCGGTTTTGGGTCTATCTACTTGGTCAATGCCTAATTACCAAAATCCTGCCTTGAGGTCAAAATTTGAATAGATTTTTGCTTGGGCAAGGTTAAGAAAGAGAGAATTTCGATGGAGCAATGGAATTTATCATCTTGAGGAACTAATTTAGAGGTTGGTAGTTGATAACTACCCTCATCTTTCTATGATTTTGCTCAACTCACTTGTTGACATAAAATGCCTCACATGCCCATTGAGAGTCAGAGGGTTCAATGAGACCTTGCGATAGTAATTCTACACATTCTTGTTGAGCAAGTGCAAAGTGTTCTGGGCTCATCCTAGAATGGATGGCTTTTGTAGGGTTTATGTTTTCATTTCTTTTGAAAGGGAGTTTGACATAAAATAAAATAAAAAAATAAAAAGAGAGTTTTTCCACAAGGGCTGGGTGCAAGTTTGAGAAAATTGGGAGTGGGTCTCAGCACAAGAGGAGAGTAAGCTCTAGATAATTGGATCCAGTATGGCTGGTTGTAGGGCATAGACTCTCTTGATATCTACAAATTCACGAAATTAATTTTTGAAACGGAGTTCGTTCGAAAGAATTCTAAGCCAGGGGAATTGGGTCAAGATGTCCCATCCAATGATGATATATTTATCTGGAAATCTAGAACCAAAAACTTTGGTGGTAATAGAACACTGGGGAAAGAATTGGATGATAATGGATTTACTGCAATACTTGATAGCAAAAGTGTCTCCAAAAGCAAAGTTAAAATACTTGGCGTATGGTTTCCAAAGTTCTTCTGGGAGAATCTTTGTATCCAAGATGGAAGAGCTAGCTCCAGTGTCTATGAGTGTCACAAGAGGAACTGGTTTATGGTATTTGGATAAGAGAATATGAATGGGAATGTATGGATGATGAACCGGTTCGGTAACTTGAATTTCATTAGGAGAATCGGGGAAAAAGGTGAACACATCAGTTTCAGAGTCAGAGGCTGAGTCTGAGTTGTATGTATGAATGGCACATAGAGTATCCTCTAAAGGTTGATCATCTAAAGAGAAGACAGACTCAATATTAGAGTCGTCAAGCTAGATTCTAGTGCTTTGGGCAATTTTATCTATCAAATGACTTTCGCTCTTCTCCGCCCTTGGACAATTTTTGGCAAAATGTTCTTTTTTGTTGCAGACATAACATCTATCTTTGCTCCGTTTCTTGGAAGAGTGATGTCAGTGTTTACACAAAAATTTTCACTTTCCTTTAGCGTGTTTTTTTTAAAAGATAACCGTTTAAAGTCTCTCTTTTTTGCAATATGTGCAGGAAGGTCTAAGCAGTCTTTTGGACATTTGATCTTCAATTCTAGTTTCAAACATGCCTTGTCAAGATGCCTATTTTCTTTTAGATAGCTTTGGAAAGCTTCTCTACATAGGCAAAGTTCTTCAATAGCAATATGAATGGCTTGCTAAATTTCTCCAACAGTGGCTTTGGTCAAACTTTTCTGCCTTTGTTGTAGAGTTTTTTTGATAGCATAGCTGACTTCTTTAGGGATGGACGCCAAAAAGATTGGTTTGAGATTCCAATCTGCTCCAAGCAAATAGAATAGCTTGGTCATAGCTTGGAAACATCAATCAAGATCTTTGCATTTGAGTGAACAACATTTGCGTTCGAAAAACTCTTTCCGTTTGAGTTTCTTCGAATCTTCTAGCTTTCCAATGAAGTACATAAGAATAATTTGGATGGCATTATCCAGTGGCTGTGTTAAGAGGTACAATCGGTCTTGCTCTGAGGCAATATGCCACCAATCTTTAAGAGCTCCTATAAAGTGGCTAGTGAATTCCAAAAAGGTATCATAAGTACTGGGTTCAAAAATATGCCTAGTGGTGAGCTAAGGCATGGAATTCTTGAAGCCCATTAAGCCACTTATAATATAGAATGTCATCCAAGGTAAAATAAACTTTGGAGGATGACGCATTAAAAATTTGGGTGGCATCTGGCTAGTCTTGGTGGGGTACTTCTGGTTCGGAAAACATTTCTTCCTCTTTAACATTGTCTGCCATGAATAAGGATTCTTCGGAAGAAGATGATCCTATGAGAATTTCAGAATCAGAATCGGAAAAGGTTTTAACCTTTCTAGCCTTGAATGGCTAGATGGCAGCAATGGAAGGAATCTGCTGTTGGGGGAAGTATTCAAAGACACATTGTTGTCTTGTTCCACCAACCATGGACATTCGAGACATATTTCTCATACAAGTGCACCCAACTTGGAAAATGGTGGTGCATCACAATGGTCTCCCAGTCCTTGGGGACCCCGAATCACACCGGAGAGTGCGACATTCTAAAGACCTGAAATAGTTAATAACAATGAGATATAATCCTAGCGAGTTTTTATCCTAAGCCCCAGTTAAGACATCAGCTCAACTCAAGGTATCTCTTCAGAATCACCCCTCAAGCAGACCAATAGCAACAATACTATCTACTTCGGCCAAGACATAACTATTCCACACATTCGGGGATAATAAATAGACAAGCAATTGGCTCACATACCACCTTACCCGGTTATGCCATACCCTGCATGATATATACATACACAATACGACCAATGTATACCACATGTAAGTAATGCATTTGATCAATCACATTCGAGTTTCATCACAAGTGATCTCACTTGACCATTGCCACACCCTACATGCTATCAGTTTAAGCATACCAGAAATAGTGCAACTAACACATGCATAATCAGAACCAATGATGTCGTGTTTCTCATGCATTCACATGTGTTTCGATTATTAATGCCTCTCAGGGCCACAACTGAACTCCTATCTATGTCTACTAGCATAGCCAGGCATCGTCCTCCCCCATGAGGCGTGACTACATCAAGGTTTCCTTCCTAAGACGGCATTCCCAAAAAAGCATAGGCCTAGCCTCCACCACGACTCCACATCTGAACTCCTATTAGGATTTCTAACGAGTAAGACTTCATCCCCTGAACTCTCGCCGGGGTGATGGGTTTAATTTAGTGACCATGCAAGCATATCATCACAGCTCATTTTAGTCTTGAACATTAGCCAATGCATACGTGATACGTGCTTGTAGAAACAGTGAATTAAACACACACCATCACATTTTCATTTCCATAAAATCATCCAACTTCCATGTCTTACAAACAAAGCACACCCTTTCTAATTTCAAGATAATATTGGACGTAAACATACGCCCGACACCTCGAGTTTGCCCCTTTTCATAAACCCACGCAATCCATAGAATGTCCATGCATTTAACAATTAGTAATGCACATCATACGATCAACTCATATTCATTTAGGCAAAATTTGGCTTCTGCATGAACAATATATTATGAACAGTAAAATTTCTAGAATTTAATATTTAATAAATCAATAATTTATTAAAAGAAATCAATTCTTTTCAATAAACTAAGACTAATCAAGATTAATCCCCTAATCTTGGATCAAACAACTAAATCCCAATTAGTGAGCACTAAGCAAGATTAATCCATCTATGCATCGTCATCTAACTAACCACCTATCTTAACTCTAATAAACCTTAATTAATCCCCCTAACTAAGATTAACTTTAACTAAACCATCCCTAAGCAAGTTAATGCACTAATCACGAATTAGGAAAAAACTCACCTATTAGGCAAGTCAAAGACACTGACAAGGCAATGGCGAAGACTATGCACAGGGACCTTAACCAAGTCGATCCAAAGTGGTCCCAGAAGAAAGCTACAGCTACCAAGGTCGACCTCTCTCTGTCAAACTGGAAACCAAGAAGAACCGGGGAGTGGCTACTAGTCAGACCGACACACACTTTGACGGCCTGTTGGCAGGCATCCGACGGCTCCAAAGGGTCAAGGGGAAAGGGCTAGTGGCTGGTCTGGCAGTGGCGAGGTCGGAACAAGGGCGAGCAAGCTTTTCCAGCAAGTGCAAAAGTTGGAACAGTAGAAAGGCTAAAGGGCGGAGGCTTCTAAGCGACCAGCAGGCTAATTGGCAACTAGGACCAGCGAGCGGCAATGACAGGAGGAACGAATAAAGGCTCTTGGTCTTTGCTGCAAAAGGCTTGGATAGTGACAAGGCCAGACCAACAGTGAAAATGTAGGGAAAGGAAGGAAAAGAAGAAGAAGAAGAAGAAAAGAATAAGATGAGGGAAGAGAGGTGGCGGCTGGTTAAGGAGGAGAGTGAGGGAAGATGAAGGCTTGTCTATTCTTAATCAATGGTCATTACTTCATGCCTCTTTCCCATGCAAGTAACCTCATCAACCAAAGCTTTCTCTCTCTTCTTTTGTCTTATTTCCAATAATATCTAGAGGGGCAATCTGGTCTTTTCCACCTTTGCACAATTACCACCTTGTCCATGGGCTGAGATGATGAGTGGGCCTAAGAAACAGGCTAGGAAATGAATAGGAATGGGCTCAAATTGGTTCAAGAATGGTTTATGGACTAGAAAGGTCAAGTGGGCTAGTTAGCTCCTATGGGCTCAAATGGCCGCCTTGGGCCCACCATGGTGACCGCCCCTCCTTGGGCATGAGGCCCACTTAGTCTTATCCAACCCACTTCCTCATGGGCTCAATTTCTCGGCTTGTTAATTCCTTTTCGAACAATTCAGGCTTACTGACAATATCGAAGGTTAAAGAAGCATCGTCCAAAAGTTTGTCTCTAATGTTCCCAAAAATTTCGTCGTCCAATATTAGATTTTCATGCATTGTCAATTTCGATCAAATGCGATTTTGGTATGTCTTAAACTAACAGGCGGCTCCGAGGATTTATGCATAATTGACTCGTGCTTGACTCAACGTTAAACCACGTTCAAGTCTTTCTCGACACATGGACGTCATTGACTATCATGAAATTGCGAAGGACCAATTCTTATTTCAAAGTACACAACTACCGAGAATTTACATAAGACCGATCTTGGTCTTGATAATAGTAAACGAATTCATCCATCGTCCCATTATACCTTACCTGTGAACTAACTTCTAGTCATCCCTAAAACCGGCATGTATAACCACGGGATCATCTTTACATAGGTCTCACGGTCAAGTCATTTTTCCAAGTCAAGTTTTTTAGTCGCACGAGTTCCATCCTCATTAGCCTTTTTTCTCAAGGTTAGTATCTCAGGAGTGATCAATTCCGAGTGAAATTAACCAACAATGCATTGATGAATATCATGTTCATACATCCCTCAAAAGGGCTCGAATTTTAGGACTTCCCATGAAGTATTCTAGATGAGTATCTTAGTTATTATGCATGGGAGTCTTGAACAAAATGGTGTGGTCGAAAAGTGCGATCTGTAAACCTAGCTTGAACCATCTTTTGAAGGTATCTTGCAAAAGTAAGGTTATTTAATCCAACATTAAGTAAGTTGGACCCATAACAACTTGACTCTATTGTATCTTACCGAGATCATTTGAAGGGGTAGTGATTTTATAATCTCAATAGAGGCACAAGAATTGTAGAATTGTAGACAATGAAGTTTCTAGAGTTTGATATAACCGAAGAGGGTAGTTGCTCACAGACTATTAAGCATAACAATATAGTGGGGACCACTGGATCATTGTTTCTACCTATATAGATGATTATGGAGTCTTCTACGCCATAAACTAAGTCTGTTGAGGTCCAAAATCCTGTTGTTAAGATAGTTCTTAATGAAGTTCCTCAAGCCCCTTAGATATAGAAAGAGGTTCAATAGCCTCACTCGAGAGATCCATCAAGCTAAGAAGATTAGCTATATCACCAAACAATACAGTTTATGTGGGAGAGTGTGACTATGATATTGGTTGTGTGGTTGATCTAGTGACTTATGCAGATGATGTTTCTTGTCCTCAATCAGATCTTTGGTTGGATGCAATGAAAGACAAGATATAGTCTATGAAACATAATGATGTTTAGAAACTTGTTGAATTTCCTAAAGGTTACAAGCCCATCAATTGCAAATTGATGTATAAGACTAAAAGGGACTCCAAAGGAAAGATTAAGAAATTTAAAACTAGACTGGTTGCCAAGAGTTTCACTCAAAGAGAAGAAGTAGACTATGAAGCAAAATTTTCCCTAATCTCTTTTAAAAATTCTTTTAGAATGATCATACCATTGTTAACTCATTTTAATATGGAGTTACACCAAATGAATGTTAAATTGCATTTTTTTTTTTTTTTTACTTTTGGAAAGGGATTCTTCTCATATTTAATTTCCTCACGTCCTAAACCACATTTGTCATAGGGAGGAATTTAAATTGAGAGAATGTACTTCTAGATTTTTGAGCCTAGCAAAAATTTGACGCTAAGAGTGCTATTTTCAACTCAAGTTTTACTTTGCCCACTAGGAGGTTGTAATCCTTTTTCAAGTCATCAAAAGCAATTTTACAAGCAAGGTTTTCAGTGGTAAGATCATAAACTTCCTATTTTCAAAACAAAGATCCTTTTTGAAGCATTTTTATGTTCTTTAAATATTTCCTTCAAAACATTCTCTAATTCTTCATAAGATAGTTTGGAATCATTAATTTCATTTTCATCTTCATAGTCAGAATCAGCTATTCAACAAAGATTTGCTTCTTCCTCGTCACTGGATTTGCATTAAGTGTCACTCCATGATTTAGCCCTCAATGCTTTCTTCTTCTTTTTATATTTTCCCATCTTTTTCTTGAGAGAAGGGCACTCTAGTTTTATATGACCCGGTTTCCTACATTCATAGTAGAAAATATCCTTACCTTTGGATTCTTCTTTGTTCTTTTATGACTTTCTATCATCCGAAAACTTCATTTGTTGTTTCCCATTGTAGTTTTCACCTTTCCTCATGAAGTTTTTTAATCTTTTTATCAACAATGCCATGTATCCATCACTGTCTTCACCATCAAACGATATTTGTTCACCTACATAGTCATGGTTAGCTTTAATGCAATATCCTTCTTACCTTTTGGGTTACTCTTGTCATTCAGGTGTTTAGCTTTATTGGACATGAACATTCCTATCAACTCATCTATCATGTTTGATTGAATCCTCATTTTTTTCTCGCAATGAGGTCTTCACAATGCTCTATTCCTTTGGCAATGCTCTCAACAACTTGTTCACTTTCTCTGCATTAGTGAATATTTTTTCCTTGGTTTACAAGACCATTTACTATTTCAATAAATCTGGTGAACATCTATGTTATAGTCTCATATGATTTTATCTTGAAAAGTTCATAATTTTCAAGTTGGATGTTCTTGTTAGTTTCCTTCACTCTATCAGTTCCTTCAAATGTTAATAGGAGACGATCCTAAATGTCTTTGGTTGCAGCACAAGAAGAGATTTTTATTAAATTAACATAGAGACAAAGCATAATACAACAAATGTTTAGCTTTGGCATTGAGAGTAGCTTCTCTTCATGCTTCTTTTGCATTGTCAACAGCAGCATTTGCAATTGGAGCTTCCTATCAACCAAGAGCTTGAGCAGGAGTAGTAGGAACTACAACAAGAGCTTGTGTTGGTATGGCTGCTCCATTTTTGATCACATTCCACACGTTGAGATCTATAATTTCACATATGTTACTTCTAGTATCCATAGTTACTTCCATCAAAGTAATGTTGCTTGTTAGGCGCTTGAGCATCATTGGTAAAGAAACTACCAAAGTTAGCCATAAGAAAATATCTTTATACTCATAAGTGATACACTTCGACTAACGAGCAATGTCGCTTTGATATCAGTTGTTGGGGCTAACAATACAGCCTAAATGGGAGATGAATAGGCTGTTTTAAATGCTTTGACAATCTTTTGCAAAAATTAACAAACACTAAGTAAAGATCAGGTCAAGCTGATGTTTCAAAAGTCATGAGCATGTTGGGTGCTTATGGAAGTAATGAGAGAGTAAAGTAGTAACATATAAAGATGTATAGTGATTCAGCTTTATCCCCAAGCCTATATCCACTTTTGAGACTATCAACCATAAGTCAAGCTAGAATGCACTAGCAATATGCTCAATTAGTTAAAAATGTCAATCACTTATCTTATTATACAATAGATCACACTATCAGGTTTCAGTTGCTACTTTTACTTTTGTAAACTTAATTTTTAGCACAATTACTAAGATAGCAAGAATACAACACTTGGAGAGACAATCAAATGAGATCTTTTTGGTTGGAACATAACATCTAGCAAATTTTTGGTCTTTACATTTGCGGGTGTCCAACATTTGGTTTCAGAGATTTTCTCTTTTATACTCATCTTTGATCTTTCCGTTGGAGGTGCTTTTTTAGAAGCAAAAAATTATTAAAGCTATTGTTGGTATTGATGTCCAAGATAGAACCGCTTATATAGTCATTTTTCTTGAACATTTACAGGCTACTCGAAATATAGCTTTAGCTGCTATCTCGCCGCTACAACTTTTGATAGACTAAAAAGCCTAGTATCTAGTTCTATGTCAACATCTAGATTCTGCTGTTGTGCACATCGCATCTACATTCATAATGGCTTTTACTGAACCAACGACATTATCAAACAAATGATGTTGCACCATTTCTAGTGACCATATATATAATATCAACACAAACATTGAAATTAGCTGAAGTTTAGGTTTGTTGGTGATGTTTATGGAAAAACCATATCTTGACATATTGAGAACCTTTACCAATTGGATCACTCAATGGTCATCACATAGTCCTTAACACTTGTCACAAACATATACAAATATCATAGTAATGTTATGCTAAGGATAATTTGGAAATCATCAAAATCACATGGAAATGTTTCTCCAACAAGAATTAATTTAAAAAATTACACAAAATCTCCTCAATAAATCTATATCTCTAATAGTTTTACAATGGGATTGATGTCCTAAGAGACCATATAAAAGTGTTACGTTAGCAAGTGCCCAAGCATCATGCACTTGCGCCGCTCCACCGGCCATGCCACCTATTTTTCACGTGCACTGGGCCAACGGACAATTTCCTGCAACACTGGCCATGCCTCCTATTTTAAATGCGTTTGATTTTTGATAAATGAATTTTAGCATTGAGACAATCAAAAAGCTTATCTCGTGCGAGTTGACTCATTTTAACCCTTTCAGATTTGAATTAACCTTGTTCAAGATAAGAGGAGTGACGGAAACCGGTAAGTTATACTCCCAGATGGCTTGATTACTAAGGTTGAATGTGCATTATGTGCATATTATCTTCCGCAACCAGTGCTTTAAAATTTTAGATCGAGTACTATAATATGGTATTATAGAGACAGGTTTCCCCATCTTACATGCCCTACGTGTTCGCATGGATGTGGCCACCCATTTGTTGGTTTTACATGTTATCTTCCATGCGATTTCAATCTGGTTTGCGCAGAAGAGAATGTGTTAAATGATAACCTCACATTGCTTGAATGTTTTGCTGCATCTAATAACTTAAGTTTCTAGATGTTCAAACAATAGCTGCAAAAATTTTAATTTTGTATCCCATCGTTAATTGGTTGTGTATGGAAAGAAAATAATGCGATAGGAGTTATCTTAATATAGCCAGAGATAGATGATGGAAGTGAGTAAATCACATGATAGAGAGGGAAAAGGAAAGAAATATTATAATACATTTACAATCATTTTTGTCTCATTTATTGATGGACAATTAAAAAACATTTACAAACAAGAAAAGGGATTTGCTAGTAGTAGTGGATTTCACGTCAAGTTCAGATTGTAATTTGTTTTCCTTTCGGTGTGAAATGGTGAATATATGGAGACATGTTAAAATGCGTATGATCGGTTATTCGGGTGAGTTCATATAACGTTCAATCACTGTTCAAAACGTTTAATAATCATTTCATTCTTGTCGTTTGAATTTCTTTATTAGACTTTGGATGTCCGGATCAAGTTGCGCCGAGTTCTTGTTTGTGCGTCTCAAAAAGAAAGCGATTCATCCTTTTTCTCAAAACCTGAAAATGAAGAAGTATTTTAATTTTCAAAAATTATATACTCTTTTTTTTTCTTGTAAAGAAATTATATATCTATTCATCAGTATAAGTGTAAAAGTGATGTTAATTTACTTGGCAAAATGTACTAAGGTTTTTATTTTTATTTTTTTCGCACCAAACAAAAGTTAGCGATAAAATTGGATAAAATTAAAAGCACTTCAAAAAAGTCGAACTCCAGTTAGAATAACTCGAGATGGACAATTCGCAAAAACGTGTGACTGCATGTATAGACTTCGGCTTAAAATGGTCATCCATATATTCATGTTTAATGTAAATAACAGTATATGTTTAATGTAAATAACAGTCTCTCTCTCTCTCTCTCTCTCTCTCTCTCTCTCTCTCTCTCTCTCTCTCTCTCTCTCTGTGAACGTGTAATTATCATGTTTAGTGTATTTAAAGTTAGTCTCCCCCTCCCTCTTAAAGTTGTCAAACCGATACGTCCGTTGATTTGGATCAAGTTAAAAAAAGTTCAACCTAAATTGACCAAATTAACTTGTTTTGACATATTTCTATACAATATAAATCTAGTAACTCATCTTGACCCAACTTATATTGTTAAAACACTTCAATATTAAGGCTCCATTCGTTTTGCGGAAAATATTGCGTTTTAAAAAAATATTTTTCAAGATGCCATTTTTCCAAGAAAACGTAATTACTTTCTGGTGTTTGAAATCTGAAAATGAAACGAAAAATATTTTCCGCTATTCGTAGGGAAAATATTTTCCTTTATACACTCTTTTTCAATAATTTTTTTAAATCAATTTTTAATTATTTATTATTTTTAAACAATCAAATTTTAATTAGTTTTTAAAATCGATTATTAAATTTTCTTTTTCTTTTTCCTTTTTTTCTTTTCTCTTTTCTATGTCCCCTCTTCCTCTTTGGCCGATCACCGACCATCGCCATGGCCAGCGATCGGCCACAGGCAAGCCTCGAGCTCACCCAATCGGTGAGCCAAAGCCTCCGACTCTTCGATCTAGTGAGGTATGAGGCTAGCAAGCTCTGGAGCCTTGAGCTCATCTGCCATATCAAAGAGTCAAAGGATTTGGCTCACGATTGGGCAAGTTTGCCAACCTCGAGCTTGAGGCTTGTGCTCGTCAATTTGGCAAGTGGCAAGCTTAAGCTCACTGTGGTTGGTCGCCGGCAATCATCATGGCTGACAACCGGCCAAGGAAGGAGAAGAAACAAAGAAAATAAAAGAAAGAAAGAAAAATCAAATAAAAAATAAAAAATTGAATTTTTTAGAAAATAAAAAATAAAAGAAGAAAGAAGTGGAGACTAGTAGTGGGTGTGAGATAAGAGAGAGTAAGTGTGGAAAATGTTTTTTTCAACTTGAAAAGTGGAAAATATTTTCCCCTATTTTAGAAGACTTTTTTTATTTCATAAAAATGTTTTCCTCAATGAATTTATTTTCCGTGAAACGACCGTTGGAAAATTTGGAAAACATTTTTCTGGAAGTCATTTTTCATGAAACAAATAGAGCCTTAATCTAATTTGAAAAAACACACCCAAATTAAGGTGGGATACAGAGTGAGCAAGTGCAAGACTAAGTGAGGGCGAGAAAGTGAAGAAAGAATTATAGAGATGGGCTGAGTCTAAATAAGTTATGAATCAATTTAACATCCATATTATTTGTGATTTTACCATTCTAAATCCATTTATTGAATATAGGTAACACATATAAACAATCCAACTGATCATAAAGATTAAGAAGTGCGACTATTACTAATTTTGACATGTCTATTCTCCCTACATATAAAGGTCCATCCTATAGGGAAGCAATTGCTATGATAAATGAGAAGTTTTATCCGTAATGATCATTGCCGACTATAATAAGGCTTCCGTTGTAACTGTCCTCAAAAGTTAGCGCGATTACAAATAACCTACACATCTTTGGATTTCGTCATTTGAATTCATGGATGTGTCTGTCTACATCTAGAAGACTAGAGTCTTGTAAGCAACTGTTACTTCACTTTTTTGTCTCCCGACCTCAAAAGTTCATAGTTTCTTTGAACACACTTGATCAGATAAAAAAAAAATCCCTCGTCATAGTGGAATCGAACAAGTTATTACTATTATAAAAGTTCTTCAACACGTGAGTTTGTGCTGAATCTTCACTACTTTGATATTTCCTACAGAGAGAGGTGACGACCACGTGTCTAGCGACATCTGTTTAAGTCCCGAGATGTAAATAAAGCTGGGTCTGGACAAGCTCTTTGCTTGTTGGAGTTGTTCTTCTTAACTATACTTAGGCTCGCCGCTGCGCAAACAATGTTACTTAAAAGAGATTTATACATTTGCAACTCGAGTAGACATAAACAATGGTTTTTTAAACGCAATGCAAGCTCATCTGTCCATTAACCAGGTTTTTCAAACTCAATGCAAGCTCGTCTGTCCATTAATCAGGTTTTCCAAAATTAATTACCGTTTTCTTGGGAAAGCGCTCTTTTCGGTATCATATTTAATTTCAATCTTCTTCTTTTTTTTTATGAAAATGAAGTTATCATGAACGGCTGTGCTTTGCTAGTAGCGTTATTCCAAATCGGCGAGCCGCTATCCATGGAGATTAGCCGAAAGTCAGGAACAAGACCAATAGTAAATCCTATGGTTTTGGTCGTCCGAAAGGACATAAAGGCCCTGCTCTTTTACGAAGCTTACATGGGCAGATTCGGTCATTTCAAGAATGTTCTGGAGGATATCTTCTTGGATATATGCCCTAAAGTTACCATGTTGTAGTTACATATTATGGATTTCAATTATACTATCAATCTTATTATTTAATTGATAGCAAAAATGTATTTATTCATTTTCCAATTATTAATATATATATATATATGAATAATTCTATAAGATCAATTGTGACTGAACCTATTCTTGAAACGTTAAGAATATATGTGATAGGTTTATAGTCAGACTAAATCTTTAAACTTTTCCTTATCGATATGATCCTATTGAGACCGGTATGTTTTTAATGTCACCATCAAGTATTGGATATTTAAGAAAATGACTAGTCACAATTCATTGGGTATTGTGATGCCCAAATTGGAACACAGGTGCTTGTACTGGACAAATTTATTGAATGTGATACACATAGAACAATTAGAGATATGGAAACCTCTAGTGTGGTCAATGTCTAATCATTCATGCTCTAATCTTATGTAAATAA
Organism: Corymbia maculata; assembly: GCA_014182735.1. Classification (NCBI taxonomy): domain Eukaryota; kingdom Viridiplantae; phylum Streptophyta; class Magnoliopsida; order Myrtales; family Myrtaceae; genus Corymbia; species Corymbia maculata. Next base: position 22,631,817 of record CM024688.1, on the reverse strand, counting down.
TCCTTAAACCTCAGGAACAATGTTGACTTGTGTCTTGGATAGCTATGGTTCACAAGTGCACATATTACCGGCTCATTGATCTATCTTTGTACCTGATTGTCATATTTTGTTCATATACGAAGTTACACGTGTGTGCAAAATGGAATCTATCTCCTTCTAACATGCAAGGTACAATAATGATATCTTATGCGATCTAATAATGACACTACATTGAAATCTTCGGCAAGGGCTATAATAGAGAATGAATTGTTTATGTCATGTATAAGATGCAGGTCAATTAGATTTGTGCAAATGATCAAATTGATAACTTAACAAATATTCCATGGTCTTTGTTCGATCAGAACCTAGTAAGATAGAGAGATTGAAATACACTATAGCCAAAGCTGACAAGTTCATTATGTTCTTAAAACATTCATACCATCTAAGTAGTCATGACATATTGCTAGATGTCAATCATGGCTTGTAGGATGAGATAAGAATACCGGGAGTGCCAAAAGTTGGCACGGAGGGACACTTAAGTGCCAAAAGTTACAAAATGTACACTTAAGTGCTACTTTTTAAAAAAAATGGATCACTTAAGTGCCAAGTCGCCGGAACCCTGCCAGAAATCCTACGTGGCAATTTTTTATTAATTTTCTTGCCTACGTGGCTCGCCGGAAACTAAATCGGCCAAAAATCAGCCAAAACGACGTCGTTTTGGCTGACGTGGATTTTAAAAATTATTAATTAAATAATTAAAAATATATATAAATCGATTTTATTTTAAAAAAAAGGGGGGAGGTGGGGCGGCGACGGCGGCAGCCCTCGCCGGTTCCCTCCTCCCCCTTTCTTTTTTAAATAAAATCGATTTTAATTTTTTAAAAATCGACATGGACAATTTTTTAAAAAGAATTGCCACGTGGATTTTTTGTTTTGAGAAAAATGCTCCATCAGCAAATTAAGTCGCCGAAAAATGGACATGTGGCAATTTGGCCGGAATTTTTCGCCGTTAGCACTTAACTAATCCCTTTTGCTCCGATTTTGGCATTTAAGTGTACCTTTTGTAACTTTTGGCACTTAAGTGTCCCTCTGTGCCAACTTTTGGCACTCCCGGTGTTCTTATCTTCTTGTAGGACCTAGAGATTGATCAAGACAATTAATTCTCTTGAGAGTACTAATGTGTTAATGCAAGTTTCACTACCAACTTAATGATGAACCTAAGGATATCACATCTCATAACCAATTCACTCATTCTCTTATGGACAAAGCTCACTCACGAGAGTTGTTCTCTTGCTCACTCAACTCACATCAACATAAGCAACTTCCTCTGGAGTTTGAAACAAGTGCATTTTTAGCTGTAAACTATTCATTTAACTTCTTTGAGAGGTTAGAGACTAGCTTTTGGAGGAAGTTAAATGTTGACTTCAATAGGATGTTATATAGAGAGTAGAGAGAGTGTGAGCGGGAGAGAGGATTACATTGTCAGTAATGGTTGCTAACCACATGCACAAGATTGTCTTCATGAGACTGGTAGCACAATCATAGTAGCAATTACTTGCGAGTTCCTTTTCCATTCAAGGTGCATTGGTGTGTTTGAATTGGAGATTTGACATTTATGGGGCTGCAATTTGACATTTATGGGGCTGTCCTAAGCGCTGTCCTAGGTTAACGTGGCCAATGATTAGATGTTTAGGAAAGGAAAATATAGAAAGAAGAAAGGTAATAGTAGCAAGAATCAATGTCGACCTGCCGACTTGTTCTTTTCCATTTTAGAAAAAATGAGAGCGTGTGAAAACGCTGTTGCATCTTACCCTTGCAAGTCAACAAGTCAACAAAGTGTCCACATGGGGTTGCGGGTAAAAGAGGGTCTTCATTCTTCAAGCAGCTACTTAGTCTATGCACGTGCCTTAACAAGGCTATATACAAGTGGGTCTTTCATTTGTCCGATTTATGAGTGTAATTCGGATGCTTTTTGTTGACTTTCGAGGCTCCATTGTTTGAATTTGTCGAAGACAAGTATGACTCGCGAGTGAGCTTAGGTACTAGATTGGCAATTGGTGGCTGTTGCTTGGTTTAATGGTGAGTCATAGCACCACATCTTGGAATTTTCTACTACAGAGAGTACTTTGTTTATGCGACCATGAGCTTAATCATAGGATTATAAGACATATGATTGAAGTGGACATTATGTCAACTAGGGAGTTATCTTGTCTTCAAGTGTATTTGCATTCTTCTCATCTCTTCCATGCATAGTGAAGCATCATAATTCAAGTCGGTCTTTTGCAGTATAACTTTCGTCAATAAGTTCTTCCAACACAGTTATGATTGAGTTTACAAGAAGTTTTTGTCAAGGAACTTTGAAATATATAAGTCCTCCATTTAAGAGAACTTCTCTTGGAGAGAGAAAAATAGTGAAATATCATTAATTGAAGGTTATCCATTCAATTCCCATTAACTGCATGCAAATTATTTTGGATTATGACCTGAATATAGTTAGTTCATGGGATTTTGAGAGTGCTTCATAAGTTTCCAAATAGCCAGACTTTTATGCGTGGATCTGTAGGTTATAAGAAAAAGTGAAAATGAAGGGATAAAAGGATCATAACCACTCAGAGAATGCGACAATTGCAGTTTTCAAGAAGCTAGTTGAACGTGGCATGATTCAAATATTCAAATATTAAAAAAAAGGACGACAGGAAACACTTAAGAAAGTTCCTTTGAAAGGGGGCTAAAATTTGGGAAAGGAAGTCATCATCACGAGCCTCTGACATGTACGAGCCCAACAAATTTCTCTAAGACGCAGTGTGCATTGCATGGAGAGCGTTTCAGAAAGAGACAGAGGACATTTGGTAGCTTTGCCTTAATATGAGAGACGCAAGCTAGTGTGTATCGTTTCGCGACCGAATGGAACCGTCCCAGGTTACCACCAAACGGTGTGAACATAAAAGAATAGAAATAAATGCAATGCATGTACAGGAACATTAAAGGAAATAGACACCATCCAATGCATATCTAGATGACCACGGAGGCCAGGTCTTAATAGTCTACAAACTTAAAGCTACTTCATTTTATTTGTTTCGTGAAAAATAAATAATTTAAAAAATATATTCATAAAAATGATCGTTCATATCGTTTGAAATAATTAATTAATGAAATATATTTTCATTATTGGCAACAATTTATATCTAAACATTTTCGTAGACAACAAATATTTCTTTTTCATTTATTTGTATATGATACAAATAATCATTATTAGGAAAATGTTTTTCAAGTCATTCATTTTCTACTAAATAAACATTATCTTAAAGAAGACTTTGCAGTAATATATTTATATTGATATGGATAGCTTCCCACTACTTATTCACTCAATCAAATAGTCGTTTGATTCTTTTCGATAAAAATAACAATTCCTCAACATTAGTGCTAATTTAAATTATCTTTTTTGCCCAATTATTGTAGATTAATTGCAGCCTTGAGTTGGGCCATCTTTCTCATGGGGTCCAACTTGATCATACTTGATGGAGTCAGAAAGCAAAAACGGTGCTATCTATTGCTATGCTATCATTCTTGAAGATATGAACTTTGCCATCTTTTACGTCTGGTCTAGATTAATCGTACATGATGAAAATTAGGAATTAACAAAGACCGTGTCCATCTTTTTTTATATATTTCTGTTGAGTCAACACCATAAAGTGTTGTTCCTTCATAGCATGACTTAATAATCATATGGAAGAGGAATTGGGTCCCACAATTAATTTCACATTCGAATTCATTTAATTCATGAAAAATAAATGATTTTAAAAGTACCTTTTAATTAGTTTTTGCATCATCTTAAACAATTAATCACGAGAAATTTTTTCATTGGCAACAATAATTTATACTTAAACATTTTTGTCAATAATGAAAATTTTCATCCTTCGTTTTTAATGCAATATAGACCATCTTTTCTTACAAAATATTCTTTAAATTGAGATTTTTTTTTTTTATGTTGGAATATTCGGACCCGTCGATGAATAAGATGGCAATGAAAGCGAGGCCAATGGCCATCGTATCACGAGGCACTTTCCTTCTTTGTCTTTCTGAATCACTCGCGTCCATCATTATTTGGGCTTTACGCGTACGAGGCGCGTTGAGGGAAGACCTGTATCCGGGCAGGTGTCCACGTCTCCACGGTATGATATTCTCTTCATTTCCAGGACAAAAGTCCGAAGCCAAATGAAAAAATCTAAGCGTTCACGGATCCTTTGGGGGATAAGACGAGCAAATAACGCAGATCACCCCTCCAAAATCTCCATCACTCTCTCTCTCTCTCTCTCTCTCTCTCTCTCTCTCTCGTTCGTTTTCTCGCGATAAATTGGAGCTCTGATGACCCTTTATTTTCTGGTTTGGCCATGAACGGAAAAGGCAATGATTGATGGTCGCCAGTCCCATGACCAGATCGACATGAGCTTGTGTTTTGACCACTTCCTTTACATGAACTATAAGAATTATCGTGGCCCACGTCATATTATTAATTAATGATTTAATAATTATTACAATGTTATAAAAAAATATTGGTTACGAAAAGTTTTAATTCTCATGAAAATGTGCAATTTTCGTAAGAAAGTTACAATTTTTTCGAAAAGGCACGACTTTTATGAAGATAGAATGTGCTTTAATGGAACACACCTATTGATAATATATATAAATAAAGTATAGTCCTCTCTCTGATCTATCCTCCATTAGATAAAATATATTAATTAAAAGTGTGTGGGTTAGTGGAGAGAAATCAAATTTCTTTGTTTTTTTGGCTTTCTACAATAATTATTTTCAACGATGATGCTATAGATAAAGGTATATCTTCATCCCTCTTATTGTGAAAAATCATAAAGATCTAAGATCCCCTAATTTTGAATTTTCACATAAAGAATATCATTATCGCTTATAGTTGGTATTAGGGGATGGTTTAGGATTTCATGATTTTCTATTAAAATATTTGAAATGATTTCTAGGGTGGGCTCTCGGAGGAAACCCGAATGGTGAAAGATGCGGCGAAAACGGGGTGGAAAAATGAAGAAAACAACAAATAGGCACAAAGACGAACAAGGCGCATGGATCCGTGCACGCTGCGGTTGCAGCGCATGGAATCCACATGCCATACACGGATCCATGTGCCATGTGATCTACATGCATGCCCAGGTGACACATTGCCAACGTGCAAGGTCAGGCTCGTGCAAGGCACGGTCCTGCCCGTGACATTCTGAAATTCAAGCCTTTTAAAGGATATATGAACATGAATTTTGTCAATACATTTTTGGTTAAACGACTCAATCATGAGACTTGCGTAAAGACAATCCTATGGATAAACATGCCGGTTTCAAGGATGACTAAAAGTCAATTCGCGGGTAGGGACGACAGGTGAGTCCGTTTACTGTTATCAAGACCGCAAACGACTCTATGTAAATACTCGGTAATCGTGTACTTTGAAATAAGAAGCTATCATTCGTAATTTCATGTTAGTCAAAGATATCCGTGTGTCAAGGAAACTTGAAGGTAGTTTGATACTAAGAGTCGATTATGTGTAAATTCTCGAAGTCGTCTGTAGTCTAAGACGTACCAAAATGGCATTTGGGCAAAATTAACAATGCATAAAAATCCAATATTGGACAGAGAATCTTCAGGAACATCCAAGATGAACTTTTGGATAATGCTTCTTTGACCTTCGACATTGCCAGTAAAGCCGAATAGTTGGAAAAGGGGTTTACGGACCAAGGAATCGAACTCACAAGCAAATGGACTAGGCAAGACCAAAGCGGGTCCCACGCCCAAGGAGGGGCAGCCAACATGGTGGGCCCAAGGCAAAAAATGAGCCCATTGGACCCAACTAACCACTTGACCATTCCTAGCCCATTATCTAGCCTTGAGCCATTTTGAGTCCCAACCAATTCCCGAGCCCATTCCTATTCATTTCCTAGCCCATTTCCTAGAACCGCTCATCATCTTAGCCCAAGGACAGATTGATAATTGTGCAAAGGTGGAAATGACCATTTTGCCCCTCTAGATATAATTAAGGAAGAGACAAAAGAAGAAAAAGAAGATGATGTCATTGCATGGGGATGGAGCAAGAATTAATGAATCTTAATGAGGATAGACAACCAGCCCTCCCATCTCTCTCTCTCTTCCCCATTCAACCGCCCAACCTCCTTTGCTTCCTCTTTTTCTCTTTTTCCTCTTCTTCTTCATTTCCTCATTTCCCTATGTTTTTCATTGCTTGTTCGACTTGATCATCGCTCGCACTACCTGCTGCCATGACCAGGAGCCTCCATTCGTGCCCCATGTCCCCACCGATCGCCGATTTAGGTCGCTAGCCAGCCTGCCAACCGACCAAAAGTCGTTGCTTCCTTGTCCGCTCGATTCCAGTGCTGCATGGCTTGGAAAAGTTCATCTGCCCCTGTTTCGACCTAGCCGCTGCCCAAACTAGCCACCAACCTATCCCCCTTGAACCCCTGGAGCCGTTGATCGTCGGTTAGCTAGTCGCCGAAGTGCTGGTCAATCCGACCAGCCACTTTTTCTGCCTGGACAATTCGGGTTTCTAGCATGGCAATAAGAGACTGACTTGGTTGCTACTATTTTGTCCCGGGACCGCCTTGGATCATCGTCATCGCTGCGCTCATGTCTCCGACCTACTTAACAGGTGAGTTTTTGTCATAATTCGTCATTTAGTGCATAAACTTGCTTAGGGTTAGTTTAGTTAGAGTTAATCCTAGTTTAGGGGATTAATTAAGTTGTATTAGAACTAAAATAGATGGTTAGGATTAGTTTAGATTAATCTTGCTTAGTGTTTATTAAATGAAGTTTAAGGGGGTTAAACTTGTTTAGCCTTAATTGATTGATTGCTTTACGTGAACTATTGTTTTAGTAAATTTCTAAATTTAATTTATTAGTAATTTAATTCTGAAAATTACTGTTCATGCGCACTGTTCACGCAATACTGTTCAAGCGCACTGTTCATCCGAAAACAAAAAATTGTCTAAATGCACATGTCTTGATCATATGATGTAAATTGATAGTGTAAATGCATGGACGTTTGCATGAATTGTATGGTTTTATAAAAAGGGAAAATATGTTTGTCCGAGGGACATGGAAATCGACTAATTTTTTGGAGATGAAATTAAGATTGCATATGTTTAATGGACTATTCCTGAAAGCATGTATGCATTAGTTAATATTCAAGATAAAAGTGGATTGTGGTGGTGTGAATTAAATATTTAGTACCAAAGTAGCTTTCCATAATGTTTCAAATGTCAATTTTGCACATACAATGAGAGTGCCTCCATCCATTACAGGATCTCAATTTTTTCCTTCCCCTAAAAATTGGGAGAAGTACAATAGAAATGTCTTAACTTGTGTATGGCACTCACTTTAGTGCCACAACTTTACGGCATATTACTTTAGTGCCAAATTTTTGAAAACGATCAATTCAATGCCAAGCAATCTGACTTGGCCTTTTTTATTAATATTTTTAGTTGACGTGACTTCCCAAAAAATGTGGATGGTGAATGATGTCATTTAACTAACTTTTCGCTGATCACTTAAGTGCTAAATTTTTTGAAAAATCATTCTTTTTCAATGTAAAAATTTTTGAAAAAAGATTTTTTCAATGCCAATTTTTTTGAAAAATTATTTTTTTTTCAATACCAAATTAAATAGAGGCACAAAAAGGACAAAGTTCAAAAAAATTTGCAATGAAAAAATTGTTTTTTAAAAAATTTGGCACTGAAAAAATCATTTTTCAAAAAATTTGGCACTTAAATGATCCACAAGAAGTTGATTAAATGGTGTTGTTCAACACTTAAGTGCCATGTTGGCTAAAAATGCTAATTAAAAAAATTACGTGTTAAATTTAGCCGTAATATCTCGTTAGAGGCACTTAAGTTATCATTTTTCTCTGACTTTGACACTTACATGAGCCAGCGAAAAGTTGCGGCAATCATATGCTTCTCCCCCTAAAAATCCTACTCATTTTACTAACGCAGTGTCCATGGGCAAATCCATATTTCATAAATTTATTCTTTCTTTCACATTTTTCAATATCATGATTTAGATATTTTCTATCATGTAATAACCTGCCTAACTGGAATTCCAAGCATTTTTGTTAAAAACTCTCGTTTTAACGGCTCTTCTCTACCTCCTGGTAGCTCTCCTTTGGTTTCAAACCCTTGTTAAATTCTAGCATCTTATCTTTATAATAATGAAGCAATCAGTTTGCCCAATTGTAAGTAATCGACCCTTTTCACCTTCTCACAGATTACCTTAACCCTAATCCGCACAATGCTCCGCTTTTATCCCCGATTTTCATAGATACCCATTACAGCTTTCAACGCAAAATAAAGAAAACAGTCCTTCCCCTTCCCTTTCGTTCGTTCACAATTACGAATTTTGCTGAAGAAGTCCCCGATCGGTCGTCAAATGGAGGGACGTCGACTAGTTTGCACCTCCTTTCCCAAGTCGAGAAGCTTGGTATCCTGGCGGCTCTCATCTTCAGGTGAACTATTCTGGTTTGGCGCCCTCCTTGGGAGGTCAGTATTATTACGAATTGTGTTAGACAGAGTGGTTTCTGAAAATGAAGCTGCTAGGTGTACGGCTGCTCTACGTAGGAGGTTAGGGCATTTGTGGCCGGAAAGGAAAATAGCTAGCCTGGATGAGGTGATTTCGAAGGAGAAATTGGTGGAATGCGGATGTACCTTATTTGGCCGACTCAACGACAATCCTAGTGTGAACTGTCAAGCATTCCAATCTACAATGATAGCTTGGAAATCAGCGAATATTGCCTGCAAACATTCAGGACCCGGTTTGTTTCTCTTTCGAGTTTTCTTTGATAGAAGAGAAAACTAGGATTCTTAGTTCTGATCCTCAATCTTTTTCTAGTCATCTCCCGGTTCTTAAGCTTGAGAGCTGAGCACCCCTCCCCATTGTATCACCTTCGAGTCCTGTGAATTTCACATGTAAATTCATGGCTTTCCTATAGAAGGAAGGACAGAAGCCATTGTCAAGTATGTTGGTGCTATCTCAGAGGTTAAAATTGAAAATAGAGGATTTGCATCCATTGTAATAGGAAGAGCCAGGGTGACTTTGGAGCTAGGAAAACCTCTACTATTGAGGATGATTTCTAGCTTTTGGGGAAAGGAACATTGGCTGGATTTTAGACACGAAAAACTTAAGACACTTCTGCTGCTACTCGTGCAGGAGGTTGGGCCATTATGCAAAAAACTGTGGGTTTGTACCTTATGACGAGGTTCTCGGTTAAAAGGTGAAGCAAATACCCATAGCCCTTTTTGGGAGGTCTTTTATGGTGAGAACACTGAGGAAGAAGAGATGGATGAAATGATGCCAGAAACTCCAGTTAATTCTGGACAAATAACATTTTTTATAAACCAAGCAGCTCTCAAATTCATCACAACACCCCGCAGGACGAAAGAGGTGAGAGAAAACTTATTGAATTAGACTTATCTCTAATGAGGCTGAATTGATAAGGGAAGAATTCCCATCCTAAGCTTTGGCAAACTTACCAATGACATGTAGAATTAGGTCCATAAATTACATGTCATTTTGTAATTGCATGCTAGGTCATTGATTAAATTGCACATCATGTAGAGTACTATAATTAGAATTGCATGTCATGTTAGATAGTTGCATATTAATTATTGCTCATCATTAGAGTTAGTTAATTGAATCATTCGTCACGTAGGATAATGTAATTATAAGTTGCATGTCACGTTAAAATATTCATCACCGCACTTAAAGTAATAACATTACATGCATTGCATATGGTAGTTTTCATTTAAGTAAGAGAAATTTCTAAAAATATTTGAATGGAATGTGTGTTAATTAGAAATCATATTTATGTTGGTAAATGTGATTTTCTACCTACTGTTACAGATGCTTATGTTGCTTCAAGGTAAGTAATTCCTCCCTTTCTTGCAATTTATTTAATGCTTTGATTATTGGGTGTTATTTTAATGGTTGTGTATTTATATAATCATTTGACATGTTACTGGATAAGGTTAAAATCAATTTAAGCTGGATATACATTTTTTGAAATAAAAGATTGTATCAAAATGGCATAACAGTAACCTAGCATAATCAACTTCCTAAATTCATAATCTCTTATTCGTAGGAGTAATGTATATCTCCCGATACTTTACTTAGTTTTTTAATTGACCCACTAAAAATAAATTAGTGGCGACTCCAAATTGAAAATGATCTTGCGTGTTAAGAATTGGAACCTAACTTGCCAATTGATATGGACTTGGAGGGGCCAGAGCTAAATTTAGGCTTAGTAATTTATTAATCAGACCTTAAGCGGTGCACTCAAGGTAAAGTTGTGACAAATGGGTGCTTTAAACTTTGATCCTATATACAATTATCCTTGTTACGGATGAAATGAACCAAAAGTTGGCTGTTGACCTTATAGTGGAGAAGATGCAAAAGGCAGTATTTGAAATGGAAGCCTTGAAAGCTCCAAATCATGATGGTTTAAATGGTCAATTTTAGTAACTTCATTAGGAAAATATACAAATACTGTTTCAAACAATGAAGAGCTTCTTTGAGACTAGGTATATTGACCAAGGATTAATGATTACTCTATAAAAGTAGAGTTATTTTACCTATTTTAGACAACAAATATGACACTATAATGTAATATTCGTGAGAAAATATTTGTATTTCCTTTTATTTATCCAAATATTCTTTGTTTGTGCAGCATAATGAGATATAAAGAAATAAGCAATTACCTTATGTTAGGATTCTTGGATATATTCTATAAATAGGATAACATTGAGAGCTTTGAGAGGCAACTATGTTCTTATTTTTAAATGGTTTTTCATTGCTCTTGGAGTTTTTTTTTTTTTTTTTGGGTAAGTATTTTGAAGAGAAGACAAAGTGACAACAAAATTCTTGTTATTTGATTCATGATGTTGGGTTTAATTTATTTTTATTTTTTTGCTTCTACTATGTTCTAATTTTGTTTTGTTAGGGTTACAATGTAACTTGACCATGATGATATGAATTTCGTGATTTTTATGTTTTGCAAGTAATTTCATTCATGTGAGTTACATATTATTGTGTTTGATGCTTTTAAGTGACTTGTCACCATTTGAATGATTTGATGTGCATGTTTGAGATTGAGAAGTAATAATGTGCAATTGCTCCTTCTAATATATAGTCATGAATTAAATTTGAATAGAAATACAGCATATTAATTGTGTAGCTTTCGGTGATAAGATAATCCAAAAGATTTATTATAAATCGGGACGATTCACAAATCGTAATGCACTTATGTTTATTTAAGTTCACATAAAGATACAGTAAATTACAAACTGAGTAGGTTTGCTATACCTAGAGATATGATAATAAATAGATCAAAAAATTCCGCTATTACCTGTTTGATATCGTTCATGTATGTGTAATAATTTGAAATTCATATATATTGGTTATGGTGAAATCCAATGCTTAACATATTTATTTGATTGATTTATTGCATTTAGTTTCGAAGTTTTGCTTTTATGATTTTCAATTTTAATTTATTCTAAATTCTATTTTGATCTATTAGATAAATTTTAGAATTAATCTATTTTTTTATATTTAATTGGCTTATTAATCATCAATCTCTATGGGGCAATATCTTTTCTCATCATTATATTACTTGTTTGACACATTCATTCAAAATTTTACAAAAAATTAACAAAACTTGCATCTTATTGATCCACAAAATGTCTAACCCTAAGGATTTGCATCAATTTCAACCAATCAATTTGTGCAATTTTATGTACAAGATTGCCAACAAGTTGAAATTTTGGCCCCCTAAAATGATAGCCGGAGAACAAAATACCTCTGTGGGAGGGAGGCAAATACGGGATAACATCCTAATTGTGAGAGAGGTCCTTCAACAATTGAGAATATGCAATCAAAAGAAGAAAGCTTAAGCCGTGTTGAAACTCAATAGGGAGAAGGCATATGATAGAGTGGAATAGGACTTTTTATAGGCCAGTATATTGAGAATTGGGTTTCTGAATAGTGGGTTGATAGAGTAATAACTTGTGTCAAAACAGTCTCATTCAATGCTAAATTTAATGAAGAGCCACTATTTTTCTCCAAACCCTCAAGAGGGATACAATAAGATGATCCTATTTCTCCGTATCTTCATCCCGATGGCTACCACATTATCATTATTTTTATCAAATCAACAGTTGAGGAAGGCACTATCATTTGCATAAAACTAAACAAACATTGTCCAATTCTTTCACGCCTATTATTTAAAGATGATTCCATTTTTTTTCTTGGATGGAATAGTTAAAGAATGTTGGATTTTGGCATTTATTTTGAATCAATATTGTTATGCATCCAAGCAAATAGTCAACCTAAACAAATCAAGTATTTCCTTCTACATGAGATGTCTACAAAACCTAAGACGAAATATGGCAAATGAAATGAGGGTCCCTGAAGTTGAGAAAATAGGGAAGCACTTAGGAATTCATTGTGACTAAGGAGCTTCTAATAAGCAAACATATGCATGAATATTAGACAATCAATATGAAGTCAAAGGAGTGGAAGGAAAACTTGGTGTCGAAAGCTAGAAAAAAAAATCTTAATCAAGACAGTGATTCAAGCAATACCTCAATATGTCATATCCATCTTTAAAATCCCTATCTCCCCTTGCCGAGCCATGAAGAAGCAAAATGGCTCATTTTGGTGGAAAAACTGTGCTACATAGAGGAAAATGAGATTTGTTAAAATTGAGGAAAGATATGAGAGGAATGGACTTTTGAGATCTAATATCTTTCAATAGGGCTATGCTTAGGAAATAAGCTTGGAGAATATCTCATAATACAACTTCGTTGTGTTGTCAAATCTTACGAGGGATTTACTTTTGTCAAAGCTCATTTTGGAACACTGGAAAATGAATTCATCCTTGATGGGGTTGGCAAAAGATCACAATGGAAAGAGACACTATCTTCCTTTAGTAATGTGGTTGGTAGGAAATGGTAAATAATATTAAAATTTGAGAAGATAGATGGTTGAAGAGAGGAGTCATCGGAGGAACAACGAATAAGGGTGAACCTACTCAAGTTGCAAGTTAATTATTAAGAAAGAGGATAGGTGGGATGAACAACCTCTGTGTAGACTATTTGATGAATAGATTATTAGCGAAATATTGAGAATTCCCCTGAAGACCCATAATGCATGAGATGGTAAGAATGCTCTCCCTATCAAAGACAATTTGTGCAAAAGGAACATTTTACCTGATGTTCCATGCCCCCTGTGTAACCATGAGGCCTAGATAACGCGGCACTTGTTCTTGCTCTATCCTTGAACTTCACAGAGTTGAGCGAACCCCGCATTACTAACTGAAGTCTACAAAGAGGTTGGTCACGAATTGAGGAATGGGTACTAAATTTCAAAGCAAAAACAGCGAACCTCTTATCCTTGGAGACCATTGCCGGAGTTTTGTGGTTCATTTGGAGGGCGAGAAATGTCTTTATTTTCCAACACCAAAACCCTAATCCTACTTATCTTGTGGAATTGACATTGTACATTCTGGAAAATTAGGGTAAATGGAACTTTAAAGAACCGAAGCTCAATTTAGCAACAAATGCTATATCTCGAAGCCGGATTCCTTCAAAGGGAATATTATTAAAGGCAAACTTCGATGGCTCATTTGTTGAAGGTTCAACATGGGCCTTTGCCTATGTCATTCATGAAGTGTCAGGGACGCTAGTGGGGGTGTGGTGAGCTCAGCTTCTGATAGGAAGCATTCAACTTAGCTCCATTGACAAATTCGGCATCAGCATTATCGATATTGACATAAGTCAAGATAAACTTTGGATATAACATGTTTCAATGGATTAAGGCTAGAACGGTTTATTTGAAATAAGTCCTCCTGTATTTATAAATGGAATGATTGCTTTTCAAAATTTGTTGAGATATTGTGATATACGATGTGATATGATTAAATATAGTGAAATATTGTAAGATATTTTGTTAGATTCTAGAAATTTGCTTTCCTACTATGTTAGTTATATTTTTGGAAAGAGCCTAGGTAAATTTCTCTTAAAAATAGAGGAAACCTCGCAATTGTAACGTAGACGACTTGAAGAATGAAAATTTTTGAGATTTTCTCTATAAGAGTGAACATCTTTTGGAGAGTGGATTACTCCTTGGTTGTGAGCCAGGAAGTTCTTTATCCTCAGTTGGTGGGTGTTCCTTTTAGCCCTAGTGATGAGTTTCTCCTATCCCAAAGTCCTTTATCCTTGGTAGATGGTTTGTCCTTTAAGCTTTGGTGGAGAACTATCTTGATCTTCATCCTCGGTTGGTAGCGCGGCCTTTATACCTTGGTGATGATCGTAATCTATCCTTTATTTTGTTTTCTTTAACCTTCGATAAATCATCCCCATACACATCCTTCCAATACACTCAACCCAAAATCCCCCATTGCAGAATCACTTGCCCACACACGCATCAAGTTGGTATCAAAGTCCAAGGTTGAACTCAATTTTGAGTGATTCCTTCTATTACTTCATTCCTATCTCACCTCTTATTTTTGTCAAAAAAAAAAAAAAGAATGGATGATCCGGTTCCGAAAGGTTTAACTATGGAGCGAGCACACAACGAAAGGTGAAATCGTGCTATCCAGGATCTTCAACAACAAATTAAGTGTGTCCTTAACCTTCTCGAGGATTCGACAAGGCCAAGGCAACCTACAAGGCATGCTAACAATCGTCATCAATGTGATGATGCCGATTCTCATCAAAGTTCGAGTAGTGATTCCAATTCCATTAGCGACAATTCTAATGATTCTAAATATCGAAACTGAAGATAGAGGGAGGCATAAGGAGAATGAACGTGACATCAAAGTGGAGATACTTGAATTTGAGGATAGTTTCAATCCCAATAACTTTATTGATTTGCTACACACAATCAAACCAATATTCAACTTCAAGTCCTACTTGGACGAAAAGAGATGCAAGGTTATTGTCCTGAAGTTAACAAAATATGCTTCAATCGATGGGAAAATCTAAAGCATCAACGAACTCAAGAAGGAAAAGCTCAAGAAGTTGATGAAGAAGAGATTCTTGCTCGACAATTACAAGCAAGATTTGTTCCTCAAGCTAAATTCCCTAAGACAACAAGGGATGAGCATTAAAGAGTACATCTAGGAATTTGAACAACTCAAGATGAGGTGTGAAGTTCCAAAAGTTCCAGAGCAAACCATCACTCAATTTCTTGGTGGAATGAATAGGGAAATTACTTATTTGGTTAAACTTCAACCTTATTGGTCCTTTGAAGATGTATGCAAACTGGCCATGAAAGTTGAGAAACAATTGAAGAGCAGCAAGAGGTTTTCTTCCAAAACATTGACAAAAGGGACATCCTACTTTAAGGGTGCTTCCTCAAGCAATGTCGAGAGTGCATTGACAAAAACAAAGGCAAGGAGAAGTTATGGGCATGTACAAGCTAATTATCCAAACCAGAGAGTTATGACTCTTCAAGAAATTAACAGCTCAATTTGGCACTTCAAAAAGCTTAGAACAATTCGGTCCAAAATGGTTCCGAGTCTGAAAAAGAAGAGAGATCATAGAGAAAGCTGATGATGGGGAGTTATTGGTCATCCATAGAGCATTGCATGCTAAAATTTCTCTTGATGAGAATGACCAAAGGGAAAACATCTTTCACACCCGTTGTACTATTAATGGGAAAGTTTGTTTGGTCATTATCAACAACGGAAGTTGTACGAACATCAATTCAACGACCTTGGTCGACAATCTAAAGCTTTCGACAATTAAACATCCTCAATTGTACAAGTTCCAATGGCTCAGTCAAGGAAATGATCTCAAGGTAAACAAACGAGCTCCATATCATTTTCAATTGGGAAGAAATATCGAGATCAAGTTCTTTGTGATGTGATTCCTATGGATGCATGTACTTATTATTGGGAAGACCATGGCAATATGATAGGAATCATGTGCATGATGGGCATAAGAACACATACTCGTTTAATAAAGAACATAAATGCATTACTCTTGTACCCTTGAATCCTTCCATGATACATAAAAATCAACCTGAGGAGGGAAACACAAGTAAGGAAAATATTTTCTTGAGTGAAACACGAGTTGAGAGAGCCATTAGCAAACAGAAGAGTATTTATGCTTTGCTTATGATAGAGAAAAAGAGTAGGAAAGAGAGTCTTCTACATCCCAAAATGCATTCCTTATTGAAAGAATTTGCAAATGTGCTTTCGGAGAAATTGCCACCCAGATTACCTCCCATTGGAAGTATTGAGCATCACATCGATTTACTACCCGGTACTCTCTACCCAACAAACTAGTGTATCGATGCAATCCAAAGGAAATGATGGAGCTGCAAAGATGAGTCAATGAACTTATCAACAAAGGGTATGTCCGAGAAAGCATGAGCCCATGTTCCGTTCCGAACTCTACTTGTGCCCAAGAAAGATGGTTCATTCAAAATGTGTGTCGATAGCCGAGCCATCAACAACATCACTATTAAGTATAAGTACTCCATCATTAGACTTGATGATATGCTTGATGAATTATATGGCTCAACCATGTTCTTGAAGATAGATTTGCAAAGTAGCTATCACCAAATCAGCATGCAAGAAGGTGATAAATGGAAGATGGCTTTCAAAACTAAAAGAGGCCTCTATGAGTGGTTGGTTATGCCATTCGGATTATCAAATATTCTAAGTACCTTCATGAGGCTTATGTACAAGGTTCTGCATTCTTTTATCTGTCAATTTGTTGTTATTTATTTCGACGATATTCTTGTTTACAGTAGTAACAAAGAAGAGTGTATCTCTCGTTTGAAACAAATTTTAAATGTCTTCGGAGAAAAGAAACTCTATGCTAAAATGGAGAAATGTGAGTTCTCTCCAAGTGTTGTATTCTTTGGATATGTAGTTTCTATATATGGGATCTCCATCAATCAATCCAAGGTAGAAGCTATAAAGACTTGGCCAGTTCTGATGTCCATTTCTAATGTAAGAAGTTTTCATGGACTTGTTTCTTTTTATCAGCGATTTATGAAGGACTTCAATATCATCATGGCTCCTATAACCAAATGCATAAAGAAGAGTTCTTTCAAATGGACAAAGGCTGCTCAAAACGCCTTTGAGGTAATCAAGTAGAAACTTTGTGGATCCCCTATTCTTGCCTTTCCTGATTTCAATAAATTATTTGAAGTTGAGTGTGATGCAAGCGAAGTTGGCATTGGTGTTGTTCTTGTGAAAGCCCAAAAACCTTTGGTGTACTTCAGCGAGAAATTGACTTATTCGAAAAAGAACTATTCAACTAATGACAAGGAGTTCTACACCATTGTTCAAGCTCTTCTTCATTGGAGTCATTATTTGAGGCCAAAGCAATTTGTCCTTCATTCTGATCATGAGGCTTTCAAGTTTGTTAGCAAGCAACGCAAGCTCAATTCAAAACATGCAAAATAGGTAAAATTTCTTTAATCATTTTCTTTTGTCTCAAAATATAAACCTAGCCACATAAATGTTGTTGCAGATGCATTATCGAGAAGATATTCCATGCTTGCCATTATAGATTCTCAGGTCCTTGGCTTCCAATTGATGAAGGAGTTATATTCTAAAGACCCAGAATTCTCATCAATTATTGACAACTATAAGCAAAGAATTCAAGATATTTATTCTTTACAATATGGGTTTCTTTTTAAAGAAAATCATTTATGTGTACCCAAGAGTTCTTTTCGAGAGTTGTTGATTCTAGAGGCACACGGTGGAGGATCGGCTGGACACTTCGGTATTAACGAAACTCTTGAAGTTCTTCAAGAGCATTTTTATTGGCCAAAATGAATGGAGACATACATGCCATCATCTCGAGATATGCAACTTGTCGAAGAGTCAGTTCCATCACAAATTGTATACTCCACTTCTGGTTTCATTGCAACTTTAGGAAGATGTGAGTATGGATTTTATTGTGGCTCTTCCAAAATCTCAAAGGGGGAAAAGATACCATATGATAGTCATTGATTGGTTCTCTAAAATGGTTCATTTCATGCCATGTCACAAAATCGATGATGCATCTCATGTCTAAATTATATTTCAAGGAGATTATTCGCCTTCATAGAGTACTGAAAACCATTACGTCAGATTGTGATTCCAAGTTCTTGAGCTACTTTTGGAAAACGCTATGGAAAATTATTAGTATCCAGCTTTTATTCAACACCACTTGTCATCCAAAAACTGATGGCCAAAAGGAGGTAACCAACCACATTTTCACTCCTCTTCTTCGAAGCATGATGAGTAAGTCTTGAAATGATTGGGATTTGAAACTTGCACAAGCTGAGTTTGCTTACAATCAATCTTCGAGCTATACTACAAGTCAATCATCTTTTGAAGTTGTGTATGGAATTAACCTCTTACATCGATTGATTTGATTCCAATTCCATCTAACTCACAAGTGAACTTCAATGGCAAAGCAAAAACTGAATCGATGAAGAAACTTCATGAGCAGATTTGAAGCAAGATTGAGAAAGCCAACAAGTCTTATAAAAAGAAAGCTAATCAATATCAAAAGAAGGCTCAATTTCAATCAAGAGATCTTATATGGCTTCATATGAGGAATGAGAGATTTCCATCTCGTCGAAAGAGTAAACTCATGCCGAAAGCTGATGGCCCATTTAATGTTATTGAGCGAATTGGTGACAATACTCACAAGATTGATCTTTCTAAAAAGCTTGGCATTTTGGCAACTTTTAATGTGGGAGACATTTCCCCTTGTTTGGAGGATGAAGATTTCTCATATTTGAGAACAAATCTCAAACAACCCGGGGAGGATGATGCGGAAGCATCTGACTTAGCTCTATTGACAAATTCGACATCAATATTATCAATATTGACCTAAGCCAAGATAAACTTTGGGTGTGACATGATTCAATAGATCAAGGCTGGAGTTTTCGAATAAAACAGTTTATTTGACATAAGTCATCTCCTATTTATAGATAGAATGATTGTTTTTCGAGATTTGTTGAACGATGTGATATGATTAGATATAATGAGATATTATAAGATATTTGTTAGATTCTAGAGATTTGTTTTCTTGATATGCAAGTTGTATTTTTGGAAAGAGTCTAAGAAATGTCTCCTACAAATATAGGAAATCTCTCAATTGTAACATAGATTATTTGATATATAAAAATTCGTGAGATTTTCTTTGTAAGAGTGAACACCTTTTAAAGAGTCGGTTACTCCTTCATCGATCTCTTTATCCTTGGAGTGTGGATTACTCCTCGATGGTGAGCCAAGAAGCCATTTATCCTCGGCTAATGGGTTTTCCTTTAGGCCCTAGTGGTGAGCTTCTCTTATCTTGAAGTCATTTATCATTGGCGGGTAATTCGTCCTTTAAGCCGTGGGGGTGAACTTCGTCAATCCCTATCTTCATCATCAATTGGTGGCGCAACCCTTATACCTTAGTGACAATTATAATTTATTCTTTATTTTGTTTTCTTTAACATTCAATAAACCATCACCATACATATCCTTTTAATACACTCAGCGCGAAATCTCCCATTGTGGAATCACTCATTCATGCATGCATTACTTTTGGCACCATTTGCTCTTCGAACAAAAGCCCTAGCTTTGCCTGCTACTTTTCTTTCTTTCTTTTTTCTCTCTCCCAAAAGCTAAGTAGAACGGAGTGGTCGTACTTATATCCGATTGTTTAACTTTAGTTAATTTGGTCGAGTGCTCAATCATATCCAGTGGGAAGTCACTCCTCTTATCATGGTGGCTCTAGGACTATGGGTTGATTTAAGAGTTTTCTCTGGCCCATTACTTTAGGAAGTCTAACCAAGTGATTAGTTGGATCAATGAGCCCTATCGATTGAATAGGCCTTATTGGGAAGCCCATCCTCCCAACCCCTTTAGGACTTATTTTGTCTTGATACCCCTTACGTGAGCTTTAATATATAAGTACTTTCGATTTCAATAAAGTTTCTTTCAACAAAAAGGAAAATCATAATTTCAAATCTTAAACTATTTTTCTCTTCCCATAATAATTTTGTCCATGTACAGATTGTTTGTATTGAAAATCTTTATCAATAATTTCGTTCTATTATTTCATCATTTAAATATTTCGTCAAAAAATGATTTTGCTTAATCTTTCAAAATGTTAATTCCTTGCGCACCCGCGACATAAGATAGAAACAATCATTCTGGACCCAATGGATTCATCCCAGGTAACATAAGGTAGAAATAATCACAATGCCTGTAAATCAACATTAATGGAATAGACATAATACATTGCATGTCTAGATGAGGGCACAAGTTTGCCATGGTCCTAAGTGGCGAACTTAAGAGACAACAACACATAGAGGAAACTTTATAATGATATGTTAATGTAAAATATAGATAAATACCCACTACACATTCGCTCAATTAAATAGTTGTTGATGCTTTTTAATTAGAAAAAATGATTCCTCAACATTAGTGTTATGATTCCTTTTGTTTTTTTCTTATTTAGGGTTTTCTCCTCTCCGTCTTATTTTTTCAAGGTTTTCTTCTTCAACCTCCAAGGAGGGGAAAGTTTCTAGATCTCTCCCTCCTCTTCCTTTTTTCCTTTTTTTTTTTTTTTTTTTTTTTTTACCGATTTGGCTGTTTGTTTACTCTTTCTTCTTTCCTCCCATTTTGCGTAGTTTTTCTTTTCTTATCTAATCTAGTTTAAGAATCTCCTCTATCTCATTTCGAGGACATTTCTATCCCAATCTAGTCTAGACTTGGGATTTTTATTGGTGTACAAGTCTAGTTTGGAAGGAAATTGAATGAGCTTCATGAAGAAGTTTCTTTTTCACAAATGTCAAATTTGTACTCTTTCAATCTTGTTTCTTTGAATAGTGATGGTGTTGGAGACGCCTAACCTAGACATGCCCCTCTAAAAGACAAAACCGTAATAATAGATGAAGATCTTGGTGTGCACTCATTATTGAAGACAGATTCGGTGATTGGCCATTGATTTTAGTTTAAAAAAATCTCAAATATTTGAGCAAGTGACTCTTAATTCCTCTTGTTATTTGGAGCTTGTTTTGTTCTGAAGTTGTCTATGATTTATTTTGATTTGGAATTGGATTGTGATGTTTCTCTTTTGTATTTTTGTGAAAATGAATGAAATGTTACTTTAACAAAAAAATAACTTTTTTGGCCAATTATTGTAGATTAACTGCAACCTTGAGTTAGGCCATTTTACTCTGGGGGTCCCAAGCCAGAAATTAAGAAAAGTGGTACCCATCGTTTTGGTAAGGTCGAGATTTATGGTCCATGTGTAGCATGACCTATTAATCATGCTGAAGACAAATCGAACTTGAGTCTAGCTGTTATTCTACTTTCGCACTAGTGGATTCACTGGATTGCTATTCTTCAAGTTTTTTTTTTTTTTTTTTTTTTGTCAATTATTTCAATCTTTCGTGCACTCAAACTTTGCCTTCTCTCAAGTCTGGTCAAGATTAATCGCACATGATGAAATTGGGAATTTACAAAAATGGTGCCTATCTTATTCTTTTTTGTTGGTCAAGTCAAGATTGATAGCCTAATAGAAATTAAATTTATAAAGGGTTGTTCATCCGTAGCATGACTTATTGATTATACCATAAAAGAAATCAGGTTCAAAACTTGCTTGTCATTCGAGTCTCCCAATTAAATTTACAATCAAATTTGTTTATTTCACAGAAGATAAATTTACTCAAAAATATCTTTTAAAAAATCATTCGCATCATTTTGAATAATTATTCAAGTGAAAAAAATTTCATTTTCAACAATTCATTTATGCCATAGTATTTCCGTCGAGGATAAAGATATTTTCTATTTGTTTCTATACGAGGGATATAAATGAGTATTGCGACGATTTTATTTTTTTAAAATCATTGATTTTTTTGGTAGAATAAACGGATCCGTCAATGGATAAGATGGTAATGATAATGGCCCAGCGGATCACGAAGCACTTTATTTATTTATTTATTTATTTATTTATTTATTTTTCCTCTGAATTATTCGTATCCATCGTTATGTGGCGTTAACGTGTAGGACGCGCGTTGCGGAGCCACCAGTCTCCATCTCCCCCCACCCTTCTCTCTCTCTCGTTCGTTTTCTCGCGATAAATTGGAGCCCTGATGAACCCGTGATTCATGGGCCAGACCTCAATTGGGCCGGGCCACACTTGTTACCAAATAGCATTATCCAAGCCGTTCGAAATTGCCCTTTTACGTCCTTACGGCTCCGGAAGGCCCCTCTCGCCATTCCCATGACCATGTCGATATGAACTTCTTTTTTTCGCGTGGCTTAAAATGCAATTGGCAATTGTTTTATTCTCAGAAATAATTTCTATTTAGAAATAATTTTTTTCATTTTTATTCTCAAAAATAAAGAAGTATATTTTTTTACTTCTTATTTTTGTTTAAAATATATTCCCCGATCATTTTCAATTCAAGGAAATAAAAAAAAATTAGCTGATGATAACAAATAGATTTCTATTCTTTATCTATTCTAGAGGACAAAAGAATAAAAAAATCAAGAGAACAGGATGATATTGAATAGACCCTTAGCCTTTACATTAAAGAGCCAAATCCCAACTTTTATAAGCCAAAAATATAATTTTGTCTCACTTTTGCTTTTAATTACCCTTTTATATAAGACTATAAAAATTGTTAATAAATAAGTTAAAAGACCCTAGCAAGTTGTCCTCCATAACATTCATCCATGACACACTTCCTCCACTCATGTAATAAAAAGTCCTTTTTCTTTTCTTTTGTTTTTATGTGACTCCTGGTAGCTTCATATTTAACTTTTACATAATTGATGCGGTCTCGCACACGGTAGACGAGCGACATCGCCCACTTTTGTTTGCTTATAATGTCATTCTTTTGCTAAAGAAACTGTTTCAAATTGAAAAATCTCTCATTCAATAAAAAACGTCATCTCCTTTGTCAAGCTTGAGGATGGAGATGACAATTTCGTGCAATTCTCACGAGTAGTTTTCTATTGGGCCAAACCCTGAGTGGCCCATTCGTTATAGAAATAAAATTGAATGTCTTTTCAATTACATGACAGATTCAGATTCGTAGATTGGAAGTATCGAACATGTAAAGAAGAAAAATATAGAGCCAATTTTGTGAAGATAAGCATTTACTTCAATTACAAACAAAACAACCTAGCTTGTGATCGACCTACGTTTACCAATATCGATTTCAATCTTGATAGGCAATTATAATCACGAATTTTTACTTTCACCAATAATTCAACTTTTTTGAAATTCGAATTTCGCTTCTACTTTAACATCGAGAAAACTAACACTTTCTTTATTAGTTAAACTAATATATATTATCTCTACAGTTGAAGAGATCTACTGTTCACAAGAAACCATACACTCCTATTCTACATTCTAAAAGGGCAAAATAAGACTAGGGATGGCAATTTAGGCTCCGCATGGCAACGTTTCTGTTTCCGGAAACAATTTATGTTCAGAAATGTTTTTTCTTGTTTCTGTTCCCTGGAACTGTTTCTGAGCATTTGGGGGTATTTGATAACAGTTCAAAATTTTTACTTCGAGAACATAAATACGTTTGGTAAAAATTTCCAATTTTTTGATTTTTTTAATTTTTTTTTTTTCTCCTTCTTTTTGTTGGCTACCACCGGTGAGGATCGACCTCGCAGATCTGGGCGAGGCCGGTGGCGGCTGGAGCGAGCCTCGAGCCTCGTCGGTGGCGGCCGGCATGAGGCTCGAGCCTCACCGGTGGCGGCCGGCGCGAGGCTCGAGCCTCCCCAGTGGCGGCCGCGCGAGGCTCAGCCTCGCCCAGATCTGCAAGGCCGAGCCTCATCGGTGGCCCTGCGAAGCTCGCCTCCCCAGATCTGGGTGAGGCGAGGCTCGCCGGTGGTTGGGCAAGGCTCGCCCGGCCAAGCGCCGCCTAGGCGAGGCTCGGCCTCGCCCAAATCTGAGAGGCCGAGCCTCACCGGTGGCCGGGCGAGGCTCCGACGAGCTTGCCGGACCTCGCCCTGGCCTGGCGAGGCGCCGGCGAGCTCACCGGACCTCGCCCGGCGGCGATGATGGGGCGGGCGAGGGGTGGGAGGGGAAGAGGAAGAGGAACAAGAAGAAAAAAAGGAAAGAGAAAGGAAAAAGAAAAAAAAAGAAAAGAAAAGAAAAAGTGTTTCTTAAAATTGTTCCTGAACAAGAAACAACTTTTTTCTTGTTTCGATTTCTACTCCAAACCCTGTTCCTGAACAAAAATTTACCAAACGCGTTTACGTTCCCTGGGAACAAAAAAATCTACTCCCAGAACAAAAGAACAGAAAAGCAAATGCTCCGGGAGCGTTACCATGTAGGCCCTTAACCACCCCATCAAGTACTTGTATTGCTTTGTTCTAATGGCACTGATAAAAGCAGCGGGCAACAACAATTGGGTTTATTGGGCAAAGATGGGGTCAAATTACTTGCTCCACATATGCGAGAGGACAGGAATGAATTTAGTCACCGTTGTCTCATGACTCACCCTACCCATCACTTCAACATTTACATAAAATAGGTCTCCGCGGCCTTTTTTCATCAGTCTACCAATTAATTATCATTCTTTCTTACCATTTTTCAAGATAAGTTACAAGATATCAAATTTAGGTAAGATTTTAATTATAATCAAGTTCAGTGGGGTAGAGACAGAGGCGTAATAACTTGTCCCTGCGTCGGCCCGTGACCATTTCTAGATAAGGTGGTTTGGTTACAACTCAAACGATAGTAGAGAAAAAGTGCAATTTCTTTTTTTTGGGGACCCCGGGGGGGTTGGTTTGGTTGTGCTATATGTCTTGCTTGACCGTGGACTGTGATTATCCTTTGCCTTCCTTTTCCTCAGTGTGAAAAAGGAAAATAAAGTCAGATCAAAATGGATGCGTGGCGGCAGGGAAGAGGGGATACCAAACTCAATTTGGAAAGCAACTCTTTGGGAATCTTGTTCAATCTGAAATAAGGAAACAAAGTCAACCCAAGGGAATCTCCTCCATGATGGTGGATCGGGAGAACGTATCCTGGGCTTTTGATGGTCCACAAATAACTAATGAAACATTCCTCCCTAGTACGCGAATAGAAGATTTTAAAGCGATCTTCAAGCACCACGTCATTTTAATTGTTCATCGAGCGCCAAGATTTAGTGCTTCACAATCAACATGGTGGATGGTCACTTGGTCCTCTCAAAGGATAATCAATTCCCTTGAACTATACAAAGCTGACTTTACAAATAGACCCGTCAAAATAGGTTCTATGCCCATTTTTTTTTAACTCATATTTGATAGGCAAAATTGTTATATGGGTTAATTATATTTAATAAATAAGTCATAAATAGTTTAGAATGATAAAATCCAAAATAATATGGATTTTAAAATGAGTTCACAATTTACTTAGACCAAATCCACTTCTATGACTTTCTCTTTACTCTCTCTCGCCCTAACTTAATCTTGCGCTCGCTTACTCTGCGCTTTGACAATGGTTTAGGTATGAGTTTTCCTAAACTAGGTTGAATATGTAATTATTTTAATAATATGAGTCAATTCAAGTATGGGTCCCTAAACTTATAATATATGAAAATTGATGGAAACAAGTGAAATTGGTCAATTTGAGTTGGACTATTTTCAACTCAATCCACCTATTTTGCTGGCCTACTCACAAGAGATATGAGACACAATGTGGAGTGTAACATCCCCAATTCTAACCCTTTGAGAGATGGTTGTAAGGTTCGGAATGGATCAACTATAGACCATTGGCCATGGGATCGATCGATTTGATTGGTAAAAAATCAAGGATTGGTCATGGTCCGACTGACCGACTAGCCATGAACTAGTCATGGAATCGGCCACCAACCATATGAGTGGGATCGGATTTCCAACCCATAAGATGATATGTGAATCACAAGAATTGTTGATGGGATGATCCTAGACTGTCGTGAATCGGTGAACGGTGGTGGATCGATTGGTCATGATTGATACGAGATACGAGTGATTCTGCCAACCATGCTCCAATACACAAACGATCCAACCTAGCCATTTGCGATTGTGTCTCAACCGAAAATGTATTATTCCCTATTTAATTGTTAGTGATCGGAAGGGAATCTCGAATTGGTAATGTTCGATCATGGATCGGTCATGCACCAGCCATTGCCCATGCGGATGGATTGAGAACCGATTGGAATATGCCCTCGGATAGCCCCAGCGGTTCCGTTGCAAATTTTAGGATCCATGAATGCCTTGACTTAATACTAGACCATAGATGACCTTAAATCTATCCTTGAACCGATTGGTGAACGATGGACCATGCAGGGAATTTGGCCACAGGTAATCCCTACGACGAGCCTAGGGACCAACCCAAGGGCTAGTTCTAGACCCGAGCGAGCTGGTCATGCCAACTATAGGGCCGGCTAATGAGTGGACCTATGAGTCAAACCTTCTTGGCCAAAGTACAAATGTTTTGACTTCAGAATTTTAAGAGATGGTACTAAAGATTTTCTCATGAAACTAGCTTGGTATTTAGTTTCGAGACCAACTTCTCTATGGGTATCTTTTATTTGAGACAAGTATTGAACTAGTACCATCTACTCTCCCTACTCGTACTCCTCATTCGTTATTTCATAAAGCCCTTGGTGATATTTGGAATGATGTTTTAGAGGATATGAGATGAGTAATGGTTAACGGGTGTCCAGTTAAATTCTCAATGGATAACTAGGTTGATAATGTTGGTCCACTGGCCCACTGGATTCTTCCATTTGTTACACCTCAAGAATATCCACTTTAATGTTTGTGATTTCATTTGCAACAATCATTGGAAACTCCCAAACCTAATAGGTATTCTACCTCAATCGATTTTGATGTGGATATACTCAATGCTCCCACCTTCTTATTGTGGTGGAGAGGATTTGCTAATTTGGGGGCAGCAATAGCAATGGTTCCTTCACAGTTAAAGAAGCTTATGAATTCCTTACGCCAACACAACAAATGCCGTCTAATTGACCGTGGACTTTAGTGTGAAAATGGGATGGGCCACAAAGAATCAAAAGCTTCTTAAAGTCAATCTCTTACCAGTGTCTACTTACTAATGATGAAAGATTTTGACGTAAGCTTAGAGCATATTCTTGCTATACCATGTGCTCGCACTCTCGGGAGACCATTTTACATTTACTCAAAGATTGTAAGCACGCAAAGATAGTATGGCAAAAGATTCTACTTGCAAGTTTTCGAGTTGAGTTCTTTACCCAAGAGAAACACCCATGGTTGACAACAAATTTGTCTAATTCATCAATTAGAGCCTAAGATAATTGGTCCCTTATCTTTGCTATTGCTTGTTGGCATTTCTAGAATGGGAATGAACGATTAATTGAGAAGGATTTTTGTCTTACCAAAGAACCTTTATACTTGATTCTAGATTATGTTAAGGACATTGCATCAGCTCATCTAATTAAACATAGATTGTCTCCTCAAAGAGAGAGAAGAGATAAGCTTGTGAATTGGACTAGCCCTCTAATCAATTGGGTCAAGCATAACACAGATGGTGCCTCTAAAGGCAACCCAAGCCCCACTTAAGTAGGTGGGCCTCTACCTAATGAATCAGGTAACTAGCTCGCTAGATCTACTCAAACCGTTAGAGTGTACTCTTCGCTCAAGGCAAAATTGAGAGGCATCTTTTGGATCTTAAAATGACAATTTCTTTATGTATCCCCAAACTTATTGTGGAGGTGTGGGCTTACAAGCCACTATTTCACTGCTTCATAAGTCAACTCTTGCTCTTAACTATGGTAACACACTCATTTCTTAGATTGAAAAGTTTTTAATGTATTTCCAATATATTAAAATGCATAATTTTAGGAAATGAAACTTATGTGCTTATTGATTAGCAAATTGGGCCATTCACTCTTGTAGTGCAAATGACTCATGGATAGGCCACCAAAAGATTCGATTCTTTTATTGATAGGAAATCAAGTTGGATCTAGTTTTGTTAAGCAAGTTTTTGTGTAACTTTTAGGCTTCCCCTTTTCAATACCAAAAACTGAAAAATGAAAATAAAAAAGGAATTGATCATCCCTAAATAGACCCTAGAACCAAAACCACTTGAAACCACAAATTCATATACAAACTAGATTCCCAGTTCAAAATATTATGAACCAATCCCAATAAGGTAGGTTTCAAATTTCATATGGAACATGGACCAATTCAAGAACTGCTAAACTTTAATGTAAACAAATTAAAAGTCACTAAACTAATACTCAAAGTTCAAATTGGACAATAAAAATTTAATGATGATATTATATAAGAGATTAGTCATTTTCCTTCTTCAAATAAATGTGGGGAACCCCCGAAATCTTCCTTCGTCCCCACGGAAAACATCGTCAGCTCAAGGGGAACAAAAAAATGCCAGGTTTCAAAGCCATTGACGACGATGGATATGGAGTTCTTTCTTGGCAAAGCTGTGGCTCCAAATCGACCACGACTCCCGCTCGCACCAACCCATCATCTCATTCCTCCACCACCGCCATCCTCAGTCTCTCGGCACGCAATCGAAGTTCTCCTCCGGAGCTCGACAGAAGGCTTGAGACCTTCGTTGGTCCCTCCCATTCCCCATGGTGATCGCCAAGGCCACTGCTTTGACCTGGACCCACTCCGTGTCTCCCTCTCTCCACGTTCCTCAGTCCTTCTCTGTGAGTGATAATCAATAATAAGTTGCTTCCAGTCGTAATATGGTACAAGCTCGTGCCCTCATGGCTTGACCGAATGCCGCTTTTGTTGGGATTGCTAGGTCCGCGATGCGAGGAGATTCCGAGTGTTTTGCGCATCCGACCACTCGCAGAAGGTTCCGGTTTCCGGGTTTCAGAGTAGAGTAGAGTAGAGTAGAGCTTTTCGTTGTTTGCTTGTTTTATATGGTTGTTGTCGCAATGCAATTGTACACGATGATGCATTGGTGTTCTTCCATGTTGTGCGAGCGGCAGAGTATGGTTTGTCTTCGTATATTTTGCTTTATGAGTTGTGTATTATAATGTACGAGAGTGCGCCTGTTCATAGACCATGTAGAAGTATCCGTCAAGAGTGTTCTGGTGTTGCCAATGGCCATTTCCTAGTTTCTTTATATGCCAAATGTTTGAATTTGCATTATGCAGGTTGTCTACGGTGAAAGTAGTTTAGACATCGTTGGCTTGAGCAAGATTCATCTGTTGCCACTTGCCAGTAATTGCACATGTAGTTTATTTCCTTCAATTTCTTAGTCGCTGGTATTCCTTGTTCCTTTTTAAAAGTTTCCAGCTACTGTATTTCAATAGTCTGAAAGTCAATGAGAATGACTCAAGCTTCATATGTATGCCTTCTTGATTTTTTGAACTTACATTCCTCATTCGTTTTTCTTTTTGGCTTTGAGGCTGTCCAAGTTTTTCTGCTATATGATTGGGGAAGTTCAAGTAGTTGCCTGGTCTCATAAAAAAAAAAAGCGTACAAGGATTGAAAAGATTTGGAATTTATCACTCCTGTTATAAGGTTTTGCATATTGTCGTCAGAATGGTACATGCTGTAGTTATGGTGCGACATCTTTTATGTATCTTCTTTCGCTGTGCTGCAGGAAAATGAGATGATTGTCTCAATAACAGGAGCAACAGGCTTTGTTGGTAGGAGGCTAGTGCAGAGATTGCGTGCAGGTCACTACTTATATTTATACTGATGTAATGGATATTTTCCATGCACTGAGTTTCTGATTCTTTACATTTGGTACAGAAATAAGCTTCTGATTCTTTATCCTTGTGTATTTCTATCTTCTTCAATTTGTTTTGCATTACACTGTTGAATAATCTGTTAGTTATTCGTTCGCAAAGTTCTCAGTTGCCTTTTAGTTGCACTCTTAGTTTTTGTCCTTCTTCTTTAATGCTACTTGCAGCAGTATATATGTCCAAGAGTTCTGCATGAACAATTTGCAGTGACATGCTCAGACCAGACTACTCACCAGACACACACCAGAATGTGCATGCCAGCGCCTCTACCTTCTTACAATGCATGCCACCACAGATTTGAGTTTATTCGCACCTTCATGTCCATCATTGAGCACATAGCAATGTGGAACCTTATGGACTTAATGAAGTATTGTTTGGTTCATTTTCTTCATATTATCCCACCAACAAGCACATGTTCAAGAACAAATTGTATCATGTGCTTTTATATTCCTTCTACTAG
Organism: Corymbia maculata; assembly: GCA_014182735.1. Lineage (NCBI taxonomy): Eukaryota > Viridiplantae > Streptophyta > Magnoliopsida > Myrtales > Myrtaceae > Corymbia > Corymbia maculata. Next base: position 22,601,597 of record CM024688.1, on the reverse strand, counting down.
ATAATTGTAAAATAATGGATCTATTTGTTAGTGAAGTATATTAAACAAGCTTATTCTGCCTCTCCGATCATATTGGGGACTTTGAGTACATGAATGATTGCTGTCTTGGTGAGAAATATTAAACAGGGATTTGAATGTGTTCTGTCTTGCAGACAATCATACTGTGCATGTTTTGACTCGTTCTAGATCAAGAGCAGAGTTAATATTTCCGGGTAAGAAGGTAATGACTACTTTTAGATACCTTTACGAGTTTCATTATTTCTAGAACACACATAAGATTTTTCTTAGGATCTGCTGGAATTGTATAACAATATTGCATTGCTTATTAATATTCGTTCACATATATGCACAGATTTACTCTTCTTGAATTACAGATATTGTTTTTTTAGCCTATATTTACCTGTGCATAATTTTTCCATGTATATTATAGTTTCAGCTGCATATTGGCACATGAAATGCTAAATATGTCTAATCTGACCTTCATTACTTCCTGGCAAACATAGTTAAAGATTATCCTGGACTTATAGTCGTGGAGGAGCCAAAGTGGAAAGACTGCATCCAAATGTCAAATGCTGTTGTCAATCTTGCTGGAATGCCAATTAGTACAAGGTGGTCATCTGAGGTGAGTACCATATTGGAATTTATTATTCTTGTCAAATATTACCTTGCAAGTAAGCCATGTTGACTAATGATGCAAGAAAGTGAATTACATTTTGTTTCATGGAAAATGAATGGTTTGGAAAACTTTTTCCTAAAATTGACAGCTTGTATTGCTTGAAATAATTAGTCAATGAAAATGTTTTCAATATCGACAACAATTTATGTCGAAGCATTTTCTTGGACGATGAAAATATTTTTAATTATTCATTTCTATAAGTGATAAATTTTTAGGAAAATGTTTTCCAAATCGTTCATTTTTCATAAAACAAACACACCCTGAATTGTTATGTTTCCGATACATTGAGAATGATCTTTCCAGTTTCAGCTCACATGATCTGTTAAATGTGTTATTTCTGTGCATCTAAGTTATTATAAACCTCACCAAAAACAAATTTGCAAAAGTGGAACATGGATGACAATATAAGAAAAGGGAATGGTAATTGAAGCAGAGTCATGGTTTTTGACACCTTTCTTGCTTCAGTTAGTCATGCCACTACATGAAAAGGTGTATCTGCATGTCAGGCATGTTGTGATTTTCAAGATTTTTTGCAGATAAAAAAGGAGATAAAAGACAGCAGAATTAGGGTTACCTCACAGGTCAGAAAACATATCCCCTTTTTCCATCAGTATATTCTTTAGACTCTTTTGAGCTATAATACCATGACATGAAGTAATGATTTATATTTCACATAGAATGAAGTTACTAATCTAAAGGGGAATAACATTATCAGATTATGTTTCTTGGTTGTTCACATAATTGTTTCAATGACTCAAGGTCGTAGATTACATAAATGCATCCCCAGAAGAAAATCGGCCTACTGTTTTGGTCAGCGCAACTGCCGTTGGTTACTACGGTCTCTTTCTGATCCCACTTCTACTGTTCTTCTGGTGACTGTTACGCTAAACATAGAATGATAGCACTCATTTTCAGTGCATGTTGTCAAAAAGCTGTATGAGGTGCTTGCCTAACATGTTATCACACAGTACCATATGGAGACTCCAAAGCAAAATCAAATGAATGTGCCCTTGCCTTTTGGCTTTTCCCTTTTTCCTTCTGGGCTTTGGTTTTTTTTTTTTTTTTTTTTTCTGTTTTTAGGGGGGGAGTGGGGGCGGTTATGGAATAAACATGTATAATTTACTTTTTTTTGGGCTGGAGAGAAATCTAAACATTAATTATGTTATTGTGGCTAGACAACTGGGGTTCTCATTGTAAAATCAACAAGGCAAATTGTCTGGAGATAGTTATGTCGCGGTAGTTTATTATCTTGCCTGAAGCAACATCAGTGTAGCCTGGGGCAATGCATCCCTGGATATTGATTTTGTCACAGCCTTGTGATTATATTTGTAGGGACTATACTTCTATATGCTTCACCGAATGGCAAACTTACATAATGATTTTGATTTTTGCAAATGAAAATCTAATAAAGTAGTAAACTGTTAACGCATTGAAATACCTGAGTCATATGTTGCTACTGTTTGAGTTTTTCTGCCATTGAATGAAAAGGAGTGAATCCCTTAACCATGGAAAGAATCCCATATCTTCGTACTAGGAGGAAAACAAGTTTAGGAAGAACATCCTTTCAATAAGTAGTCACCAGAATGGAGATGCGGGCATGAAAGTTTCAACAATCTACTTATGACTTCTTAAATTGCCTTTATTCTCTGCTATATGAATTGCACTTCTCTGATTACAAATGGACTTGACCCTTCACGTGAACCTGATCATCTGTTTGTTTTTTTCCTTCCAAATCTTCAGGCACCAGTGAAACACAAGTTTTTGATGAGCGTAGTCCATCGGGAAATGATTACTTGGCTGAGGTTGGTCATTCAATCGTACTATGTTCTTATTCTCACCTTGCGTTGAATGAAGTTGAGAATTTTTGTGGGAAACATGTACAAACTTCATAATTCTATTACTCTTCATCAAGTATACTGTGACATTATTGCCTTAAGTTCTTGCTTCAGATTTACAATTTTGAATTGCAAAACATGAATAGCTTCTAATTAGCCATACTCCTACATTATAGCAAGCATATCCTCCGACTACTCAAAAGAAACAAGAACAGACATTGATATGAGGCCTTGAAAGTTTGTTTGCAGTTGTTACATTTGGGACTCAGATAGTAGTATCTTTGCTTTATGGAGACATCTTCATCATCCCTACCCTGCTCCTGTCCATTCACTTAGCCTCTGGAAAGATGAAGTCCCTGCCTTGTTACTATCGTTCCCAAATTTGTGGCTCTGGGAATTAAGTAATAGCTTTTAGCCCAATGAGCTTTAGTAGATGAAACTACAATTTAACTTCCATAGATTTGCAACCTTCCTCTGGTAAGAGTCAATGTAATATGAAAGGGAGACTCTTGTTTGATTGTGGTACTAGTGAAATCAAACCATTGAGGCATTGGTGTTCTCATCAGGTCATTCTCTCAAACCATCAATCCTGGTATTTCTAAGTTAATAACATGTGCTTAATGCCTTGTGCACCATACTGCCCTTTAATTTGGGTGTCCCGTATTCTGAACTGCTATATTGCTAAGTGCTGTTCTTGGTAAGTACAAAAAAGCTGTAGTTGGCAAGTCACAACATATTCAGACCTTGTCACATTTTCCTTTGCAGGCATTAGATAGATGGATTTTCTGCTTTAAGTTCAACTATGGGCTTATAGAGGATTGACACATGTCCATTCTTGTGATAGCACATGGCATGAATTTAGCTTTTGATTTCCTCTTGATTTTCACACTTATGATAAATAGTAATCTAAGAAATTCAAAATAGAGAAAAAAATCTGATTAAAGGATTAGAAGTCTTGTGTGACCATTGAAATGATTGAACACAATTATGCTTTCTTTCCCAGCCATTACACTATCTTAAATGCAGAAGGTTTCTGTTCTTCTATTGTTAGAGAAGATGTTAAAATATTCAATTATTACATTTGTCTTTCGGAGAAGATGTGCCAAGAGAAGTTCATGTTAGTTTCTTGCTGCTATGCATAATAATCAAGTCTAGCAAGTGCTTTATCTGCTGAAGCATTTTTGTGCAGGTCTGTAGAGAATGGGAGGCAACAGCTCTCAAAGTGAACAAGGATGTCAGGGTTGCCCTTATCCGTATAGGTGTTGTTCTTGGTAAAGATGGTGGTGCTTTAGGTATGATGTGCTTTTGATCTGTTTTCTGACTTGCCAGCTATCTGCCTCATGATTTTCCTTTTGATAGTTTCATTCTTAAATGGTGATGACATTTTTTGTTCCTTGGTCTTCTGTTGACTATATTTTAAAACCCCTAATCAATTGGCCTGATTCAATGAGACAGGGAAAACAGCAAAAGTACTAAAACTTGTGTTGGTTCGGCACTTTTGTTCTAAAATTTGTTGTTGGGCATTTAAGTTCCAGAAAGTGTACACTTTACGCATTTAAGGACTTCTGTGAGGTCCATTTGTTTTTGGCAGAATAATTGTTAAGTTGCTTGCTTCTGTTTGTGATAACCCTGCAGCTAAAATGGTCCCTCTCTTCATGATGTTCGCTGGTGGACCACTGGGCTCTGGTCAACAATGGTACTGATTTCTGAAAGTTCTTCCCTTTTTTACTTGCTACTTGTAGACATAGTTTGTGTCTAGACAGTTTCTGTCTAGGATCATTGCTCCTGTTCCACTCTGTAAAGCAAGAATCATGAAGAAATAGTAGCATTTGATTAATTCCACTGGTTTTATCGTGTATACCTGAGTTTTATTGTTCCTTTAACTAATTAGTGTTTTGTTGTATCTATGTGGTTTTATGTAATTGAAATGCGGCTTACTCCATTGTTTGAGAAACCAATAATTTGTATAATTTTGTAGGTTTTCATGGATTCACGTGGATGACTTAGTAAACCTGATATACGAAGCTCTAATCAATCCATCTTACAAAGGTGAAGCTTTGAAGTTTGAACTGTCGATTAATTACTGTAGCTGCTGATGTTTTAGTATTGTTAGTTCAGCTATCAGACAGTTCATAGGGATGACCTTTGATCTCATATAAATGTTAAAAGTGGTACACCTTTTTTCTCTATTTTTGCTAAGATAGCGAGGTTTGACAGGAGTTATCAATGGGACTGCACCAAATCCGGTACGGTTGGCGGAATTGTGTCAACAGCTGGGAGACGTTTTAGGCCGACCATCTTGGTTGCCCGTACCAGATTTTGCCCTCAAAGCGGTGTTAGGAGAAGGTGCTTGTGTGGTGAGGACTTCTACCTGGCATTACATTGCATTCTTCTCCCTCCGCAGTTTATTAAGGCTGATTGTCGCAGGTTTTGGACGGACAAAAGGTGGTCCCTGCTAAAGCCAAGGAATTGGGGTTCCCTTTCAAGTATCCCTATGTGAAAGATGCACTGAAAGCCATCCTTCTATGAAGGTGGAAAACATGATGATGAATGAAGCAACATTCGCATTATTCTTTATTCTTTGAACTAATTTGATGTCAGTGGCTTAGGAATAGACCAAGTTCACTTGGATGACATTCAGACACTGGATGTGACCTGGATATTAGGTTGCTTTACATATCCTAGTGATTGGATTTTGGGACTCCGCAATCAACACCTTCCTTCGGCCCCCATTTTCAGATCAAATTGATTAGTATTCCCTCCCTCCCTTCCCACGTAGAACGTGGAACAAAAGGACAAGGCCCGGAATCAGAAGACAGGATCGCGATAAACAAATTTGTGAGCAAAACCAGAATGTCACGTCCCTAGAATGGGCGACAGTTGACCACATTGACGCGTAATAGCATTTATTTTAGCGCTCGCTAGGTTCATTCAAAGTTCACCTGTTAGGGCTTAGCACCAACCAAAATATCACGCAACCACATTTAGAAATTGCGCGATATGTTCATTCAACGTTCACCTGCTTAGGCTGCCTAATGGCAAGAGGATATTTCCCTAGAACAGGAATTGTCCACTAACGAGAAGAATTTATAGGACTTGTTTTCCCGAACCATCCGAGTTCATCAAGTAAAACCAGAGTCATAGACGGGCTGCATCTTGATGGAATCTCAATCATTCTAAAAGTTTTGGCCTGCCAATGCTAAGCAACCAAAGTGTTCTACTGCATTTCCTTGGCGTTAACACAAGTCTGAGCATTTGGCCGAAACAGGGGAAACAGAACACAAAATATGGGTGAGAGGACATGCCCCTTACACCATAAATGTAAAGCTGGCACAGATACGCAGCAGAGCTAGATAAACTTGAGAAGTAGCAGTAAATAGATTTACCACGGGATGAGAGAGAGCCAATCAGTATAATTACATGTCAATTAAATTATCCACAGCACCTAATCTTGCCAGGAGTTACCCTTCCACGATAACATAGCAAATATGCAAAGGTGTGCTGAATTCTTGATATCATACATGAATGCATTCAGCAGAACGAGTCATTGAGAATAACTCAACCCCGCAGTGAATACTTCTTCCCTGTGAAAGCCTGGAACTTTGGCTCTTCCTTTGGAGGTTGCTCTTGTTTAGCGTCTTTTGGAGCTTCCTGCAGATTTGAGAACAAAAGACTAACATGATTAGGCATCATCATCATCATGGTCTCTCTCTTTCCCCCTCTCCCTCAGAACAAAAGCACATGTATAAATGGTGAGAAGCATTACCTTTTGCTTCTCTTTCGGAGTACGGTTTGCATTTGATCCGAAAACAAGCTTTCCTTGAGTTTGGCCTGCCGACTGTGAAGTAGATGCGGCAGATGGGATTCCTTTGCCATTAGCAACAGCAGATTTCTTCCCTATGGGAACACTTGTGGAAGCAGGCATAAGTGGATTCTTTGATGCCTTTCCATCCAAGCGTCTACCTACCCCACTGAACGGGTTAAACTTTGGTTCATCCTCAGCAGGACCCTCTTCAACTGAAAGCATAGAGGGAAAACAATCTTAGTTATGGCAGATATTAGTTGAACGCACTGCTGGCATTTCCTTCTATTTGATTGAATAGAAACTAGTGAGGGAACGACAGTGCAAACTTGTACAAGACTCACTCCTAAAAGACCTATAAAGACAGATGATCCAAGGATTTTATACTCTTTAACAGAAGCCAACTAAGGGATTGGCAATGTGTATCTTATACAATAGCATGGGGCAAATCCTTCTTGCAAAGGGACGAGATAGCTATTTCAGCCAAGGTGATATCTCCAATACTTTAACTGTCACTTATGTCTAAGCCATTACATAAATCTAAAAGATTAAAAATAGTTGATCCAATACCAACTACCTCAAGAAAGATACCAGGAAGGCTGATCCATGTCCTGATGCCAAAAGAGAGAATGAAGATGGAATGTACGAGAAAAGACATACCCTGTGCCGGTCCCTTGCTTGGAGCAGGTGCTACTGGCCTTTCAGGTTCTTTGTAATCCAACGGAGGTGCAAAATCAACCTCACAGTCTGTCTCAATTATACTTATGGCATGAGAAGGCTTGGTCTCTATGATATCAATATAGTACTTTTTGTTGTTATATGCCACCATGATACTATCCCCAGTGGTTAAGCAGGAATAATTCCTCAGAGTAGTCTCTAGGCTACACATTGCAAAACGAGAATGTAAACCAACTAAAAGATTTCCAAAACATAACAATATCACATGTTCAGTGAAATATATATCTGAGGAATGAAATAGTACGTTCTCTTGAGTCACAAGGAATTACGAAAACTGTAAGTGCACCATAAAGGCCATTCTTCTAGAACCAAACTTCACATATGTATTCTTCTAAGTGAGCATGAATACATGATCCAAACTGTCTAAACTATTAATCTCGCCCACTGTGTGGATAAGTCGATCCACAACTTTATGTGAACAGACCAAGTGTCTACTTAATCATCAAAAAATTAGACGTGCACTTCTTGCAATAAATCATATATTGCATTAAAAAAATAATGAGGAAACTTCCAATAGAGTGCCTTGCTGGAAGACACAGTTGGACTATGTTGATTGTACAATAGAGAATGCTCATGGATAAGAAAGCATTCTGAAAGATGATAGCCAAAGTAAGATATAATGTTCCTAAAACGGGAGAGAAGGAAAAAGTAAGCTTGATCATTGTAGCTTCTCCTAAAAATTATGAACTCCACAGAAAGATGGTGGAACTCAGACAGAAATTAAAAATAATCATGTTGTTGGTCAAAATACCTGATAATCATTTCACGTAAGAATAAACTGGAAGTAAGACATGTTAACTTACATTGCTTTTGGGTTAGAAATATCCAAAAAGTCCTTTGTGTGGGGTTGCAGCTTAACATATGTTCCCTTTGGAAGAGTTACATTTTTCACTTGGACAAAATCTCCTTCTTGCAAGAGCAGGTTCTCCATCATCTAGATCAAGTAAATGAACCAGAAAAAGGAAAGATTAAGAAGATAATGGAATCTGTAAGCAATTTACACCAGTGAATTAAAGCAAAGAAAAAGAAAATCCTACCCAATATGGCATGTATATCATCCCTTCTTCAGCAATAAACTCGAGAACACCACAATGAGAGACACGTTCAGCAGCATTATTTCTCAGCTCAAACAACATTGGATAATCAATATGCAGGGACGCTGTAACAATGTGTTAAATGAGCTTCCCATGATATGATACGGTCAAAACCAAGAGAAGAATACAAACAACTAGAAAGTCCGCAAACCTAGGCGATCAAGGGCAGATGGAGGCATTATAACTGTGAAAGCAGAAGAAGGAAAAGTATCATCAGAAGGATGAGTAAGAAAAGAGAAACAACTTTCATCTCACAGTTGGTGAATTTAAAAACTCACTTTTGTCACCACTTTCAATTTGTGGCTGCACAGCAAAGAAAAACAAAAAAATTAACTCTCGCAGACATATAACATAAAAAGGAGAAACTTAAAAAAAAAAGTTCAGCAAGAAAAAAAAAATTCCAGGATCTACTTGGTAGTGAAAATTTAAACTAGCAGGTTAGATTATCGGTCTGATCACAAGAAATTAAGAACTGACTCTGACATGGAAAGTTCCAAGTTACGACAATGGAATCAGTTCATCTAGATGATGATCACACTAAGTTCAGTTTCCTACTTCTCTCTTCCCTATATATATTGCATAATCTAACCCTTCGAAATCATTTACATACAATATAACTATATATTGAAAATAAACATAAAACAAACAAATAGAAGGTAGTCCTGACCTTTTCAATGAAGGATGCAGGGTAACAGCGATAAGTCTGCTCAAATGATGTCCCATGATATCCATATCCACCAAAATACTGGTTATACAATCAGAAAAAAATTGTAGTGTCATACCGAGATCTCAATAAAGAGCATAAACAGAACCATTGACTCATCCAAAACCAGAAACGTTACATACAACCCTGCCATCTGAACACAGAATGTTGAAGAAGGAGCAAGCTATCAGATTGCTATGCCTTATTGTTTTGCTTCCATAATTAGCTTAGTGGTGAAGATTAAATGGTTGTCAACACAAAAGTTATGTCAAGACTACAGAACCAATAAAAGCTAAGTTTAAGCACATTTAATCATCTGCAACAACAGTAGGCTTTCCAGCAAAAGCTGATAGATATGCCAGAGTGAGGGAGAGAGAGAGAGTTCATCATAAAGTGCATTTAGTGTTAGTTAACTCTCACTGTTGGAGTTCAACAACTTCAACTAAATTTAAGAATTAATATCTTCTTGTAGAAGGACGAAAAGATTAGTATCAGAGAATTTACAGAATCAACAAGATCCTACATGGCAAAGACTATCTCTGTCATCAGCCTTTAGGGCAATGACATTTGTTCCTTTTTCCACTTTATATAGCTTTTGTTTTCATAGCTCTTGAGTAATTTATTTCCAGATTACCCCAAACGAATGAATTCAATAATTTTTCACGTTTACAACAGGGGACAACACATGTCTTTAAAGCAAAAAGAAAAAATGCTACCCCAGCCAACTCACCAACCATGAATATTAGAACCAATGAAACTTACCATCTTGTGGTGCTTTTAAGACTGTTGCACAAAGTAGTGAAACTTCAAGCACACCTACAAGACAAAACATTACAAGGCTCAAGTAGTAGCCAAAAAGCTGGGAAGTTCATCAGGGAACTGAATTGTGCAAACAAACAAAAAAAGGGGAAACTGCAAATCAACCGTGCAAACTGACAAATAATTACAGGTCGGCATAATTTACTAACGCCATCCAAGAATTTCACTAGAATTCCTATTCTAGAAAATTTCTTTCTTCTATGCCAGTAGCCATGTGGAGAGAGACGGCATCTGTACCTCAAACTAGCTAAAATCCAACAATTCACAAAATTGAACATCCCAACTACCCCGAGACCTAATTCTCCAAATTCTCTCATACTAAAATTTCAATCCCTCGATTCAATCTCCCAAGCACAATCATAATAACCGTCCACATTCCGCAATCTCTCGCGCGCGCGCGCACCTCAACCACGCGGACTCGGCCAACACTTTCCGCTTCCACTCCAAACCAGTAAAGGAGCAAATCCAATCCAAAAAATAAGGGGCAAAGAAATCAAGCAAAAGCAAGCGGGATTGCACGAGCCCCCCAGTCATCTCATCCCATCATCGTTCAGTCAGCACAGCATAACAAGGAACAACGAGGGAATCGAAAATTCAGACAATTGCGCGGTCGTTCTCGGCGACAAATCATATCAACGCGCTGATTTTCAGGAAACCAATAGATCGCGCCTACCGGACGGACGGTGGTCGGACGATCGGAGGGACGGCGGGAGGGATGGATTGAAGCTCTGTCGGAGGATCTGTTGCTTGTTCAAGAGGAGAAGAGAGACAATAAATAGGATTAGGAAAGTGGTGGGGAGAGAGAATAAGAGGGACCCGCTGTTTCGGGTCGGGTAGAGAACCCGGGTGGGTTTGAAAACGGGATGGGGACCCGACCCGACGGTGGGTTCTGCGTATTGCGGACGCCACGTCGCTGTCTGTGTTGGACTTGGGCTCGAGCTTATAGGCCGAGCCTAACCGAGCCGTAATTGGGCCAAGGGCCGATCAAGTATTAATTCACCAAAAAAATTTCCTTCCTGATTTTATTGAAGAAAAAGGAAATATAATTCCTCCAGGTATGGATCCTCAAAAAAATAAAAAAAAATAATCTAATGAAATAACGGTGCGTGAACCGACAAAATTGAAAACTTTTTACTTGGTTCTTGGTAAGTTTTTCAGAATACTTGTTAGCCAATTTAAAATATAAATATATTTTCATTCCCATCCGATAAGTAGAAGTACTTAGAACATGGATTGGCTTCAATGTAGTTGCAATTTCCCGTCACACTAGCAACTAAAAAGCTGATTTGACTAATTAATGAGATGTCTAATTATGTTCGAGTTAACAAAGCATTAACTGAATCCATTAATTACAAATATGTGATAAGTATGTCTATATAATGTATTTTTTTTTATTTTCAAGAACATTTAGGGCATGTCTAAATGATTTGTATTTCTCTCTCTTCTGCCAATTCTTTTCTTAGCATTTTTATTTCGAGTTTAATTTAACGTCGAACATATGTATCATCTACGAAACGCAAATTTAGATATGTAAAATCATTTATATTGAATATCCTTTTAAAGTTCGATATAATTTTTCAATTTGAAACAAACAGACATTACTTTAACCAATATTTAAGATACTCATCCAATATGATATAAGTGACATTGAATTAAAATACAATCCTGTTTCAAAAAGAAAAACACCATAGTACCAAGAAAAGAAAAAGTAACTAGAATTCTAATTTTGCTGGTGCGATGGATTATATTTGTATGTGAAAAATTTTAATTCAAATGAATGATGTTGGAATCGGTTGTCTCGTATTCTAGTATACAAGTCAAAATCTTGTGGCCACAAAGGCCTGTCCCTTGCACGATATAGGATAGGAATGATCGGTCCCATGGTGGTTCGTTTCCGACCTTGGAATTGGGAATCGGTCAGGTAGATTCCCAATCAGTGGAATTGGAAATTGACCCTATTCGCTTGGGAATTGGCAATTTTTTTCTAAAGAATATTTTTACTTTCTTTCTCAAAAGTTCCTAAATATATTAGAAGTTACCGTGGTGTGGAATGAAATTAGTAATTAAACGAAAATTACTAGTAAAAGAAGAGATTACTCCTATAGATAATCTGTAATTTTTGCCCTTGCTGCTACTCTTGATGATGATGGTGATGATGATGATGATAAACTATAGGCCAATACCATCGGTCCAATCAGTCCATGTGAACCGGAAAGCAAACTAGTTATTCAGGGTTCCTTAAATTTAAAATCGAGAATTGGACTGATTCTAGCGAAAACCACCAAAAACCAACTAGTTTTGTTTGGTCTGGTTTGGTTCTTGAATTGGACTAGGACCAATGCACAACCCTAGTATAGGATGATTCACCACCTTTGCATTGTTCATGACTAAATAATAAATTTAACCCATCCATGACCAAAACACCTTTTGTTCTTTCTTTTTTTTATCTTATAAATTTTTGGGATCATTCCAAATAAGAACCCAAAAGGTTATTTTCTCAAATAATAACCTAAAATGAATATTGTTTCAATTAAAAATTTGAAGTGACTAAACCGGTCTCAAGCAATGATCTGAACTCACCAACTGACCGAATGACAAGTGTGTAACATTTCCAGCGATTGTAATATTAGCAATTTTGTCCAAAAAATTTGGATAAAAGCTAACAAGGCCTAAAATGGAAAAAAAAAAAACAAATCTTTTTATGCTTTCTTCTTCTACTTTCTTCTTCCCTTTCACTTGAAGCACCCAAATTCTTTGTTAATGGAGCACAAACCCCTACCTTTATTTCTTCACATCTTCTTCCTTTCTATTTTGTCTCCATTTCTTTTCAAAGAAAAAGAATAAGTTCAAACAAAGCCACCTATTCATTATTTAGATACTCATGTATAATCCAAGAGCCTCGATTCTTCACCATCTTTTCCCAAGTTCACCATATACCTTGATATGTACTCATGTTCAACTGAGGTCAATTTCGTTTAAATTGGTGCAACTGATCCTCCCTTCGTTCAAGAGAAAGCAATTGTAGCTTGTTGAAGCAACATGTCAACAAGATGTGGGCATCCGATGGAACATCACATAGATGACAGTAAGGACAATGATGGAGGAATATTGTTGTTTTATTATATTATTTTTGCTTTTTTGCTAGTCAAATTTCTGAGTGAATGTCTCCTTTTGTTCGAGTCATTGTTGCCGTTGTGGTCTACTTACTATGGTGGTGGTCTTTGCTTTGCATTTTTTTAATGCTCCAATTTTATTTTTCTTCTGGTGTATATTTTGTCGTTAACGGCAAGTGGTCACGGTATGTCTTGTAAAAGGCCCACATAGATTCTCATAGAAAAGCAAATGATATGTATATAAAAATTATAATTACTATGATTCAGAAGAGGAAGTTTGGTGGAAGCACATTGAGAAGAAATTAATTCGAGCCCATGTGGGCATGAGTTTAGAGTCAGAACATGGAGGCATCTTGTTTCCAATATTTTTTTGTGCACTAGAAATTAGGAAATGCAAGCGTCTTGTTTTCTCTATGTTTTGTGCATTGTAATGGATGTTACTTCTAAAACAACAATTTGTTAGATTTCTTGTTAGAAATTCTTCTTCCTAGGTTATTAATCCAAAAACTAATTAATCATTGTATCAAGATGCATCGGCATCATAGATCCTGCTAGTTACCCTTCCTTACAGTTTTTTGGTAGACCGCAATTAGGTCTCCCTAATGGGATACTCTTGTAATGTTATTTGTTCAAAAAGAAAAAGACAAACGATATCCAATAAAAGCGTGGTACGTAGTCATTAGAGTGACTAGTTTTCTTTCATTAATCATAGTATGATACAAATACGTTGCAATTTTTCACTTTTCTTGTTTTGTTTTTTCTTAGAGTGCGTTTTGCCTAAAAATTTATTGACATTATTTTTGCTTCCATTTTACACTAGTTAAGGGATGTGAAGAAGTGATCTATTCCATGTATAATAGTAGGCGTCATAAGGTTGCCAAGGGTGTTGAAAAAGATGGGTTTGTCTTTATACATAAGAAATGTAAAATGTGTTCACAGCGATGGTTCGATGAAGAGGAATATGGAGGTCGGAATCCTCGGTTTGTACATAAATGTGTTAGCTGATAATGTAGATTTTTTAAAGGAAAAGAACAGTCCAAGTGCCAAAACTTAGCACGAGGGGACACTTAAGTGCCAAAAGTTACGAAATGTGCACTTAAGTGCCATTTTTTTTTTTTTTAAATTAGATCACTTAAACACCAACTCCAGCGAAAACCGCCAGAAATCCAACATGGCTTATTTAATAATATAACTTACTTACGTGGCTTGCCGGAAGCTGAGTCATCAGAAACTCAGCCAAAACGACGCTGTTTTTCTACTGACGTGGCATTTAAAATATATATTAATTAAATAATATTCAAAATATTCAAAAATATTTTATTAAAAAATTGATTAATTAAAAAAAAAGGTAGTGGAGGATCGGGCGAGGGTTGCATCCTCCCTTACCTTTTTTTTTTATAAACTCAATTTTTTAAATTTTTTTCTAGTATGACTTTTTTTTTGCCATGTGGACAATTTCTTTTCTTTTTTTAAAATTTCCATGTGGATATTTATTTTCAATTAAATTGCTCCATCAGCAAATAAAATCCCCGGAAAATGACATGCGACAGTTTGGTCGGATTTTTTTGCCATTAGCATTTAATTGATTTTTCTTACTCCGATTTTGGCACTATTTTCGAATTTTTGGCACTTAAATATTTCCGTGTCAAGTTTTGACACTCCATGAGTCCATACATCATTTTTTTAATATGAAAAACGAAAATGATTATACACATCATGAGTTTAATACTAAGGTTGATATGGAAAATCATGTCTTCAAGTTGGGGATGTGCTTCGGTAATGTTGAGGAGCTTAGAAAGATCGCTCAAAACCATGCCATAAAAAATGGGCAAAATGTGAGGTTTGTTAAGAATACACCTAATAAGTTGAGGGTTTCAACCAAAAAAAAAAGAAGTGTTATGAGAGTTGTGATTGGTTTATATATGCTTCCAAACTACAAAGGAAACGTACTTTACAAGTCAAAACCTCCAACCTCGTACATATATACAATAGAGTTCTACATATTCCCCAAATAAGTACTAAATGGTTAGCAAAAAGGTACAGTGAAAGGTTGAGAAACAATCATACATAGCTAAGCGCTTCATTGGAAAAAATGATAGTGTGTAATGTGTTGAAGTCGTCAAGGACAATGGTTTTAAGGCAATAGTAATGAGTATAATCACAAGGAATGAGGAGGAGCAATTTTGGATGCTTAGGAGCTATCGCCAAACGCTTTTTGACGCCAACCTAGGATCCACATTCATGATCAAGACTGAGCAATGTCAAAACCAATTCAAGTTTAGGGGAGTCTACGTTTCTCTAGATGCATTAAAGAGAGGCTTTAGGGGAGTCTATGCTTCTCTAGATGCATTAAAGAGAGACTTTGTAGAAGGATATAGGCACTTTGTGGGATTTGATGGCTGCCATTTGTTATTAAACTATAAGGCTACATTTGACAGTCGAGATAAAATTCAGGATAGTTCTATATATTCCTCAAATAAGCACTAAATGGTTAGCAAACAAGTACTGTGATAGGTTGAGAAACAATCCTACATAGCCAGGTGCTTCATCGGTAAAAAAAAAAAAAAAACAATGGAGCCTAATAACGTTTTGAAGTTGTCAAAGATAATGGTTTATAAAGATAGGGCAATAGTAATGAGTATGATTATAGGAAATGAGGAGGAGCAATTTTAGATGCTTAGCAACTATTGCCACGCTTTTTTTTTTACGCGAACTTCAGATCCATACATATAATCAAGACTAAGCAATATGACCAATTCAAGTTTAAGAGTCTTCATTTGTCTAGATGCATTTAAGGATGTAGGCACTTTATGAAATTTGATGGTTGTCATTTGTCATCAAGCTATAAGACTACATTTGACAGTCAAGATAAAATTTAAGATAGGATAAAATTTATCATATTTTATGTTTCGTATCTATTCAAAATAGAATAAAATTATATATGAGAGGGTATGGCTCAGATAAAATTATCCAAGGATAAAAGTTAATAGAATTTCTAATATCCATAATAAAAAATTTATTTTTCTCCAATAAAAAATTTCTTAAAATAATGAAATTAAATTTATATTTCAATATAAATAATATTTGAATTTTAAGATAAGAAATTCAAAATAACAAAACATAACAATTTAGTTTTTTTTATTAGTCTTAGTTTTATTTATATATTCGAATTTAATTCTATCATATAATATAAATTAAATATATAAATACACTACACAATTTAGGTATTTTAGTATTATATTAGTACAATTTATTATTTACTAAAATTTTATTAGAGAATGATGGAAAAATAAAAGAAAGAAAATATGTCATTTATCCTCTTATTTTGTGAACTTTTAGGTTTATTTACACTGATATGTCATTTATACCATATAATATAATTTGCAATTCACCAAATGGTAGATAGGATATAGCATAATTTTTGAATTTCATATTATATTCTATCCAATTCTATCTTGATTAGAAATCTAAATGATTAAACGTAGGCTTAGGATATACTTCTAACAACAATAGGCATAGATGGCAACAATGAAATGTATCCCTTTGCATGGGTAGTTATCGGATAAGAAATATATAAGACATAACACTGGTTTATTAGTTTTTATTGAAGAAGACTTAGGGATTACGGGCCTCAAAAATTCAAAGTACTAGACTTTCTTATGCAACAAATAAATGAGATCGGTGCAAACAATATCAAATCTAATGTTTAAAGCATAACATAAATGTTGGTTAAGGCATCTTTATGAAAAAGCTCAAACTACATTACAAAGGAGTAGGACTTAAAAAATTTCTTTAAAGGATTCCCATGAAAACTAGAGTATGTGATTTTAACTTAGCCAAAAAAATAGAACTAAATCAGTTAATGAAAGAGCTTATGATTGGTCACCCCGAAGACCTCCAATGCAATAAGTAAGTCCTACTTCAACACAAGCTCAAAATCATATATTTCCTTGAGCAATTGGTGTGAAAGTTCTAACAAAACATTATTGATGCTAGGGTCAAGCCTATTATCATCACGATGCTTGAAACAAGAATAATGCAGCTCTTGGAAAATATTCATAAGTAAAGGGATGAGATGACTTAGTACGATAGCATGATTTGTCCTAATATTCAAAAGATATTAGATCTTCAAAAATGGTTTCCAACATCATGGATTCCTACTTTGAATGGTATGGTTTCTAAGTCCTTGCTCATACCCACGAAGCCTCCTGGAGGACTAAGGGTGCGTTTGGATGGGCATTTAGAAAACCCATTGAGGAAATGCAAAGCAATTTAGCCTAAAGGGCTTTGGGGTAAATACAAAAACTGTTTGGTAAATTCCGTTTTGAGAAACAACTTTGAAATGAATGCTATTTGGTAAGTTCTGCTTTGAAAAGTCTATTTGCTGATTAATCTAAGCTTTTTAATTTTTACTTGTTTAACATTTAAAAAAATGTGGATTTTTTAAAATTTATGTTTGATAATAATGTTATATATGTTGTGCAAACAATTTAATTAAAAATAAAATCTTCTTTTTACTAAAAATATCAAATGAAAAAAATTAACATACCCTCTTTCTCAATTATAAGAAGAATACTTTCATTATAATAAACGTGGTAACATATGCTTCAAGAAAAGAAACTCATTATCCTTAAAAATTATAAACATCCTTAACTTAACTATTTCTTAAATTCATAGCTATTTGATCATGTACCTATACCATATCATATCACACATCATCATTTGAAGCATTACTATCTTCATCTACATTATCGGACTCCGTTATATATAAATTAGGATCAAAACCCACTATAGAAAAATGTGTATCATTCATGGCATTTCTTTATATATAATTGTGCAAAGCCATCGCTGCTATCACAATTTTTACTTGCTTTGTGTATGGATAACTTGGCATACCCTTTAGAATCTTCCACTTCTTCTTTAATACATCAAAAGCTCGCTCAATTTCTGATCGTGGTGAAAAATGGGCACGATTGAATACTTATTTATAACATGTCAATTGAGTACCTCGTTCAAACTCAGGCAAATGATATCTGACTTTTTTGTATGGCCCCAAATAACCTATAGGATTTAGATATCCAGCATCTATCAAATAATACTTACCTACACAAAAATGTCGTAAATATAATCAACATATAATATATATACATATATTAATGCGTTAAAACCATTAATTAACAAATCTTTCGGAGAATGAGGAAATTGTAAATCACGTCTCCTAATGGCTTCATAAAAGATACGAGTATCATGAGCTATTCATTCCCAATCAGCCTAAACAAAAGTAAATTCCATGTTAAAATTGCACACAGTCATTACATTTTGCGTCGGTGTTCCTTTTTTACCAATAAAACGAAGTTGATCACTTACAAGTAACACTGCTGGAATATATGTACCATCTATTACTCCAATGTAATCCTAAAACAAAAACACAAATATTATTTGATTTATATTTAATTCATATTTTTCTATTACATAATCGTAACTTATCTTATAATATGGAAAAAAATCTTGTATTATTTTTGATCTTCTTTGGAACTTCCCTAAATTGCCGATCGAATAGTTGGATCAAATCTACTTCCATTTCACATATTTTATCCAAAACTAAACTAAATAGCTTGCATATGATTTCTCCAGAATGCTGAAAATGCTCTTGTACTATCTTATTACCTATATTATGTCCTAAAATATGAAGAAACAATCTTAACATTTCTGCAACATCAATATTCCTAGTTTCTTGATAACCATAGCGCATGACTAAATCATGCATTAAATTCTTAAACACAACTCTATTCATTCTAAACATTCAATAAAACCTTTCAGGATTAGTGTCCATGTCCATCAACTCTCTTAACCATGCATTTCCTATATATGATGAGGTTATACACGGTATTTTTTGACCATATGTTGCCTGAAAAACAACATAAGCATGCGCGGTTGCACAAAGTTGCCAATATTCCTCTTCCTCTTCCTTTTTTTCATAATTTTCACATTCAAGATAATCATCCATAACTGGTTAAAGTAATAAAATAAAATTAGAATAAGAGATATAATAAATTATTTAGACCAATCATTGATAAAAACACTTATCAACATCATATATATATACATACACACACATATGCGAAACTCCACTCAATAAAAAGAACACATATTAGAAATATATCTCACAATATAACATAAACATATATCGCCGTCTAGTATAAATAAATAGTGCAAATATGCCACATACTACATCAACATTGCATATGAAAAATTTAAATAAAGAGCTAACATCCTAGTGATGATTACGCTGTACCAATTTATACTTGATCCATGTGATTTTTTCTTGATCACCATCCAAATTCATAAAGATTTCTCTATTATCTTTCTTTTTAGCAAAATCATCCAGTGCAAAAAAGTATAACTCTTAATCTTGCTTAATCTCAGATATAGCCTTCAACGTCTTCATAATTTCTTTGTAAGGATCAAACTCTCTGGCCTGGCTCCTATTTTCAATAACTAAACAAATTATCTCCATTTGCAATTCTAACTTAATAGCTATACTCAATTTCTTTTGTTTCTTTCCTTGAGATTGCCTCACTGAACTCTGCGAAGTTCTTTTATCACTTTGAGGCTGTTCACCGGTCTTTTCACCCACGTCACAATCTATATTATCATCAGTAAATCCTGCACAACCACCAATGTCAAATTGTATAGCCATAACATCCTTATCAACACATAAACCTTGTGCAAGATTCCATGTAATGCTTCAAATAGCAACAGTATCTCCAAATATTCTATCCAACAAAACTTGAAGTTCGGATGTATGCATTTCGTTCTAAAAGCTCTAACCTTAGGATTTTCCTGTTATAATAAACATTTTCATGAGTTGTATAAAAAAATGAACTTAAAAAAAACAAAAGAATGGGAAAAAAACCCGATTTTTTCTCTCCCACCACTCATCACTTGCATCAATTGTGTTCTTTTTTGGATCACATCCTAATCCTGTTTCCTTTAAGACCAATGTCCTCCATTTTTTCCAATCTTCCTTAGGATTGTCCCACTTACTCTTCATTTGACCTTTATCATACTTTTTGCCCCTTAGATCTTTAAATTTCTTAATTATAACTGTCCATCCATCACTTTTATTGTTTGCAGGGCGATTGCCATTATCAATTTGTTCAACGCATAACTTACAAAAGGTTTTTACATCTTCAGGATTCCAAAATGCCTTTTCCCTTGATGAACTTGCCATCTACTAATAAAACGACATAACTTAAATGTATACTTAAAAATTTACGTTTAAAGATAATATACTTAAAAATTTACATGAGATAATATTTTCTAGACATGTGAGTTAAATACTTAAAAGTTCACTAAATTGACTCTATTACTTTTTTATGGTCCTCCATTTGCGTCTCAACTGGTAAATAAGACCGCAATAATGCAACAATTGGCAATTATTAGAATTGTTGTCTTTGAACCCCACAAGAGCACAAGTGAACAGAAAAGACTAGAAATAGTGCACTATGATCAGGCCTTTTAAAGCATTCTAATGAGCTCAATTTTAATAAAATTAGTGTCAAATCAAAGCTTAGCATGTACCAAACAACTTTGTAGGAGAACACTTTTTGAAAATCACATTCCAAGATTTTATGAAAATCTTAGAAGTACCGAAGGTCAGTTCTAAAAAAAGGTTTTTCAACAAATCTTGCAAATTTGGGAGGTTTGTGAAAAATAATAGATGTGTTCAACATTATCTGAAATTTTTTGACAAGAAAAAGGAGGGGGCTTGACTCAACATAACAGATCATTTTGCTAATATAATAACATCATGCTCTAACTTCTGAAGATGAACGAATTATGAGAAATCGAAAAAGAGATGCATGGAAGTTTGTGATATATGAGTGAACGGTAACAACAAGAAGTTTACACGTGGAGACCAAAATTTGTGTTAATTCTTTCAGATGGAGGGTCATTGTTTCTTAGCCACCTTGAAGTTTTCTTTGTCGTCATTATACCGTAGACTAGATTATAATAGCACACAAAAATTTGACAGGTTATAAATTGATCAAATAGGCACACTAGCATCACTTGGATATCTTACTCAATCCTAAATGGGTTTGGACGAGATTTGGCTTAAGCCCATTCATTTGACAGGTTACTAATTGTTTGGCATTGTTCAAAAGGGTAAAGCAGGGCAGCAAACGTGAGGGGAGAAGGCCTGAATTTTTTATCCAACCGCTGCTCATCAAATAAAGATTGCCAAAACAGAAGGCTTGAATTTTTTATCCATAAACCAAATTATAAACACCAAATTTGACACTACTCAAAATAAATTCCACTGAAACACTAAACCCCAAAACAAGAAGATGAGAAGTAAAGAAAAATCTTTTTTTCCATAAGCAGAAGAAAAATCATACAATACACAAAGGTCAATCAACCCAGACAAATTTCATAGAATTCGATTGCGCATTAGAGGTCTAACCGAACCTAAACCAGAGATCAATTCAGCATGGAAATTTTATGGCATACAAAACACCATGTGAAAAGAAACTATCATGATAGAAACATTTCAAGATTCCAACCGCATGAATTTATAAAAAAGGTGAAAAAGAAAACCCACAAATGAGATGAAGGAGATGAACCTGCAAAGGCGTAGTTGCTAGCGAAGGAGAGAAAACGCGAGGCAATGGACACGAGGGAGCAGACGCAAGGCAGCGAACACAAGGTAGCAAGCGCAAGGTAGCATATGCGAGGTAGCAAGAGCAAGAGAGAGCAAACGCGAGGCAACAGACGCAAGAGGAGCAAGGCAGTAGACGCGAGGGGGGAGAAGAAGGGAGAGGGCAGCAAATGCGAGGGGGGAGCAAGGCAGCAAACGCAAGGAGGGACCAGGGCAGCAGACGTGAGGGGAGAAGAAGGGAGAGGCAGAGACGCGAGGGGAGAAGAAGGGAGAGAAACAAATCCTAGGTTTTGTTCTTTTAAAAATGGGTTAATTCCAAAAAAAACCCCAAACTTTAGGTCAAGTCCCAAATATACCCCGAACTTTTTTTTGTCTCAAGAAAAACCCCAAACTTTAGGTTTAGTCTCAAATCTGCCCCGAACTTTTCTTTTGTCTAAAAAAAAACCCTAAACTTTAATTTTAGTCCCAAATCTACCCCTAATTTTGTTTTGTCTAAAAAAATCTCAAATTGGTACACATATGATAAATTTACCCAAAATTATTTTTTTGACCACAAAAAAAAAAATTACCATATATTATTTTTCGTTAAATTTTACCGTCAAATTTCTAAATTAAATAACACGCCGCAATTAACGGGTATACTAATTTGGGGTTTTACCCTCCGTTTGTACTAAAAAAATCATCAATATACCCCATGGTCTAGTCCTAACTTAACATGTCATTTCCACATAGATAATAAATACACATAAACAAGATGTTATAGAAAATTATTTTCAAAATAAAACCATTTTAGGATATAAAAAATTAGGGATTACCGATACGGCTTTTGGACGAGGCTAATGAGGGCAAATTTAGGATTATAGTAAAATTTAATGATTTTCTTTTTGACAAAAAAAAAAATTGGGATAGATTTGGGAATAGATTAAGAGTTTGGGGTTTTTTCCGAGATTAAAGAAAAGTTTGGGACAGATTTGGGACTAAACCTAAAGTTTGAGGTTTTTTCGAGACAAAGAAAAGTTCGGGCGATTTGGGACTCGAACCTAAAGTTTGGGGTTTTTCTTGAGACAAAAAAAAGTTCGGGATATATTTGGGACTAAACCTAAAGTTTGGGGTTTTTTTTGGAATTGACCCTTTTAAAAATGGGTAAACTTGGAATTCTAATGAGTTTTTAGGACAAAAAAGGAACTCTACAAAGTTTCATTAATATGGCCTCTCAGCATTCCTAAGGCCAACTTTCAACCTAAAGCCCCTTGAAAAGTGGTTGCCAAACACCTTGCATTTTCCCCAATGAGCTTTGGGACCTCAAGGGACTTTCTAAATGCCCATCCAAACGCACCCTAAGAGCGGCCAAAAAGGTGGTTATCACCAACAAAAAAGTGATGATGATTACACCCACATCCATCTCTCTCCAATTTTCCATGAATTCCCTCTCTATCATCTCTGACAACAAGTTAGGTGGGGTGTATTTTGCCAACATATATTAATCTTACGCAATTGTGGACATTGGGACGATAAATTGAGTTTACATCTCCCTTCCCCAAATTTTCCTCCAATCTTTAACCAGTCATCGAAAACCAGCTAGTATTTCGGCTCATCCCCTTCAGCGATCTGCACTTGATGATAACTTGATCAAAAATCAAGCTTGGTGAACCATTGTGCTCCTCTAAGTTGATCGAAAAGATCCGCAACAAGAGGGATCAGGTATTTGTTCTTCACAATGAACTTGTTCAGCACCCAATAGTCGATGCACATCTGGAGTGATCCGTCATGCTTCTTTTGAAATAGGATTGGCACACCGAACAGAGTCTTGGACGGCCAAATATACCCCAGATCGAGCAATTTGCTTGAGTTGCTTTTTCAGTTCTTCCAATTCAGGGGATGCCATGTAGTACAATACCATGGCAAGTAGTCAAGCATCAGGCACTAACTTAATTCAATGATCCACCTCCTTTCGAGGTGGAAGTTTCTTAAGCAACTTGGGAGACATGACGTCCTTGAATTTTCAAGGACTTGATTTACCAATGTTGGTACATCATTTCCTACATTCTCATTGTCTTCATTCTTCCAGGTCGTTAGGATGGTCACCTCACTTTCCCTACTCCCTTGGTGAGTTGCATTGCTGAGATTATCTTCTGATTGCGACTCAATTCGCGACAGACCAGAACCACACACTAGCACCATGTAATCAAGATGCAAATGCACTCAGCGAAAGGCAATAAAACAATGTGCATCCTATCTAGGAATTTTAACCCAATGACAAAATCATAGTCGTCAAGTGGAATTACATTGATAGTCTCCTCGCTCCTCAATTGACCGATTTGGAGCTCCACATCCCTTGCAACACCTACAGTAGGGACCTCTTTGCAATTCACAGTTTTGAGCCACCCGGCTCCTTTCTTGACTCGAAGATTGAGTTTTTCGTAGCTTCCTCCGATATAAAGAGATCGGATGCCCTAGTGTCCACAAGTGCACTCATCGTGGTTTCTCCGATATTTCAATCCACAAACATAAGTCCTTTAGGCTCCTTCGCCTTCTTGGACTTGATTGTGCTAAGGATTTGCATGAAACCAACCGCGATTCCCTAGTAGGCTCATCTTCCCTGTAAAGGACAACCAACTTGGCCTTATTCGGACAATCTTGTGCCATATGTGGACCAAAACATTTGTATGTGCGTACATTCATTTATCATCCACCACTCGACTCCGCATGAATTTTAGGAGGGGTTACTAGCGATTTGCCTCCATTCGGGCGATTGAACCTTCCTCAATCTCCCCCGCCATTAGCCTTATCCTTCAAACGAGAGTCCGACTTGGATGCAGAAGGTGCCTTGTATTTTACAAGTGATTCAGCCACGGCTATGGCTGTTGTGAGGTCTCCCATGTTGCATCACTTAAGTTCCTACTTGATCCATGACTTGAGACCGCTCATGAACCGGTAGTACGCCTCATTGTCACTTATCAAGGGAATTTTGAGAAGTAGCTTCGAAAACCGCTTGATGTAGTCGCATATCGCACCCTCTTACTCGAGCCACTGTAGCTCATCACGAGCATCTTCCTCTGCATATGAAGGATAGTACATTCACCGAAACCCCTCGACAAATCCATTCCAGATCATGATAGGGTCGCCACTCCTACCATACAATCGACAACGTCATCACAATAATGCATTATCAACTAAATACACCGGATGCGGTGTTTACCAATATAACATTGTCGTCATAACTTGGAAGTACCATTGCATGTACCCCAAGAAGTTGACTATGTCTTTAGTCATCTGCGAGTCCTTGAACTTGTCCAGCTTAGGTGCATTCATTCGTGGACTAGCATGCATTGTGACCACCCCGTTCACACGTGCCGCTTCCGATTCGGCGAGCTACCCCTTAAGCTCCACTATTTCCACACGCATGGCCTCTAAGGTTTCATCTCGTTGTTCCAGCTCTTGCCTCAGGGTTCCTAGTAACTCACCTCGGAACTCTTCCATGCCGGACTTGAGCTTTTGCACCTCAGTCGTGAGCTCCTCCTTTTCGGCTTCCACTCCACCGACAGTCAAGTCAAGTCATCGACCGATCCTTGGATCTCAGTGGCGAACAATTCTACCTTCGTCACTCAATGTTCCAAATCCCCTATAGCATTCCTTAAACAAGAACCAACACGGTTCTTCCTTCCCTTGTTGGCCATCTCAACGACCCTTCCACAATTAGCATGATCAGCCTCTAGCACAATCAACACCTCAAGATGGGAATCAACCATTGCACCTTGGAACGAACCCTACTTTGATACCACTTGTCACGGGCCAATCGATCCATCATTCCCTTCAACCCGTGCGGCTTTAGGATTTCTTCCGAGCAACATTTCCCATTTACAAAGAGAAACTATAGATTTTATTCTCTTGTAAATGAGATAATACAGATGAGAGAGATAAGACCCCTATATATACAAGTACAAGACACACCGTATTCATAGATCTATCATCGATCATACGGTTGAAATTGTATCTTCTCAATTACTACCTACTTGCCTTTATTACGTAGGTGTACAAGTACCGTATTGCCTACCCCTAGGAATATTCTAAAATACTCAATAAAACCCTAAGACTTAGAGATGCCGGTTGAGGGTCACTCATTCCAAAAGATTGGTCACAGCGTCGTGCAAAAACCCTCCTAAATTGTTCACGTCTTCAAGCCATGACACAAGCATCTCTGATCTGCATATTTGTTATCACAAATCTAAATTGCCAGTTTCCTAAACAAACAAACAAAGGCAAGAAAGTAAGTATTCAAAGTCATGCGTTCTTGTAGCAATAAGTAAATGGCACAAGCAAGATACCTAAATTCAATAGGCAGAAAGAACATAGAAATGCAGGACATACAACCCCAGCGATATGATAGCAATGTAGTGTATGTGCAATCTTAGCAACAAGAACTCCATCAGGGAATCAAAAATAGAAAAGAAAACCATTGCCATCATTCCAGAAAATTGAATCTATGAAAGGTGAGAACGAGATGTCATAGGCATTGCACTAACATTCTCAGTCATCTACATCAACTTGATTTTCTTGCCGTTTGAAAAAGGGTTTCTGATTCCTCTAGCAGTAATAGCATATGGAGCTGAAGGAGATCGAAGAGAAGGTGACTTGTCAGTGTATGCGTATTGCTCATTGCTGTTCCGGTACAAGATGATTCGGTTCATGCAAGCATGAGACCATCTATCACCTGCTCAGAATAATCACGGGCCCAAAGACACCGAAACAGCAAAAGCTTGAGTCAACAGCTATGGGAACAAGAAGGAATTTGATAGAAATAAGGCTTACGAGTCACAAACGGTGAGAGAGGCAAACGTCGAGTACCCAAAACCACGAGATATCTTGTCCCCAAGATGCACATTCACCACCCGCACATCAATAAACAAACTGTAACAGAGGAGAACCTCGAGTACCCACATCTCGAATCTTACAAGACAGGCAGCATGTTTATTAATCCGAATCGTCAACCTCAAGCACCCCCATCTCGAGCACAATTCCAGTCAACTTCCACGAACCAAAATGAGAGAGAGAGCACGTACCTTTGAAACTCAGGGAGTCTGGGATCGGACCAGGGCGAGTGAACAGCAACGAGGAGAGAGAAGACGAGAAGAAGTGGAGAGTTGACTAGAGGCGAACCATCGCCTGTTCTTTGTATCCCCCGAACGCAATGGGTGTTCCAATAAGAGGGAAGAAGGCCGAAAAAGAATATGGGTGCTCCAATCGTGCTCCACGAACAGATAATTGGGGTGTTCCAACTTCGTAGAGAATGGGTGCTCCAAGTGAGAGGGAAGAAGAACGTGAAAGAAGAAAGCGTAGAAAGATTTGAGATTTTTCTTTTTTTTTAGTGCTTGTTAGTTATTATCCAAAATTTTTGGGCAAAATTACCCATATACCAATCGACGAAAATGTTACATGCTAGGTAGCCTTTAAACATTTGGCCAGCAAACAAGTTTGAGTTTTTATTTGAGATCGATTTAGCCATTTCAAAGAGTTTGAGTTTTTATTTGAGATCGATTTAGCCATTTCAAATTCTTATTTGAAATAATATCCATATGAAATCCTTATTTGAAAATATACTCCCAGTTTGAATTTTTATTTGAAATTTTTCCTTAATTTTTTTAACCGGACATGATGTTTTAGTTAACAAATGCACTTAAGCATTAACTGAGTTGATTTACGACAAAACTTGTGACAAAATGATTTTTTAATTTTCAAAAACACTAAGGATGTGTCAAAAATTATTTGTATTTCCCATCCTTTTGCCAATTCTTTTTCTTAGCATTTGTATTTCTAGTCTAGTGTAAAGTCAGGCATGTGAATTGCGAACAATCTAACAAATACAAATGTGAAAATGTAAAATCAATTGTATTTTCTTCTTGGTGTCAAATGCCTTTTCGATCTAAAACAGACAGATAGACGCAACCTATGTTTCTTGCACGGATAGTACTTTTCATTGGCTTCTCATGCAAATCCGAACGTCATCTCTCAAACCTAGGAAATAAGGCAAAAGAATAAAAACAAAAGCATTGACTACTACAGGACAGACTTGAAACCTAAGGCCAATTCTGCAGTCCCTTGAGCGATTAATCTTTCTTATGTACACACTGTCGCAAGTTGTCTTAAGAAGCAAAAGTTCGAAAGGCTTTCCATCCATGATGACATAGGGTTGAAATATATGACTTTATGATCTTACGGCTACTAACACCTCCGAAAGGACGATTCCTGCTCTGCGCTCGGTGGGCATTTATCACAGGCATCTCCTTCAATATTGAACACCCAACTTTTCCCTAAGACAAAATAAATTGTCGGTGTTGCTAAACTTCGAAAGGCAAAATACAAAGTCTAATCGCATAATTATAAACACTCAAAAGACTCCATCTTCAATGCCGGGAGAAATCCTTAAACAAGCAAACGGAAATTGAATAGTTGACTTCCACTTGAACTCGGGCAATTACTCCGAGCACTGAAACAGAAATTGTAGTGTTCTATGGCAAGCTAAAATCTACACTACCGTCATGTTGATGCCAAATGACAGAAAAGGTGATATATCCAAATGTCAACAATGCACAATGACCATAATATACGAAAGAAACCAGAACAGAGCGGTTAGGGAGGCAAGTTAATCATCAGCACTTCAAATCTCTCATCAACATCAAAGTTAGGGAAAACACCCAGATACACAACAGCAGTAAGGAGTAAATGAACACCAAAGCCAACATTCAGCTTCATTGTTATAACAAAAACAAGATATTGGCTGCCAGAGCCATCTTTTGTCCCCATTTCCATGGACTCTCTCAGCCTGCAAAACGAAAAGTTACAGGACCTTTTCAGGGAATCAATCAATGACACTGGGTCTCCCTCAATCTAGGTCAACATGGAGGGCAACTTCCGTGCATGCATACAGCAAAGGCATATGCATGTGGGTGTATGTTCACGTGTTTTGGTCTGCACAGATAGGTGGGAGGGTAGTGGGTGTCATGCAGACAGTGATGGGCGCAAGCACAGGGGGGAAGAGAGAGAGGGAGAGAGAGATTTCCTTATATGGACAAACTTAGAGCACAGATCTGTGGCAACTCAAATGACTAGCCAAGAAATGGAAGGATTCAGAAAAAGCGAGCAGTCAAGTGACAAGTGAGTAGTGGCTTAGTGAAAACAAAATTGAGTTACCATCACCAATCAAAGGGGAAAACAGCCAACAAGTTAAACACTACTAAATAAAACTTAAAAGTAACATCATGAACTGCTTAATGACAATTAGAAGAACATCATAATGAAATGAAGACACATACCAACCTTTATTAACCAACAGGGAGCACTGAGCATTTTCAATCATTATCTTCACGACCATAATCATAAATTATCTCAATCTGCAAAAAGAGGATGGATAAGAAAATAGTGGATCAGCAAGCTTAAGACTTTTGTGGAACAGTCCACCACAGTAGTGACAAAAATCCAGTGTCCACATCATCACTTATGATCTGGAAATCAGTAAACATGCAGGAAGTGCAACACAAAATTGCTAATAGAGTCCCTTGGTAAAAAAGAGAAAGAACCAAAAAAAGAGTCAGAAAGCATCACCAAGAAGGAAAATCAGACTATAGACACTTCTTTAGAACTAACAAGTAACAAAAAGCCAGTACTATGCATTGTAGAATTTAAGCTGGAAGAGATGAGATGGTGCCACAAGGAATATATTATTAACAGTCTAGCAATTGAGCACAATATGCACACTAAAATAAGATTAACGGACCAATCGGCATTTAAAAATTACCACCAAATGCACTAAAGAGCAAATAGATCAGTAAAAACTATATACTATTTGTGAACCCATCAAGATTTACAGACAAAGTTCTTCCACAGGTCAAATCACAGTAATGGTATGTCAATAAAAGGAAAGAGCATCAATGAGTGCAAAGCATACAGCTTATATCTAGAATTGCAAACTGACTTGTATATAAATTGAGATCAACCCTTGCATGTCCTCACTGCTCATACTATCAACCTATGATGCATGGCACATATAGAGCGAACAAATAGATTTTCACTGAGATTACTAATCATGGCCAGCATCATTGAGCACAATGCCAACAAATAATGGAATGAACATTCTCTTGTGAAGATCACAATCATTAGTGGATTCATACATATGGATAGTAACATATCAATCACTATGATTAGCAAGAAAGCTTACCCCCGCAGGTGGTGTCGGGTTCCGGGTAAACTTGCTACCACCAGGAGCCCAAGGCACTGCAACAAGATGCACAAGTGAGTTGCTAGCCACGTATAGGAATCAGAAAAGATGGGCTAAGTTCAAGAGCCCAACTGTATGCTAGGCAGAAAACTGGATCAGGGAATGCATATGACAGAATTTCTAAACTCTGATCTAATCTATTCCAAATAATACAAGCAAACTTCATCTCATAGATGACAGCATTCTGTTTGTCCAGCAATGACACCTTTCATGCACCTAAACAATGGGGTTTCAGCTCATTCAAAAGTAATAGTCCAGTATAGAATCTAGCAGTGCATCTAACCAGTACTTACCAATGTAAGGATCAGGGTGCCGCCACTTGTTGTAGCTGGCTTCCGCATCAGCAATCATTCTGTCAATCGTATCAAGATCCTCCTGCACGTTTAAATAATAGCAAGCAAGCATTTCACTTTTCCACTCTTACATCCATAAACCACATTGTCCTGTCACACTATTAGCTCAAAAGCAAAACAATGATTGGTCCAGGGAAAAGCCATCACCAAAATCAAAGCCATACATTAACTGTCGAGGCTACTAATTAGCAAATGGAAAGCAAGTGAAATTAACATCTGGAGCTCCATAAAATATACACACTCCGCATTCAAAGATGACAAAACTATTATCCCCGATGATGCAAGACAGAACACAATCAGCCTAAATGGTAAACAGATAAAGCGCCTCCCTTTTGCCCACTACGCCCTGCGTTTTTATGCCATTTCGAATTCCAGTTTTCTTACTCGAATCGAACGTAATCTCCTCGATCAGTAAACTCGCTGGGATCATAATCATCCAATCACAAAATCACAGAGTTCCCAAGATAGCACCAGAGTGAAGTACATCGAAGCGGATCGTACCACGTGTTTGTTGGCTTCGAACCTCTCGCGCAAATCCGATGCCTGAAAACGCACAAAAAGACAAACAATTCGAGCATGACGATCAGCGCCAGCCCAATGTTGAGATCGAGCGATCGAGGAAATGCGAAACCCTAAGAGAGAGAGAGAGAGAGAGTACGTCTCGGTAAAAGAGGTGGCGGTGTACGGCCCAGTTGAGAGTGTCCTTGAGGGCACGGCGGTAGAGAATACGGACCCTCTCCTTCTGAGCCGCCCTCCGGGCGAGATACCCCGCCGTCGACACCGCCGCCGCCGCGCTCATTCTTCTCCTTCGAGACGCTTCTGTCTTCGGCCCTCGCTCTCCGGTGATGAGGAGTTCAATGTGACGATTGACTTTAGTGAAATTACGCTTTAGCTGCTCTTTTCCTCGCTGTTTCAGAGCTGCGGTATTTTAACCGGCTGTCCCCTTTTTTGTTTATATTTTTTGTATCATTTACATTCAATTATTATCTTCTCTTTATTTTTTATAAAATAATAAAGTACTTTTTTCTTGAGAAAAAATCACCAAAAACACCAAACTTCTCCAAAGCATAACAAATTTATTCCAAACCTTTTTATAATATAAAAAAAACCCCAAACTTATACCCACCTAACATATTTATTCCAAAAAAAAATTTGTAACATAAAAAACTCTAAATTTTACCAACTTTGATATATTTATGTCGAACTCTCTAACTAATGTTGACACCCGAAATTTTGTTTATTTTGTCTTAAATGCCCATTTACTTTGCTTATATAAATACATATTAATTTCTAAAAAAAAATTAAAAAAATTAATTAAAAGAAAAAAGAAAAAACGTGGGTCCGGGCCAAGGCTGGGCCTGCCCAACCCCTTTCTCTTCTTTTTTCCCCTTCCCCGTGCGGGCTTGGCCCACTTTTCTTTCTCCCTTTTCAGCCCAGCCCGCGCCTTTCTCTTCCTCTTCCCTCCTTCACCGTCGCACGGCAACGGCCACCTGCAAAAGGGAAATAAAAAATGGAAGCAAGTTGCAGCATGGGCAGCAGCAAGTCAGCAGCAAGCCGACAGGAAGCAAAGCAACAGCAGGAAGTCAGCCGAAGAAGGCAGCAGCAGCAAGTCAGCAGAAGTAAGGCAGCAGCAGCAAGTCAGCAGAAGCAGTGCAGAAAGAGGGCCTGAAAACCGAAAAAAAAAAAAGGGAGAAAAGGGGGGAGAAGGGAGCGGGGTTTTCCTGGCTCAGCCGAGAGTGCTCGAGGGGAGATAGAGAGAGAGAGAGGAAAAACCGAGAGAAGGAGGGACCGAAAAAACAAAAAAAGAGAAAAACAAGAAAAAAAAAAACGGAGAAGAAGAGGAGAGGAGGTGAGGACGAGAGACGGGGGAGACCGAGAGAGAGGCAGAGCAAGAGAGAGCCGAGTGAATTCAGAAAAAAACCAGATCTGGGAGGACTTCGGGGTGAGCTCGAGGGACGAAGGAGTAACTCAGACAAAGAGAAAAAAAAGGAGCCGGGGTTTTTTTGCTTAGCCGAGAGTGCTCGAAAGAGAGAAAACCGGAAACAAAGAGAAGACGGAGATCCGAGAGAGAGAAGGTGAACCCGGCGACCACAGCGATACGAGCGACTGAGTGCGGCTCAGACACGCACGGGCCTGCTCGACGACCTTCCCGGCGACGTTCTCGAGTTGACCAGGTAGGTCTAGCTCCATCTCTGCTCCGTTTTTAGGTGCACCGGGCCGGAGCTCGCGGCCATCCGGCTCGCGCAAGCTTCGGCCCTCGCCACCCTTGCATTTTGTTCCCACATTCCTTGTATGTCATGTTTGAACCCCCCCAAAGCATGTTCAAGGCTCGGTTGAGCCGGAGACCTTAGAGTTTCGTAGCGCCCGTTAACCGTTCGACGAAATGCCTGAGCGAGGTCCGGCGCCGATTTCAATTCGTCCAGTAGAAACCGAATCACCATTGCCGGTCTGACCTCGTGAGGATGTCCCAGTAGCGGATGTTCGACCGGTCAGCGAAGGTTAGGCTTAGTTTGGCTGAGGGTGTCCTTAGCGTCTCGGTTCATCGCCTTCTCCGGCTTCCTTCGGAAACACCGGCCGGCTACGGGCCGGCGGCGCTCGGCGTCGGTCGGACCGAACGACCGACGCCAGACGACGGCCTAGTGACGACCCCAAGACCCGGTGAGGACTCGCGGTGGCGTCGGTGTCGGCTCGGCGGAACGGAGTTGCAGAGTCTTCGTGCATGAAGGGGACGACGGGCGTGCATGCAGGAGCAGGAGGAAGAAACCTGCAGGAAAGAAGACCAAAAATTAAAAAAAAAGAGAAGATTAAAGAAAAACAAAAAACAAAAAAACAAAAAGGCCAAAAATAGGATGGGGGCCAAGGAGATGGGCTTCGCCGCGGGCCCGCTTCGGTTGGGTCGATTTTTTTCACGGGCCGGCTTTTTAGCTGGGCTAGAGAATAGAAATAAATGGGCTATTTTAATTTATTTTGTTAATGGGCCATTTTAAAAGAATTTTCGACCGGGCCGTTCGGCCAGCCCGGTCGCTAGCCCAGCCCAGACCAATAGGATCCGGGTAGGTTTAGTAGGGTCGGGTCACCTGACCCGGTCCAAATCACTTTTTTAATATAAATTAAAAAAAAAAAATCAAAATTTTTTTCAGAAAATCAAAAAATATTTAAAAATATTTAAAAAGATTTCGAAAAATCATCAAAAATAAAAAAAAAAATGTTTTGTTTCAAGCTCAGAAGTTTTTTTAAAAGTTTATTTTAATTTTCTTTTTCTTTTTTTTTCCGAATATTAAAAATTCCAAAAAAAATATTTAAAAAGGGTTAGAAAATTCCAAAAAAAAAAAAAACAGTAATAAATTTTTTTCTTAGAAAAGTCAGAAAAATATAAAGAAATCTCGAAATCTTGTTTTCTTTAATTTTGGGAAATTCGGAATATTAAAAAATGTTAAAAATACTAAAAAATATAAAAATTTCATAAAAATTCAGAAAATCAGAAAAATTGCAAAAATAAATAAATAAATTAGAAACCCCTTAAAAAAAAAAAACCAAAATTAAATAAGCCTTTAGGGCTCTACAATAGGGCTCTTCTCCTGTGCTTTGTCCTATTATGATTTTTGGATGTTATTTCCTTACTATAGACGGTTAGGAAAAACCTTAGTTTTCTCAAATGCGTTTCCATGACATTAGTTAATATGCAATCGAGTTAGGTACCGAAAGGGCGTTAGTCACGTAACTAACGTAATCAAGTCCCCGACCCTAGATTCTCTGGTTGCGTAGAAAATGAGGCACACTCCCTTGTCTGGCTTGGTTCCTAACCGACCCCAATAGGCTAGTGGCGACTCTTTATTAGAAGACTTTCACGATATCCCACGTCGCGCGGGGTATGGGTTTGGGAGAGCTCAAGTTAATGAAGGTCCGTCGGCCCGAAATTAACAATATCCCTAAACATATTATTATTATTATTTTCAAAATTTTAGGTCGCGACAACTAAAAGGTATTTTTGTCGTTTACTTTATAAAAAATTTCTTTTTCTTTCTTTGTTTCCTTTTTTCTTTTTTTTCATCTGTCGACGAGGGTGACCCTCGCCTGAGCCTAGCTTCCCTCTACCATGATTGGCAGAGGGAAGCGAGAAGAAGAAAAAAGATAAGAAAAATTAAAAATTAAAAGAAGAAAATGCCCTTCCCAACATGATAGTTTTGGGTAAATATGTCATATGAGTATAAATTTGAGGTTTTTTGTGTCAAAAAAAGTTTGGAATAAATGCATCACAATTGACAAATTTTGAAATTTTTTGGGTCATAGAAAAATGTTTTATTGTAAATGTGCTACATATATGTACAAATTTGAGATTTTTTGTATCACAAAAAAATTGAAATAAATTTGTCATGTTGAATAAAATATAGGGTATTTTTTGTGACTTTTTCCCCATTTTTCCCTCAAACTATCTTTATAACCCATGTGATGTGAGAAACAATTAAAGAAAAAAACTTGCAAATAAATATAAAGTAAAATTTCCGTTTAATGAAATTCATTAGGAGAAAAACATTAGTTCCTCACATAACTAACATTTTTCGCCATCTTTTTTAGAAAAATCCATCAAAACCTCTAAATTATACTTACAAACTTTTTTATTATGCAAAAAACTTAAACTCATACTCGTATAATACATTTACCAAAAAAAAAATTATGATACAAAAACCACAAACTTGTATTAGCACGACATATTTACTCCAAATTTTGAGGTAAATGTGTAACTCACATACAAATTTAGAAAAAAAAAAAATTGGGGTAAATATGTTACACCTATATAAGTGTGGGTAAATGTATTACATAATTACAAGTTTAGGATTTTTTGTATTACAAAAAAAATTAGGATAAATTTATTACAGTAAGCATAGTTTAGAATTTTTTGTCACTTTTTTTCTTTTTGGCAAGAAATTTGAGTACTCAATTCTATTCATGATATGTTTGTATGATCCTAAAAAAGAGATTATTGAGATCTCTCCCACTTCATCTGCTAACTTAGGCATTGAAAGATCTTCTTGCTACCAAGCCCAGAGGCTTGTTTTCCCTCATATTATGCAATCGGGAACAATCTTCAAAATATAATTACTTGTGTAGCTTGAAATAATTAGTCAGTTTTAACTATATACAAAAATTTTATGTCTAGATATTTTGGTGAACAATAGAAATAATTTTCGCTTATTCATTTTTGTAAGTGATACAAACGATCATTTTAAAAAAATATTTATCTCGAGTCATTCATTTTTTGTAAAATAAATAGAATTAATTAATTTTATAGGTAGTATTTATGAATTGTCGAATTTTGTAAAACTCAAATATGTAACGTAAAAAGAAAGTAAACGTTCAAGTGCGTTGCTTTGGATCTGGCCTCAATTGTTAGTTTGAGCTTGTTTATCGCTTTACTAGGGTTTGTTCTATGCCCTAAATTTTGAATTTTTCTGGGCCTCTCGTGCTTGGTAGCAGGACCAACTTGCAAAAACAAAAAACAAAAATGTAAATTCATCGAGAGTTTTACAAGGGATTGTTCATTCTCGTTGCATTAATTGCGGTCATCACCCATTTTGCTTCTAAATAGCAATTGTGCTCGCCTGATTCAACACCTAGAGTTTTAACATTTTTTGTAACTCTTCCTAACAAGTATTTCCTTATAAGATTTGTTTTACTATTTTCTCTCAATATTACAACTATAATGTTGATTCCATACAGAATTTCCCTATGTCACGTAACAACTGGAAATTGAGAATTTCCTAACTGGTGTTGAATTTTTATATTCAACGTCATAGAATTATACTTTTGTTCTTTCTAAATAAAGAATTTCATATGAAACAGATTGCAATTTGACAAATAATTTTGTACTGAAATATGTATTTTAATTCATAATGATAAAGTAATCAATGGCTGCGTGGATATACTACTAGGCCGAAAATTGTCCAAAAAATCCTAAACCTAATGCATTTTTGTTAATTCAGTCTTAAACTTTTTGATTTGGCAATTGATAAGTAAACATTTTTACGTTTTGCCAATTGAGTACATCCGGCCAATTTTGGTAGGAAAATCATTGATATAGAGGTCAGTTGTCTTACATGACACAACTAGCACAAATGCGAACGACTTTTACTAATAATTTGGATATTGTTTATTTTATTTTTTTCCTTTTTTTTTCTTTTCTTTCCTCCTTGTTTTTTTCCTAAATGCTCTTGCCTATGTTCAATGATGGGAAAAAAGTGATTCAATTGACAAAACGTGAATAATTTTAGAACTCAATTGACGATATTGAAAGTTTAAGATTGAATTTGTAAAAATATCTAATAGGTTTGGGATTTTTTGAATAATTTTTCTTATAGTAAACATGTTCATGGACATAATAGGTCTCACTGGGCTCAATGTACAGGTAGCGGACATGGAACTTCTTTGAGAAGAACAGCTGAGGTTGGGCCGGCTACAAAGATGACATCTCAATTCTAGTGCGAGTTCTCTATAGCAAAATAATTTATGGGCAAGATATAAGATTATACTAAATTTCATAGATTTTAGTTTGAATTTGATAAACAAATAAATAAAAGAATACATTAAATCAATACTAAACTAATTGAACGGACGTCAATATAGTT
Organism: Corymbia maculata; assembly: GCA_014182735.1. Taxonomy (NCBI): domain Eukaryota; kingdom Viridiplantae; phylum Streptophyta; class Magnoliopsida; order Myrtales; family Myrtaceae; genus Corymbia; species Corymbia maculata. The sequence goes on along the minus strand of CM024688.1, from coordinate 22,564,907 downwards.
CTAAACTTTTCCATTATGCAGATTTAAATTTAAATCTTTATGTAGAATTTCAATGTAATCATGTCAGTCAATTTTTGTTAGAAATCACTATTCTCTTGCTGATTATCAAATGATTCCACCGTGAAATCCTCTCTACCGTTGATCCGTCGTTGTTTTTTTTTTTTTTTTTTTTTCAAATAAAAAATATTGATAGGACATTCGAGACTTTTGGGCACCCATCTCACTGGTTGTGCCAATATCTCGGCCGACCCATCCCATTTTCTTATCTAATTTTTAACCTGTCAATATATTCAACTGAACTTACTTTTATCACGTAGACCATCGCGGATCCAAAAAAAAAAAAAAGCACTTCAATTGTGGTCTTAAAGACTTGTAGGCGTGCGTTGATGCTGTGCCCTTTCTTCTTTTGTTTTTGCATCGCACGTGAACAAAACAAACCGACGGCGTCAGCAAGAGTCGGCGGTTTCGTTCAACCGCTCCTCTGGACCGCCATAAATTTTTAGGTTAAAACCCATCCGCATGGGTCCAATTGATCTGACACGCTCAATTACATGGACCCCACGTCGATCTCGTATGATCCAACGGTTAAGATCAATCAAGTCCCTGAGTATCGAGAGCATGCGAGCATTGCTCAACCAGCGCATCCTCCTCCCTTTTCCTCTCGTGAGCGCACAGCTCCCTCCTCCCGATTTCCCTCCATTTTTCTTTTATTTTCTTTCTTATTCTAATTTTTAATTTAGGAAAAATGACACAAGAGTTTCTGAATTTTGATCCCATATGCAATGGCTTCTCTAGTCTTTTTATTTTGTTTGATATAATCCATGAACTACTAGTAAATATTCGATATAATCCTTATATTATATGAAGATGTTCAATGTCATAATTAATTTAAGCTAATAAAATCTGCTAATGTAAATAATAAAAAGAAGAAATTTGTCCAAGTAAGATATTCATACAAAATCAGGATATAATAATTCAAGTCATTGAATAATGATGAACATGTTAAGACCCCATTTTTTCTATCAAAGTCTAAAGTAGATAAGATAAAACAAAGGGCAAGTTAATATATCATTTTCAAAAAGCAAATTTAGTATAAAATATTTCACATCATCAAAAAATGTTGAGCCTTTTTTTTTGAGTAAACAGAATTACTACATTTAACATTTATTAATATTCAAAAATCATATTAAACAAATTTAAAATTTAGGAATGACATCATATATCAAACTAAAGTTCAAGATCTATTTATATTATTTTTCTTTAATTTTACTACACAGCACACATTTTAATTTTTTTTCTATTGGAAGCTTTGAGGAAGGAGGGGTGTTTAAAAACACACAATTCCTCCCCCAAAAGATGCTAAATCATTACCATTTGTGCTTTGGTAAATCAATAATTTCGATAGGATATTTGGGATTTTAAATTCTTATAGTATACATGCCAATTTTTGAATTTTCATGTTATACATGAGCAATGAAACTCCCATGGACCAAATTAAGTACTGAAATCGTCTAAAAACAATAAGGCTTCATTTATTTAACAAAAATGAATTATTTGAAAAATATTTTCCTAAATATAAGTATTTATATTATTTAAAATAATTAATTAATGAAAAATATTTTGTCATCGACAATTATTTATATCTAAAAATTTTGTGAACCATGAAAATATTTTTTATTCATTTATTTTTGTAAGTGATACAAATGATAAATAAATTAATTCATTTTGGTGAAATAAATGGATTGGATTCATATGAAATGAAACCTCACGAGAAACACAGGAAAATGACACTGTTGAATATATGTGTAAGAGGGATATGTAATAGTAAATTACTTGTCCATGATGAATGTGGTAAACTCTAATTGTATACTTTGTTTTTGTTGGAATACCGCTTTACACCACACCATCCTTACCATTTGCTTGGAGTGCACAATAGAGTCAAACACTTTTACTTAGGAGATCGCTAAAAGGGATTATAAGTTTTAACCCATCAACATGGTTAAGTAGACTTATCTTTTATTCAATAGCTTAAACTAATGAAGTTATGGGCAAACTAAATTATATTAACTGCTCTACATCACGTTGATTCCTAAATGTGAAATTTGTTTCATCATCTCAATGCACATCGACCTAATGAAATCCGACCGTACTTAATCAAATAGCAACCTTATTCTAAACAAAAAATAAAAAAAGAAAGGATATCGCGATGGCATGTCATGACCTTAATCGCATGAATTGAGACAAATTAAACTTCCTGACCCAAAAAATCGAGACAAGTACATAAATATATTTTTATCAGGACAACTATTAGATTATTTTTTCCTAAAAATCAAGACGAGCAGTTGAAAGGATGTCAATCCCATTAAATTCCATCCAACCCCCCCCAAAAAAACTCCTCAACTGCCTCCACCCCCTCCTTCATGTCTACTATTTTAGGCTCGTCGTCAATTCCAAAACTTGAAAAACCGCCACTCCACTCACGAGACTCCCAACCAAAACCACTCTCTCTCCTCCCCCTCCCGCCATTTCCAAGAATGCCGACCCTCCGTCTCCCTCCCCGCCGCCCCGCCGCCGCCCTCCTCCTCCTCCTCCTCCTCGCCGCGCAGCCGCCGCCGAGGCGAGCTACCTCGAATACGGGGACGCATTGTCCAAGGCCATCCTCTTCTTCGAGGGGCAGCGGTCCGGCTACCTCCCCCAGGACCAGCGCGTCGCCTGGCGCGGCAACTCGGGCCTCAGCGACGGCTGGACCTACCGCGCCGACCTCACCGGCGGGTACTACGACGCCGGCGACAACGTTAAGTTCGGCTTCCCGATGGCCTTCACCACCACGCTGCTCGCCTGGAGCGTCGTCGAGTTCGGCGACCTCATGCCCCCGCCCGAGCGGAGGAACGCCCTGGTCGCCATCCGTTGGGCCACGGACTACCTCCTCAAGACGGTGTCGCAGCCGAACCGCATTTTCGTCCAGGTGAGAGCGTAAACGCTGATGGTCACTCCGTCGCGATCGTCGCTCCTTTGGTCAGTGACCTCATCCTCTGTTTCGCCTTAAAGTCGATTTCCTCATCAATTCTCAATTTCATTTCCCATCTCGCCGAAAGCCCTGGGCGCCGCTCAATTTAGGGCGATCTCGGTTACCCATGATTATCGATGACCGGCATTATGTTACATAGTCATAGTTCAAGTCCCAATTGAACTTTGCAGAATCTGGGCATGGCAGATTAAGGCTTGTTGCAGAGAAAAGTGAGGAATGGGCATGGCAGATTAAGGCTTATTGCAGAGAAAAGTGAGGACGAGAGAGAGAGAGAGAGAGAGTGAGTGAGTGATGGGTGGGGGATGCAAGATTCATGGACAGGTTGGTTCAACCAAAAGCCTTGAACGAGGAAAAGCTAGGAACAGGGTTCTGTGTGGGGGAAGGCTGCCTTTAGTCCCTACTGGACTGATTAGTCCACGGGGTTTGTCTTTATTCTGACACTTTTGGACCCACTCCCACGTCATCTTGGAGCATATTTTACCCATCTTTTCCAGCTACGGTATTTTAACATTATCTTCCCCCGATCAGTATCATCTAATGTATCGATAATTGATGATGCCCGATACGACGATGCACGTGATTTCACTTCGTTAATCGACATTTTTCACCAAATTTTCATAACAAAAATGTCTTTTTTTTTGCAACCTTTGCGAGATGGATTCACAAGTGTGGCAAAAGCACAAATTTCTTACCGTGCAATAATGCCAAGAAATATTGTCATTCTTAGACTGCAAACTTCTCTTTTTTGGTTAAAAGTTGATTCCTTTTTGCCGAGTATGGTCAAGAATCCTTTTTTAAAGGAAAAGTGTGTTTGAGTCCTTTAAGTACTCGAAACTCTTCTTTTTTGAGCTTGCGTGGCATTGCGTGCTCTTCTTTCCCATTACCCGATCGTGCTCTCTGGGTTCTAGAGCCGCTTTCGGGAGTTTGAGCCTCCATATAATGAAGTTTGTCCGAGAACCCCCTTTTGCGGACGATGATGCCTTGCGTTTTTTTTATTTGGGGGCGTTTCTTTCTGCCCAGATTATTGAATGTGCATTGAAAATGGACGTTTGTTTATTCCATACTCTTTTCGGCTGAGCACGTCCTGATTCTCGTCTCGGACTGACATCTTGACTCCTGTCTTTTTGTCCTTTTTCTCCCACTGCAATTTCCATTTCTTGCCCCCCTACCCATTTTGTAATGGGCAAGTGGGCATTTCACTCCTAGGCTAATGTTTCGCCCAACCCAAGAGGCCATTTCTATCGCCTCCTCCTTTGGCGAGCTTATCCTGTGTTGAACTCTGGTGAGGAGGACGGGAAATGATGTGTAATCCGATGAGTTTGGCTTGTGATTCTGAATTGGACCGCACGATGCATGCATGTTCGATTCCCTACAGGGACTCTCGACCATTCTGTTCTCTGTTTGGGTGCTTATTTTTTACTAGGTTTTCTCTTGCCTCTTGAGATTGGTGGGAGATTCGGCGGGTCACGCACTTAATAGTGTTCTACTGTTACGCTAATCATGAAGACCCACCAACGTTTTGCTGTACGTCTGCATGTGCAGGGTCACTTCTAGTGGCTGTAAACTGCACGGACCACACTATTCAGCCCCATCAATGCATTGCACACCAGTCTTGCCTCGTCTCTCACTAGAGTCGGCTATGCCTTGACTATTTTGCCACAAATTTTGCTTCTGAGGAACCCATTTTCCTAGTCCATTTTTTTAACAATATGGAGTGTGTTAAGTATGAAAGTTTGGTGAATTCGACCTGGGGTGGTTGAACATTACTTGTCTCCGTCAAAGGTGGGTGATCCAAACATAGACCATAGTTGCTGGGAGAGGCCGGAGGACATGGACACGGCCAGGACGGTTTTTGCCATCGATGCACCGAACCCGGCATCTGATGTTGCTGGTGAGACTGCGGCAGCTCTTGCGGCATCATCCATGGCGTTCCGGTCATCGGACCCGGGGTACTCCGACACCCTCCTGAAGAATGCCATCAAGGCATTCGAATTCGCAGACAGCTACAGAGGAGCTTATAGCGACAATTCGGACATTAGGGACCACGTTTGTCCGTTTTACTGTGATTTCGATGGATACCAGGTACGTGAATCGCCTGTGGGAAGGTCGGTTATTAATGCCTTTTGTAATTCTTGAGAGGGATGAATTTCTTAAAAGGCAAAAGCTACACCCTTAAACATACTAATCCTCATCAGGTAGATCAAGTTTGGTTTGGCAATTAAAAGGAGTTGATCAAGTTTGTCGTGTGTTATTCTCATGTTCTGAACCGACTTTTAAATGTTGCTGACAGTCCATCTGTATACATAAACTATTGCATAGTCTCAGTATGGTGGTTGGTGCTTAGACCTGACTGGCAACAAGGAGGCCCTTAAATTTTAACATAGATTTGATTCCTCCTGACATATCATTTGAAAAAGAGCATGGTATGGAAAGACGAAACCAATGAAATTGAATCTGGTCCTATCCTTTTCTGAAGTTCCCAGAGGTTTCTTATGAGGAGGACAAGCTTTAATGACTGATCCCTGTCTTGTGTGGGTCTCTGACAGGATGAGCTGCTGTGGGGAGCAGCGTGGCTGAGGAGGGCGACACAAGACGAATCTTATCTGAATTACCTCCAAGACAATGGCAAAACGCTCGGTGCCGACGACAACATCAACGAGTTCGGCTGGGACAACAAGCATGCCGGCCTCAACGTCCTCGTTTCCAAGGTCAACCAATTGCAAACGCTTAATTGTTCCACTAATTACCAAATAGAACTGTCTGATATCTCTTTCACGAGAGGGAAAAAATGAAAAGGTTTGTTCATATCTAATAAGTGATTCATTCTTGTCCGCTCCCGAATTTATAATGGTTTCTGAGTGTCATCTGAGAGCATTTTGAACCCCGTGCTTGCTCTCTGCAAAGCCTAGCCGTTTCATTGCGTATGATTTTCCTGTGCTTCATCGATTTCGAGGGCCATTTATTCTGCAAACGTCAATTGGATATTGTTATCTTTATTCTTATCTTCCATGCAAGAAAGAACAGAGAAGATACTCAAATTTCAGTCGCTTAACTGCATCAGCTCCTCACTTTCGATTCACCCGTTTGTTTCAGGAATTCCTAGAAGGCAATGTCATCTCGCTCCAGTCCTACAAATCCTCGGCCGACTCCTTCGTGTGCACCCTCATCCCGGACTCCTCCTCCTCCAGCCACATCGAGTATACGCCCGGTGGCCTCATCTACAAGCCTGGCGGCAGCAACCTTCAGCACGCCACTTCCATTGCCTTCCTCCTCCTCGTCTATGCCAACTACCTCTCCACCATCTCCCAGTCCATGAACTGCGGCTCCGCCAGCATCAGCCCCGCCACCCTCCGCCAGCAGGCCAAGAGGCAGGCTGACTACATCCTCGGGGAGAACCCCAAGGGCATCTCCTACATGGTTGGGTACAGCGCCTACTACCCTCTTCGCATCCACCACCGTGGCTCGTCGCTCCCTTCAATCAAGGATCATCCTCAGTTCATCGCTTGCAAGGAAGGGTCCATTTACTTCAATTCCTCAGATCCGAACCAGAATGTGCTCGTCGGGGCACTGGTTGGCGGGCCAGGGGAGGACGATGAGTACGAGGACGACAGGGTGGATTTCCGGAAGTCTGAGCCGACAACATACATTAATGCCCCATTTGTTGGGGTTCTCGCCTACTTGAATGCTAATTCCAACCTAGCTGATGGATGGACAAGCTGGAGAAGCTTATGTGAATGCAAACGAGGTGCATTCGCAGATCATACCGTGTCACTGGAAAAAGTGCAGAGATCGAAAGTTTGTCTCTCGTCTTAGGCGAAACTAGCCGAGAGGGAAGAGGCTTATCAGCTTTTCTTTTTGCCTGATGTTCCATCATTTGAGTCGTTAGTTGTCAAATCCAGGAGGATTGCTGAGACGCAAGAAGCATACCTCCTTGTGATGTGAGTTGATGAAAGAGATCATTCTTTTCCTCGTACAACCAGAGAAAGTTTCAATGAAATTTTCTTTTCCTTCCCAGCCAGCCTATAATTTTCTGCAGGAGCACATCACATGGATTCTCAAGGAGGACCTGTGAGAGTATCAGCATCATCAAAGAGTGACTTTGAATGTGCAAATCATACGAAATAACACAGCACTTCACGATTTACACTAAGGAAGAAGTCGCCTGGATCATATAAACGATTAATTAAATGGAACACCTTGCAATGACACATTCAACCAAATTTAACGACTTATATGACAGCAAAGGTTGAGCTTCGCTTGCCATTCGACTCTAACAATCAGTGGAGTCCTTGGCCTTGAAGTGTCATATAGCCAACCAGATTGAATACCATTATAGGTGCATTTAACATGCATTTCTCTATTCCAGGACAAACAGGAAGATGAACATAATTGTAGAAAGGCGCACCCATCGCTCATAATAATTGTGGGTCTGATCTGGACCCAAATGGTCCATTTCAAAGCTTGAAATAAAGCGTGACCATCTGTTCAATTGAAAACATGAAGAAATTCTCTCCTCTTCATGTCGTCTTTTGGTTGAATATTGATCCACAAGAACGGACGTCCATAGGCTGAACTCTGCCATCTCATGATGAAATGCTTTTACTGCGGTTTCAAACAAGTGAAATTCACTGCCTCATTTGCCTTGCAAATTCTTAACTGGTCCGATTGGGTTCATCTTATTCATTGTCCATGTGGGCCTCGCACATGGATGCCATAAGCAAAATCAATATCAAACGGAATTAACTTACCTAGTTGCACAAGAGGAAGCTTTAGAAAATGCACTACAAATTCCTCTTATATGATGCCTTCAATTGTAAATTGCACGGACACACGAGTCGCTCTGACTTGTGGAAAGTGGACCTGACTTAGGGGATTTATTCAACTGGTTCCACTTGATCAATGGCTGTGATTGCATTCTATTGACCTGGTTCCTTCCAAGAGTTTTTCCGTATAAGTTGGCAGTTTAAGTTTCCCAAGTTTTTGGTCCGGCAATTTTTGTTAAGCTATTGTGTTTACTTATGTGTTCTCTAAATGGTATAAGAAATTTGGTTTACCATATGATGGGTCACAATTGAAATAGTCATTTTGGAAGTGGGCTCGAATCATAACATGGCATCAAGTTCACTTCCCCCTGATAAAATGGACACACACCACATAATTCGGCAACCAAATATCTCACAACTTCAAAGTGTACCTAGCAATTATTTTCCTAAAAATTGCTTACTACTAACGTGTACGTTCCAGTATCTTATTAGATGGTCTTATTTCCTTCAGCATATAAGATCTAAATGCGCATCCGAAGCTGGGATTGAAAGGACATCCGAGCAGCGAAGCCAAAAGTAGAGAATGATTAGCAGGACCCGAGACAAAACATGCAGCTGCTTCAATTAACATGTCCTGCAACTGCAACTTGTATCGTCCTAGACTTCGATCACGGGTTTTTGTCCCGTGCAATGATTGAATCATTCTTATGCGACTCCTTAAGGCAAAGTTCATGGCATTAAATATCCGAAGATTCGTAGTCCGCGACACATTGTCGAGAGACAAAAGCAATGGGAGAAGATCCAAAGACGAAGCTGGCCCATGATTTTGGTGGCCCCATGAAGCGTTCACAGGCTAATTCCGCCAACAGGCCACGCCATTTTGTGCTCTATAGATAAGGAAAGGGGAAAATGACAAATGATTTCTAAATTTTGACCAAATATACAATATAATCATTGAATTTTTAATTTGTTCGATATGATTCCTGAATTTTGGCCTAATGCATAATATGGTTCATGAACTTTCAATTTGTTTAATGTAGTCATTGATTTTCAATAAATGTTCAATCTAATCTCTAAATTAATATGAAAATGAACTTGAATTATTGTAAGGACAAAACATTAAACATTTTTATATAGCCCATGGACTAACTTGAATATGTATTAAAAATTTATGGACCACATTGAGTAAATTAAATGTTCAAAGATAATATTATATATTAAGTTAAAGTTTAAGAACCATATCAAATAAATTAAACGTTCAAAGACCATGTTGTATAGTGATTTAAATTTTAGGGACTTTTTATGTCATTATCCTAAAAGGTAACTTGTCATTTGCACTTGACTCAACATGACCATGGCATTTTCTTACAATATAGTTTCATTCCAAAGTCATTTCCGTCAAATTCTTGCGCTTTATCTTATGCTTTCTAAGATTGATGGACATCACAAATGGCAATAAAAATTTTCAACGCAGTAGCCTTATTTCTGCCAAAAATGTGACCAATGGCGTTCGCCTTAGACCGCCCAAAGGCGAAAAAAAAATTATGGGGACAAAATAACCATTGCATTTATCATCTTTGGTCAATCCGTGGTAACAAAAATAAGTTTTGATGCCTTTAGTTTTCAAAGGTGAGAAATAATAGTTCGTTGCCATAGATGTCTGTGACAAAATCTTTTTTTTTGCCATAGATGTCTGTGATGAAATTTGTTTTTGCCAGTCATACTCTAATCCTATTTTAATTCTTACTCTTAGACTTTTACCCTGCTTTCTTACATGGCATAGAAGTTGAAATCAACACCTAAAATTAAATCGTCTCCACCTAATCTCTAAGAATGTGAAAATTCAAACCTTCCACCTTCCCCTTCCCATATGGGAAATGTAATCATTGAGGCAAACTTTAGTGGTTCTATGACGAAATCTCATTTGGTCACGATTGCTACTAAAATCGACAAAAAGAATTTGTGGGAACAAAATAGTGAAAATATTGATCCATACCTAGAGCTAAATCGTCTCCACTCAATCTCCTGAAAATGTGAAAATTTGAACCTCTCACATCATCTTCTTATGTAAGGAGGGTGGTTATTGAAGCAAACTTCAAGGGTTCTATGATGAAATCTTATTTGGTCATGATTGCTACTAAAACCAACAAAAAGAATTTGTGGGGACAAAATGGTGAAAATACCAATGGTCGCCTTTAGTGACGAAATATAATCTTGTTAAGGCAATGGAGTAAACGCCACAAATAATTTAGAATTTTATTGCCTTGGCCTAAGTCGACAAAACTCAAACCAAGTTAACAAAAACCAATATTTTCATCTTTTGTAATGGCGATTGTTGACTGGTAATTTTCAAACATATAGTACTGTCTATACTTATATATGTAATTAGGTGAGTTATCACTAATTATACCTTATAGACATCTTTTTGTTACTAAATATGGACAATTGTGTCATATGGTAAAGATATATGCTTTTTTTTCCACATAATTCTAGTATTTCTAGTGCATCAATCAAATATTTATTACCATAGGCGTAGTAATTTGAGACATAGAGCCAGAGTTTATTTGGGATTACCGATTCGCTAAAATAATCATAAAAGACCGGATAAAGATCATATTGTGAGCACACTCTATAACACAACCTCATACAAACTCATAAGCACGATTCTTATAATGTGACCCCGACCTTTGGGGACCAAAATGTTGTCCTGTTGTTAGTTGGCCAATTTATTTTTATGTCTCCCCTATAACAACAAATCTTTATTATTCATTTAGTAAATCTCTATTAAATTTATTTATGAGAACACCTAATTGTCAAATTGAAAAAAAAGAAAGAAAAAAATTGTCAAATTAATTCGTTTCACGGGCTCCGCTGGCACCGCATTGTTCGTAGTTCGGACCGTGCGGAATCACGCCCTCCGCCCGTGATTTCGGCTCGCTTTCCGGAACGTTTAATTGCTCATAATTGAGGATGGTTGTTGGCACGCCGGGGTCGGTAGCACTTGGCACATGTGTGTTGTCTATTTATTATGTTTAATTCAAGCACGAAAATGTCACGGTCGAAAAATATCATTGGCAACATGTGTTCTTTATTTATCATGTCTAATTCAAGGCCGCTTTTGTGGCGGAAAAATTTATTATGAAAAAATATTTTTCCCGTTTTCTAATATTTAGATCACTTAGAATAATGATTTAATAAAAAATCTTCTCATAGACAATGAAAAACTTAATTTAAGAAAATGATATTCTCCTTTGATACGATAGGAACACAGTGTTCATATTCCAATCTTTTGAGCTTGGGCTAGAGACCTTAGTAGGTGAGCATGCGCAACACACTATGCTAGGTGACCTTGAAAAGAGTTTGCCCTTGGCATTGCAACTTCACATCAAACATATTGAATTTTTATTTTTTTTGGCAATGGCATTATGACCTCATATAATGGTCATCAATGGGACTAGCAATTCTCCTTATGTAATAAATAGGTTTGGATTGGAGACAAGTGGGTTTGTGTCATAAACGGTTAGCACAGAAAAAATTGTGCCTTACATGAGTTAAGCCGCTTAACTAGTTTAGACATGATTCGGCACACTGAAGATAACGTGTCATTTCTTAGCACGATATCTATAGACATGTTTTAATGCATTTAATTCTCATCTCTAAAGAACTTTTTATTTAATGTTTGTGACAGTAAGGTCCATGTCAAAATGAATAATGGGTGAAATAAAAACATATTTAGGGATATAAAGGTCATTGAAGTCTAGAAAATGGTTAAACTTTTTAACACATCTTATCGCATATAAACATGTTCTATGTGTTTATCCTGTACTGAAATTAATCTATATAAACAAGCTAACGTCTCTATGATGTCAACACGTAATATGATAATATGTTCTTGTATTTGTGTTGATTGTGTCATGTGATTTGCTTTATTTTGCGTATTGTCTTCGTGTTAAGGTAGCTTGACATGTTTATTAAACATATCTTATTTGGGCCAGCCATAGCCTTAAAAGATTAACACTTCACAAATTACTAACATCAATCTTTCATGGAGTGTCGAACACCACAAGTATCAAAATTTAGTACAAGTGGCTATTTAAGTGTCAAAAGTTTAAAATGGTACACTTAAGTATCAAAATTGAAAAAAAAATATTTAAGTGCCAACGGTGAAAATTTCAACAAAATTGTTGATGTAGTATTTTCCAGTGACATTTTTTTGCTAATGTAGTGATTATTAGAAAAAAAAATCCCCATGGCAATTCTTTTAAAACAATTATCCATGTAGTGTTATAAGTCCAAAACAACATTGTTTTGCCCACAAATATGATTGTTAATATAAATATTAATTTAAATAAATAAAAAATGAAAAAAAAGGAGGACAACAGTGTTTAGTGAGGGCAATGGAGGCCTTCGGCCACTGCCCCACCCTCGCCAAAAAGGATTGGTGACAATGGGGCGAGGGTTAGCTAGAATTGCCGTTGGGCCTAGGTAGTGGCCAACAACCCTAGTCAACCGTTAGCGGAGGTCATCGGCCCTTGCCTAGTTAGGCTAAGGGCCATCGCTGGCTAGGGCCCACTGTCGTAAACCCTTTTCGGCAATGGTAGGGTGGTGATGGCGAGGGCTCTGGAGGCTCTCATCGAATGCTACTACCTTTTCTTTTTTATTTATTTTTCTAATTTATGTTAATTAATAAAAAATTAATAAGTTTGGGGGCAAAATGATGTCATTTTGCACATTGATTGCTAAGTAAACATTCGGCAAGAAATAAGCCACGCCAATTTCTAGACTACTATCGCTAAAGTTAACACTTAAGTGTTTTAATTTTCATAAAAAAAAATGTAGCACTTAAATATACATTTAAAATTTTTTAGGAATTTTTAAGTTTAAGTCACGGTATTGGGCTTTGGCACTTGTAGTGTACCTTTAGCCGTCTTTCATGGTATCGCAACCTTGATTTGAGATATGTGGTGACAACCTTTGTTTGGGGGGGCTAGTTGTGGTAGATGGATTTAGATTTTTGTGGTATGAGTGGTTTGAGGTTATGTTCATTCAATAGCATATTGTAATTGAAGATGCAAAGTTAAAGGAGAGAGAGCACGCTTGTTTTTGTCAAGTTATTCCCTAGAAACTCAATGGTTTCAATTGTTAAAGTCCAATCAAAATCAATCGATAGTTAATTAAAGGGAAAAAAGGACACTAAAAGTATTATAACTTTAGTTCGGAGTTCAACTTAAAACTAAAACTTTTGAAATAATTACTTTAGTGTTAGTTCAAAGAAAAACAATCATTTAATATCTCTATGACAAATTCTAATGAAAAAATCTGCGAATTTGATTTCAAATTCTGCGATTTTTGGAGAGGGCTTTCTTCCTATGGGTCTTCACTGCACAATTAGCCACAAAATTATAACACTTCTAATATTCTTTTTCTCTCAATTAAAATATCGAATTTGATTTCAAATAAAAAGCTAATAGATTCTAATATACTTTGAAGCCTCAAGGGCTCCGTAAAATTCGAATTACTAGGACAATGCGTACAGAAATAATTGAAAACGAGTGGGAAATCATATGGGATTTTTATTGAATCATCTTAAATGATTTACATTCTTGAATACCATAATTGTTTGATGACTAAATTTGAACACAAACTTCTCGATGGAAAAATAATAAACTGCGAAGGAAAGGCAAAAGGCTTACAAAAAAAATCTGGAATGCTTTTAGACAAATACTGAAAAATAGGAAACCTAAACTAATTCGAATTCAAAACTCAAAGCTTAAATAAAACCTAATCCAAATGTTCTTCTTCAAAATATGATGGCTCCTTGATTGATGCTGTGCAATTCTTCTCCATAGCTGTTAGGGGTGTTAATGGGTCGGGTTAGGTTGGGTTTTTATGTTACCCGACCCAATCCCACTTGTAAAGGGTCACACTTTGACCCAACCTGACCCGACCCAAAACGCATTAGACTTGAACAAAAAAATTGGTTCGAGTCGAATATTTGGGTATTTTCTGGCAAAACTCTAAGAATACATTACATTTATCAAAAATGGCCTACGTCGACCCATTTTAACCCGACCCGACCCGACCTGAATCTAAATAATACCGGCTCTATATTGGAATAAGATTTTGACCCGACCCGAAAATGCCCTAAGTTTATGATCAAGTCGTGTTGGGTCTTTTGACACCTCTAATAGCCGTGGCTTTGTCCAATGTCTTTAGAGATGGTTATGTGAAGACGTTTATGTGCCATGCATCTTTAATGGACCATTCTGCTGAACACCCTCCCGCAAAAACTTCTACCTACCTCTGGACTTGCGCTCTAGTACAAGAGCCCCGTTTGGTTCGCTTTTGGGAAAAGGACTTAGAGAAAATGCAAATACCTTTAGCCTAACGAGACTTTCTAAAATGCTATCGTGTTTGGCAAACTTGCATTGGAAAAGAGTCTTGGCTTAAAAATGCCGTTTGGTAATACCGCATTTGGAAAGCTTTTTTTTTTTTTTAAATCTGGTGGAGCTCCACCGCCGGCCACCGTCAGCCCTCTGCCGGCCACCGTCGGCCAACTGCCGGCGGCCAGATCTAGTGATGTGGGATCTCGCCTGAGGTCGAACAACCTCGGGCGTGGCGGTCCGCCGCCAGCGGCCTCCCACAGGTCGCGCGACCCGGTGCGGCGGCCGATCTCGCCGTCGCCCCGCCGCCGCACGACCCGGGGGCCACGCCCGGGTCGCGCGACCCGGGAGGCCGCCCGAGGTCGCACGACCTCCGGCGACGCCTAGGTCGCGCGACCCGGGCGTCGCCGCCGGAGGTCGAGCGACCCGGGGGGTCGCCCGAGGTCGCGCTACCCGGGAGGCCGCCCGAGGTCACGCGACCTCCGGTGACGCCCGGTCGCGCGACCCGGGCGTCGCCACCCGTGGCGTCGCGCGCGGTCGCCCCGAGGTCGCGCGACCCAAGGCATCACCGCCGGAGGTCGTGCAACCTCGGGCGGCGATGGCCGCCGCCCGACGGTGGTCGCGGGGATCGCGCCCGGTGGCGTGGCCGGCTCCACCCGATTTCTAAAAAAAAAAAAAAAGTCAAAAGAGGTTTGACTTGCCTTCTCAAAATGCTTTGAATGCTCAATGCCTGGGGGACCAAAGATTGAGCATTTAGCATTTGGAATGCCAGCATTTGGCCAATGCTTGAGCCAAATCTTTGAACCAAACACAAATTTTTTTTTTCCCAAGGGGCTTTCAGTGAAAAGCCCCTTGGGAAAGCTGAACCAAATGGGGTCAAGGATGACTTGTAACTGTTCCTGATGCTTTAGTTACAATTATCTCTTGGTCAGCACATAATTCTTGACTCAGATTTCAAATTCTTTTCATATTTTGAGTCAATATAAATCGTTACCCCGGGACATGATTTCCACTTGAACTCTCTACGTTGGAGACTTCTAAGAACTCTTCAGCCATTCTATCGATGGGTTTCGTGGGCTAAATCTATCATGCACAAGCTTGTCTAGGAATTCTTTCGAGTGGGCCGTATAGGACATGATTTTCATGTTTAGATCCAGATTTTTGCCCTGGTGTCAACAACGGTAAATCTGTGATACATCGGATGTCTTTCGGTATTTTCTGCTAAGATTACATGTATTTTTGGAGTAATTTTTATTTCGCTGGATTAAAAAAAAAAGGATTACATTTCTTCCTTGCAAGAGGAGAAATAGCGTTAGTTTATTCCTCAAATAGGAAGGACGACATGCTTTTGGTCTGGACCGATTGGAATACCTTTATTCATACGGTTTTGCTGTGGCTTATAGTCTTTTGGCACTGTTGGCCCAACTTTTCTTCTGGGCTTCTAAGCTTTTAAGGCCTGAGTTTCCAATTTTAAACTCTATATTGTTACTTTCCCCTTTATATTTTGGAATTTGTCCTTCCCTAGTTCTTTCCTCTTTCTTGATTTTCTCACTAGACTCAAACATAATATTCTAAGTTTGACCTAAACCTAAATTGCTGACCCTCAAAAAGGTAAGAGTCTGTCTTCCCTTACATCCAACCTTTTATAAGGGAAATCATAATTTTCGACTCTCAATTTGGTCAAGTATTTGATCGTGGCTTTTATGATTCACTTTAACGACATTCTTATGGATGAATCAATTGAGAATTATACATACCAATCATACAACTTGGTTTAGATTGCAAATGACATTTAGACAATTGCTAAAACAAAATGCCAAACTATCAAGGTAGCATGAGGCCTGTTTTGCTATTGAAGGTCAGAAATTAAAACACATATACGCTAGATTACACTTACTTGCCACATGAAGAGCTTGCTTTTTCTTATTATCTTCCAATGCTAATCCCATTGTGACCAAGAGCTAATCAACTTGGCAAATAATATGAGCGGTCATCTTCAACTGTATTGGCTGACCTTTCTCCGATGTCAGGACAAAAGCAATACGATTATATCATTCATCACTTTGATTCTAGTGAAATGAATGATAGAGTAGCCACGCTCTAGTTATTCAAGTGAAGGTACTGCTTTGATTTGACCTCATTACCAATGAACAATGCCGATGCAGTAAAAAAATGGTAACCCCTTTTTGAAATGTTGCTTTTCAAATTGCCCTTCCAGTTTCGACCAAAAAAAAACAGAAAAGAAAAAATTGCCTTTCAGCATTTGGCATATTATAGGAATTTCTAAATTTTTATATACAACTTAAAACAAAATCCGTTGTAGTCTAGTTGGTTAGGATACTCGGCTCTCACCCGAGAGACCCGGTTCAAGTCCCGGCAACGGAAACCTTTTTATTTTTATTTACAATTTCTTTTATTAATTTTACATCTTTATATTATCGCCGTCAATACGCTCTCTCTTTCTGTCTTCTCTTAGCGGACTTTTCTGCTTTGATGGGTTTCGAATTCAAGCCTTACCAGCTTCTTCTACTCGTAACGTTCTCTCCTCGCGCCGCTCGCGGGCCCCACGTCCGCCTGCAGAAGAACTAGGGTTCTTGCTTTCTGGTTTGCCGGAGGTATGCACGTGATGCGTGAATGCTTATTTCATCGAGTAGTTGATCGATGGGTCGTTGATGATGCAGTGGCTCGTTTGCCGGTTCGGCTATAGTGGAGTGTAGGTGTGTAGCGTAGTGGGTGGTCGAGGCTTGACTGAATTGCTTTTGCTCGTTTCATCTTGGTTTTGGCAATTGGGGGGCTGTTGTGGGAATTTTGATGTGCTATTTCTGGGCGACCCCTATTAGTGATATTGCGGTGGTAGATATGAATTTTTCCAACTGTTTCGTTGTTCCCCTGATGGAAAATTTCTGGGTTTTCTTTTGAGCATCCTGGAAGTGAATTGTGAAGTGTATCCGGCGTTTGATGGCCTCCTTTTGCACTAATTTTTCAATAACAATTACTTTTGATTTGAGTTTGGTTACTCTTGCCGGACTTGGGTGGTTTTTACGCGAACTTCCCGGGGTGGGGGGTTTAGAGAAGGGCAGGATCGCATGTGGATTTTACACTAAAGGAAACGTCTTTTCCATCTTGCCAATTGGAAACTTTGCTTATGTTACCTTGTTGTGCCTCGTTTGTCGAATTTAAACCACATGAAGTCTTGCACAATGCACGTGCATGTTGTTTGTGGGTGTGCACGCGCGAATGCTTATTTCATTGAGTAGTTGATTGATGGGTTGATGATGCGGTGGCTCATTTGCCAATTCAGCTATAGTGTAGTGTAGGTGTAGTAGCGGATTGCGTGATTGATGCTTAACTGAGATGCTTTTGCTCGTTTCATCTTGGTTATGGCTATTAGGGGGCTTTTGTGGGAATTTTGATATGCTATTTCGGGGTGATCCGTAATGGTGATATTGCGGTGGAGGAGAGAAGGGTAGGATCACATGTGGATTTTACACGAAAGGAAATGTCTTTTCCATCTTGCCAATTGGAAACTTTGCTTATGTTACCTTGTTGTGCCTCGTTTGTCGAATTTAAACCATGTGAAGTCTCGCATGATGCGCGTGCATGTTGTTTGTGGGTGCGCACGCGTGAATGCTTATTTCATTGAGTAGTTGATTGATGGGTTGATGATGTGGTGGCTCATTTGCCAATTCAGCTAGTGTAGTGTAGGTGTAGTAGCGGATTGCGTGATTGATGCTTAACTGAGGTGCTTTTGCTCGTTTCATCTTGGTTATGGCTATTAGGGGGCTTTTGTGGGAATTTTGATATGCTATTTCGGGGTGATCCGTAATGGTGATATTGCAGTGGAGGAGAGAAGGGTAGGATCGCATGTGGATTTTACACGAAAGGAAATGTCTTTTCCATCTTGCCAATTGGAAACTTTGCTTATGTTACCTTGTTGTGCCTCGTTTGTTGAATTTAAACCACGTGAAGTCTCGCACGATGCGCATGCATGTTGTTTGTGGGTGCGCACACGCGAATGCTTATTTCATTGAGTAGTTGATTGATGGGTTGATGATGCGGTGGCTCATTTGCCAAATCAGCTATAGTGTAGTGTAGGTGTAGTAGCAGATTGCGTGATTGATGCTTAACTGAGGTGCTTTTGACCGTTTCATCTTGGTTATGGCTATTAGGGGGCTTTTGTGGGAATTTTGATATGCTATTTCGGGGTGATCCGTAATGGTGATATTGCGGTGGAGGAGAGAAGGGCAGGATCACATGTGGATTTTACACAAAAGGAAATGTCTTTTCCATCTTGCCAATTGGAAACTTTGCTTATGTTACCTTGTTGTGCCTCGTTTGTTGAATTTAGACCACGTGAAGTCTCGCACGATGCGCGTGCATGTTGTTTGTGGGTGCGCATGCGCGAATGCTTATTTCATTGAGTAGTTGATTGATGGGTTTGATGATGCGGTGGCTCATTTGCCAATTCAGCTATAGTGTAGTGTAGGTGTAGTAGCGGATTGCGTGATTGATGCTTAACTGAGGTGCTTTTGAACGTTTCATCTTGGTTATGGCTATTAGGGGGCTTTTGTGGGAATTTTGATATGCTATTTCGGGGTGATCCGTATTGGTGATATTGCGGTGGAGGAGAGAAGGGCATGATCGCATGTGGATTTGACATGAAAGGAAACGTCTTTTCCATCTTGCCGATTGGAAATTTTGCTTATATTACCTTGTTTGTGCCTCATTTGTTGAATTTAAACCACGTGAAGTCTCGCACGATGCGCGTGCATGTTGTTTGTGGGTGCGCACGCGCGAATGCTTATTTCATTGAGTAGTTGATTGATGGGTTGATGATGCGGTGGCTCATTTGCCAATTCAGCTATAGTGTAGTGTAGGTGTAGTAGCGGATTGCTTGATTGATGGGTTGATGATGCGGTGGCTCATTTGCCAATTCAGCTATAGTGTAGTGTAGGTGTAGTAGCGGATTGCATGATTGATGCACTTTTGCTTGTTTCATCTTGGTTATGGCTATTAGGGGGCTTTTGTGGGAAATTTGATATGCTATTTCGGGGTGATCCATAATGGTGATATTGCAATGGAGGAGAGAAGGGCAGGATCGCATGCGGATTTTACACGAAAGGAAACATCTTTTACATCTTGCCAATTGGAAACTTTGCTTATGTTACCTTGTTGTGCCTCTTTTATCGAATTTAAACCACGTGAAGTCTCGCACGATGCGCGTGCATGTTGTTTGTGGCTGCACACGTGCGAATGCTTATTTCATTGAGTAGTTGATTGATGGGTTGATGATGTGGTGGCTCATTTGCCAATTCAGCTATAGTGTAGTGTAGGTGTAGTAGCGGATTGCGTGATTGATGCGCTTTTGCTCGTTTCATTTTGGTTATGGCTATTAGGGGTCTTTTGTGGGAATTTTGATATGCTATTTTGGGGTGATCCATAATGGTGATATTGCGGTGGAGGAGAGAAGGGCAGGATCGCATGTGGATTTTACACGAAAGGAAACATCTTTTACATCTTGCCAATTGGAAACTTTGCTTATGTTACCTTGTTGTGCCTCTTTTGTCGAATTTAAACCACGTGAAGTCTCGCACGATGCGAGTGCATGTTGTTTGTGGCTGCGCACGTGCGAATGCTTATTTCATTGAGTAGTTGATTGATGGGTTGATGATGCGGTGGCTCATTTGCCAATTCAGCTATAGTGTAGTGTAGGTGTAGCAGCGGATTGCATGATTGATGCTTAACTGAGGTACTTTTGCTCGTTTCATCTTGGTTATGGCTATTAGGGGGCTTTTGTGGGAATTTTGATATGTTATTTCGGGGTGATCTGTTATGGTGATATTGCGGTGGAGGAGAGAAGGGCAGGATCGCATGTGGATTTTACACGAAAAGAAACGTCTTTTACGTCTTGCCAATTGGAAACTTTGCTTATGTTACCTTGTTGTGCCTTGTTTGTCGAATTTAAACCATGTGAAGTTTTGCACGATGCGCGTGCATGTTGTTTGTGGGTGCGCACATGCGAATGCTTGTCTCATTGAGTAGTTGATTGATGGGTTGATGATGCGGTGGCTCATTTGCCAATTCAGCTATAGTGTAGTGTAGGTGTAGTAGCGGATTGCGTGATTGATGCTTAACTGAGGTGCTTTTGCTCATTTCATCTTGGTTATGGCTATTAGGGGGCTTTTGTGGGAATTTTGATATGCTATTTCAGAGTTATCTGTATTGGTGATATTGCGGTGGAAGATATAAATTTTTCAACTGTTTCGTTGTTCCCCTAATGGCAAATTTCTGGATTTTGCCAATTGGAAACTTTGCTTATGTTGCCTTGTTGTGCCTTGTTTGTTGAATTTAAAGCATGTCTTGGAATTCAAAGAGCATGCTTGTCACATTAACTCATTGTGGGATTTGTCAATAGTTATAGCACCATTAGGAAATCTGCCATCTTTGAGTTATGTTCTAAGAAATGTCAAAAGTTTCCCTTGTATGTACATGCTCAACCTGGGAGGCCTTGAGCAGCTGCGCTTAGGAAATTTACATAGTTCATCACTGATGTACCATTTCAAATGAAAGGGGTTCTTTGGTTGTCTGGAGGGCTTTTTCTTTTTTCTCTGTTGGTATCTCACTGAATTGTGATGTGTCTTGTGTTTGATGGCCTCCTTTTGCACAAATTTTCAATAGAGATGGCTTTTGATTTGGATTTGGTTTCTCTTGCTGAAAAAAAAGGGAGGGGGGGGCTTTTGGCAAACTTCCAGAGGGAGGTGAGAAGGGCAGGATTGCATCTGGATTTTACACGAAGGGAAACGTCTTTTTCATCTTGCCAATTGGAAACTTTGCTTATGTTACCTTGTCGTACCTCAATTGTTGAATTTAAACCATGTCATGGAATTCAAATAGCATATTTTTCACGTAAACTCATTGCAGCATTTGTCAGTAGTTATAGCACCGTTAGGAAATCTGCCATCATTGAGTTTATGTTCTAAGAAATGTCAAAAGTTTACATTGTATGTACATGCTCAACCTGGGAGGCTTTGAGCAGCTGCGCTTAGGAAATTTACACAGTTCATCACTGATGTACCATTTCATATAAAAGGGGCTCTTTTGTTGTCTGGAGGGCTTCATGCCCTTTTTGTTTGTTTCTTTCTCTTAGTACCCACTGGATTTAATGTTAAAATTGTATGAAACTTAAACTAGTGATACACTTGGGAGGTTTTTTCCTGTAAATTCTCATGATTGCTTGGCTCATTTGAAAGATTTGGTGAAATCTCATTTAGAAATTAGTACTGTTTTTGATGTTTCTAGCTGTGCTTAATGGTATTGCTTTCTCTGCAATATGATAAGTTGTTTTTTGTGTCTAATGTTGTGTGTTTCCACCATAGATATAGTCATGGCTGTTGAGGATGATACTGTTGAAGGCTCGATGTCTTCAGCTTTTCCAGCATTGATGAATTCTCAGAACGAAGATCTGCTTTCTTCTGAGGACATAGCGTGGATCGACTCCTGTCTGATCAAAGATCCTGAGATTCTTGAAAGCAGCTGGGATTCTCTAAAAGATGCCTTGCTTGGAGTCCTTGACTCCCAACCTGATTTTATCAATCATTCTTTAATGGAAAGTGATGACTCCCTCATAGAAGATGACGCTGAGATACTTGCTCCATCAAAAATATCAGTATACAAACGCAATGAATCTCCAGGAAGAACAGTTGAGGATCTCATCTCTATGGATAAGAAAGAAGTAAGAACGGTTGAGGATCTCATCTCTATGGATAAGGAAGAAACAGACGGTGAAAGTACTCCATTTGGTGACAGTCCTTCCTTACGAGGTTCACTAAGAAATGCCTTTCAACCTAATTTCCAAGAGTTCCCTGAGGAGAGGACAAATGATGATTCAGGATTGAACGTGGAAGCCCCTGAGACAGAGTTGTCAAGTGCGGAAATTTTCAAGGTTTGGGATCTAAATGTACCAGATGAGGAAGACAATTTTGCAAAAGAGTTGAATAAGGCACTTGCAGGAAGCTCCATGGAGGATGACATACTTCAAAACCTAGTTGCTGGGATTGCGGGCCTGTCTTTAGAGCAAGATTGACTGCTGTAGTTTTGTATAGGTCAGTATTTTGGTGCATATTTATTTATAGGTTGGCTTAAAATTATTGTCTCATTTATTTGCGAACAGAGGAGGACATTGAGCTTTACTGGGTTTTGGACGGGGAGCTTGAAGTCTGGGGGGGTCGAATGCTGGTGCAAGTATTAGATTAGCTTCATGAGAACCTGGACCAATTCAGTAGTGCTTTTCATTTATTCTAATGGTGTTCTATCTTCTTCTTACATTTATCTGTTTTGAGCACTTTGACATAGTCCTTGATGTCAAAAATTAGTGCTTTTCATTAGGAATTCTTACAAGGTATATAAGAACTCAAGATTAGTGTCACCAAGTACCAAAAATTTTCTTCTAATTTCAATCCAACCTATCAGACAAAAAAATATTTCCAACCTGGATGTTTTCAATTCTAGGAACTGAAAACTTTCACTGCGGTCAAACTCACATTCGTTAATGGGAAAAGAAATACAGTAAACTATGTCCAATGGAGGCTTTCTTGCCTGAGGATGTTGCGAAAGGAACACAAACTTCTCAGAACCACATGTTCTTTGCAACCGCACATTTTAAGGTGAAATGGTTGGAGTTTTATTTGAAATGGTCGGGACCTTCGTTGCTCTTGCCAGGTCCTTGTCAGGTATCAATTAGGAAATCTTGTCTTGCTAGCAAGACAAGACAAGTCATTGATTGTAATTCTCCAGGTCAATTCTACAGAATTCTTCATGGTTATGCAGATTGTTGGTTAACCTCTTTCATGCAGAAATCAGGCTGCTGAACTCCGAGGGAAGCCTCAAGTCACCCTCTTACGTGTCACTGAGGATTTTATCAAATTTTCCTTATGAGTATCGATGTGAGACCTACATGCGATGAAAATACGACGCTGTTTCATGCCCTGTTGAGAAATTAGTTCCATCCTGAACTTCCTCTTAGGAAGAATGTTGAACTCCATGTGACTCTGTATCATTACTGGTTTGGTGATTATCCCTGATGACTTCTCTGCATGTTGAGCCACACTAGCCATGTTCACTCTTTCCCGGCAAAAACTGTCACAACTGTCTCCTTTTCGGCCCATCCAAACAAATTGGGCCTCCTCAAAAATCTAAACACTTTTGGCGACTGGTCTGCTCCTGACATGAGAGATCATTCATAACGACCTCAGATTCTGCAACGAGGAACCGTGACCATAAAAGATAGCAACTAAAAGACAGAGCTAAGAGAAGTCATCTGGAGCCTCGAACTCACTCTCCACATGAATCTGAGCCCAACTACTCTTCACTGTATCTGTTGAACACGATACATTTGTCTACTCTTCAAACACCAGAAGAAATCACAGATTTTTGGGTCAATGGCTAATTTTAGTATAATTTTTTCAAATTCTCGAGGTAGGCATGAATCATTGTATACCAACCACGGATGCAAGAGTGCCAGGTCAGCAGGTTATCATCCACGTGGAAGGGCTCCATTGGGCAGTGCACAGCAGCCTCAAACTGCACATCTTTGACAAGTTCGCTATAAGTCCTTGGGGAGTTAGGGAGTGAGAGTTTGTGTGGTAAAGAGAGGCAAAGAGAACTCCCCAGCGAGGAGATAAGAAGATAAATACACAGTACACAAACACACTCTACCCATATTTTTGCATTTGGACTTCGAGAAGCGAAAGAAGCAAAGCAAAAAGCAATGGCCTCTGCTTCTGCAACGCTGCTCAAGTCATCCCCAGTTCTTGACAAGTCCGAGTGGGTGAAGGGTCAGTCTCTCCGCCATGCCTCCACCACCACCGTGCGCTGCCACCCTGCCACCGTCTCTGCCCTCACTGTCAAAGCCAGCTATGCCGATGAGCTCATCAAGACCGCGGTATGATTCTTGCAGTTCTCTTTTACTTGAACACAAGTTAGATGACAGGAGATGTGTGTTCTTCAGTTACAATGTAATCTTGCAACAAGTAAACTAGGCCATGGCAAGCGTTTCTCCAGTTTGTTCACCAACTGTACTAAGTATCCTCCGAAGTCAAATAGGAAGTTCAGAAATCAGTGTCGGCACATACAGTGAGTATGACAATTAAGTGTGAGGCATGAGTTCTTGGCTTGTGTTATTATGTCCACTGGAAAACAGGCTTGGTACTGAAAGTTCTCGAATTAGAAATATCATTAGGATTCTCCTTCCGATTCTTCATTAGAAATTAGTACCTGATTAGTGATTTGTTAAGCTTTAATTGATTTCCTAAGCAAATTATTGCTCATGACTTTGTTCTGATCCCACATTCCGAGTTCTGACATCCTGCCCAATCGTGTTAAGAAATATTAGAAGAGACCCAGCTAAACATGTCTCGAGGCACATCTTTGTTTTAAAGAGGTGCTACCAATGTTCATGTACATTCGCCAATGTCCATGGACGGGGCACTCATGTATCACTAGCTTTAGTTTATGCGAGATACCAATGTTCATTTACATCTGCATAACCTTAGATTCACATGTTTTTCGTTTTCAAGCATACGACTGCTTGTATCATAATTCATGCAACTTTCTGGAAACAGAAAACCGTCGCATCGCCAGGGCGTGGAATTTTGGCCATGGATGAATCGAATGCCACTTGTGGGAAGCGTCTTGCATCGATTGGACTAGAGAACACTGAAGCCAACCGCCAAGCCTACAGAACTCTGCTGGTGTCTGCTCCAGGCCTCGGCCAGTACATCTCTGGTGCCATCCTCTTTGAGGAGACTCTCTACCAGTCCACAGTTGACGGGCGCAAGATGGTTGATGTGCTCATTGAGCAGAACATTGTCCCTGGTATCAAAGTCGACAAGGTATATCAGCTCACTCATCTGTGAGAATTTATCCGTATGAAGTCCTCGGGATATGACATTTTTGGAAGAGGAATTCGAGTGGGGTGAATTCTTAGGATTTATTCGTGAAAATGACAGGGTTTGGTGCCTTTGGTTGGTTCGAACAATGAGTCCTGGTGCCAAGGTCTTGATGGCCTTGCTTCCCGCTCTGCTGCTTACTACCAGCAGGGTGCCCGTTTCGCCAAATGGTACGAGAAACCACATTCCTCTATCCTTTTTTCTTCAAATGCTTCACTTTGCGTCAAATCATTAGCTAAAAATCTTAATTCACTATATTTGACCCAATCGCACATTGGCAATGTCCCCATCTTCGATTTTGTAAAGAACTTATTGAAATATTTGTCATTGAATCAGGCGTACTGTTGTGAGCATCCCGAATGGCCCATCTGCTCTGGCTGTGAAGGAAGCTGCCTGGGGTCTCGCCCGCTATGCTGCCATTTCTCAGGTAAACTCAGCTGAAACTAAGTTGTTTGTCTGTTTGCAGTTGCACTTCTTTATTACGGTTTGTAAACAAATGTCTACTTAACCTTTGGCAGGACAATGGGTTGGTACCGATTGTGGAGCCAGAGATCTTGCTTGATGGTGAGCATGGAATTGACAGGACATTCGAAGTCGCTCAGAAGGTTTGGGCTGAGGTTTTCTACTATCTGGCTGAGAACAATGTCATGTTCGAGGGTATCCTACTTAAGCCCAGCATGGTCACTCCTGGTGCTGAGTGCAAGGACAGGGCCACTCCTCAACAAGTCTCTGAATACACCCTCAAGCTTCTCCACCGCAGAATCCCCCCGGCAGTCCCTGGAATCATGGCAAGTCTCACCACCAAATCCCTTGCATTTACTTGTGAACTATGACTTGCTTCTGTTTGCTCTGGTTCATTTGGTGTTTCGGTTGTCTTCTTCTGTCTTCGCTTGTTCTAATGATAGCAATCTTCCTCGTATGAGCAGTTCTTGTCTGGTGGACAATCCGAAGTTGAAGCCACCCTGAACTTGAATGCCATGAACCAATCGCCAAACCCATGGCACGTATCTTTCTCATATGCCCGAGCCCTCCAGAACACCTGCTTGAAGACATGGGGAGGAAGACCTGAGAACGTAAAGGCAGCCCAGGATACCTTGCTTGTCCGTGCCAAAGCCAACTCTCTTGCTCAGCTTGGCAAGTACACTGGTGAGGGCGAGTCCGAGGAGGCCAAGAAAGGAATGTTCGTCAAGGGCTACGTGTATTAAGCCGTTCTTTGTAGGTGGAAGGGGATGATCGGAGTTGGGAGACTTAAGAATTAATCTCTCTCGACATGTTATGATTATAGCCATGGAGACTATTTTTGCACATCGAATCTACTGTTCTGCCACTCTATAAACCTCTTGTGATGCTGAGATTATTTAGTTTGCTGAGTTAATGCATTGTTATATTTGGCAAACAACCGATCATCGAGCTCTACATTTTCTGTTTTTAGATACATGATGTATTAAAAGGAAGGGTTGTTGAGGTTCAGACTGAAATTGTCCTAATCGCTGCGGGGATTACATGAAGGTTTTTCTCAGTAAAGGATTAATACATGCGCAACAAATGAAAATTTAAGAGGGCAAACCAGTCATTGAAACTAAAAAGGGCGAAATGAGAACAGCAGTTCCTTTTGCTTTCTGCCATTCGTTGCCGCCTCGGCGTGACATGCAAAATCGCAATTGCTTTCAGAAGACCAAAGGGTGCTCAAGAACCAACATATGAGATACACATTTACAGCAATTCACAAATGCTCAGCAATGTACTGTTGCAGATTACCTACAGAGAGAAATCGCACAACAAAAGGACAAATTGGTTCTCTGGATTCAGATAGTAAGTAATCTTTTGCTGAAGAGCTCTCGACTGTTGAATTTTCGATTTCGTGTATTGAAATTGAGCTACAGATTGTGGAGTAGACGTTTATGGTTTGGATACCAAGAGGAAGATTGCGAAGAAATATGACCAAAAGAAAGCTGAATATTTTCTCAGATCCATGAAGAGCCTTTTAGCTTGCGAAACGCGTTCTATATGCAGATATTATATGCCAAATGACATGCGATTATAGGAAAGGAAGAAAAAGTAGAACCGTTGTTGGACAATCAGGGTTCTCATCAATACCAAACATCTTTTGAGGTCAAGAGAGCTAAGTCAAGATAACATGGGAAGAGAGAACGGCTAAAACTGTTGAAGTTATTATCTTCTAATTCTGCTATTTTCAACTCATCGAACTTGGAGGATACGCCCGGTTGACATAGTATAAGTTAGCTTGAATCACAAGTATTGTCCCAATAGATATGACAGGACTTGCGTTCCTCAGGCTTTAAAGGTTTGAAATTGCCAGAGAATCTACACACTTCAATTAACTTATCTATCCTCTCTTGATTCCAGATACGACGGCTATAAATGTGCAGTCCCAACCTGAGTAACTTCAATTGATATTGACCGGCTTCTATATTCACGTTCAAGAAGCATTCTCATGGCAAGGGGGAAAAGGAAGCACCTTGGAATGTGTCTTTGCATGGTGCACTACATGCTTTCCCCTTTCAACCGAATGGGGTCTAACCGTTGGCCTTGTGTAAGCAATGTCTCGTGTATACGGCCAATGTCAACTAGGGGTGTCAACGGGTCGGGTCTTAATGTTACCCGATCCTGACCAGAACAAAAAGAGTAATGTCATTTGACCCGACCCGACCCGACTCAAAATGCATAAAACATGAAGAAAAAAAAAATGGGTCGGGTCGGTTCGGGTTTCGGGTTTTTTATTAAAAAAATATGACAAAGGGAATTCAAAATGCTCTTACGTGACGCCGCGAGATCTCGTCCAACCTGTCCGTGAACATCTCCGTAGGCAGATAATTTTTTAATAAAAAATATGACAAAGGAAATTCGAAATGTTCTTATGTGACGTCGCGAGACCTTGTCCAACCCGTCTGTGAACATCTCCGCAGATAGATAATTTTTTAATAAAAAATATGACAAAGGGAATTCGAAATACTCTTACGTGACGCCGTGACGCCTTCTCCAACCCGTCCGTGAACATCTCCACAAACATATAATACTCCATTCTCTAAAGTTCTACATCGGCCGCGAAAAAGAAGCAAATCATATGGAAGATGTGGAGAGAGAGATGGAGAGAGGGAGAGAGATTGATGGGGGTCGACCTGAGGGGCAACGATGACAAACCCATGAGACGAAATGTGCTGGATGAGTTGTGAGTAGAAGGAGTTGTAGAGGAGATAGCTTGGGTGGGTGTGTTTGGGTTGAAGCATTTAATGTGTTTAGGTAAAACAATGTTCCGACCCTAACTTGATCCAAAATATGTATTCCATTTATGTTTATAATTGTTACCTGAATAATATTAAGACCTGAAATATATATATATACTTATTTCGTGTTCGGGTCATGTTCGGGTTGGGTTGGATGGATTTTTTGGACACCCCTAATGTCAACTGATATGTGAAACCGACTGAGGCTGATAGCTATTAACACTTTAACAAGGAAATGGAAACGATCATGCTTGAGCTCTCCTCCTTAGTATCGATCCAAGGAGACTTCAATATTTTAGTGAGAAGCCAATTAGCTGTTATTTCCGGCATGCAATGTGTTCCCTATGAAGAGATGCTCATATACTTGAACCAAGAAAATTTATGAAAAATCATGGAGACGTTCATCGACATAACAGCTAATAGCACGAGTAAATATTTCATATGCATGAGCGGTCCTAATACGAGAGATTCTGCCAAGTATTTGCCATTACTGCTATCTTCTTCACCAGTAATTAGGAGCTTTAGGGAAAGCGAGACGACTCCTCATAGCTAACCTGACCATTAGGATAAAGAGAGAACTGCTGTGAACCAAATTCATCTATTCCTGATGGAGAGAAGTTTCACTGCTTTGATCTCGTTGCTGCATGACTTTTGACTGTTGGGAGGAAATCTAAGCACGAGGAATAATGAAGACATCATGTCGTGTGTTACACAAAAATTGTCCACGTCAACATTATCAATGTTTCGACAAAAAATGGCCAAAAGAACTAATTTTATAAATCATCAAAATGTCAATGACTAGATTGACATAATTAAAAGGTTTATAACTAAATTGACTAATTTGAAAGGTTTATGATTGAATTGTTATAAGTACAATTTATTTAAAACTTTTTGGGTAATTTTCCCGGTTGTGACCTATGGTTTAGTTTACATTTAGGGATATTTTTGATGCAAATATTGAAAACATACATAATAAGTTCTAAATGAAAATGTGAAATTTCCTACATTGTTAAGGACAATAACCACTGTGTTTTGTCTTTTTCAACATTTTACTAAAATGACAACCCATTTCCTAACATTTTTCATTTTATTCAAGCATAAGCATCCTAATTCTAGTATAAAAAGACACTTTAGGCAATTATCTAGTTTTTTATGTCTCCTTACAAAGAAAATATTCAGTAGTTAGATACCATTCATCAATTGGTGTGACGAGTATTTACCTATTTACATCGATCTATAAATTGACAGATGTCAATGGTGTGGAATCGAATTAAAAAAAGTAAAAATTTGTTTAGAGTTATCCATAACCACCTTTCTCTCTCTTCTTCCTTCTCCTCCATCCACAGCTACCTCTTAGTTGTACTTTTGCCCCTTCTCCTGCCATTCCCATTAGTGGAGTCTCCGGCGCCATATTTGAGCCATAGGTGAGCAAGATATAAACCATGGACCAGCAGCGTCACCGGCCAAGGACAAGCAGAACTCGTGTCATGGCCTAATCGAACTTCCAAATCTTAGAGCCCGGCCACGAGCACGTCTATGGAGATGCAAAGTAATGGTCGGCCATCGACAGTGTCTTGTCCACATATCTATCGATGATTGTTCGTAGGGGTGTGCATGGTCCGGATGGGTGGTTCCCACACCCGGAACCGAGAACCACCCATTAAGGATCAGTTCGAAAAATTGGAATTGGAACCACCCATTGGTTCCATGGACCCACCCGGGAACCGAATGAGATGAATCTTAATGGAATGAGAGATGGATCAACTTTGAGGAAAAATGAGAATTTGGAGGGCTATTTACCGCTTTAAAAAAAGAAGCAAAAGGGATATATCTCACAACAAATTGAAAATTGCAATTTGGGCTCTGCGCAAGGCCGTTCAGTGCTTGCCCAAGAGCTCTGGGCCAATTATCATGACAAACGGGCTGCTTGCTGAAACAAAGCCTAGGGACTGTTGTCCTGGGCCATTGGCCTGCGCTAGGCCTGTGCCTGCCGCACTCTGTAGACCCAGACACGTTGGTGAATGGATTGGGCCTGTCGGGGGCGCTGGGCCCACGAAGGTCAGGGTCGTTTTCTTTCTAAGATTTTCTTCTGGGGTTAATGTCACAAAAACCATATACTAGTATACTTATGATAAATTTACCTCAAATTAATTTTTTGACAATCAAAAATATTAAACTGATACACTTGTAACATATTTATCCAAATCTAATATTTTGATAAAAAAAAACCCAAATTAGTATATTTGCAACAAATTTACCATTTGTTCATTTTTTTATTAAATTGAATTAATACAACAAAATATCACAAATTAGTACATCTACGACAAACGGAAGGTAAAACCTCAAACTAGTATACCCATAAATTACCATGTGTCATTTAACTCAATAATTTAATAGTATAATTTAACGGAAACTAATAGATAGTAAAATTGTTATAAATGTACTGGTTTGAAATTTTTGGTAGTCAAAAAATTAGTTTGAAGTAAAATTTTCATAGATGTACCAATTTAAAATTTTTGGTGTAATTAACCCTTTCTTTAATGGACCAAACTTTGATCAAATATAAGTTTTTGGCTCTATATTTGATTAACTTGATTTTTGGGTCCATAGAAATCTCCCTCGAGATCTTTCAAAAAATTGTGATTTGCTCTTTGAAAAAAGCATTTAAATCATGGATTTTTGAAAACGAGTCAAACAGGTGGTAGTGGTGAGAAGAATCGATAATTCTTCACTTAGGCTATGTTCGTTTTACGGAAAATGTTACTTTTTTGGAAAATATTTTTCAAGAAACTATTTTCCAGGAAAACATAATTATTTTCTGGTGTTTAGGTAAAACTTGATTTTGAAGTGAAAAATATTTTCCGATGTTTGCTTGGAAAAATATTTTACTTTATAAACTCTTTTCAATAGTTTTTATTATTATTTTATTTTTAAAAATCGTAATTTATTATTTTTAAAATTGATTATTATTATTATTATTATTTTATTTTGTGTTCTCTCCTTCCTTGGCCGGTCGCCAATCGACGGTCGGCCACACCTCAAGCTCACTTGATTAGTTCACGGCGAGGCGAGCTTGAGGTGGTGAGGCTTGGGCCTCGCCCAGATTGATGACGTTCTAGCCTCGCCGATCTATGATGCCCAAGCCTCGCCGCCGTTTCATGAGGCTAGATTGGTTAGCTCGGCTTGCCTGTCGTTGGCCGCCGGTGCCCATGGCCGCCATGGCCGAAAAAGAAAAGACAGAAAAATAATAATAAAAATCAATTTTATTAAAAAATAACAAAAAATTCAAATTTATGAAAAGAAATGAAAAATTGATTTAAAAAAAAAAAAGAAAGAAATGAAGACTAATAGGGGTGTGAGATAGGAGAGAGTGAGTGTGGAAAATGTTTTCCCCAATTTGAAAAGTGAAAAATATTTTCCCTAACTTTAGAAAACCTTTTTTCCTTCATAAAAAATATTTTCTCCAATGAATTTATTTTTTGTGAAACGAACATCGGAAAATCCGAAAAACACTTTTCTATAAGTTATTTTCCATGAAACGAATGGAGTTTTAATATCTTATTGGTGTGAATTAAGCAACATTAGTAAGCTTGCGACTTGCTTATCACAACAAATTCCAACACCTCACAAATGCCCGTGATTAAAATTTCGCAATATCTTGAGTACCGGCCTTTCGAATCTAATCATACCATCCAATCAAACCTGTAACAAAGCTTTTACTTCTGATAAATGCTAGTCAATTTTTTTTTTTTGAAAATTTCAGGCAAAAAATTAGGTGCCCACAATGACCTTTCATGATAGTGAGGTGAATGATCCCCGGGCATTTATAGAGAACCGGTTAGGGTGAATTTAAAATTAGGTGTGGATGGTGAGTTAGGTGTTGATTCATTCCCCGTTGAGAACTAACAATTATAGTTTATAGCAAATTCTCAATGAACTTTCCAACTTAGCCGGCGGTTGGAAGGGAGGAGAGAATTGCGGGAAACGGCGTTGGAATGAAAGAATGATCGAATCGCTGTTCTTTCAATTTTGCCGCTACTACTTTCACGGAATTCATGCGACGCTAATATAAAAGTGCTGATAAAAAAAAAAAGTAGGTAGTGTGACGGGCCACGCCCACCGTGCTTGAAGGCTAATCAATGAATTTCATGAAAAAAAAAAAAAAAAACCTCATTTGCCAGACCCCTTTTTCTATTGGCGGATTCACAGATGTATGAGTGTGACTATTTTGCCTGATCCCAAAAAAATAAAAATAAAGGAAATCCCGAATTTTGCCAAAAAAGTCATTAACTTTTACCCTAATTTCAAATCTACTTAAGGCATGTTTGGTAACGATTATATTCTCGGGAACAATTTTTGAATATTTAAGGTATTTGATAAATTGTTCAAAATTTTTCTCCTTGAAATATAAATGCGTTTAGTAGAAATTTTCAATTTTTTTGATTCTTTTAATTTTTAAATATTTTTATCATAATTTTCTTATATTTCTTTTTTTTTTTTTTTCCCTTTTCTCTCATTCTTTCTCTTTAGTGGGCGATTGTCGCCATCGGTAGTAGTCAGAGAGCAGCCAAGCAAGGTTTGACTAGCTCGCTTGGCCACTGAAGGCTTGCCTAGCTTGGCGGGGCTCAACCTCACCTCCCCATATTTAAGTGAGGCGAGGCTTGCCCAGCCATCGGTGAGACTTGCCCTCATCTAGCTAGAGTGAGCTGGTGAGGCCGAGTTCGCGCTACCTAGGCGAGGTTGAGCCTCGTCGGTGGCTAAGCGAGCCTTCGGCAAGCTTGCTCGGTTGCTCGTTGGCAATGGCAACAATGATGATGGGGTGGCAATGGGTTGGGAGGAGGAGGAGGAAGAAGAAGAAAATGAAGGAAAAAATAGGAGAGAGGAAAATTGATTCTCAAAATTGTTTTTAAGGGTAAGAAACAATTGTTTTTAATTTTGATTTCATTCCAAATTTATTTTTGTGAATAAATTTATTCCCAGAAACAAAAAATTTACCAAAATGAATTCTGTTTCGAATTTGTTTCAGAGAACAAAAGAATAAAATCGGATATTCCCGAGAGTATTACCAAACAAATCCTTACCATCTAGAAATTGCCATCGACTTTTCAAAAATCATCAACATTGGGAGGTTTTTGTTGCTTCATTAAGGTGAGAGCATTGATGAAAATGTAAATTCTAATATAAGTGGTCTTGACATGGATAATTTTCAAAAAAATAGTAAATAATTTTGGATGGAGAGTTAACGAGGGCATATTTAAGATTATATCGAAAACTTATAATTTTTTGTAAAAAAAAAAATTCAGAATAGAATTAAAATCGGATCTAAAATTAAGGATTTTTTTTTTTTTAAAGGGAATTAAACCCTCCGACAGGCAAATAAATTCATTTTGAATTTTCGAGGAAAGGAAAGCCGATCCACCACGGCACTCTAGACCGGACGCGACGGTATGCCGATACTACCGAAACGAAACAAAAGTTAACCGCTGAAATATCTCCCGCGACGTCGCCACTTGTCGAGGAGGCCCCATTTTTCATTTCATTTTATTTTTATTTTTATTTTTATAAATATATATTTAAATATCTGATATTATTTTGTTGTTGTTCTTGTTGTTCTCGGGTAATTGTCTCCTCGCGTCGTCACGCTGGCGAACAAGAAGAACACTGTCTCCCCTCTCTCTGTGTCTCACTCTCTATATAAGAGGAAAAAAAGTTTATCGCTCGATTAAAAAAAAGTTTTTAATTTTTATATCGGGGGCTCGTGTCTTCTCTATGTGCGATTCGTTCGTTACGTCACCGATTCTGTGAGGGAAGAGAGACCTAGGGTTTTGATTTCGCGTTCAATCCCGTGCCGGAGGGAAGCACCATGGAAGCCGAGGAAGAAGATGCCGCGCACGGCGTCGGCGGGCGGCCGGAGCTCGGATTCGCCGATGCTCAATGCGAGGGCCAGCCCGTTCCTTCGCCGGCCGGCGGGGAGGGCGCGTCGAGGTCGGGGGGGAGCCGCATGAGTCGCCGAGGGGTGGAGAGGGAATCGACGGGGACGGCGTTGGAGTTGGGGAGGCAGTAGAGGGAGCGGCGGCGGCGGCTGCGGCTCGGCGGCAATCGGATATGGAGCCCGAGTCTGCATTGCCGGTCGTGGCGGGAGATGATGGAGAGCTGGTTTCCGGGACGGGACGTGGGGATTGTGCTGCTGTGGGTGATAATCAGTCCGTCGCTGTGGCGGAGATGCCGATGGCTGCGGAATTGGAACCGTCGCCGCCAGGGTCACCGCCTCTGCAAATCGCAAATGACGGTGGAGTTGCAGTCGGTGGAGAAGAAACGGGAGCAAGGGTTGCGGACGCAGAGATTTCCCAGCTGGAGAAAGGTGCTGCGGAGTCACCACCTCCTCAAAGCGCAAATGATGATGGAGATGCGGTAGGCGGAGAAGAAACAGGAGCGGAGGTTATGAAGGCAGAGTTTTCCCAGCTGGAGAGAGGTGCTGAGGAGTCGGAGGGTTTGGGGGCTGCAGTTGCAGCGGATGATGTGGCGCAGGAAGGGACCGAGGCTGAAAACGAGATGGACGAGGTCTTGGCGGATGCAGGTGAGAATAGAGCAGCTGCCGGGGAGGCAGGAATGTCTGATGTGGAGGAGGAGAAGGTGATAGCCAGCGATGATGTGGAGGTGGAGAATAGGGAGATGAGTGACGGACAAGGGATACCTGCTGCAGAGGTGGAGGAGATGTGCAGTGTGCGGGGTGATGATGTGTTGGGAGTTGCACAGCAGGTTAAAGGAGAAGTCAGCAGTGTTGTGGCTTTCAATAAAGTGGCAGAGGATGATGCTGGGGTTGTTGAACCGGAAGACGGGAAGTTGGCAGGGGATAAGCAGGAGGGGCTGGCCACGAAGGTTGAGGATATGCCCTGTGTGCAGGGTGATGATGTGTTGGTAGTTGAACCGCAGGTTAAAGGAGCCGAGGACGAAAAAGAGATTGAAGAGGTTGACGCTGTCGTGGCTTTCGATAAAGCGGCGGAGCATGATGCTGGGGTTGTAGAAGTGGAGGATGGGAAGGTGGCAGAGGATAAGCAGGAGGGTGATGCTTTCGGGAGTGAGAAACCAATGGAGGATGCAGAAATTGGTGCAATAGCGCATGAGGAGATTGAGGCAGAGCAGGGTACCGATGTTGCTAGGGTGCCAGAGGAAGACACAGGAAGAGATGCTTTTGAGGAAGTAACGGATAAAGAGGTTGCTCATGGGGAAGAAACTCAGGCGCTGGAGGACATTGAGGAGGACATGGGCATGGCTCGTGCCATGGAAGTCATTGCACCAGTGGATGATACGGATGGCATTGCCATTGTGGAAAAGGATATAGTGGTTGGTGATGCAGTTGTTGGCACAGAAGGTGTGGGCTTGGTGGAGACTGAGGAGAGGGAAACTTTGGAGGTTACTGATGTTGCAGAGGGTATTGTGTTAGGTGGGAATGCAGTTGAAGATGTGGAGTTTTCTGATGTAGCAGAGCATGTCGAGGCAGAGGATCAAGAGATGGATGATGTGCTAGGGGATACAGAAGCAGTTGATGAAATGGAGGTGCCTGAGGACACTGATGTTGCTGAGGAGACAGATGTGTTGGATGAGATGGAGAAGGTTGAGGAAGCAAATAGAATTGGTGGTCAAAAGAGGAAACGAGGAAGGATTTCTAAGGGACTTAAGGCTCCTACAAGGAAGAAGATGGAAGAAGATGTATGCTTCATCTGTTTTGATGGGGGTGAACTTGTGCTATGTGATCGCAGGTGTGCCCAGCTTCTGAAATTGTTTTCCTTTGATGTGTGTACTTGTGGTTTTATCTTTGTTTGCTTTTGATATGATTAGAAATTGGCTTTGAAAGCAAAACCATTTGCATTGTTAAATGAGACTGATGTTTTTGTTTCATATATTTAGGGGATGCCCTAAGGTATATCATCCTTCGTGTGTGAATCGTGATGAGGCTTTTTTTCGAACTAAGGGACGCTGGAATTGTGGTAAGCCTTTCTTTATGTTTCTTTAGCTTTGTTATGGCCATCCATTGAACCTTTGTCAACTTGAAATGTTGATCCAGGCATTTCTATTCTGTTAAATTTGTAGCTTGAGACTTGGGTATCATAGTTGCATTTGTTCTTGTTTATTACTTTGAAATTGTAAGGGTCTCCAAGAAAAGGGAACTGCAGATTCTTGTACTTGCGATTGCAAACAGGTTGACTGGTAAAACTGATAAAATCAAACTCCTCTCTGTGAGTAACAGTTCTGCTAGATTTGTGTTTTAACTTGTGTGAATTTGGCATGGAAGTTGGTGTTGTGATCTGCTTGATCTTTTATTCCTTCTAAAAGCTTGTTGACATCTTCTTCCTTCCGATAGGCTTGCTTTATATAAAGCGGGGCACTCTGATTAGTTTTACTATGGGATGGACCCATGGATACTTCTTGATTGAGGTTGCTTTTGGAATGATTTAACTTCTAACTTTTCTTTTATTCCTTTTCTTGTAGCTTTTAAAATTTGACTTCAATTTAATGTTGAACACCTGAAACTTTTGTAAGTATACGATTGTTTAGACTTTAAATTTCCGACCCAATTTTTTTTTTTTTTTAAATACTTTTACTTGGTTTCTCCTGAAGGGAAAGAAAAAAAAAGCTGATTGTCACTCTTATCTCTTGATTGCAATGCCGTAGTTAATAGGCTTTATGTGATGGTTAGCTTTTGGGACTTCAGTGATGACCACAAAGTGACCTTAAGTTCCTTATTCATCTTCATTAGTCCATTGTTCTATGTTTTCCTTCAAAACTTTATTTCTTCATTAGTAAATTCCTCTTGTTTTTGTCTAGATTTAACGATGATTTCAATTTTGAATGATTTTTTTTTTCATGATTATGTGAGATAATATAATAAAACAAATTTAAACTATTCTGTGTGTAGTTGAGTGCATTTATATTACTTAAGTAACTTACTATGCTTTTTTTGCACTTAGGAATTATGAGAACGACACTATTTTTCTTGCTTCTATTGTTTAATATAGTTGTGTGCAGTTTGTATTCAATCTGCATGAAATTCATTAATTCTTTCGATGTTATTTCACAAAGTTTAGTATCTTATCATCTTAATATCGATTGGATGGGGTCCTTACATATTATAGGTAAAGCAAGTGCTTTTCACTACCTTGTTATGGTTGGACCATGTATTTGGTGATTCTGGTATGTGCTGTAACATCTAGTCAAGTGTTGCCAAATTCATTTTAATAATGGAAGAAAAGAACTAACTCATCCATAATGCGAGAGATGCTTTGTCACTTCACTGAGTTTCTGTGTTACGTCATCTATTACACATGGTGTACACTAAATTTTATTATATGGTTTCTCCTTGTGGCCATGATTCCTGTAATTTGCCGAGACATTGGAATAATTTTAGGGCTATAATTCACAGCATGTAAGGCTTGGTAATCTTAAGGCAGTTTGAATATGAAAATGTCTCTGTCTCATTATGAATTCACTAATTCTTTGTGGCCTCATGCTAATGCTTTTTGTTTGCTCCAGTTTCCTGACCTTTTCTGTTGATGCTTCTTTTCAATTGTCATTTGATGTACTTTGTTTGTTATTATACAGGTTGGCACCTCTGTAGCAACTGTGAGAAGAATGCATACTATACATGTTTTACTTGTACATTTTCCCTATGCAAGGGTTGCATTAGAGATGCTGTTATCCTATGTGTGAGAGGAAACAAAGGATTCTGTGAAACATGCATGAGAACAGTCATGATGATTGAGAGTAATGAGCAGGGGAGCAAGGACGTGGTATGTGCCCTTCTAAAATGTGTAACTCAAAGACTCTAATGCAGCTTTTTAAGTGGATACTTGCAAGTCCAGTGATTTGCCACTCTTATCTTATGTCATTCCCCTTTTTATGTGTTTTAGATGAAGTGCACCGGTGAATTATTCACATCACATTGAAGCTGTTGTGGTGGGGGTTGCTGTTGGGCAACAGAGTCCTGTGCATGGATTCATTACTTTTAGAAATTCCATTAGTTGTCTATTTGTGTGAATTGTATGAAGCCGAGTATCAGCAGCTCGGTTCGTTCTGTTTAATTTAGATGTTTTAAAAATAGGTCTTAATGCTTGAAGGATTTAAACTCTCATTGTGTGTTTGACTCATTGATGTGAAAAAGGCAAAGTGGGACTATAAGTGGGAAGTTTGGTTTATTCTGCATCCACTATTCCATTTAATTCACATGAGTTCTAAGTGGAGTGCCATAACAATAATATTAAAAGTTCTTCAACAACCTTGTCTGTGAGTGAATGTAGATGTATCATTTCTAACTGAAAATTACTAACTAGTATTGAGAAAGAGGCTCATTCACTTTGATGTGGTTTTTGAATGTTTTTTTTAGTTGCAGTTGTAGTTGGAAGTATTAAACTGGTAGTAATAAAAGAATATTGGGCCGTTTCCCTCTGTCACATACAAATGTCTCTGGTTCTCTGCATTTATGGACTCAAAAGTTGTAGAGGTAGTAGAGTGCCAAGATGTGGAATACCATGATGTCCCTCCTCTACCGCCCTCACGTCATCTGTGCTGCAACTTCTAAACCAATACAACCACCCCCATCTCGACTCTAAATATTATCTCCTACACTACAACCACCACAAAATCGATCAAATTTGGGACAAATGGGTCTTTACTCAAACAATTCAAGTCACAATTAACCATCTATTATACTTTGGGAAATTCCATCGACCAATTTAATATAGTCTTTTGATAGCTATTCTC
This sequence comes from Corymbia maculata, assembly GCA_014182735.1. NCBI lineage: Eukaryota > Viridiplantae > Streptophyta > Magnoliopsida > Myrtales > Myrtaceae > Corymbia > Corymbia maculata. The sequence continues at coordinate 22,525,784 of CM024688.1, read as the reverse complement.
TTTTGTGAACCAAATTTCGTAATAGCCATTCATCTTTTGTCCTATTCTTGTGCTATTATTCAATGACCATCTTTGTAGCAAAAAAGCATATATCTACACGTGGATAGAAGAAAAAAAAGTTGTCAACATGTGAATAGGAATAAAATGTTTAATGATAAGAATTAGTTTAGGGAAAGCTTAAAATTGTGGTGAGATAGGAGAGATTTGAATTTAATTTCTGAACAGTGAAATATGAGAAATTGCCTTGACTATGAACGTTACGTTCTTGTCCATTTAGCTGTACCATATTATGGTAGGTCACCTTAACAAAATGCATGTTCTTTTTATGGAATTTTGTGGTAAAAGTTTGAGTTTGAAAGGTGTGATTGTGTTTGCTTTCTACTTGGAAGTGATTCTATTCTAGTAACCAACAGGCCTTTAGAAGTTTTGTATTGTGTTCCACGTGAACGGATAAACTCCACTTCAAGCTTTCAAAAATTTAATCACTATACTATTGCAGTTTTCGTCTAACCAACCCCTGACACTACGGGATTGAATCTGCACTTCCATTTAGAGACTGGCAGTTCCTTTCTTGCATCACATTCCCAAAAATGAAGTAGTTAATCTTTTTCTTTGAATTTGACTGAACAGTGCAATCTCTTCAACTCTCTTCTATTTTCCTCCATCTGTTTGATTGGCATCAGAACCATCTTTGTAACTACGAGGTGTGATGCCTCCTGAAATGTTATTATGTTAATAGGGAAGAGAAATTCACTATGGGGCACCAAGGGGTTCCCAGCCCATTCAACAAACTAGCTCAAATCCGTAATGTCTCTTGAAAAGTTGTGCAATGAAATGTATTGCCAGAATGCATGCTTTTCTTTTGGGCTGCACAGGCTTTTTGTTGATTGGCATATTTGATGTCTATTCACTGGGAATACTCTTATTCTCAGTTGTGCGGTACATATATTTTCTTATTTGGAGCTGTTATATGCATTACCTTTTTCAAAATTACTCTGTATCCTCTCAATCCCATGATGTCATCTTATTAGCGTTTATGCTTGGTATTGAATGTCTTGGCAGGGTCAAGTAGATTTTGATGACAAAAGCAGCTGGGAATACCTGTTCAAGGATTACTACACTGGCTTAAAAGAGAGGCTTTCACTAACTTTGGAGGAGCTCGCACATGCTAAGAACCCATGGAAAGGATCTGATGTAACTTCAGGGAAACAAGAATCTCCTGATGAACTTTATGACGCTAATGATGATGGTGGATCAGGTTCAGACAATTCTTCTGGAAATGCAGAAGTAACTGTCCCTAAAAGAAGGAAGGCAAAGAAACAGTCAAAATCACGCAACAAGGAAAAGTATTCACTGACCAGATCAACTCAAGTTAGTAGGGAAGATCCTTCTGCAGATGAGGGTGTTGAGTGGGCATCAAGGGAGCTTTTGGAGTTTGTAATGCACATGAGAAATGGTGATAGATCAGTTCTTTCTCAGTTTGATGTACAGGCTCTCTTGTTAGAATATATAAAAAGCAACAAACTCAGAGATCCTCGGCGGAAAAGTCAAATAATTTGTGACTCGAGGCTTCAAAATCTCTTTGGCAAGCCACGTGTGGGGCATTTTGAAATGCTGAGGCTTCTTGAATCTCACTTTCTTATGAAGGAAGATACAGATGATCTTCAAGGGAGTGTTGTTGATACTGAGGCCAATCAAATTGATGTTAATGGGAACTCTGATACGTCACCAAAGGCAGTTAAAGAGAAGAGGCGCAAAGCGCGAAAAAAGAATGATGAGAGAGGACTTCAGTCTAACCTTGATGACTATGCAGCTATTGATACACATAATGTCAATCTGATTTACTTGCGTCGTAATCTTGTGGAGGAGTTGATCGAAGATGTTGGGGCATTTCATGATAAAGTCGTTGGCTCTTTTGTGAGGATAAGAATTTCTGGTAGCAATCAAAAGCAAGATCTGTATAGATTAGTCCCGATAATAGGTATGTGTCTTGCTTCCCATCAATTCTGTAAAAACAGTGAAGTTTTTCCAAACAAGTAACAAATCAAGTACATATGCCATTGTACCTCCAGGTACTACTAAAGCTCCAGAGCCATACAAAGTTGGCAAAAAGATGACAGATTATCTTCTGGAAATATATAATCTGAACAAGTCTGAGGTTATATCAATTGATATAATCTCCAACCAAGATTTTACGGAGGTAATGCATTTAGATAATCAATTGGTTTGTTTTGTTTTGCTATGTTGCATTTGCATGATATTGATTTTGGGTGAGCTTTTCTTTGAAGTCCTTTGCAGTTAGATATAGGTGAGATGGAGCTTCTTGAGTTTGCTCACTAGCATAGTTCTGGCTATTATTGATTTTCTTATCAGTTGATACAAGGACTTAATCAAGTGATTGATGAATTTGAAGGATTTTAACGATCTTTTTTGAGCTATTGATTTCAATAGCTTGCTGTTAGAAGTTGCTACTAGGAAAACCAATGATTATATCCAGTCACTTCATAAGATTATATTAGTGAAATGTTGTAGATAAATTGCACTTCCTGCTTCGACAGTATAGGGTATTCTGTTTGTTAAATGGTGCATCTGCTCCTGCTGTTCTAGGATGAATGCAAGCGCCTGCGGCAGAGCATAAAATGTGGACTTATCAACCGTCTGACTGTGGTAAAATTTCTTGTCTGTGTTTTTTTTATTTAATCACTTTTACTCAACTTTTTCAACCTGAAAATTTTTCTATGATTTTCTATAGGGTGATATCCAGGAAAAGGCCATAGCGCTCCAGGCAGTAAGAGTCAAAGATGTAATTTTCTTGCCCAGACCTACTTTAACTATTGAAATTTATTTCATTTGCGACTATAGACAATTTCTACTTGCAGACTATCAGTCCACGTTCAACTTGTCAAGCTGGGTAATTGTGTCTTTCCAAAAAGCTGTGTTTGTGTTTTTTGAAAGACTTGACAGGTTGAATCTTGGCGGGCTAGTGCACTGTGGGAGGGGATTGGGGGGTGTATCTCTATGTCAGACCACTAGGATCCAAGTTAGCTCATGTTATATTGAAATTGTGCCTGTCTTGTCCCACCCAAATGAATTATAGAAAGGCGGATTAAGGGTGCATGCTTGAGAAGTAAATAGAACTAAACTTGGGTCAAAGCCAGCTGCATAAACAGTAATATTAGGTTGGGTTCCTGCCAAGGATTCTAGCTAGAATACCCAAGCTTTACACTGGTTTCTTCTTGAAATATGTATGGTAATTTTGTCATTGATGGCATGTCACTTAGGATGGCATAATGAAAAGATAAGGTACCTGCTGCAACACTTTAGCAACTGCTCTGCTTTTAGATAGTTGCAGCATTTTTGTATAATGTGGCAAATCTTTAAAGGTAGGAGCAGATGAAAGCTGCTAAAGCAGTCGAAAGTCATTCAAGCAACAACTAAAGGGTGATTAAATATCTTTTTTATTTATTTATATTAATTTTAGTACTTTTGGAAATCAAAAATGTTTTAAGGAAAGTTGCTTTGTGTTTGGGAGACACTGATTTACTGTCACATCATATAGAAAGGTTAATTATATTAATTTCTGGATCATACTGGAATTTGCTTGCCAAATGGTTATGTTAAACATAGCCAGCACATTGCAGCTCAACAAAGCACCAAAGTTTCTGCATCGAAACTACAGTGATAAGAGCATACACTAAAGGTTTCTTTATGGTTTCAGTAATGAAAATTGCATAATGGATTAGAATCTTGCTCATGATTGTTTTCGAAGAAAGAAAGGGAAAAAAATGTGAATCGGCATGCGAAATGAGCTTTAGTGACATTGGCTTCAAGTTCACAACTTAAGCATTTTAAAAGGGCAGATAGGTCAATTTCTCGAAGATCTTTTTTGAATCTAGGGTCAAAATGAACATTACTTATTCTTGTTTGATTGACTTTGCTGTGCATGTGTATATTTTAACAGTGTCTGGGCATGCTCAGACAATTATTTATAGTCCAGCGTAATAAATTATTGCATGTCAATAATAGCTTTCAGCTTTCCTAGATAGAACAGTAACATATTTTCCCTCTTATCTTGTGATTAGAGCTCAGTTGATAGAAATAAATTGCTCTCTATTTCTGGTAATGATAGGAATGGTTTTCTTTCTCCTGATGCAGTGGCTGGAGGCAGAAGTTTTGCGACTCAGTCACCTTCGTGATCGAGCAAGTGAAAAAGGCCACCGAAAAGAATATCCTTCATATGCGTTTTAGACTTCTCTTAATTGCAAAAATGCATTTTAGTTAATTTTTGCAGTCACTTTTCTCGGTTAAATTCTGCACACTGGAGTAATGCTATAATGATGCTCTTGTGTGACTGTTCTGCTGTATGTTTGTTATACATTAATCTAGCAGTTTTATCTGTCCTTTTGTTCATAAATTGCATATGTGAAATAGCAGGGCTAATTTAGTTTTTGATTGATCATCTCCCTCTCCCTTTTATTTCTGTCCCCCTTCCCTCTCCCTTTTCTCCCTCTTTTTGTCTGCATGTCTTCTGTAGCTTTTACTTTGCTAATATATTCCTCTGAAGCAAATCTGCAGTGGGCTGCAGGTCATCACGTCTCTGTCATGATATTGAATAAAGATCTATGTTCCCAGCTCAAATAAAGCAAAATTGTCAAATTATGACTGTTGCCTTTTCTAGAAGTGGACTCTTCCAACTCCTCCTATTCCCCTCCCTTATAAAGTGGGAATGTTGATTCATATGTCAATATCATATGCCAGATCTTATAAGTAATGATCGTGAAGAATTACAAGTTAATGTCGTCTCCTGCATTTTGTTAGAGTAACAAAGAGAGGAAGATGGAGGAAAAGAATGTTGAAGAATTCCTTCGATGGTTAGCGTAATTATAGGAAATTCCCATTTTGTCTGGGTTAATGCATTCAACCTAATCTTTTGAGCTCTGATTTAGTTGCCTGGCATATTTAATTATTGATCTTTGTAAGTCCTAATCCGAATTCTGTTTCAAGGGGTTAGGATATATTAACTTTGAGATAAATCATAGATGTGACACCCTTGATTGAATTTTTTGAAGTGGTGAATTGGGATTTGAATAAAAAAGCTAATACATTTAACTATTCTAAGTGATTTTATGATCCTGTCAAGCACTGATACTCCTTCAAATTTCTGATTTTTGTATAACTGGAATCATTCAGTGATTTTTGGCTGGCAAAATCATATAAATGCATGAGTTTTCTGTCAAGTTAGAACAAACATGAATAGGTTGTGTATTTGACTGGCTGGACAAATGTAAATCCAGTTTCAGAGTTAGGTTTACGTTTTGTTCATTTCCACTTAAAAATTTAGCAAAAATACTTTTTTGCTTTCCAGCTAATGTCATCCAATTTAAAAAAAAATTATGATAAAGTTATATTCAAGTCTTACTTGTCAACATTTATTTTGTGAAAGTTTCAGGCGTCTTGGGTTAAAAAAAGTCAAAGTGCATGTGTTGCGATATTTAGATTAAGTAAAAAGTAAAAGGTAATTGTCAATCTGGACAGTTACCTGCATATCAGATTGCATATATTCTTGCTGTTGTGTTGGCATTTGTTGGTTGTTTGCAGTCTTGGTGGTGAAACATTTTGCAATAGAGGGGGTTTTGACATTGAATTCAGTCTTCGGACATTGGTTGTTTCACTGACCCCTGTGATGATGTTTTTAGCATAAGCTTAGACTCTAAAGCTCCACTACAATAAATCTCATTATTGTCATGTGACCATATTGTTTTCTCCCTACTACCTCACCATTCAGGAAAGCGCTTGAAATCTAAACAACCATTCTAAACCTGTTCATGGTATTCTATAATATCACTTGTACAGTGGATTTGAAGTTATCCTTGACTTTCTTCCACGCTTAGAGAATGTGTAGAAAAATTGCAGGTTCTAAAAACACCCGAGGAGCGCCAACGGAGGCTCGAGGAGGTTCCGGAAATACATTCAGATCCAAAAATGGATCCAAGCTATGAGTCTGAAGATGATGAAGGTGAAGCAGATCAGAGAAGACAAGGTACATATCATATTTCCGTAGGCAGTATAAAAATGAATACTGCATTTCTGCATATATTCTCTGTTTTTATTGTACTTCTTGTCCATGCAGAGAGTTATGTAGGAGCAAGAGGTAGTGGTTTGAGTGGGAGGTCTCCCCAGAAAGGAGGTTCTGCACCAACTGATTCCTGGAGTGGAACAAGGGCCTATACAAGCACTGGCAGAGAATTGACCAGAAATTTGTCTAATAAAGGCACTTTAATTAGAGGGGATGATGCTGCTGAAGCTGGTGAGACACTGAACCAAAGCGCATGGAATCAGCCCAGAGAGAAGGAAACACAGCAATTCAGCAGTTGGGAGAAGTCAAAATTTTCTCCAACCTCTGAAATCAGTGCAGGAATTTCTAATACTCCCGAGTCACTTCAGAGGCTTGTCCATGAAAGTCCAGGGGTCTCTCATGTAGTGAATACACCACAAGCTGCTGCCCCAAAAGTCAATGAAACAGAGAAGGTGTGGCATTACCAGGATCCATCTGGAAAAGTGCAGGGTCCATTTTCCATGGTACAACTGCGTAAATGGAATAACACTGGGTATTTTCCTGCCAATTTGAGAATTTGGAGAGCTACTGAGAAGCAGGATGACTCCATTCTTTTATCTGATGCATTGAATGGGAAGTTTCTGAAAGACCCTCCGGAAGGTGGTTTTCCAAAGGCTCAGATGGTGCAAAGTCCACATACGCCAACCCTGTACTCCAACAAAGCACAGGGTGCGCCCTCACAGCAAGTAACAGAACTTCTGGTTGGGAAGCAGTTGAACTTGGACCAGAATCGCGGAACTCGGGGATCAGATGGGGGTTTAAGTATCGGTAGAGGTGCTCCATCTTCTGTTGAAATACCCAAGCATTCTGCCCCTGAATGGGGTTCTGGTATGAACCTTCCGTCCCCTACTCCAGGCCAACAAAATGCCACTCTTCCAATGGGGCAGGCAGATGAAAGCAAATGGTCCCCTGCTGGTTCTATTCTGAGTGCTAATATCATCCCTGGAAATGGAGTTACACAACCTTCAACAAATGTTGTCCCGACCAGTAGCCAAGTGATGCAGTCATCTGCTTCATCTTTTGCGAGATCAGGAAGTATGAATGGTCCAGATGGCTCTCATGATGTGGCTTCTGCACCTAGGCCAGAGATGGATACACTTTTGAGCTCTGCAAGTGCCTCTCAAGTGCATCCTCAGTCAACAGCATCAGGTCATCTTCAGCTACCAGCTGATTTCACTAATTCTTCTGGGAGCACAGGTAATGATATGATAAGTAATGTTGCGACTATCCAAAACTTAGTCCAGGTTATGAGAAGCCATAACCTGCCGGTCAATCCTCATGGATGGGGGTCTGCTCCAGTCTCAAAGACAGATATAGTTGGGTCATCACCCAGGTCCCATAGTGATGCTCAAGTCTGGGGAAATTCACTGTCTCAGAAGTCGGAACCAAGTGGTATGTCCACACAGCCTTCTGTACAATCACAGCCTTCTGTGCATGGTCAGTGGGGTGAAGCTACCCCTTCTGTCCAAAACTCTGCTTCCTTCCCCATGGGTAACCCTAGTGGTGCTTTTCCAAATCCGTGGAGACCTCCCAGTTCAGGTGATCAATCAAATCTCCAGTCCACTGGACCGCCCAATATGAATTGGGCTGCCAATGCAAGCACTTACACTACCGTTCCTGTGGTGGGACCAGAGACTCAAAATGCTGGTTGGGTCCAAATGCCTGGAAATCCATCTGTTGGATGGGGAGGTCAGGTATCTGGAAATACTAATGTCAATTGGGCAGCTCCTGGAAATGTGAATCCTGGTTGGTCTGTTCCTGGCCAAATGCAAGCACCTGGCGTTCCGAACTCGGGGTGGGTCCCAACTGGCCAAGGATTTGTGCAAGGAAATTCTAATCCTGGACCAGCAGTGACGTTGGGACGAGGGGCACCTCCTCAAAGTGCAAATACAGGTTGGGTTGCACCAGGTAATCAGGGCACGTGGGGGAATGAGCAGAATCAACATGGGGATCGGTTCTCGGGTAAAAGGGACAGGGGTCCAGGAGGCCGAGACTCGGGTCACAGTGGAGGTAGGAATTGGAATAGACAGTCTTCATTTGGTAGTGGAAGTGGAAGTGGAGGCGGGGGTGGAGGAGGTTCGAGCAGGCCTTTCTTTAGAGGGGAGCAAGGGGTGTGTAGGTGGTACCATGAGAGTGGTCATTGCAAGAAGGGAGCGTCTTGCAACTATAGGCACTAACTCTAGCAGGATAGAGTAGCTTATATACAGTAATTTTAATCTGAAGATCTTTGTCATTGTATAATCTGGTGAATTTTGATTATTGTAAAATGAAGTTTAGCAGCTCTTTTATTCGTCTGCTTGTTTGTTTTGTGTGATACCTGCACATAGGTCACTCAGTTTACTGCGGTGGTCATAGAGGGACATCTTTGCTGTTACTTTTCTTGATCTGAGTTGTCATGCATGTTGCTTCTGCTTGATTTACACTTGGTTTACCATAATTTTAACATGTGTATGAATGAGCTGGACATAAGCATGTTCTTGATCGTCTTTGAGAGCAATGCAGGAGTTATCGTGACTTCTTTGTTTATCCTTTAAGCAGCTTAAGCCTCAAAGGAGTTGGTTAGTTGAGCCGGTATCTATTTCTCCTTATCATATCCAACAGAGATATTTAGATTTGGTAATTGTTTAAATATAGTATATATCTTCAGCAAGATACCTGCATCACAGCTGGTGATGGAGTACAACCTGATATTATTCTTGTCCCTGAATGGAAAACAAGTGCTTGGGCACTGCTTTACTGAATATGTAACATTATCTTTAAGGTACTTTCTCAGACATTCGACATGATTGGATTACAGTTTGATTATAGATTTTCTCCTCTATGGATATACAGAGTATTGTGGCACATAGGTACTTTTCTCTTCTAGTCCACATTGCTAACAGGGAGTATGGACAAATCATTCAGTTTGAAGTGATACAAATCTTTGATGTCTGCATGCCCAGAACAACATTTACAATCCACAATATGGAGCATTATGGTGAATGCAGGTAGGTCCAACTCTTTTTCTGCATCCTATTTAATTTTAAAAGACCTCTGACCATTCCAGGTTTACAAACTGCATTTAATTCTATAATTAGCTGATAATCACCATATAGTCCGATAATATGCAACTGCAGTAATTGGTGAGTTCAGATGTAGCTTTGTGAATGAAGTTACTCATGTTCTCTTGATCATGATTAATACATGGTAATGATGGTTGGAAGGTGAAGATTGTCAAAACTGATGCCTTTCTCATTCTGCCTCTGTTTCCCATCTCTTGTTATTGTTTGTATGCAATTTAAACCCTTGCTTGATAGCAAGGAATCTAGTATGAAAGCCTTACAACCGTCTATTGATAATTAACATAATATGTTATGGACAAGAAAGTAGGCAGTGGTTAAGTTTTTGTAAGTTGCCATTTGTCATCTGAAAAACGACTTAACTGGTGCACTTTCAAATGTAACAAATTTATTAGGACAAGTTATTCGATTTGAATTAGTTATATTTGTATTTGAGTGATTTAGATTTTTCTCTAGTCCTCTAAAGTGTTTGGAATTTGACTTTTTACTTGATATGGAGCATATAGTAGCTCTAAATTTGCTGACATACAAAGACATTGAGATTTCATTATTTTTGGTATCTGAAGGAGTGAAAGTTAGAAGCCCTTTTGTTCCTTTAAGAAGCCCATTTTGGTCAATATTGTGGGCATGCTGTAGCTGTACAGTTATTTACTATCTGACAAGTAGATCTGTCTTAGTTTATGTTACATGGAAGAACAACACCTGTGTAGATCGTTCCTGCTCGAGTTCATAAAACGGAAATGAGAAACTCTTTTCTCTCTTTCAATGCATGCCTTGCTTATTAGAGCCACTCACGAGTTGTTCTGCCTTGTTTTGCCCTTGGCCTAATCCATGAATGTCTACTCCTGCTATGCAAGATTTGTTGTCCATCGTTAATTTGGCATCATTTTGCTCATCATGTCTAATCACTTTCCTCAGCTCCAGATCGTCCATCTTTATCCTTAATGTGGCGTTTCAAGATGGCAAATTCTACTGGAGATGATTATTTGAGAAGGGTAAGTACACACTGTTCCGACTTTCGTGGTCTGTCATCGCAGTTTAGATTACTCAGAAGTTCAGATTACAAATTCCAAAAGCAGGTCCGGTTGCATCTGGTTCGCAATCAGCATGACCATAGTGGACAACTAAACTACATTAAACAGATTCTAGATGATGGTCTCTACCCTTTACTGGAGGCAACCGAGCTAAAGTAAACCGATCGCATATCTTACTAACTAATGCCACCTGGTTTGTTAATCAGATCCTAGTTTCTCCGATGGAGTCAAGTTCCGTTATCTATTATCTTAGCGATCTTAATGAATTACTACCGATGATTATACTAAACATTCTATCTAGTGTTGCAAAATGCAGTCTTTTCCTATTTTGCATTAGAGTTAGTGCTATGCTCACGCTGCTCTGATGTTTAATCGAAACACATCCTGCCTTCCTGATCTTCTCACCTTATAATCAATCAGTCCGCAACTTGAGATCGTTGTGAGTATGAATCATATCGACCTTACATGGCCTCTACGGAGAGTATATAAGCAGGTCGTTCATGCCAACTCTTTTGTCGTCATTCTAGTGTGAATTTACGTTCGTTGGGTGCCATGGCGTAAGCTTCAGGAGACCAAAGATGTTCCACGAAAAATTCATAGTGACAGGTCGCTTGCGAGAGTGACTGATCATGTAATTTTGTTTGTCCTAAAACTGCAAATTTTCTCTGCTACTAGAGAAAAACCAACAACAATCCTAAAATTTCTAAGAACCGCGTGGTCAAAGTCTTTCCATTATATTTATAAATTTAATTAATGGGAAATCCTAATGCTATATTTTTTTTCTATTTTACTTTGGGGACACTCGGAATTGATGTCATGTTAAATGGGTGTCACATCAACAAGATTGATTAAAGTATAAAACATAATGATTAACATCACAAAAAAATCAAATTGATAATTCTGTGATAAATTTATTTTAAATTAATATTTTGACCATTAAAATCTTTAAATCGATATATTTATGATAAATTTACTTTCGATTAATTTTCGCTAAATTTTATCGTTAAATTGATAAATTGAATGGCATGTGATAGTTATTAGTTATATAAGTTTGGAATTTTACCATATGTTTTTCACATGTGTAACAATTTGTAGTTTTCTGGAATATTAATCCAATTTAATAAAAATTAACTCAATTTAATAGAAATTAACCGATGATAAATTTATCATAAATATATTAGTACAGGTAAATTAATCAGAGGTATACAAGTTTTGGGTATTTTCGCAATCACAAAATTTTTGTGGTAAATTTACAACATGTCTTTTAGTTTGGGATTTTTCGAGGTATTAACCCTTTAATATATGCAGTTTATTCTCGAGGATAAACTTCCTTGCCCATTATTTATGTTACGGTTCTTCTAAGGCAAAATAATTTTTTCATTGTGATAATTGGACCCAAAAAGCATATAATAATGATTTTATTAGTGCACCAAACATATTAAAATAGACTCTCGTTTCACTTGCTATTACATGCTTTGTGACATTGTCCATCTTGTCTCTACTTCTTCGGTTGGTAAGATTGCTGATGCCTTTATGAAAGTAACAAACTGCAAATGAATGTAAATATTTTTAGGAGATTCTATAAATATCCCTTAATTCTATAGATCCTTCGAAATTGTGCACCATCATCATTGATTGGTCTTGATTGATTGTAATTGATATTGTAATAGTCTATTACTTTAGATAATCATCTTGTAAAGTCTATAAATAGGTCATTATACTATTTATTGTGAAAGATATTGAAATTACATGGTTTTCTTTTTCATTTCATTTTTATCTCATTTTATTATATTAATAATTTTCATACTCTATAAAGAGGTAAGACAAAAAAAAAAAAAAAAAAAAAAACGATTCCATTGCTTTCGATGAATTGAGTAGAGATTAGGCTAGGGGCAAAATTGATTTGACAATACCAATAAATGTTCATAAGCAATTAATAATACGACCTTTAAGGGAGCTGAAGATAGTACGTCATGCTGCTGTTGATCAATGGGTTCACCAATCTCGACCTTGAGTTCAAGACATGATTATTATCCGTTTGCCAAGCCATATTACTAAAAGATCTACGCCAAGGCCATCGCCTTGAAGTTCACCGAGCACCTCCGCAGCGGTCGCCGCCAGGCCTGAGACGAAGCTCAAGGATGACGGAGTTGTACATGGTGTTTCCTTTGATTCGAAAATATGAACATAGGGAGTTGGGCATGGCATATATGCCCACAAGCATCGTTCAGCAATTTGCTTTGAATGGTCATTTTAGCAAATCATTAACATTGCATCTCTAATTTTTATATATATTTTGGTAATAAAACTTTAATGTATGTTGTAGTAATAAATCCCCAACTGATGCACAGCAAAATAGTAGAGTTATGAATATTCTGATGAGAAGATTTAAAAGCTAATTGTTAGAAATATATAGATTCTATATCGATGCACCCAAATAAATGTTGCAAGAATATATCGTTAATGATGAGTATTTAACAATGTAGTGATTTTTGTTTCGTATATCCCCATAAGATAATAATTTTCACGGATGGCTTGTGATTTTCATTCGACAAGCTAATCACGGGTCCTCTTAAGAACTTGGCGAAATGGGGGATTTGATCATTTCACTTGGGCTGAGATGGGCCCCACACGAGTTTGCCCTGGATCTGGATGGACAAGCCTGGCTGTCGCAAAAGTCATATTGGCCCTGCCCTCCCATAGCATAACCGCTTCTGCATCTCCAACCTCCTCTCAAAACCCACCCACAGCTCTAAAATGAATTAAATGGGTCAATATAAGTCGAATCATTTTCGACCTAATTCAAACCTGACCCGACCCATTCATTTTACGGGTCTACTAAAACCCAAGCAAAGCCCCCACTCTTGTGTTGGAACCTCTCACCATTTTCCCTTGCCCCCTTAAGCCTCTGTGTCTACGAGCGGCCACCATCTCCACGAGCCCAGCGAGAGCCGCGTCTCAGGACCCCACTCACAGCAGCATAGAAAACCATCCTCCCACCTGGCGTTCTGGACCGTGTCGGGGAGGCCGTTCTTCCTCTACAGTAATCGCCAGATCACCTGGAATGTGGAGTAGGGACGCGCTGGAGGGTTTGGAGAGTGTGGTTATCACGTATTCCATCTTTGCCAACGATAACTTCCCCATCTTGAAGCTTGCGAGTGAGCTCAGTTGTATGGTAGTTTCGTACACTGGTGGATGAGGTTAGGTTGGCTGTTGATGCTGGGTTACATCCCTTGAGGTGATATAGAGCTCTTACCCTTGTTGTTCTTGATGTCGAGGATCAACATAACTAGAAACTCGAACGTGATAATTGAGAAAGAAGAGATTTGCGTGCCTACTTTTGAATTCATCGATCTTGAAGCAGAATAGCGTCGATCGAATTCATGAATGCTATAAATCTTCTCCACTATTGCCCTGACCTTACTATTTTTCTACCTTTCCTAGCCTTCACTTTTGCGATCTCTTCTTGAACAATGGTTGTTTAAGCTTGATGGAAGCGAGGAATAAGAAGAAAGGTTGCTGGTTTTCTCCTGCCGGAGAGAGAGAGAGAGAGAGACAGGGGAAGAGAGAGATTTTAGATTTAGGTTTACTGAATCTCATGATTACAAATATCAATCATTACTTATAATTTTCCATGCATGAAGAGACTAGGGTAGAAACTTGCAAGGTATACCATGCATTACAAATGGTCATACAAATTGAATTAATTGAGATTTTTCTCACCCTCAATCATTGGTATCCCATACAGCCCTTTCTTTCTACCTGATTCAGCCTCCTCCTCTTTAGTTATTTTAATTAATCAAAATCTCATCAATCAAATAATAACATTAGCATCTTAATTTAACTCTAGGGTCAATCATAGAAAAGATCATAAGGACGATTATCAGACTAATCTAATGAACTCCTAAATTTAACTCACATAATTAATGTAAACTAAACATTGCATCAATTGGGCTTGGGCTTTGACTCTGCCTAGGTGGGCTCACGCATGTGCACTTGGCCCATCAGGCTCAAACACATGGCCCAATTCCCTTTGGGGTCCACTTGTGGCCCATCTTTCTCAAACCAAACCGACCTCTTAATTCTACTATTGGCCCATTGAGCTCATGCTCATGGCTCATGCAAGATCATTCCTTTGCTTAGCCCATCATACCTTAATCTTGGCCTAAAAATTCGGGATGTCACATAGACATTCTTGAAGTTTGCTGGGAGTTTACACATTATGCCTTTTGGGTTTACTACTATGGCCTTCCTTTCGGAAGGGTAACTGACAAAGTAGTACATCATAACATAACATCCAAAATTAGAGAGGTGCTAGGTGTCAAATTAGAAGCTAATAATTGTCACGCCCGAACCCCGAGCATGTGACAACCCTTACCATGGTCAATTGAAAGCGATGTCTCAGGACTCGTCAACGACTATTTATTTTAATCTTTCGTTATGTGCAAGGGGAAGACGAACCATCCCCAGTCCAACAAACAATCAATCAATCAATCAGGGATAAAAGGATGAACAACAAAAACAACCATCACTACTCATTTATACAATTTACTAGATTAACCAACGGAGGATCGTTTTCCGATTTATAAGCCCGACAATAGAGGCCGATCTATCCTTTAAGCCAAACCAAAAAGGAACTAGACTAGACTAATCCAGTTGTACAAAATGAACTCTCGGGTTTAGCACCACGATCTCTTGGACCCATCGGACTCGACTCCGTCGGGTTGATCACTAGTGGAGTGGGGTAGGGACTCTCCATTGCGGGTGCGCCATTCTAGGAGCCTAAAAATGGTTAACCATGACGGGTTGAGATAAATCTCAGCGAGTTTTTCCCTTAAGTCTCGGTTAGTACACCAACTCAACCTGGGGATATCTTTCCAGAACCACCTTTCACTCAACCCAATAACAAATAACTAGCAACTCGTAAGCAAACGACAGATAGCGGCAACCAACAAACAATTAGTCAATTCACATGCAACCTTACCCGGCATGCCATACCTTGCACGTAAAACCTCATACAATACAAATAATGCAGCCAACAATCAAAAGTCGGTTCGTATGCAACCTTATATGGTATGCCATATCTTGCACGTTATATATTAGCACAATACATGCAATGCACATTGCCGTTAGATGATGTAGTTCATTAGTCACATGCGAGTCGCGTCACAAGCGATCTCACCTGGCCATTGTCACACCCTGCATGTTATAAAATCATGCGTGCGTGCTATAAATTATGATGTGATCATCTCATGCATAATCCTAACCAATGATACTATGTTTCTCATGCACTCTTGCATCCACATGCGTTTCGATTATTACTACCCCACAGGGCTACAACCAAGGCGCAACGGCGCTACAACGCCCTTCCTTCGCAGAGGCGCAACCGTGCTCTTCCGTGCCCAAAAGACGTCGAGGGATACTCTCCCAAGACCGCATGCCCAACGAACGTCAAGGGATACTCTCTCGAAACCGCATACCCATGTCAAGGGATACTCTCTCGAGACCGCATGCCCAATGAACGTCAAGGGATACTCTCCCAAGACTGCATGCCCAAAGGATGTCAAGGGATACTCTCCCGAGATCGCATGCCCACAGAACGTTAATGGATACTCTCCCAAGACGGCATGCCCACAGAACATCAAGGGATACTCTTCCGAGACGGCGGTTTCAACTTAGTGATCACACAAGTATACCATCACAACCCACTTATTACCTTTGAGCATTAGCCAATGCACATATGCTTGCATATAAAACTTCGAATCATTTCTCACAAAAGCGGTCCATTTCCGGTGTCCCTCGGACAAATCATTTTCCCCACCTTTCTCATAAAAGCAGTTCATTTCCAGTGTCTCTTGAACAAATCACTTTCTTTCTCATAAATGCGGTCCATTTCTAGTGTCCCTCGAACAAACCATTTTCTTTCCTTCGTGAAAATCTTCGTAAACTTAAACAACAGCAGAGGAAATCTCCTACAGAATCTTCAATTTCACCATACCCTCCTAGTACACCTGAACACCCTCCCAGTGATCCTCCTACTGGAAATCCACCTGCTACCTTGACTATTTCCAATCCATTCGAAGACTTCCTTCGACATCAGATTCATTCAATTGCTGTCATCAAACCATCCACAACAAGACATGTTGAAACTTCATCTGAATCCGATTCCGATATTCTTATCGAATCATCTTTTTCGGAAGAAACCTTGTTTATGGCATATAGCGTCAAAGATGAAGAAATATTCTCTGAACCCGAAATACATCACCAGGATCAACCTGATGCAATCTAGTCTTTCATAGCCTCATCATCCAAAGTTTACTTCACCCTAGATGACATTCCATATTATAAGTGGCTTGATAGGCTCCAAGAATTCCATGCTTGGCTCACTGCCAGACATATTTCTGAACCTAGCACTTATGATATTCTCTTGGAATTTACCAGCCGTTTTACAGGAGCCCTTAAAGACTGGTGGCATACTACTTCAGAACAAGATTAGATGTATCTCTTGACTTAGCCTCTGGATAATGCTATCCATATTATTCACATGTACTTCATTGGCAAACCTGAAGATTCCAAAGACCTCAAAAGAAAGGAGTTCTTTGACCGAAAATGTTGCTCGTTAAGGCATAAAGATCTTGACCGGCACTTTCAAGCTATGATCAAGTTATTTTATTTACTTGGTGCAGATTGGAATCTCAAGCCTATTTTCTTGGCATCTATCCCAAGAGAACTTAGCCAAGCTGCAGAGAAAATTCTTCAACAAAGGTAGAAAAGCATAACAGAGGCTACTCTTGGTGGAATCTAGCGAGCTATTCATATTGCCATAAAAGAACTTTGCCTCCGAAGAGAAGCTTTCCGAAGCTTTCTCAAAGAAAATAGGCATCTTGATAAGGTGTGCTTTAAACTCGGTCTACAGATCAAATGTCCCAAGGATTGCTTCCATCCTTCCTGCACAGGGTGCAAAAAAAAAAAGACACTTTAAACGGCTTTCCTTTAAAAAGACACGCAAAGGAAAAAGCAAAGGTAAGTGGAAAGTTTGCGAAAAAGCCGTCATCGCTCCTCTAAGAAGCGAAACAAAGACAGGTGTTATGTTTGCAACAAAAAAGGACATTTTGCAAAAAATTGTCCAAAGGCAAAGAAGAGTGGAAGCCATTTGATTGACAAAATTGCCAGAAGCACTGGCATTTAACTTGACGATTTGGACATTGAGTCCGTTTTCTCCTTAGATGACCAACCGTCAGAAAATACTCTCTGTGCTATTCAAACATATAGTTCAGACTCAGTCTCAGATTATGAGAATGATGTCTTCACCTTTTTCCCTGACTCATCTGCAGAAATTGATCTCAATGAACCTGTCCATCATCCGTATATTCCCATTCATATCCTCGTCTAAATATCATAAACCAATCCCTTTGGTGGCACTCATCGATATTGGAGCAAGTTCTTCCATCGTAGACACAAAGATTCTACCAGAAGAATTTTGGAAACCCTATACCAAGTACTGTAGTAAACCTATCACTATTCAATTCTTTCTCCAGTGTTCTATTACCACCAAAGTCCTTGGTTCTAGGTCTCCAGACAAAGATATCATCATTGGTTGGGACATCCTGACCCAACTTCCCAAGCTTAGAATCCTTTCCCATGGCCTTCGTTTCAAAAATCAATTCAGGGAATTTGTGGAAATCAAATGATTCTATGCTCTCCAACTAGCTATGCTGGATCCAATAATCCAAAGTTTACTTTCCTCTTATGCTGAGACACACTCCCAGTTTTCCCAAACTTGCACACAGCCCTTATGGAAAAATTCTATTTTTTATGTCAAACTTCCTTTCAAAAGAAACGAAGACATCAATTCTACAAAAGCTAGCCACTCTGGATTGAGCCCAAAACATCTCGCACTTGCTCAACAAGAGTGTGCAGAACTATTGGCACAAGGTCTCATTGAACCCTCTGACTCTCAATGGGCATGTGAAGCATTCTATGTCAACAAATGGGCCGAGCAGAATCGTGGGAAAATGAGGTTAGTAATTAATTATCAACCTCTGAATCAGTTCCTTCAAGATCATAAATTCCCATTGCCCCATCGAAATTCTCTCTTTCTTAGCTTGGTCCAAGCAAAAATATATTCGAAGTTTGATCTTAAAGCAGAATTTTGGCAATTGGGTATTGACCTAGTAGACAGACCCAAAACCGGGTTCCGTATCCCAAACCAACACTTCCAATGGACAGTTGTTCCTTTTGGTCTTAAAACTGCACATTCCCTTTTCTAAAAGGCTATGTGCAAAATTTTTGAGCCCATCCTTCCAAACTCCCAGATCTATATTGATGACATCCTTCTATTCAGTCCTAATGAATAATCTCATTGTCAAATTTTGACACAATTTGCCGATATTGTCAAAAAGCATGGAATTATGCTCTCCCAAAAGAAAATAATTATTGCCCAAAAGGAAATTGAATTCCTTGGCATGCGTCTGAAAGAAGGAACTTACTGCCTTGAACCACATATTGCTGATCAACTTCAGAAATTTCCTGAAAAGGATTTCAATACTAAACAAATTCAACAATTCCTTGGCATTGTCAATTATTTGCGAGATTTTGTTTATCACATCTCCAAACATTTGAGACCGCTCCAGCGAATGGTCAAGAAAAATCCCCCACCATAGGGACCCAAACAGACTCAAGCTGTTTCACAGCTTAAATAGCTCCTGCAACACATTCCTCCTTTAAAAATCCCATCCATTGGTAAGCAGATTCTCCAAACTAATGTTAGTGACAAATATTGGGCAGCCATTCTTTTCGAAGAAATTGATAAAAACAGGCATATTTGTGCCTACAAAAGTGGTCGATTCTCTCAAGCAGAAATCCATTACCATTCCACTTTCAAAGAGATACTTGCAGTCAAGTATGGCATCAAGAAGTTTGAATTTCACCTCATTGGACACCATTTTCTTGTTGAAATGGATATGTCCTCTTTCCCTCAAATGTTAAAATTTAAACAAAAGCAAGTTCCCCATTCACAATTGCTCCGGTGGGCAGAATGGTTTTCCAAATACTCATTTGAAGTCAAACACATTTCAGGGACTAAGGATGCCCTTGTCGATTTCTTGTCTCGGCCAAAAAAACCATTGGAGGCACATACCGCACTACCAATTTACAAGGTGGTTGGCCAAGCCTCAAGTACCCTCTTGATGTCCCACTGGCAATTCACCACAATATCCTGAAAGACAGACTCCCAGGATTAATGTGAGAATATCACCTCCGAATCTTCAGAGAACATGGAGGGTTAATGCTCAGACCAGATGAATTTCATCCGCAATATCCATTCATTCATCCCCTCAAATGGTCTCCCGATGACGAATTTCCAGAGGATATCAAATGGTTATTTTGGTACATGTTCAACTTATACACCATAGCCATTGAATTCCCCACTGACAAAATTTTGTAGGTCATTAAAAAAGACGGAGAAGGTTAAGTTCATAACCAGAGATATCTCTTAGACATTTTTACATGGTATAAACCACTCCAATATTGGAGAGAACTTTTCAAAGTCCAAAATCGTCAAGGAAGACCTGAACCAGAAAGACACACTGTTGTCCTGTTCCACCGACCATGGACATTTTTCCATCCATCTGGATGGATTTTTGATAAATCTTCTGTTGCAGGAACTTCAAGATATAGGCCTCAAGTTTTCTAAGAATTTGCTCGAATTCATCAGATACTTCCATACTCCATTACCATGAGCAGACCAGCATCACGAGAACTCCAGAGAATCCTATGTCAAGAAAATCGTATCATCCTACTAGAAGCATGGCCATCCGCCCAGGTCCCTGTCTCTTGGGACCACCTTAAAGCTTGGGATTCCACAAGAGAACAGATTCAAGAGGCTCTCCATACATTTCGGCAGAACAATCCAGACTTCTCTACCCTCTATGATCCATTGGGGGGGGGGGCGCTTTCACAAGACCCTTGGAGAGACACCCCAAATCACGCCCCTTTTCTCGGCTCTTTCGATACTAGTTCCTCTCGTTCACCAGACCTGTCGGCATAAGAAATCGAGAATCTCATCTGTGCCTTCAAAATAGAAAAAGATGGAGGCTCTAGTCCATCAGATATCGATGAAGACGCCCTCTTCAGAGAACAACTAACTCATCATAACTTTGATGACTCAGACTATGACTACAATGCTAGAGATGGAGCGTGGCCAAAATAGCCGCTACAAATCACTGTTCACCGGTCACTGTACACTGTTAATTGTTCATCCAGTCTACTTTTACTGTAACACCAGGCGAAAAATCACTGTTCATAGCTTGTCACAGGATTTTTGTAGAACTCCCTATGTTTGTAGCCCATAAGTGGCTAGTGTGCTTTCATAATTGTGTCCTAACATGGCTAGTCAGCCATCTCTTGTCGCTTATATCCTCATCTGCCTATATAAGAGCAATGAGTTCTCATTGTAAAAATCAGAGAGTGAAATAAGAAGTGTGTTGTGTACTCTACTTCCAATATGATCTTCTAAACACTCTCATTCTCTTCTAGTCTAGAACGATGGTTCTGAATAAACACTATGATTGAGAAAAATCCTGGAGTATGCTCTGCACTTGCCCTCTGGGATCCTATGCATCAGAATTTCCGATATCTTAGAGTTTACTATGGTCTAAGTTCATAGTTTGACAGGAAACTTGATGACTAACAGGCAGTCCCTATTGAGGCCAGGAGGGCCGTGTGTGAGATAGCATACTTGTCACAAATTTGTAACTTGAACTTTGAGTTTAGTTCATAGTCTCCCTTTATGGTATCATGAAATTATGCACAATTTCACTTCCGGATGAACATCTTGTAAAAGGTAATCGTAAAAAACAGTGCGCGTGAATAGTAAATTCTCAAATTTAAATAATTAAATCATTTAATTTAGAAATCACATAATTTAATCAATAAATGTAGAAATTAAAAAAATCAATTAATTAAAACAATTAATCAATTTAATCAAGTAAAGCATGCTTAATTAGCACATAACACACAATTAAGCATAATTAAATAAGATTAGGCTAATCTAATCTTAAACCTTAATCTAACAAACTATCTTAGGGCTAATGCACTTAATTAAATATCTTAATCAGCTCTTAGCACTAATTATCCTAACCCTAAGCAAGTTTAGGCACTAAATAGGGTTTAGGAGCTAAACTCACCCGTTAAGCAAGCCGGAGATGCGGATGCGGCGGCGACGGCAAGGGCGACACTCGAGGACCTCAAACATGACCCTCCAAGGCGGTCCTGGGCTAGAAATCACAGCAGTAACCTCTGCTCAAACCCTAAACTCCAAAGGACAACACTTTGTAGTGGGAGGAGGCTGCTGGTCAAAGCAAAAACAAGTTGGTCGGAGCTTCGGCGAGCTGGTGGCTGGTGGTTCCAGGGGGTCAAGGGGGGGTTGTGTGTGGCTGGTGTGGGCAGTGGGTAGGCCAAAAATGGAGAGAAACGGAAGAAAAACTGAAGTTGCACAAGAGGCGCTGCATAGTGACGGACAGAGGACCGCCGACTTCAAGTCGCTGTACGGGACGGCCGGTGACTGGTTCCAGCGATCGGCCAACTTTGATGGTACAGATTTCCTGTGCTGATCAGATTGATAGGTGGCTCGGCCCGAGATTTCACCGGAAAGGCAATGAACAACTCCAATTTCGGTGAGAGGTCCAAAGTAGAAACTGCATAAATGCAAGGAGAAGCAAGGGGAGAGAGAGAGTTGCGATTTTCTGAGCTGAAGAGGGGAGAGAGAGAGTGGAGTGAGGGCTTCTAGAAGACCCCTTCAATGCCATTAAATGCCTTCTACACTCCCCCAAGCAAGTGACATCATCTTCTCTCTCTTCCTTTGACTTTTCTTCAAAATATCAATGGGCATTTTGGTCATTTCCACCTTGCACATTTCTCAATTTTCCCTTGGGCTGAAAATGAAAGACGGGCCTAGGAAACGGGCCATAAAATGAATAGGAACGGGCTCGAGAATTTGTTGGGCTCGAATCGGCTCAAGTTTGGATAACGAGCTAGGACGGGTGAGGGGTCAGTCGGGTCCAATGGGCTTGCTTGTTGTCTCGGTCTTCCAGGGTGGCCGTCCCACCTTGGGCGTGAGGCCCTCACTGTTCTTGCCTGGCCCACGTCCTCATAGGCTCGGTTTCTTGGTCCAAAATCCCTTTCTCAAAAACTTAGCTCAACCGGCATTGTCGACTATCGAGGAAGTATCGTCCAAAAGTCCATCCTAGATGTTCCCGAAAATTTGAAGTCCAATATTGGATTCTCATGCCTTGTCAATTTCTCCCAAATGTCATTTTAGTATAATTCAAATTGACAGGCAACTTCGAGGATTCACGCGTAACCGACTCGTGCTAAACCACGTTCAAGACTTCTCGACACATGGATGTCCTTGACGACATGAAATTGTGAAGGATAGATTCTTATTTCAAAGTACATGATTATCAAGGATCAACATAAGGCCGTTTGCGGGTTTGATAACAGTGGACGGAATCACCCGTTATCCCATTATTTTTGTTCGTGAATCGAACTTCTATTCATCCTTGAAATCGGCTTGCATGACTACATGATCATCCTTACGCAAGTCTCATAGTCGAGTCATTTTTTTTCTAGGTCAAGTTCTTTAGTTGCACGAGTTCTGTCCTCAGTAGCATTTCCCCTCAAGGTCAGTATCTTAGAAATGATTGGGTTTGAGTGAAATTAACCAACAATGTATTGACGAAATTCACGTTTACTCATCCCTCAATGGGCTTGAATTTCAGGATGTCACAATAATAGCACTTATAAAGTTGGCAAGGCAAAGGTTGTTAACACCTGGATTTTTAGTTGAAGCATCATAAAAGGTAAATTGAATCTTGAGATTAAGGTTTTCGATCGTGACAAGACCTGTTTCTTGAGCATGAAAGTGTCATTTTTCATATCTTTTTCATTGCCCTTCGTTTGTGAATAATTTCCAAGCCATTTGCATTGAAAACTCAAAAAGTCAAAGAGTTAACTTTTAGATTGACATTTTTGGTCAACCACTTAATAAAAAGTCAACTCAAGTCAAAATTTGACTTTTTAAGTAAAAAGTTTCCAAGTGGGCCCTATTTTACTTTGGTGACAAAAATTTTCAAAAAAAATCAAAATTTTGATCATAAAATCAACCTTTTAGTGATTAGTCATCAAAGGGGTCAAACTTTGATTAAAAAGATTGAAAAATGTGAGAACCCCCGAATCATCTTGTTTTAGCCTCAATTTGACTTTGGCATAGAAAATTTTGTAAAAAATCAATTAAGAACCTAGTTTTCCCCACTTTGCGGGTTTAAGTTTAAAATCAGCTTAAAAAAAAATTACTTTCATACTAATCATATTTTAACTTGGTTTCTATCGCAACTATTGATGTTAAGGTAATGTATCATGCACTCCATTCATCCAATTTTGTGATTAGGCATGTCAAGATGAATGTCCCCATTTTTAGCCCTAATTAGAGGTCTTGGACAATTCTTTATGATTTGCACAATGATGCCCCTAATCAATTTATTTTCTTTAAATCAATTGGAATTTGAGGTTGATTTCGCCAAATTCACATGAGAATTATTCAATTTGACAAATTTGATTCATCCAAATGTTGCAAAATTCAGTTAATATGTTTCAATTGGGTCGATTCAACTTGACCCATTCTAGACTAATATCCAATAGATGTAATTAAGCTTCAATTTGGCCAAATTAAATTCAATTATGAATGTTAGTATAGCTTGGGTCTCATTTTAATAAAAATTGTTATGATTAGAGCATTTTGTATATAATTAATTGCCCTAGAGTAATCCAATTGCATTCAATTTGATCCAATTCGTGGAAGATAATTTTAATTTCACTTTAATTGGATAAATTTAAGAAAATAGAAGAAAATTGGAGCATAGCGTAAATTTCAACCTGATCAAAGCTCGGGTCAATCTGAATCCAGCTTTGACTAGAATTGACCGGATAGTAAATTACGGCCTATTCAGGCCAGTGTTCTAGTGGTCAGTGACCACCACAAGTTGGTCAAGCATGGCTGGCGATTGGGCAACCCTTATGCACTAAAATTACAAAAACACCTAGTGCAAATTACTAAAATGCCATTCATAGGAGACTTCATCTAGACCATTGGATGAACCACATCAATCCATGTGATTAAATTTCAGTCAATCACAAGCTAAATTAACCCTAAGCTTCTTTAATCTTATCTTGGAAGATAAAATCCTAGCCCTTAGATCAAACCAAGGGCTATGATTTCATCTTGAGAGGGGTTATATAAGGTTTTCCCTCCAAAATTAATAAAAGGGGGCCATTTGATAAAGAAAACTCTCTCTTCCCTCTCTTTCTCCCCCTTTAGCTCACTGTTGACTACCTCTCTTCCCACCATTCAATCAACAGGTCATTGGCCTTGTTCTAGCCATCCATTGGCATGCCAACCTCCCCTACGACGTCCCCTCTTTGGTTGCAATCTCGACTGCCACCTCCTCATGCCAACGAGCCTATGATTGGTAGTTAGTTCTCTTTGGTCTTCAGTTTGCACTTGGTGTCGAAAGACTCACTAGTTGTTTTAGCCACTCCAATTGATGGCTCGGTGACCATATTTCGATAAATCTTTGGCACTCCGATGTCTATCACGCTATCCTTCGGCTGATTGCAATCTCAATCGTGTCGGATCATTGTTGCAACCTGTTGTCCGGCGAATTTTCCTTCTCTACTTTATTATCGTGCTAAGTGCTGGTGATCCATCTAGCGGCTTTGATTGCCATTTCGGCAATTTGGGGCACAAATGATAACCATTCTAGCCAGAAATTGATTTTTGGAATAGAAATAGATTCTTCTATTTCTATTTCTAGATGAGTTTCTAGACAAAAAAACGCATTTGATAACAATGCAAAATTACTATTTCTGAAACAGAAATTTGTTTGATAACTAAAAAAATTTCTATTTCTTGAAAGAGATTTTTTTCTTTTGGAATAAGTGAGTTGTTCATTCTTACGAATTTCAAATGCTTATGAAACTAAATACAAAGTGAAAGTTGTTATATCATATTTTCTAAATTTTCACCAAAAAATTTTCAACATCCACTTGGATAGACAATTACGGCCAAACAAAATACTTATCAATGGTCTCGAGGTGCGAACCTCTGAGTGCCAAAAGTTGGCACAAAGGGACACTTAAGTGGCAAAAGTTACAAACGGTACATTTAAATGCCAAAATCGGAGCAAAATGGATCACTTAAGTGCCAACGGCAATAAAATCCGGCCAAATTGCCACGTGTCCATTTTCTGGCGACTTCATTTGCTGACAGAGCATTTTTTTCAAAATAAAAAATCTACGTGGCATTTTTTTCAAAATAAAAAATCCACTTGGCAATTTTTTTTAAAAAAAATTGTCCACATCAGATTTTTTGAAAAATTAAAATTGAATTTATTAAAAAAAAAAAAAAAAAGAGAGGAGGGGATTGGCGAGGGCTGTGCAGCCCTCGCCGCCCTCACCGGGAAGGGCCGGCGACGGTGGGGGAGGGTCGGTCGGGGTCGTCGGGCCTCGGCCGGTGGCCGGCGACCCCGGTCGGCGGCGGCGAGGTTTGCACGCCCTCGCCCGGATCTGGGGCAAGGGTCGCGACCCTCCGGATCCGGCGAGGGTCGCCGCCCCCCCAGCCGTGCCAAGGGCCGTCGGCCGCCCGCACGGGCGCGTTGGTATGGGTGGCCGACGGCCCTTGGCCCGGCTGGCGAGGGCCGGCGACCCTCGCCGGATCCGGGAGGGTCGCGACCCTCGCCCTGATCCGGGTGAGGGCGCGCAGCCCTCGCCGCCGGCCGAGGCCCGACGACCCCGGCCAACCCTCTCCCACCGTCGCCGGCCCTTCCCGGCGAGGTGGGGCGGCGGCGGCGGTGGCGCGAGGGCTGCACAGCCCTCGCAATCCCCTCCTCTCTCTTTTTCTTTTTTTTTTTAATAAAATCGATTTTATAATAATATATTTTTAATTATTTAATATTATTTAATTAATAATTTTTAAATCCACGTCAGCCAAAATGACGTCGCTTTGGCTGATTTTTGGCCTATTCAGTTTCCGGCGAGCCACGTAGGCAAGAAAATTAATAAAAAATTGCCACGTAGGATCTCCGGGGTTCCGGCGACTTGGCACTTAAGTGATCCAATTTTTTTTAAAAGTGGCACTTAAGTGTACCTTTTGTAACTTTTGGCACTTAAGTGTCCCTTTGTGCCAAATTTTGGCACTCGCGTTGTACTTTCTCCCAATGGTCTCCATACAATAGAAAAGAGAGATCAATATGCATTACTTTGGAGCGCAATAGCCGAAGGTTCCCAAAACTTTGGTAGAATGAAGGCGGACAACCGTGTCAAGTGCCTAAATTTTGGCTTTGAATTATTCAAAAAGAATTTTACCCATCTCTCTCTCTCTCTCTCTCTCTCTCTCTCTCTCTCACTCGAGACAAGAAGAGAAGGTGGTGATCGGTATGGACTGTGAATCGGTGATGTTTGTCAGGTTTCTTTTCTTGTGTTTTTTTTTATTTGCTTTTTATTTTTTTTTTCTTGCTTGTTTTGCAGTGTGAAGAAACAAGAAATATCAAAAATTTCAAGAAAAGAAAGGTAAAGAATTGCTTTGTAACTTTGGACAACGGGTATTAGGCAATTTGCAGCAAATTTTGCAAAATCGGTGATTTTTATGAAGTATAATGAAGCTTGTCATAAAAGACCACTACAAATAAGGGAAATCCTCAAATAGAATATCACATTAGAAGAGTTAAGATAGGAAATCCTCAAATACAACATCATATAACTAAAGTTAATATAGGATGTCCTCCAATACAACATCACATTACAAGAGTTAAGATAGGGAATCTTCAAATACAAAATAATTAAAATACATTACAATAGTTGAAAACACAATTTCATGGGATCTCCGGCATATTATGATCCCTTGCCATTTTATTGGCAATACTTTTCCTAAGCATACAAGAGCCTCATCTTGTATAGGACCAAACGGGTACTTTGGATATCCATATAGGGAAAAGTTCTTATTCTCTCTTGTCTTGATCACGGATGTAATTATGAATAGCAAAACATGCAATTACAATATATGCTTGCTTTCAAATTGCAAATGAAGGTATGTGTCTTAAAATAAAATAAAAAAATGATTCTTTAACATCCCAAATGACCTTTTAATGACATTCCTTAGTGAAGAATGACTATAGTTAAATAACTCTCTTGTTGTTCTTGGCCATCTCGCTCTACTCCTATAATCATTTAGATGATATCGTTCACCTTTAAAAGGAATTAAGAATCCCGGAGCTGATATATAACCATAATCTACCACGTAATATTTTCCTATAACAAGGTGTTCATATATTGGTCATGATTTACAAAAGGGATACAATCATAAAGAAAGTACTCCTTATAGAGCAAGTAAATACCTGGTGGTGATCGAGGAAATTTCAATCGAGAAGTCTCGAGTGCTACTGATAAAACTTGACAATTGTTGGCAAATCCTTTCCAACCAGCATTCACAAAAGTAAATTTCATATCAAATGAACATGAAAACAGAACATTTTGAGTGCTAATTCCTTTTCTGCCTCTAAATGGGATTTGCTTTGACATAGGTACAGAAGCATGAACATGAGTACCATTAATAGCGCCTATGCAACACTGTCATTTTATCAAAGACTAGTATTATACAAGATTATAAATAAAATAAAACTAATGGTATAAAGAAATGTATGAAAATCTTACCTTGAAGTAAAGATTATGATTGTGATCCATAAAAATTTCATTTAGGACAACATCAAAGGAAGGTGATATGATAATTTCTTTTGCTAGTTCGAGAATTGCTTTCAACACTATAGAGAAGTACTTGCTAATCTTTTGTCCCAAATGTTGGAATCTCTCACATAAATTTTATTTGAGTTTTTGTGATAAATCATGGATAAGAAGATTCCAATTTTTTATCTACTCTTATATATCGACTATCTGCTAACTAATCTCTTGCTTTCATCAAATCACAAAGGTTAAGAAAGACGTGTCTCTTCATTCTAAAAGCTTCATATACTCTATCTGAATGTCCATGAAGAGCCTCTCTCATCCATTTGGGTCTTGACAATATGCTATCTTTGATAGGTTCTCTCATGTGTATAGACATATCCACCGCAACAATGCATAACCATGCTATCGGTATATCGATATCAAAATTATCAAAGTTGAGTTCAACTGATTCAACTGCTGATACTTGATCACTATAGACACTACTTTCACCCCCTTCATATTACCTATAACATCACACAAACTGAGAATATAAACACAACATATAAGTAAGGAATTCAATAACAATCAACAATAGCCACAAATTTTTCATAGTTGCATTAGAAAAAAAAAAACAAAGATTCTTAAATACATAAGTCATAGAGTGAAATCAAGCTAAATATATTTCTCAATATCTCTTTGAAGAGATTCCAGAAGTCCATGTCTCCTTTCAGGTAGAGAAATGATGAAAGTTTCTCTCCAAGTGTCATTAAGACATGATTGGTTCATAGCTTTGTTGTAAAGATCTCGTTCCAAGTTAGGCATGCCATTTAGGATGGCAACCATGGCTCTTATGGAGTAGGGGTCTACCGGTGATGGGACATCTGAGGTCACAGAGCCACTTGTTGATTAACTAGTCTTGAATTTAATCATTTTGTGAATAGCTTTACAGGCGCTGGAAACATCATATGTTCTACTCTTCTTCCTCCTTTTTGAATTTGGAGTCCTATCTAACTTGTGCTTCTGATGGTCTAAAGTAATAGTCACGTTAGGCGTGAAGGCTCCATCATCAACAGGGTGTCATGCAATTCCTCCGGATCACCTATCACATCACCACCACCATCACCACCATTGTCATCTCCCTCTGAGGACAACACCACTTTTTCTACATTTCCTGATGCATACTCTCCAGTAGCATATGCATCACCAAATACAATACACAAATCATGATACTAAGGAAACCCATTATTCTTAAATTTAGCTTATTTACTATTATCCTGTAATTCTCACAATAATAACATATGTCAACAATACAATCAAAACTTGCATCCACAATAAAAATGAAATGACCCAAATAAAGTGATACCTTGATGTGAGTCTCCCATACACTTTGATCCACCATAGGAACAATATTGTTTACATTATCCCATCCAAATCCAGATTATGACAAAAGCTTCTTGAAACTACCATATTGCCTCTTCAGTTTATTGATCCCGTTCTTCAACTAAACTATACTAAAGTGAAGTCTTGTTCGTTTATTGAATTCGACATGTATGTTGTTATTCCATCTTGTTTTGTTGTAAGTACATGTAATGCAATTTCCCTTTTTTTTTATCTCTATTACTAACAAACTTACAAGTTCATTGGTCAAAGGCTCAGTCCACTTTGCCATAAAAGCCTTTTTTTGTGATGCCATTTAACTTTAACTGGTTAAGCATCAAATGAGCCATATCAATTGTTGTACCTGTTTAAGCAAAAAAAATTTCATGTCAAGATCATATCAATGAAATGTTCTATGATTATCAATAGAAAAGAATGCATGGAAAAAATTAAAAGGAAACATCGTCATGTAATTGTACAAGCAACCATTTATTGTAAACAAAATGAACAAATTTAGGTAACTTAAGAAAATTAGGCAAACGTTTAGCAAAAAAAATGATGATTTGGCAATATTTTTTTTAGGGTAAAAAGAAAGATGGAGGCTAAGATCACACTCATAATCAGCCTTTAATGCTGGAACTGGAAATTCTAGCAAAGTTGTATGCCTACACAAATTTCAATGAAAGGTTTATGCATGCCATTAACTAAGTAATCACACTTAATATTCACATGCAACAAAATGCAAGTAGAAGAGAGAAGCCTCCAAAAGTAATAAATTTTTTACTTGATAATTGATTGCCCTTTTCTCCAAATCACTAGGCAATAGTGGGCAGTGATGAGGATATTTTTCTTTTAGATACTGCAATGCATTTGGCATGTTACGGGCCACATAAATAGATTATTTGGACGAAATTGAGTTCAAGCAAGTCTTTTTATGGAAGGAACTTATGACCTAGTAAAACACAAATAAGGTAAGTTCAGAGGACATGTTCCGCTTGAAATGGGTGTGAGCAACGAAACAAGAAGCTGGATTTTATTATAAGGAAACATGAAGCATCTGTGCACACGGTATTCCAATTACACACTCCACTGCACAGTGGACACTCAAAGCCATTTCCATCTCCATCTCTCCTTCAAGTAACTTCTCTCATGGAACATCACAATTGTCATAGGCATTCAGTCTAATAATCAGGTCTCCAACAATGATCATCTTCCATTAGAATATCACAATTGTCATAGGCATTTAGGCTGTCACATGGTCAACCTTTTCTCCGGCTTCTATTATCAATTGCCAAAAGAAGTGAGTGGGATCTGCACTTTTTTTAGCTTATTAAGTAGAGCCCCACCAGGTAGACTGATAAGCCATGTTCGATGAATTTCAAGCCACCTTTATAATTGTGAGATTAAGTGATCCAAGAAAATGGAAATCAATCAACTAACAATGGTTATAAATCTATCAAATGGCAGAATGAAAATGGTAGTGATGCAAATTAAGGATGACAATACACTCACCTCAATATGGGATATTGGTTTAGTAAACATGAAAGCAGATCATGGGCTTCTAGTATGAATTCCATTGAGGATAGGTCCATAATGTTGTCAACAATGTTGGAATCACGATGTACTTCTTCACCAAATGGATGCTTTCCACAAGTGATGCAAAAGAACAAGACACAACCTAAACTAAACAAATCCAATGCTAGCTTTTGGCTCCCACCATGCTTAATCAGTTTAGGTGCGTGCCATCCTAAGCTTCCACAACCTGCAAGACACATATTGAAGATCAATAGGAGAGCCCTCATCACTTGGACCATACATAAATGGATATGATAGCTTCATCAATCAACGAAGGGATGCCATGGCAGAGACTATTAAATCTCCACAAACTTTACCACAACCTAAGAAGCAACACAAAGCAACATCACTTCCAACATAATAGTCTTCTTTAAGAGAAGAGAATGCTCTAATGAGTATATTATCACCATATAGATTTAGATTATGCATGAATCAATCTTGAGGAAAAGGAGATCAAAGATATGGATAAAGCTGTCAAGAACATTTATCGATGGAATGATATCCCAAGGAAGATTTATCTTTAGGAAGGCATCTACTAGTGCCCATATCATATAGCTTAACCAACCATGGATTCTCAGGATTCTCATAATTCTCAGTGAGCAAGATATTTTGAGGCTTTAAGTCCCAATGGATTATTCTCAAGCCATGCAAATAGCTAGAAGGGCCAACAATCCGGTATAAATACGGGTTAGTAGAGTCTTAAAGGGAATTAGTTCTATCTAAACAGAGGAAAACAGGGAAAAGAACATAAAAATAAAGGGAATAGCCAAGGAAGGACTCACTAGCGTTGATTTCGTTTGCTTTCAGCAAATTAACAGGAATGTAATTGTAGTCAAGCCCTTCAAAATCCCAAAATCACTATCACTATCATTATCATATCGCGCCACGAAATAATTCAAACAAAATTACCTCCAAAACATGAATTAATCTGAAAATAAAAGGGAGGGCACAAGGAGACGACGATGAGGGAGGTCGTCAAGTTGAGGCATTGATTTGAGAGAGGCGTCAAGGCGAGCTTCGGGCTTGTCAAGAGATTCTTATACTTGCCAATAATAGTAATTAGAACAGGGATGAAACTGAGCTTGGATTAATTACATTTATGTTCTATAGTCCTCATCCACTTCTTTTAGCATCAAATGAGCCCTTCTTTTATTTTGAAGGGAGTCTTTTGTGTTTAAGATTGGACAACCACCTTCATTGGAGAAAAACTAGTACTAGTCGCATAGCCTGATGCAAAAATGAAGAAAACAAAAGTTGATCATGGCCAGAGTTCATAAGCATGGCACAAGCAATATATTAATAAAAATATAAGTTCATTAGTATATCTTCGTTGTAGATCACCCCAAACCAACCACAGAGCTCCTTTTGAAGCATGGCACTAGCCGAATCCCAGAGACTTTGGGTTGCATTGCTTATTTTGTGACGCCATTATTGCATGGACAAAAATATATCTTCCTTGGCTAAAACAATCATTATCAATTGATCATCTCTAAATGTACAATGGATTGACAAGGCAAAGTAAAATAGGAGCTTGTTCATTGAATAAAGGAGAAAGATCTTGTTGGTCTACAATGGATTGACAAGGCAAAGTAAAATAAAGATGAATCGATCCAAAAGCCAAGGTTGGATTAGAACGACAAAAATAAGTTGAACGAACTATGATAACTTATGTGTAAAGAAACACATCAGATCAGAAGAAGAAATCCTTAGAGCATTTCCCAAGTTCTTGACTTGTCTTCTCTAAGATATTAAGATTGGGAGACAAGCTACTAACTAAATTATTGGATAGCTAAAGTATTGTCATTCTAGCAAAAACTCAGGACTTTTCTCCCAAACTATGCTAGGAAACACTAAAATAAATATGTGGAAATGATATGCAAGTCTAAGCACAAGTATATAAATAGGTGAACTAAATCAAATATAGGAGCAAGGGATAGAGAATTTGGTCAATCAATTTATAGTGGTTTGGCCCAAACTCGGTGCATATGTCCAATAGAATACAAGTGTTCTTGCCACCTAAATTACTCAAAATAAACCTCACTATGTTCTCAAATAAACTGAACAAAAACCAGCTATTGAAGCTTCAAAATCAGTTCACTTGAAACAGGGTCAGTGATTGGCTGTTGAGTTGAGGCATTGATTCAAACAAAATTACCATCACTATCATCATCATATTGCACCACGAAATAATTTAAACAAAATTACCTCCAAAGCACAAATTAATTTGAAAGTAAAAGGGATGTGATGGAGAAGACAACGATGAGGGAGGTCGTCGAGTTGGGGCGTTGATCTGAGAGAGGCATCAAGGCAAGCTTCAAGCTTGATGAGATAGAGCTGATGCCGATGAGGAGGATAGAGACAGCAAGGGGGATAGAGACAGTGAAGGGGACATCGTTGGAGTTGACGACGGTGTCAATTTGAGGGAGCCGTCAATCTGAGCGTTGATCTAAAGGAGGTGTTGAACTAAGCTTAGGGCTCGACGAGCAAACGAGCCAACATTGGCGAGGAGGATGGCAAGGATGGAGATGGCAAGGACGATGTTGTCGGAATTGATGACTATGTCAAGGTGAGCAAGAATCGAGGGAGGTGTTGACGACATCATCGAGATGAGCTTAAATATGAGGGAGGCGTTGACCTTGAGGTTGAAGAAGGAAACGTAGAAGGAGGCACGGAATTAGGGTTTGGTAAAAATTTGGTAGAATGAGATGTGAAGGAGAGCCTTTTGTTAAGAAGAGAGAGAGAAATAATTTCTTATTTCTATTCCAGAAATAGAAAAGTAAAAATTTTTTGTTTCTAATTTATGTTCCAAACCTATTTCTGGAATTTTTACCAAATGGATTTCTATTCCCGAAATAGGTATGGAATAAAAATCTATTCCAGAAATAGAAATATAATGGTTTCCATGCATAGCCTTGGAGACCTTCCTTAGCATTCCGCAACTCACAATCTTCATCATTTACAAGTCCTAGACCTTAGAGTGGTGGTTGCCTAGCTCAATTAAGCTTAAGCCTTAGCATTTTGCAGCTTAAGATCTTCATCCTCTATGAGTCCTATACCTTGGAGTGGTGGTTGCCTAGCTCAATTGAGCTTAAGTTTGAAGATAACAATATATTTTTTCTATAGCTTGAATCTAATGAAGTGATATCACTCTAGGTGATTGGGGTCAAGATTCAACTTCTTGGTGGCTATTATATGTCTAGAATGACGATTTGGATGAGTTGTGATGATTGATTGATTGATTGCTTGATATTGCATAATCAGCTATTTTGGAAATTTGTAAGTCTAGTTGGACTGATTTGCTTCACATCTTGATATGAGTTGGTAGATGACCTTATTTAGCTTTGGTGTGTCTTGGAATTTGTAAAGGACTCTTTGAGCTTTCCATAGACATATTATATATTTGATTTGGTCATTGTTTGCCTTATCATATGCTTCTTATAATGTTGAAGTCTGATAGGAATTGTCAATACTCTATGCAGTTACTCTATTTTCACTGAAGTATACTGCTTCTCATTAGGAATTTTTCTACTAGGATTTTTAAGTCAATGCCTATTGGTAATTTGTTTTTACAAACAAACTAAGAGATGCCTTGTCTCATTTCGAAAAGATGTGAGTGCACACTAGGATAAGATTTGGTACTAACCAGCGATTATTATTATTTATTTATTAAAAATTCAGATTTATTTTTATAAAAATTAATCATAATGTCTCATTGAAACAATATGAATGTTCACAAAGAAATTATGATAATTTTAATTTATTATTTATTTAATTGCAAATTTTGACATGTCTTTTCAACGTAACCTTTGAAAATGCACCTGTTCATTTTGCAACCTTTTTTGAAGGATTGCCTCCGTTCAAAAGACAAGTTAAATATATTAGTTCTTGGGGTCAATTATGATTGAGTCTTTTCAAGTCTTCTTTACAAAAACTACAACCATTATTTGCAATTGTTTCTTTTGAGATATCTTTGAGAAATATTAGAATTATTATATAGTATTTTCAATTGAGACTTTGTTATATGTTAGAGAAAATTTGCCAATGAACATTAGCAACATTGTCGGGCAAATAATTTCTTAAAGAAAGTGATATCGTGCCTCAAAATCTTACTTCACTATTCTTCCTAATCATACATCATATTTTCCCAACAACGCCGTCATGAAAGTTTCTCAAAACATTTAGATCTAGAACATATAACATTTTCATGAAGTTTGAAATTGATTTGGTAGGATCAATTGTTCATAAATCGTTCGTGCTCATAGTTGGAATTTTAATTTGCTGATTGACATGCATTGATTCTCTGATTTTTGTAAAATTGTGCATTCAAAATATAAGGTTGGCGTCTTCATAAGTTTTGTTCCTCACCTCATGATCTATGTTGTATAAAATTTTCAGATTGAATGAATTTCATTAGGTCGATACAATTAGTCTTGCATCATATGTTTTTACTGTAAATTGTCTGTTTCAAAATGACCTTTACATACTTACTGACTTTTATAAAATTGTACATCCTGAATTTGATGATGATGTCCTTATGAATAATGCTTGTTACATATCGATATATTTTTTCAAAAAAATTTCAGAAAATAAAAATATCATTTGCTATTTTTTATCTTTTCAAAATTTGCGGGGCATTCTTAAACTTTGTTTTACAGAAATGATCCTTTTTTGTTTTAAAATTTCTATAAATTTTTTTGATCACAATTTTGAAATGTGTTCTCATTAAAATTGTAGAAGACATTTCAATCTACGTTTTGACATTAATTTCATTGGATTTGAAGCACATTATGATGGCCAATAGAACCTAACTAATGTGAATCGTTCAATTTGCATCCAGGTTTCTTTTGATCATCTAAGGGTGCTTTTGCAATTTCAAGGAAGTTAATGTCCTTTTCTGAAAATTTTCAAAACACAAATGTTGTAGACAACGATCTCAGCTTTCTTTTGACACTAATTTCATTAAAATTAATGCATGTTTGGGCTGTTTATAAAATTCAGCTAGTGTGCTTGACTACTTTGCGCCTAGGTTCTCGATTTAGCTCCCAAGAACACCCTAAACTTGTTTCATAGTTTCAACAAAATTAATGTCATTGTTTGCAAATGTTCAAAACAAGAAATTTTTTTTCCTTAGGGACTTATTTGCAATTATAATTTTTTTTTTGTCCTTAATCGCAAATTTCCTAAGTTTGAAATTTGATTGATTATATTGCTTGGTTTGTATTCTAACTATTTGGCCACATTATTCACACATCTAGATAATCATAATTAACATGAATGAATAAGTGAACCAAACCCTTTTTGGTTCACTTTTCCTGTATGATTGTTTGAGAGCCAAGGTCTCATGACCTAAATACATGCCTTTGCCTTGATGCATGTGATTTATAGATGTATGATTTAGGGTACATGCATGATCATGGGGAAATCAAAGGGACAAACTGAGATCCTAAATTAGGAGTCATTCAAATTGATACATGTTCAATGTAGGACAACATTAAACATTTTCATATAGTCCAAGGATTGCATTAAACAAATTAAAATTTCAGAAACCATATTATATAATGAGCTAAAATGTTTAGAAACTACATTAAATAAATTAATAGTTTAAGAACAACATTACTTATTGGCCTTGAATTCATGGATCATTTGTATCATTTTCACTTTCAAATATAAAGAGTCATTGTCTTACCTTTGTTTATTTGAATTTCTTCTAGTTTGATCTCGATGCCTATGTTAAGCGAGGTCAAAACTTTGGGTACATGATTATGCGATTTTACAGCTAAAGTACACTTGAGTGTCAAAACTTGGTATAAGTGGACACTTTGATGCCAAAATTTTCAGAAGGTATATTTAAGTGTTACTTTTTTAGAAAAGTGAGACATTTTAGTATCGAGTTTGGTGACTGGTCCCGAAAATCCTACGTGGCATATTTTTAATAATATAAATCACTAATGTGGCCAAAACGATGTCGTTTTGGCCCGAATTCAATTTTTAATATAAAAATTAATTAAATTCAATTAAAAACTTAAAAAACACAAAGAACAACATAGACGGGAGGGGGTTCCCTTGCCTGTGGCCGCTGCCCCATAATCGTGGAGGTTGCTACGAGGATCGTTGACGCCTAGGTAATGGCTAGCTAACCCTTGTCATCGGTAACTCTTGTTGACCAGAGGCGAGGGCTTGTAGGCCTTTGCCAAAAGTTGGGACAGGGTGGCGACTCTTGCCCGGTTTATAAGCGAGAGTCATTGGCCCTCGCCTCTCAACTTGGGTGAGGGTCGACGGCCTTCTCTTGGCTTCTAGTGAGGGCTTATTGGCTCACGCCTTCGGTTGGCAAGGGTCATTGGCCCTCACCTAGGCATTAACAAACTTTGTCGACCATCGTTATCACCCCATCGGCAATGGGGTGATTGCATAGGCAAGGGAGCCCTCCACCTGTACCGTTCTTTTTTTTTTTTTTTAATAAAGTTTTTAATTTAATTTAATTCATTTTTATATTAAAAATCGAATCCGGCGTAAAATAACGTCGTTTTGGATTGAGTCTAACCATGTCAATGCTCAAAATAACATTGTTTTTCAGCTTACCTAGCCATGTCAACTTGCAAAATGACGTCATTTTGCACTTCCTTCATTGGAAAAACTCCATGCTAGTGATTTTGTCGGATTTTTTCACTATTGACACTTAAAGTATTTCATTTTTATTTGATTTTGATACTTAAGTGTACATTTTGAAAGTTTTAGCATTTAAGTATCCATTTGTGTCAAGTTTTGACATTCCGACTGTACTTTAACCCGATTATACCTTGGGTTTGTTAGAGAGCTCTCTACACAAGGGGTTCAAAATCATGAAATTCACACGATCTAGATAGGGAATGGAGAAATTACAAGTCCAAAAGTGACATGCCTTAATTGGAGGCCAGCCGGCCTGAAATGAAGTATTAGCAATGAGATTCAAGTAGAAACCCATCCTGTGGAAAAGGGAAACCATAGGGTGCCAGAATCCATTAATTGACTTCAATCGAGAAGAGTACTAGATGTTCAACAACACCATAAATATACAAAGAGACAAGATCTCCCTTCCACTAGCTACTAGACCACCAACCCCGAATTATAAAATATGTGCAACCACTCTCTAAGAATGAACACTGCTTAATTGGAAACTTGCTACAACCTTATAAACAACTAGAAAACTCACGCTTGTGCCTTCGATTCAAATGCAAAACCATTTTGATCTGTAGATAATGTAAACCCTCATCTCTCTTCTCTCTTGTGCTGTCTTTTGCATTCTAATTTTGGGCCCATGAACACTGTTGAAACCCTCATCTCTCTTCTCTCTCGTGTCTTCCAATTTTGCATGAACACGTCGACATTAGGGATAGCATCGAGCCCAGTTCAAAGCAAAGATGAATCAAATCAGTTTGGGCCGACCGATTTAAGAGAGAAACAATTCGATTTGCAAATCTACATATCTAGAACTGAAAAACTAGTTTGGTCCCTCAATTTCAATGCCAGAACCACCAATTCTATTTAGGAGTCCGATTCCCACATAGAACTAGTTATTACTCGATTTTGAAGTCTATTTGATAGAATTCATCTATTGAGAATTGTATTATGATCTTTAACATGAAGAAACAACAATATAACCAATTAATCAATAAATTTGTTTTGGTGAAATGGGCCAACTTTTATACTTTGTTGTAAGAATTTGACTTTTATATAAAATATAAGATGGGCCAATTTCCTAATAGAATGGGGAACCATATTATGGTCGCTAATTCTCCAAGAACCGGACCAAAATCGGCCGATTCACAAAAGGTAGTTCCAGAACTAACTAATTTGATCCCTAATTTCAATCTTTTGGATTCACGGGTCACAAGATTGGTTGTCAATCCCTTAAAACCTAGGGGTGAGCATTGGTAAACACAGGGAATTGGTCCAATTCCAAATTATGGTGGGATTCAGTTTGAATTTCGATTCCATAATTTTTGGAACCTATACTATGTGGTTCGTTTCTTGATTCCTGAGTAGGAATCAAACCGAACCGAATCGGATTGGGATTGAAAACCGAACCACTTAGTGGAAGGCATTTATAGGTTATTTCATGTGCACACCTATATTTAACCACATCTAACAATTTCTTATGTAATTAAAACAAAAACCAAAACCTCCCAACTTATTTCCAAGTGCACATGTAGGTCAAACTACTTTATTAAAAGGAAACGATGCTATAATTTTCAATTTCACTTAAATTCTAGAAAAAATTATATAAATAAATGATAATCATTAAAAATAGACATGAATAAATGTCTTTATCCAGGGCAACTTACTCACTTAATTGAAAAAAAATATACATTAAAAAAATCAATAAAAATGTAAAGTTTGCCACGGAAAGAATGAAAGTGCAGGTACAATTTTCTTTGATTATTTGCTCTAATTTTTATTTTTTTGGTCTATTTATTTGCTCTATTTGAGACTTCTTTTGTCTTTGTATTTTTGAACAATATATGCTCAATTGTAAATGAGTTGTTAATGACCAATTTCTTAAAGGATGATTGAGGGTTGAAATTTTATAATTTAGATTTTATGTTACATATTTTAAAATTTTTACTGTTTATTTTATTTTATATATTCATTTTTATGGATTATTACTATCGATAAATATATAATTTCTATTTTTATTGTCGTGTTCACTTTCATCCTACTTAATTAAAAACGAAATAAAAAAAGAAGAAGAATCGGTCAATTTCGGATTGACCCAAACACCACTCATAGAAATTGTGATAAGAGAAGTTTTCGAGTACAAATTATAAGTTTCAAATTTCAAGAATTAAAGAATCGATTCCTATAACTAAGTTTGAGATTTCAGGCAAACCTCGAATTGACTCAGAAACCGCTTCTCCCTATTAAAACCTATCACCGGTAATGCAGCGCGGGGCCTTGAGCGAAGAGAAAAGGATGTGGCTTTTACGACGCGATTAGAGAGCTCAGCGGTTGATGGTTGCAGCAATCGCACAGGCGGAACTTCTCCGCTGGCGATTTGACCGAACGATCGATCAGTAAAGCGAGCAACTTCCCCCAACAACGCCAGGCTCCATCACCCCGATTCTCTCTCTCTCTCTCAAGGTCGCGTTACCTACGGAGATTGGGGGTTGCAGATTCGATTGAATCGGCCGAGAGAAGAAGAACCCCCAAATGGAGACGAACAAAGGGGAAGACGCGGGCGGTCGTCCTCAGGCCAGCCATCCAAGCCCTAGCCCTAGCCCTAGCCCTAACCCTGTCCCGAACCCTAACGGGAGCGCGGGATTGAGGGGGAAGTCGTGCAAGGGTTGCCTGTACTACTCTTCCGTTCTGAAATCCAAATCCCAGACCCCTACCTGCGTCGGCTTCTCCAGGACTCTCAACGAAGGTCCGTCTTTCCTTTTCGACATTTTCGCCGCTCTTTCTTCCCCTCCTGATCCGAAAATTGACCGGCGCGAGAATAGCGGGGAGACGATTTGGTAATCTGATTGTTGGGTATTAAGCTGGGAGGGTTATGGGGGACCGAAATTACGATTGCTTTTTTTTTCTCTTTTTTGGTCTTTTCATCGATGTCTTGTTGATGTTTAAGCTTATTTCGCGCATTGTGGTCGATAGGTTTCTCTTGCTTATTGGGGTTCTTGTGAGGACATCCGCTGCTGCTGGTTCGCCTTCTGGTTGTTTTGCGAGATTGTAGAGTTTGGTGGGGATCTTATTCTCGTACTTTGCCTTCAAATTGATGCTGCTTCTAGAGCGAATGGTATGGTTTAATTGTGGGGCAACTGGAAAGACACTCTGTTAACAAAGCCTTAGGGTAAGCTGTACCAGGACAAGCCATGATTTTTGTATTGACCTCTTGACTAGCACCTTTTGAGTATGATATTGGACATAATCTAGGGGAATTTCTATAGTCCCATGAGTGTTTTTACGGGACTGGTCCTGCATTTGATGTGGATTGTTGGATAAAAAGGTAAAAGAAAGGTGGTTCGTTAGAAAAGTGTTAATGGTCCAGAAGAAAGTGCCCCGAGTGCTTTTTCAAGTGAACAAAGGTTTGAACCTTGCTTGTGCAGGGTGGAATTTTTTCTTTTTGTAAGGCCAAAGAAACGGTCAGAAGTTGTACCCGTTGAACCATTTACGCTGGTTTTGATTGGTTTTTGACCACTCCAATTCTTTCTCATAGAGTGGACTATAGCATGCTCTGGTTCCTGGTTGAATCAGCGAGTCTTGTCCTGTTTGAAAACACTGGTTTGAAAATTTGCAATTTTCACTTTAAGGTACTTGTTGTCTTAAATTTGTTAATCTACAGACAAATTGTTCCAGCTCCATCTTAAGAAAAGCATGAATCCTTTAGTCCTATTGTACGCTGTTATTTGTATATGCTGACCCTTAGGATTGTTGATCAGTGCCTAGCTATATTGTGGGAGAATCTGAGTTGGAAGCTACCAAAGAGGGCCGGAATCTGAAAGACTTCAGCTATGCCTGTGTTGGTTACTCTGTCTTCTTGGAGAAAAATCATCAACCTTCAGATGCGAAGGATAAACAAGCAGAGCTTCCATTCTGTGTTGGTCTTGAGGTAATGACTCCTCTCAGTCTTCACCTCAATGGGATTACCTCTCTTTATGAACTAGTCTCTTCCTAATGACATCATGATATGGTGTTTTTGTTCAACACAAAACTTGAAGACCGTAAGCACCTATGGTAGCTTAATGTTGTATTTTAAGTCTTTTGTTGCGTTTCTGTTACAGATTTAAGTTGCTTGCAAATGCAGAATAAACAATTGTGTAAGGTAATGATTATTGAAGTGTGATTTTTTTTTGGGTTGACTCGGTTGAATGTTATCAGAAGGATGCCTTTTGAGATCCTACTTTTAAGCATGATGCGTCAGTAGGGCCATAGTGTTGTTTTCATCAGTCCTTTTAAATTTTCTTGGAGGCTCAACATGTTCCATTTGCTTTTTGTGGGTACTTGGACAGATTGCCCATTGATTCAGTGTCTTTTGTTAGAGAAAGTCCCTGAAAGGACACAAGATACCAAGGTGCTACATATTTTGCCCATTCAAGGTTTTGGAAGTAGTTAATTAGGAGGAAGACATGACATAGGCTGCACACTGGTGATTCTAATTTCTGAACCAAGCATGACCTTAAATTAATCCTGCATATGCTTATGCTCAAGTTTGGTCTTGAAAATGTCCAGCTAGGTTACAACAAACTAAGATTTTTTTGCAATGGCTCGATGAGACATCTTTTGAGCTGTTGTTTCTACTTCTTTTTAACTGGCTGGCGTAGTTGTACATTTTCTTAGATGGTGTGACTACTTTGGAAGCTTCTGTATTAAGTAGTCAACTTTAAGAGAGCCTTCCTTATCAACCATCTCATGGGCCCAAAAAAATCTTTAACTGTCTCATCGGTATAAAATGTAGAAAGAAACTGCACTGTAAAAATTGTCTCTTCAACCATAGCTTAGGCTTGTTTATCGAAAAGTAAGATCTAAGGACTGCATTTATCTTGTGATAAAAATGATGTGTTGTGAAGTGAACATATTCGGTTATTCTTGAGTCGTTCGTTGATAAAGCAGGCATGTTGTATGATTTTCCCCTACTTTATTTTTATCTGACAGCTAAATTTGTGTCAGGTTCTGTTAGATAAAAGAACAACACCTGCTGAGAATGTTCCTGCGAACCTTCATAAAAAGGAAGGTGAGGAGCCTATTTCTCTTTTGCAATGCTTGCCTTATTACTTGTTTATATTGCCAGCACACACTTATCATTCTGCCTTTGCTCTACCTTGTCCTTAGCCATAATTGTCCCCTTGCCATATTCTGTCGTTGGCCTTAGGCCCTAGAGGTGCTCTGCTCATGCTATTCCACATTAGTTGCTTTGTGAGAAGTTGGTTCTTTTCTCTCATTATGGCTAACCTGTCTTCAGCTCCATCAGCTCCAGATGGTCATGCTTTTCCTCAACGGCGGAGTTACAAGCCAGCAATTTCTTCCGGCGATGATTACTTGAGTAGGCAAGCCCTCTAACATTTGCATTATCCTCCTTCGTGTTTTAAGATCACTTGTTAGTCCAGATGACAAATTCTGTTGATTTGCAGGTTTAAGAGAAACGCAAGTCTGGTTGCATCAGGTGTTGCCAGGAATGTGAATAGAGTGGGAAACTACATAAAAGAGAGTGTGGATGATATTTTCCAGCCTTACCGGAGGCGACCGAAGTGAAGTTAGCAGATCTTGATGGCGTAGTTGAAGGAATGGGCAACTTCCCTGGTCGCTGATTTTAACAGAATCCTAGTTTCTCTGATACAGAGTTATTAATAGTACTGCATCCTTCGCCGAGAAGGGCCAAGTTCCATTATTGTAATAAATGAATTTTGACGGGTATACTTAAGATTCTACCAAGTTTTGAGAATCCCTGAGGTTTCAGTTTTGCACAATTATCATTTCCCATCTTCAATCGCCTCACTTCACATTTCCTACCTTCTGATGTATCATCCTTTGTGCAAGCAGTCCCCTTAACTCTAGTCTGTCGGAGTGTGAATACTATGGTTAACAGTACATGCCCATTACTCACATTCCTTCATCTGATGTATCATTTTATGTTCAACGGGGCTCGAGATTCAACATGAGAGACGGCCGAGCTCTCTTCTAACAATTTCTGTTTTTCGAACGAAGCTTTTATTTTTATTTTATTTCATTTTTCTAGTTTATTTTACCTTTTTGTCATGACCAACTCAACAAGTTTTATAGGCTATTCAAGAAAAGTTGTTGATGGGCCTAGGCCGTAAGGGCCTAGGCTGTAAGCTGCCAAGCCCCTCAAGCCCGGGATTGTATCTGTTTGAAGTGTTTTAATATTTTGTTTCTTCTCAGTTGTCATATGAAAGAAGGTGATCGATTTAGTACGTAATACGGGTACATTAAGCAAAGTCAGCTACCGTTCCCATCACGCTATATCAGTGTCGTTTCAGACAGTTTGGAAGACCCATGACTCACGAAATATTTCTATGAAAGTAATGTTGGAAATTTCCTATAATGAACTTATATTACTTAATTAACTTTTTATTTTAAATAATCAGATTAATGAATATTTCAATATGTATTAAACCTTAAAAGTGATCTTATTGAATTGGGTTTTGGCATCTATTAATAACGGGCCTAGTTGTATAGTAAAGTGTAGGCAATTATGTTTAACTGAATCCCATAATAATAGGAGTCCAGTTAGCTACTCCTTGATTAGAATTTGCTAAATTTTCTCTCTAACCTATAAAAAGATAGATTATATCTATGAGTTGTTTAATCCCATTAAAAACTGCT
The DNA here is from genome assembly GCA_014182735.1 of Corymbia maculata. Lineage (NCBI taxonomy): Eukaryota > Viridiplantae > Streptophyta > Magnoliopsida > Myrtales > Myrtaceae > Corymbia > Corymbia maculata. The sequence continues at coordinate 22,481,538 of CM024688.1, read as the reverse complement.
ATATTGAAATATGTTATAGAAAAGAAGATCTAGCATTTCAATAGATCGTTAATTATAATCGGACTAATCTATTTTCTTCAAGTAAAGTAGTGACTCAAACATATATATTTTTAATTCCATCGTGCATATCGGTTTTTGGTGTTTTTACATTTATATATAGATATGATTTGTTCTTGATTAATTAATTGTTTATTTGGAGAATTTCTACATGTATATATAGTTTATGATATCTAAAATCATATTTTTATCTTAAAATAAAGTATGGTTACAGTATTTCCATTTAAATTTTAAAAGTAATCTATAATTTAGTCAATTCAGATTTTGCTATAACATATACTCAACGGAAGCTCCTCCTTGTTCTTAGGGTTAGCTGACCTCAAACTGAGCTGATCTTTTTCCATTTTCTTTACATCTCATTATCTTGATGGGCTAATTTGAACCCTACGATCTAGGGCAGGAATCCCACCAAGCTCTAGGCCAATTCGGAAAAGACTCTTTTAGAAGCATTCATGCACCTGATCCGACTCACATGAGCCACCCACCCACTAATCAAGCGACCCTTACCATTTATCAAGTCAATGGAATCATCTCTTTTGACACGTCCACTTTTTGCCTTTGTGAATGGAGGATCACCCTGAGGCTGCTCGACCAACACCTTGAAAACTCTCCACCGATGGGGTCCCTACTCTCAATATTCAATTCCCTAGGTACGGCAACAAAAGAGGGTCGAAGATCACTAGCCAATGATGGGAATTTTTTTTTTTAAATTATAAATATAAATTTAATCATAAAATTTTTAATTATGTCAATTGAAACCTTAATATTTTCATGTCTTACCAAGTGAGTACATCCGATCAATTTTGACCAAAATTACTAATATGGACATTAGTTATCCTGCATAGTATGATTGACACTAAGGTTGACATTTTTAAATTTATATATTTTAAATATTTTTAAATATTTTTTGGTTTTTTCACTTTTTCCTTTTTTTTTTTTTTTTTTTTTGGAGTGAGGTCAACAACCTCACCGGCACTAGGCGAGGGATCGCATGCCCTTGCTTTGGCCAACGAGGGTTGTGACACCCTTGCCCATTGGCCGGCAAGGGCATCGTGGCCCTTGCCCCGTGTCAACATGGGTTGTTGGCCCTCAAAAAAAGTGAAAAAAAAAGGGTAAGACATCCGACATTCATATCAGTTATTTCCAGCCAAAATTAACCGGATTGACCAAATTAGCAAAACATAAAATGTTTAGGACATAATTGGTATAAGTGTAATATTTTTAGGACTTTTTACCTGGGCTCCATAATGTTTTCTTGAACTGATATTGGGAAAATCGATTATACCAGTCCTTGATTCCTCCATGAAAATCAAGATCATGCTCCTCATGCAAACCATCTTCACGGATTATTGAGCTATCACCAGGAGAATATTTCCTATGTATTCCCTTGCAATCATAGAACACATTTGTGACAAATTAGTAAAACCCTAAACTAGTACATTTATAATAAATTTATTTATTTATTATTATTTTTTTTGGTGACCCGGGAACCACCATACAGCCGGCGGTGTAAACCCGGGGCAAACTGAGCCACCACCACAAACCCAGCCGCAGGTGGGTCGCACAATGCGGACGCGGGGTTTCGAACCCCTCCCCTCACGGTGAGGGGAAAGGGCTCTAACCATCGCGGCCACCGTGGGTGGTGGTTTTATAATAAATTTATTAATTTACGTTAAATTGAATTAATATCACAAAAAATCATACATTAGTACACCTGTGACAAATGGAGAGTAAAGCCCTAAACTATTACATTGATTAACTGTCATGTGTTATCTAACTTAACAATTTGATGATAAAATTTAACGAAAACTAACAGAAGATAAATTTGTTGCAAGTGTACTAATTTAATATTTCAATAGTCAAAAAATTAATTTTTGATAAATTTGTCATATTTGTATTAGTATAGAATTTATCATGATATCAATTTCTTTTCAAAGGTGATTGCTGAGATCAGATTTGGGAGAGTCCCATCGAACCCAAACCCCTAGCCCTAGAATTAGAGGGAAACTCTCTATCAAGACTGAAAATTGATGGAACAATTCATGTGTCTGACTTTCCAATCAGTAGCATCCTCACCATTTTTGTCCCGTTTCCCTCTCAACTCCGCTCCTCCAATTACCTAAAGTTGGTAACTTTGAGTCGGAGATAATTGTTTCTTTAGGTTAACCTAACCTAATCCGTATCACTTCATGATTCACCGCTCCAGTCTTCTTTCTAGCACAATTATCATCTTCCCCACATCATAAAGGACAAAAAATGGGCAAATGATTCCTAACAGTGTGGTGCAGTCTCTATACCATTTTGACATTGCGATTTCTAAACCGATTATTTGATCCTCTGCACATCTTAAGAGAGAACTCTCTGTAATTTAGTGCCAAAAAGTTGTGTGGCTGCGAAATTTCCGTTGTCAACAAATCTTTGGTACTTGGTAGGTGAATTGCTACCCAACACAACCAACCACAAGATACAATGGGAACCTTCCATAAAGTTTAGGTAGTACTCATGTTTGTCAACACACAAACTCCAAGCAGGCAAGCAATCCTAAGGATTTGATCTGAGCAGGAAGCAAGCGTGTCTTCTTAACTAAATCAGTCACGAGTAGTAACACCTACGCCCCCATTTAAGTTTATCTCTAGAAATATATTACTTTAGAATCATATCTTTTGATGAATAGAATAGCGTGTATGAGAATGGGAGAGCTAACCCATTTGATGAGAGTTAATTGCACTTTGAAAAGCCCTCAGACACGACCACCGTGAAAGAAAGCAAATTTAAGTGGGGAAATAAAAGGACAAATATGCCTACTTAAGGTTGGATTCCCATCAAATCAATTTGCTCAGTTCACTAAAATGAAAATGCGAAAGGAAATTAAGTTATCTTGTTTGTTTTATGCATGTGATCAATAAATCATACTCCAAATTTCAAAAAAATTATCTAAATTCATCGTACGTACAACAGGCATTCTTATGTGTTCTAGAGAAGAGAAAATTATAAAATTAGTGATTTCTTTTCAAGAAAAGCTTGGCCACTTCAATAAAATCTCGATGGACACTATACTATCACCGATCCACTCCAAGTCAATATGGTCATTTTCTTTTTCAATAAGAACTCCTTCCCAAAGTCTTGACACAAGTGGATGAGATATATGGGTGCTTTTTTTTTGTTGGATATGGTGTTTAGATAGTATGACTTTCGGTTTATCTAAATTATTGAGATATTATTATTTTGAAAAATAAAAATGGGATATTATGTCGCACACAACAGGCAATGATCGATTTGGAGGAACGGAGGATTTGTGCTCTGTAAGAATATGCAAAAATTCGTGATGGAAAGGATTCGACTCCATCGAAGAAAAGGTCAAATGCAGGTGGTAAAAATTCAAATTGTCGGTGCATGCTCAGGGGTAATTCTTATATGTTTGCTTTTTCTTCTTGACCAAATGGGCGATAAAAGAGTGGACTTTTCTTCTCGTAGCAGATTTGGAGCGACATGGGAGATAAAAGAGTGGACTTTTCTTTCGTAAAATATAAATAATTTAAAATATATATCTTTTAAAATGATCATTTTGTATCATTTTTCATAAATGAATGAAGAAAATTTCATTGTTCATGAAAATATTGAAACATGAATTATTATTGATAACGAAAATACTTTTTTACTAATAATGTCAAATGATTACTTTTAGGAAAATATTTTTCAAAACTATTAATTTTTTGCGAAACAAACAAAGAAGGGTTTATTTGTTTTAGGAAAAACTTCGTAAGGAAGGAAAATACTTCCGGGAAATCAGGGAAATGTTCTCTCCTTTTCTGGTGAGGAAATTAGTTTTCCTAACTTTAAATATATATTTTCTTTGACCATAAATGGTTATTCTTTGACTGATCATTTCTGGAAAATGCTTCATGTAAAATGTGAGACATCTTTTAAAATGTTTTTCAAAAGATCATTTTTCAGAAAATAAACTAAATCATCCACTATTTTGTTGAGAATTGAAAATGAATAGAAAAATATTTTCCAGGACAATATACTTTTTTTTCCTAAACTATTCTCTCTGAATCATGTCATCGAGTGCAGAGTGGTTGCAATTGGCATAAACTTCAAACGCTGAGAAGTGAGCCGAAGCAGTCGCCATAGGCGAGAAATCACAGCTGCGCGTCCTCAGCTAGAGCTAGAAGGACTACCCCCGATTGACGAGCTGGGCCTTATTGATTGAGCACGGATTCTGAGCTCAGGAGCCTCACATTGCAGAAGACGTCTCGATTGAAGAGGGTGACCGTGGCTTGAAGACAAAGTGACGATGAAGTTGAAATTGAGTGTTTGTGTGACAGAGAGAGAGAGATAGAGCATCGCTGGGAATCGAGACTGTTGGAGAGACAAACGGAGCATCCCAGGCGATTGTTGAGGAAAGGAGCAATGAGAAAAGGATGGGCAAAATAGTTCCTGCATATTTTCCTTTTTTTGGGAAATGGAAATCATTTCCCTCAATTTTAGAGGAGTATTTTTGGTTCGTTGGAAAATGTTTTTCTAACTACTCATGTTTCACGCCTCAAACGTTCAAAAGTGAGGAAAATGTTTTCTTGAAAAAAAAAATTTGCGAAACAAACGGAGCCTTTTAGGAAATTTTGTTTAAATATTTAATTTTTCGTGAAATAAATGGAGAAAAGTTGGTTTGTTTTGAGGATTATTTTATGATAAAGAAAAATACTTTTCAAAAAATCCCTTGTGGAAATGTTCTCTCCTTTTCTGGTGAGGAAATTAATTGCTAACTTTGAGCATGTATGCCTTTTAACGATAAGTAGTTTTCCTTTGATTGGTCATATTCAACAAACCAAATTTGTAAAAGTACAAATAATTCTTGGAATTTTTTTCACTCAACCACACCCTAAACATAGTGACCAATAACTTTGATAGAGATATTTAGGATGATTTTGATGATTTTTCGTATCTTTTGAAATTGTATGAATATCTTTATTTGATTGGGCGTATTTTAATTCATATGTTATCTTATTTAGTTATTTCATAAAGCCTATAAATAAACTAATGTAATCTTCATTATGATATATTAAGAATTATACACAATTGCTCTCTTCCGCATATTTTTCTAGGTCTCAGTGTTAGTTGATCCTGAAGTGCATTGGGTGCACTCACACTAGATGCACACCCAAGTGCCCATCCAAAGCTAATTTTGCTTATTGGTATTTTTTTGTTGTTGCAATAAGTCCTAATATCCTCTTGTCAATGTTGATATCAACATTATTCATCTTTTTGGATACCCAACGTATTGTTGTTGCATAGTCTGTAGAGTTTCTCTGGCTTAGTCAAGTCCATTTCGTGATGGTTGTGTTTCGATGCCAACTACAACAATGGCATCACCTAATCAAGCCTTTCATGAAGGTAGCTTTTCTTTCAATGCTAGTTATATAGGCTGCATCACTTAGTAACCATTTTCTCAAACCAGATGTATAGACCGCTTAATGCTACAATACCGGCCATATAGGTCGTGTCACTTAGTTATTGTTTTGCAAGCCAGCCACATTTGTTTCCTCTTCAATTCTTGACATTTTATGTGTTGTCTTGGGAAGCAACATTACCACTAGACTCACTGCTCTCAGACAAGCAAGAGTTGGAGTTTTGCCATGAGTAACTACCGAGCACCACCTCATCTGCCACATCTCAGCCATTAGACAACTTGTATTCAAACTCAAGTTGACGTCTTTAATTCTCTCTAAGTTTGAGGGGAGTGTTAGAGATATTTAGGATACGCCCATTCAAATAGAGATATTCATACAATCCTGAAATATATGAAAATTCATCAAAATCATCCTCAATAACTCTAACAAACCCCCTCAAATTCAAGGCGCATTATGTCAACTTGAGTTTGAATATAAGTTGTCAATACAACCATTATTAGGTTACATATAATTATCCAAATACAAATAATCATAAAAAATTATTTTATCAAATCCTATTGAAATTTGGCCTTTAATTGCTACAAGCAGCAAAATATTAAAAAGCCAAAACATATTATAAATCCTATTGAAATTTTTTCTCGGTTCCAAAGTGGGAATCGCCTGCTAAAGATCAGTTTTGAAATATAAGAACCGAGAATTGCCCATTGGTTCTATGGATCCAATTGAGAATCAAACCGTCAGTCTGGTTCGGTTCCTAAGTGGGTCCATAAAACCGTTCTAAATGTCCCAAACAAAACCACAATTTCCAAAACCCTTTTAAATTCTTGCAAAAGTTCAATCGAACTTGAAAGCACATGCGTACAAAGATCATTTCAAAATTTGAGAAATTAATGAAATAAACTCATAAAAAACCGATTTGATCTTAACATAGAACATGACATTTCGGTTAAAAGATATAGTCTCTCATAAACATTTTATCAAACATGTTATATGTGTTTGACTAAAAGATGGTGAAACACATTAACAAATGCAGATTTGACACTAATCTCATCCTAAATTATCCATGTTGTTTGCAATGTATAGGATAATCTCAAATTATCATTAAAATATGGGAAAATGCCACCAAAAACCTCAAATTATGTCACTTGGGATAATTTTACCTTGAACTTTTTTTCATGCAATTAAAAACTTTAAACTATACCACTTAAGACAATTATACTTTGAACTTTTTTTTGTACCACAAAAAATCCCAAACTATGCTACTTGGGACAATTTTACCTTGAACCTTTTCTTGTGTCACAAAAAACCTTAAACCATGTCACTTGGGACACAATTACCCCAAACTTTTTAACTAAATGGCATTTTTGTCTTTTTCTTTCTTCCTTCCTTTTTCCTCTGTTAGCCATGGCAGAGGGAAGCTGGCGAGGTGGCCCTCACCTAAGTCGGGCCAAGCGAGGGGCGTCCTTGTCGAACTCAGGTGACCCTCCCCTCGCCGAATCTAGCGAGGGCGTCCTCGCCTGGTCGGGGGCTGCCCCTTGCTAGATTCGACTAGGGTGGCCCTTGCCCGATTAAGGGCAACCTCCCCGGCGGCGGCGAGGGTGGGCCTTGCCGGCTTCCCTCTACCAGCCATGGCAAAGGGGGAAGAAAGGAAGAAAAAAGAAAAAAAGAAAATGTAAAAAGACAAATATACCCTTTAGTTAAAAAGTTTGAAGTATATGTGTCACAAGTGGCATAATTTATGAATGTTCGTGGCACAAGAAAAAATTTAGGTAAAATTATCCCAAGTGACATGGTTTAGGGTTTTTGATAGCACAAAAAAAATTTTAGGGTAAAATTTTACCCAAGTTGCATAGTTTGGGGTTTTTTATGGCACGAAAAAATGTTTAGAGTAAAATTGTCCCAAATTGCATAGTTTGGGGTTTTATATGGCACGAAAAAAAGTTTAGGGTAAAATTGTCCCAAGTTGCATAGTTTGGGGTTTTTTATGGCATGAAAAAATGTTCAGAGTAAAATTGTCCCAAGTGACATAATTTGGGGTTTTTAATGGCACGAAAAAAATTTTAGGGTAAAATTGTCCCAAGTGACATAATTTGGGATTTTTGATGGCTTTTCCTTTAAAATTTTTACAAATTGTCCCAAGTAGCATAGTTTGAGATTTTTGGTGGCATTTTCCCCTAAAATTTTTACAAGTTCAATCCGGGTAAACAATTCCAACCTTGGAGTTGGGAATCGGACCAATACTGACCAATTCTAATAAATTGGAATTGGGAATTAGACCGATCCCATGGGAACTGCCGGTTCTAGGCTAGTCTGGTCTGACCCAGTTTTGGATGGTTTTTGACTTTTTTTGCACACACCTACTTAGGACTTAGGACACTATATAGACATTATTACGGTTTGGTCAAGCTTTAGACTAATTGTGCATTCTAAGGTTTCGTTTTCAAATTATATTAAAAATAAAATACAAGTCAATTAGGGAGAAATCAAGAATTCACCCCCATTCATTTTTTAACATTAAACACAAGAAAAAAAAATACGAGTCCCATAAGGAAAATTATTGGGGATTAGTTTTCTTTCTGAAAATTCCAAATGATCCAGAAGACCATTCATGTTATGGAAAATAGTTATTTATACTTTCTTGATAATGGCACCCAGGAGTTATAATGAAAAATGAAAGTACTTAATTTTTTCTTTAATAGATATTATTTCCAAAGCTTGGGCCACGTAAGTGATTCAGTTCCCCTTGCATTGCCGAAAGGTTTCTTCACTGAATAGTGTTTTATTTTCATACGCATTTTTCTTTTGTTGTTTGATATTCGAGGGGAAAAAAGATTAATAAGCATAGCAACAAAAATAATGTAAATGATGATATTCGAGGGGTCAAAAAGATTAATAAGCATAGTGCAAAAACAATGTAAATGATCTTACTTCTTTTTATTTTAATTTTAGAAAATCACCTTTTCGAGGGGAAAAAAGATTAATAAGTGTGGAAACAAATATAAAGAAAGGTGTATATAAACAAAACTCGTGAACATTGAGTTTTGTAATACAAGTTTGTCTTTCTTATCTACAACTCCAATATTTCAACCTTAAACTTCGAAAATACATAACGAAAAGTATATTCAAATAATTTTTCTAAATAATATATCTTATTTTGAAAATATTATAAGAATAGTTAAGGAATTTCATTTCATTTCCAATATTATGCCCCATTTAGTGTTCTTATCTTTTAAAAATATAAATTATGTCATTATGAATCTCACTTAAAAGTTAACATATGACTCGTTAACAATTCTGCAATTAGGGTTTTTTCCTTAAATTTTTATGTTTTACTGATTGAAAATAAAGTCCGGGTTTCCAACTACTTGCTATTCCATTACACCTGTACATCCCACATAGTTAAAAAGTTTTTTTTTTTTTTGTTTACCTGTGCTGGAAAGCTTATTTTATTACATGACAAGACTTAATTCCCAAATGTTACAGTCAAACTGTTCGTAGAAATATTTTAAAAAAAATTTAAGAAAATTAATATGAAAGAATTATAATGTAAAATTATGTCGAATCACCAAAGTATTTATCAACAATTTCAAGTTTAGCTTATACCATTAACTGAATAAATTCCACTCTACAGATATATATGTTAATAATTAAACTATTGATAGTAAAAGCTTAACTTATTTTATTCAAGTAATTTAATTTAGTGCATTAAAAGAATTATAAGCTAGATAAATTCACTCAGCTTGAGAAATATAGAAAATCTTATTAAGTTATCGCAAATGACAAATAAATTACCGAATACGATACTTTTCATCATGATGAACTTAAAGAGAGCAAGTAACTCTTCTTACTTTCAATATTACAAATAATTGATTTCTTAATATAAATATGCCCTAGAGTCTCAGCAAGAAAAAAGAATTAATATTTCATCTTATTTAAAACAAAGCACATTATTTTTTTTTCCACTTTTTCTTTATAAATGAACCTTTTTCAAATATACTTCCAAATTATATGCTGAAAATTTCACTTCCTTTTTCTATTTACGTTTACATGCTTAGGAAGAATAATCTTACAATATCTTTTCTGCCTCATATTAATCTTATGTCTCCTTAGATTATGATATTTTCTAATAAAAAATAAATACTCTCTTCTCACGTCACATGTCATGATATTGTTTTTGTTAAAAATTGAAAAATATTCATAAAAACATTCCCCACAAAACGCAGGCTAATCAATGTGCTTGTATCTTGACTATATATATATAACAACATAATTGAAAAGGAAATAGGTTCTCTTTCCCTCTACTTTTGAATGTCTATTTGTCTTCTGGAGTGGATAGAAAATGTCAATTTAGGGTGCACATGAGAATTTGCCAAATAGTTGTTTGATTATATTCTTTTTTTCCTGAGAATAGACTAGGCACATAAATCCGTCTGGTAAAATTTATATTTCCAAGAATAGATTTAGAGCAAAATCAAGAATAAAAAAAAGTTAATTCTTATTCTCATGAACAATTTCAAGAATTAAGTCTAAGTTTTATTTTATTTCCTTTTCTTTTTCTTCTTCTTCCTTTTGGCTGGTCATGGGCTCGACCATGGTTGGTGATTTGCCAAATGAGGGCCAGTGACACCGAGCCATGGCAAGGCTTGTCAGCCTGAGCATCACCATAGCTGGGCGACATCAGCCTAGCCTAGATCTAACAAGGTTGAGTTTGTCCAGCCACCGGCAAGGCTTGACTTCGCCAGGCCGCTGTTGTTGGCGTCACCCAATCAAGGCGAGGTTGACTTGATGGTGGCTTGGCGAGGCTGAGCCTAGCCGGTGGTTGGGCAAGTTTGGCCTCACTAGATTTGGGTGAGGTCGACCTTGCGGGGCCATCGCCTAGTCAGCCTCACCTTGGCTAGGTGCACTGACTTGGCCTTACGAGGCTAAGCATTGCTGGTGGCTAGGTGAGACTCGGTCTCACTGTGATTTAGTGTCGCCGGCCTGAATTTGGCCAATCATTGGCCAGCCCACAACTAGAAAGGAGGACAAGCTGAAAAAGGAAAAAGTAAAGAAAAAAAGAAAAAGGAGAAAATGTAATAAAATCATTAAAAAATTAAAAGAAAATGATATAGACTATAAATTTTAAGAGTAATACTAAATGTATTTCTATCTAAGGAATAAAAAATTTTGAACAGTTACTAAACACTTTTAAATGTTCAAAAATTGTTCCTAAAAACAAATTTAAAAAAAAAAATTCCTTCCGAGCGGTAGTTTTTCCCGAGAATAGAATAACTATCATTCGTATCTTTACTCTATATTTAAACTTAAATTTGTCAAATCCACCCTTCAAATCACTTAATGTCTTTTGAAAAACACATAATTTGTTAGTGACCAAGATACAGTCCGAAACAAACAGAAGCTACGTATTACCCCAAGTGCCAGTGTCTAGACGGTGACGTAGTAAACGATTTAGGCCAATCGGCCGTAGTTGATGGGGGTGAATTTGACAAAGAATTTAGTTTATGAAGTGAATTGGTCCTCTCATGCCCGCTTTAGGGGCAAATTGATCATTTTCCCATTCTTCTAGACTAATTTCTCAAACCACAGGTTTGTGATAAACATCGATTTAATCTGAGGTGTATGCACATAATTTGTTGAATAAGTTAAATACCAATACTAATTATATAACGTCACATATGATAAAGTATAGTACAATCGGCCCAACTCGATGGAGAACGGGACTCAATTTCCTCCCCTCGTTATCATGCCAAGTTGACGGAGTCTTGATGACGACGCTTTCATGAAGGCCGTCGAAAATGATATGCTGGATAGTGGGGCATTGACGTTTGACTCTTTGATTTTTTTAAGGAATAAATATAGATTCACGTATGTTTAACAAGAGATAATCATCAAGATCAAATCCCATTTGAGAAATTTTTACAACTTATTCAATTTATTTTATATTTTTAATGACTTTATCGCATAAGATGCCACTTGAGATGCCATACAACCAAGGCAAAACTTTAATGGCAGCCTAACAGTCACATCAACTTTTTCGTTCTCTACGAAATGATTGGTAAAAAGAAAAACAATTATACAACTCACAAGCTCAATTGGTCGAATGAACTCTTTGGGGGATGTCATTGGATAGTTTTAACAAATAAATAGACTATTAATGTCCGTTTCCCTATTATTTATGGCTTTAGTAACTATCTATGTTAAGAAAGATAATATTAGGGTTTTAAAACTTGTTCTCTAGGGTTATAAATTATAATAGAAAGGGTAATAAAAAAAATGTACTCATTACATCTTGAGCATGCTGCACGTAGTGAGTATCGTTCGAGTTGCATAGTTGTGTGTATGTGCATCTTTCTTTTCTTCTTCTTTTTTTAATCATCATTGCTTTATATTTAAATATAAGGGTTAGTACAATGGAAAACTCAAAACCGTACACTTATTAGAATTTTATTCTAAATTAATTTTTTGATCACCAAAAAACTCAATTATGTATACTTGTAATAAATTTACCTTATGTTAGTTTACATTAAATTTTGTTATCAAATTGCTGAATTGAATGACACATAGTTATTGACGAACATACCAGTTTAAAGTTTTACATTTTGTTTATTATAGGTGAGCCGGTTTGTAATTTATCATGATATTAATTCAATTTAATGGAAAGTAATGAATGGTAAAATTGTTACAAATATATCAATTTGGGATTTTTAGTGATTAAAAAATTAGTTTTTGGGAAAATTTATCATAGGTGTATTGGTTCAGAATTTTTTACAGTAAAAAAAAAAATTAGTTTAGGATAAATTTATTATAAATAAACTATTTTGAGATTTTTCTTAAATTAATTTGAAGTAAATTTATCATAAATATATTAATTTATGATTTTTTGTAATATTAACCCTATATACAATCACAACAATATTACATGACATGACAAGCATGCAATCAGTCGTTAGCCATGTTGATAAATTCAGATATTTTGTTTTTGCTAGATTAACCCCATCAAATGGCAAGATCGCACACCATGCAATTCCTTATAATTATTTTATTATTATTATTTGGATTTGGGTTTTCGACGACCACAAGAAACTGTCGCATCCATTTGAACATTTCAACAGCTCGTGATATTTGGTTGAAACTGTAATTTGAATTGGACTTTGACTTTACCAGGCGCCAATCACTAAACAGATACCCATCAAACATCAAATGAAACTTCTACAAGATAGAAAAATTTCATTGACAAATATTATTTTGGGCCAAAATTCTGAAATGAATTCGTATAATAAGTGTCTTTTTCTTGGTTTTCCATGTGGGACAAATTCTTATATTATAAAATTAATTTTTCAAGAGACATTTCAAACTAGATTGAAATTTCGTAATCATTTTAATGTTCTGAGTAAATAATAAACTTTTAGTCTAGCACGACAAATCGACCGCCCTAAACTCCGTCTAATCTAACCTACTCTAAAAGCAAATAATAGCTAGTAGCTATTCCAGAATGAAAAAGAATAAGAAGTAAAATACTGAAGAAAAGAAAAGAACCCCACTAAACTTGGTCGAGAAACCCGGTTCATATGACCTCTTCTCCTAACCTAACCGGCCCTTCAAAAACTGGTGACCATCCGGTTCAACTTCAACCCGTCCGCTTCAATTCCATCCTCGGCCATCTCCTTCTTCTTCCTCATCTCCAACACTTTCCGGTGGCTGTTTGAGTGAGCTTCGACTGAGAATGTCGGGCTACAAGCCGGTCTATACTCGGGGAAGAGCCGGCCCGACTTGAACCGTACCCCGCACGCGTTGCAGAGCGTCTTCAGGCCCAACGGACCAGCTCGCCACTGCGGGGTCTTCTGCACCTGGCAATGGCTGCAACGCCTCTGGAACTGAACCGAGCCGTCCTGAACCGGCGGTCCCCTCATCTTTTTCGTCGTCTTCTTCTTCTTCTTCTTCATCTCCGGTTCGCTCTGGCTGCGCACAAATTCCATGCTCGTGAGCACGCTCGTGAAAGAAAGGCACGAGCTCGACGAGTTCTCTGAAGAGCACGACGATGTGGAAGATGACTCCGAGGCCAATGGCTGTTGGTCCTTCTTCGCGGGCCGGGTCCGTTTGGTCCGAGTCTTGACCGGAACAGGTGAAGGAAAACAGGGCGGTCTTATGAAAACCGGTCTAAGTTCCGGTTCAGACCGGTTTTTGGCACTGCCTTCTTGTTCCGACTTTCCGGCGAGGTAACAAGCCGGGAATTCCGGCTGGGAATCATCGTCCACAAATTGAGACAACCATTCAAGCTCCGCTTTATCATCATCATCCTGCACAGCAGCATAAAATATTCGGATTATTAAAAATAAAGTACGTAAAATTAACTGACATTAATCAATTGTAGCAAAAGAGAAAATATAATAAAATCATCATTTTGCTATTATAAAAAAATTAGGAAACCCCATAAAACTTAATAAAATTCTTCTTCTTCTTCTTCTTCTTTTTTTCTAATTTGAAAATATCACCTTAATTATTTCACAAGATTCTCACATGACGATAATTCTCGAGCGCGGGAATACAAATTTTCCAGTCGACATAGCATATATTAAAAAAAATAAAAAAATCTGACAAGGAAAAGCGCCACAAAAAATAATTCTTAAAGAAATTACAAAAATAATTATTTTGATAAATAAAGCGAAGAAAATATTTGTTACCGGAACAGTCAATTCGCTGGTCAAAATAGCCTCGCCGGAGACCGAAGAAGAGGAACTGAGATTAGCGGAGCAATCGTCATCGCCCTTTTGCGAAGAAACAGAGAGAGAGTCCTTCGCTGCCTCCCCTTCATCGTCCTCCCCACCTTCTTCCTCTTCTTCTTCTTCTTCTTCTTGTTCTTCTTCAACCTGTCCATCGTCATTAGAGAAGTCGAACAAGTCGTCGACGATGAAATCATCGTTGCAGGCCACCGACGACCATCCGCCGAGGCCGAGCAAGCAGTCCTCAACCGCCACGTGCACGCCCTCCTCCGTCTTGCTGCGGAAACTGGACTTAAGCGCTCTCTCCACCATGGACGACGACTCCATCTCTCTCTTTCTCTCTGTGTATAATTAAGCCCCCCACCGAATCAAAATCTTCACAAACTAGCAGCAGCTTGACGAAGAACCCAGAAACTGAATCACTTCGAAACGAATTTGTTTCTGCTCTGCACCCGAGTAAAGAAAGAAGGAGAAAAGTGGGTGCTGAAGAAGAGGGGGAGATTGCTGTGGATAGGAACGAGGATTTGGTCAGAGAGAGCGCACTGAAATGGGGCGAAACAGGTGGTGGAATAGATGGTTTTTATCTTTATCTTATTTTTTTAATTTTATTTGATATTTTACTTTTTTGGGTTTTGTTCCGTGGAAGTGCTTTTACGGACCTGGTCGAATTTCCGGTATGAAATCATTTGTTTATTTTACAGTGGTTGAAGGAAAATCAGGGAGACGTGTATTTCGGGGGAGAGTTCAAGAACGACGGGTGGAATTTGGCGCGGTCGAGAGAAGGTTGACTGTTCAAAGAAAGTTCCTGAGGATGGCAGGGGGAGGGGAGCTTCGTGCCTCCTTGGACGGTTCGGACCATCCAACCCCCGATCAAACCGTCTCGTTTTCGTTCTCGTTCTCATTCGACGAAGACAAGTTTGTTTGACCACTTGTTTCTTGGTCCTTGCGACGGGTCCAAACCAAAGACACCGAGAAAATCGCGTTGGGTTGAGCTAGAC
Organism: Corymbia maculata; assembly: GCA_014182735.1. NCBI lineage: Eukaryota > Viridiplantae > Streptophyta > Magnoliopsida > Myrtales > Myrtaceae > Corymbia > Corymbia maculata. The sequence goes on along the minus strand of CM024688.1, from coordinate 22,466,352 downwards.
GTCGTCACCCGACCAATAGGAAAAGTTGAAAACCTAACAATATAGAAATCGGGGTAAGCAGTTCAGAATGGAAAATTCAAATTTGAAACTTAGAGCTCCTAGATTTCTAGTCTTTGGAATTGGGAATCAATCTTATTGACCTTAAAACCGATAATGGAATTGAACAATTTGCACATCAATTTGTACCCCCTTCGAACACTATTCAAAAGATATGGTTTTGTAACTTGGTCGTAGTCATCATACTGAGGTGAGAAATTGGGCGAGCTGCGCTGCATAAATGGCATGGGAAGAGTGAATAAGTAGAGGGGGAAAGGAGAGAGACAGAGAAAGATGGTGAGAAGACCCCGGGGTGGAAAGAGAACGTCATGATATATAACAATCCCGACCGAGAAAAAATTCAACCACCGTCGTGGTGGTCGCCACCACAGGGACCACCCTAACTCGCGCCAGGGACCTCAAATCATGCACGAACCCCTCTGCTCTCAAACACGCGCATGCATACGCACAAAGAGAGATGGTCTCAGTAATGACTGAGAGAAAAACCTAAGGGAGTCCACTGTCGTGGTTGTTGTCATTAAACAACAACCGCGCATGGGTGTTCCGCAGTTGCCCTCCATTTTCCTTTCCCCTCTTTTAAAGCATCGCAGATATGGGTCGTTTTCTATTCTTTATCTTGCTCTTTAAAATTTTTAGGGTAGAAGGAATCGTATCTATGCATGCCATATTAGGAAGCGGGACCATTATATTCGAGGTACATGTGAGTATGGCATGGTCTTATTCTCTGTATGCAACCCCCACCATATGGTAACCGGCATTAGAGCGGGCATGATGTACTAGGCTTTCCATGGGTCTTTTTTCTTCCTCATTCCCCTATTCATATATGGTTGGTTCTTTTACCTCGTGCATCTTCCACTCTCTGGTGCCACTCTTTGTCTAATACCACTAGAATGCATCATGACCAACAACCCCTCTTCTTCTTCTACTATGCCTACTCTAAATGCTTTTGTATTGCATGTCACTGATTATGTTCAGGGAAGGCTTAACATGGACAATTATATCTGTCTTGGTCCCATCTTTTGTCTCGCTACAAATATTAGATTTACAAAATCACGTTGAAAAAGATAGGAACTTTGCATAATCATTTGAAAGGTCTTTCTTTATTAGGTGATGGCATACTGTGAGAAACTTCAGGATCTTGCCGGTTCTCTAGCTGCTGTTCAACACCCCTTTAGAGATCAAGGACAGGTCATGCACATACATACGTTGAGGTCTAGATATCACAAATCAATTTGCTGCAGTTCCATATAGTGACTTCTATTATGCTTCGTGGTATCTTGATACTGGAGCCATTTCTCACGTGGTGAATGATTTGGGGGATATAATACTTAGATATTAAATCATGCTTTGATCTAATAAGTGGTCTTGCAAAATTTTACTTGACACTAAAGTAGAAGCTCCTAGGATCAAAATTTTCAGGTCCCCCCATATCCCTCTATAATTAAATATATCCATGCTCAGTACTTAGTATCATTTTCTATCGTACAGGTGCTCACATTTGTAATATAGTCCTTTAGGGACCTCAACTCCTTTATAATCTCTTAAAACCATGCACTACCAATGGAGAATAGTTCCTCTCTTTGTTCTGTTTTGTTTTTTTTTAAAAATATTTTTATGCTTCGTTTATTTTGAGAAAAATAAATGATTTGAAAAATAATTTCCTAAAAATGATAACTTGTATTTTTTGAAATAATTATTCAATGAAATTTTTTTTCATCATCAACAATAATTTATATCTAATTTTTCATCATCAACAACAATTTGTATCTCAATATTTTCATGAATAAAAGAAAATATATTTGATTCATTCATTTTTGTAAGCGATAAAAGTAATCATTTTTGAAAGATATTTTCCAAATAATTTATTTTTCAGAAACAAATGGAGCTTTATTGTGTATTGCCCTTCTTTCATTATGATGTATGGACTTCAACAATATCTTCTATTAGTGGCTTCCGATACCACATTATAATTTGTGCATTTTCCCCCTAAAGCGGGAATCAACGTCCAGCTCTCAAATATTTTAGATTAGCCACATTAAATTTTTTGCTTAAAAGTTCATATGCTTGAAATGAGAAGAAATAATTTAAACATGGCTACAACTACAATTTTTGAAAAATCAACATTTGAGGTTTAAATGATTATTGAATACAAGTTAATACCTTTCTAGTAAAGTTGTTCCCTCTAGAGCAATGAAAGGCACCTTTTTATCCTTGTTTGCTATTAACATATGTAAATATGTGTTAATAATATCCTAGACTTTTAGAAAGTTGACACCAAATGGCGGGATATACATGTATATATCCAAGCACAGGACTTTGTTCTTAACTTAAAAATAATAAGGATAAGGATTTCTAAAAGCTAATTGAAATCACAACTTTAAACATCGTACCCTCACAAATGGGCTCCATTGTTCCTTTTTCTTTGTTGTTGTTATTTTGATTTCTCTGCCCTGTTCTTTTTACACGGCAGCATTTTACCCTCTTCGCAAAGCAGTGCTGTTGCGCGTTAGCTACTAGCACTATAGAAGAACAATATGTCAATAATTATTGTGACGTTTGATTTAATTTTTGGAACGATATTAACTTTCTTTGGTATGATGCTGTAATAGAAAATGATTAAGGATAAAATTGTCCAGAAGGCTGCATCACGTGTCAATTTAGAAGTCAAGATTGAGATTTTAATCAAAATAAAGCTCAAAAGTAAAATTATCCGAATTTCACTTTGATAAAAATAAAAAATAATGCGAGTCGATTGAGTAATCTGAAAAGTATAGATATCTAGGATATTTTCCCCAAAATTTATAGAATACAATCAAATAATAAACCTTTTAGTAAGTTCAATTAAGTCTTAAAGCTTAACTAAATAATGCATACAAATGGTGAAATTTATCAAGGATACCACTTTGGCAAGTCTTAGTAACATATAGGCAATTATAGGTTCTCTTCATATAAATGACTTAATTTGACATTTTGAAAAGGTTTAAAACTTCAATTGAAATGTTTATTACTTAATTAAATTTTGTACACAAAATTTTTGACTTGCAATACATTTTTTTCCCAAATGGAAAATGCATAAATTTACATGCATACAAGAGAGTATTTGTTTTTTTGGCTCAAGTGAGAAAGCAAGAAGTTCCTAATTTTTAAGGCCTGTTTGATTTGACGTATGAATGGTTGGCAAATGTAATAGTTTGCATTCTTGTTAAAATTTAAAATAAAAATGGCGAAAATCATATGTAAATTTATTTATTTTAGGATTTTTTGCGGGGAATGAATGATATTGAAAATGCTTTCCTAATTATGATTGTATGCATTGCTTGAAATAATTAGTTAATAATTTTTTTTCATCATTGACAATAATTTATGTTTAAAAATTTTCATCCATAATGAAAATTCATTTATTTATGTGAGCAACATAAGCAATTATTTCTCAAAAATTATTATTTGGACAGTTTATTTTTTATGAAAGAAACACACCCTGAAAGTGAAAGTTACTCTAGATAATCCTGGAGAACATAGAAAAAAATTAGGGAGTAGGATAGAGCAGAGAGAGAGAGTGGTCGGCGATAACCACCCAACTTTATTAATTACCAATACAACATAAATTACAATCAACCTCATTTGTTTTAGTTTATATAAAATTTCCTCGTAAAAATTAAAAGGGAAAATATATCAAAAAATGTTAAATTATGTTATTTGTGACAAATTTATCTTAAATTTTTTTTGCAATACAAAAAATTTCAAATTATGCTACTCGTGATATATTTACCTTGAACTCTTTTATAACACTAAAAATCTCAAATTATATCAATTGTAACATATTTATTCCAAACTTTCTTTTGTGTACAAAGAACTTTGAACTTGTACTTATGTGACACATTTATCTTAAAATCTCTGACTAAATGTCATTTTCATATTTTTTTCTTTATTTCTTTATTTCCTTTTTTTGCCTTCTTCTCTCTTTCGGAGGGAAAAGTGAAAAAGAAAAAAAAAAAAACCTTCATTAAAAGAGTTTGTGGGTAAATATAACACACAAGTACAAGTCCAAGATTTTTTGTGTCATAAGAGAAATTTCGGAATAAATGTGTCATAATAGGTGTAGTTCGGGGTTTTTCATATTACAAAAAAAAGTTCCAAGTAAACTTGTAACAAATTATATAGTTTGAGATTTTTTGTATCATAAAAAAATTTCAGGGTAAATTTGCCATTAAATTTGCTATAAGTGACAGAGTTTTGGATTTTTGATAGTATTTTCCCAAATTTAAAATATTATTCAAAATTCAAAAATATAAAAAAAATCAAAAGTGAATTAACATGTCCATATTTTCATTTTGTGAGAATGACAAGTGTTATGGATTAAAAAGTCAAAGTGTGTATGTTGCAACAAACTCAATTCAAGAGATTCCATACACTTTTAAAAAAGAAAAAGGATTTCAAAAAAGAGATAATTAGCAAAATTTTACTATGATAATAATTGTTATTATTTTTTTTCCTGATAAAATCTTGTTAAGATTGACTCGAGTTATTCTTAACCGTAATTACTATGAAAATATTTTGGTACTACAACACATAAAACGTGAATGACAACACATACTTTCTTTAAATTAGGTATTTATCAAATAACAATTTTTTTTTTTAATATTAAGTGGAGATCAGCCGGTGATGCTTCAATAAATTCTCGACGCCCTACCGGTCTTGTCAAGAAGACAAGTGACAGCCAGGTGGCGCTCGATCGATTTTTTTTTTTTTTTTTGGTCGGAAGGGTCGGTACGCTTGATCGATTCGAAAAGAGGAAACCGGCGACGAAGTAGCAACGAAACCGCCGCCCTTGTCGTTTGTATACTCTCTGTATTTACAAAATTGCCCCATCGCTTTCAACTTATTTACGGATCCGTACTCTCTAGATGCTTGGCCGCGCTGATGGCGCCGCCTTTTCTGTTAAATATTCAAAGAGAGTCGCGCCCCGACATAGGGCGTGGGATCGGACCGCCCGAATTCGATGAGGTTTCGATCGGAGGGGTTATAAGCCGCCGTGTTGTTCACGTGCGAGGAGAGAGAGTGAGCACTAGTTGCTTTTCGCTAATTTAAAGCAATTTGGAAACTTTAAGGACGGGCTGCACCACGTCGTCACGCATTTCGGAAATTCAGAGAAAGCGGGATGGACTAGGGACAGGCGCTAATGAGTGCGATGATTTATGAGATATCAAGATCAAAAGAGCCAAAGCACGGCATTGTTGCGCGTGACCCGTGTGGCCCAATAAACTTTCTTTTTCAATTATTGTGCCATTCCTTTTTTTTTTTCTTATCTATGGCAAAGATTATGTTTTTCTTCTTTTATTCAGCAAGATGTATTTCCAAACTTTAGAACTCCTCTACGAGAAGCTTGGCAGGCCCCTAATGGGCTCGCCAAGAAAAAGCCCATTAGCCCCCTCTATCCGAAGGAGGGGAGTTTAGAATTCTCCATATGGTGGCCACTAGGTAAAGTCTTAGATGATTCAAAGATTATATTTCAAACGGAATCCAAAATTATGTTTGATTTGGAGATTAAAATTAAGCTGAAAGTATATTAAATAGATGAGACTATAAGGTGTAAGTTTGATTAATCTGATCTAGCTTGATTTGCTTTTGGTTTGAACCTTATAGGTGTAAGTTAAAGATGTTGCACATATTATTCGCATATTTCTGGTACTTATCTAGCATATGCTGTATATTAATGGGTGAATAAGAAGTTTCGAATTTCCTTTTGTTATAAGGGTAAAAGTTATTAAAAACCCTAAACTATGCTTACTGTGACATATTTATTCTAAACTTTTTTACAACACCAAGAAAATCATTAATGTGACACATTTATACCAAACTTCATCTTGTGATATAAAAATTCCAAAATGTGTTACGGAAAATTTAAAGTTTTTTGTGACTTTTTCCCTTGTTATTAAACAAAAGTAGAGATTTTTGTGTATCTAATAATATTGAAATATGAATTGGACTTTTAGTTCTTACCAAGGAGAAAAATAAAAAATTCTAATCCAAGCAAGGAGAAACTCCTACTTGGAAAGGAGTCTATGGATTTAAAAATCATAGTCGTTGATGATGTGGGACTCACTTGATAACGGTTATAATAGACCGGATCCATAGGGAACAAGATCTAGACTAGAATTTGCCCAAACATTGCATATCCATATTGATGTTGTCACATTCAACAAAAACGGGCTAATACCTTGAGTGGCAAGGCGTGACTTTGAATATGGTAACTGACATCAAGATTTGGGAGGACAGTTGTGTGACAACACTCTAGAGAAAGCAATGCTTTTGTGTAGTGCTATGGTCTCAATGCCCGCAGTGATGAGTTTCACGCACTCAATTAAATTAATGAATTGAAATCAAGAAGGAAAAGAATCTACAAATTGAAATAATCTTGAATAAGATGCACAGAATCAAGCGAATCTTCTTATTTTTATGGAGAGGATAAACCGTTTGGCTTTATTTCGATGTCAAAACTTTTTTTTTCTATTTACTTGAGTGTCACAAATTTGAAAAATCGATCACTTGAGTACAACTTTTAATGTGGCCGCTAGAAAAGTTGAGGGTGGCTACCGATCGTTTGACGTGGCTGTCGTCCACGTCGGATGACTAGCAACCACATCAGTTCTTCTGGCAACTATGTCAAAAGTGGTACTCAAATGATTGATTTTTCAAACTTGTGGCATATAAGTAAGTAAATTTTTTTTTTGACACCAAAGTGAGTATTGTACAAAAATTTTGACACCAATAGTATCCCAAGCCCCCTCTCCCCATTATTTTCAATTTTTATTTCAAGCTTTCATAAAGTACAATGACAATGCAAAGCTTTTATTATGGTTAGGTGGATTTTCAGTGGATGTTCTTCGGGAGTTGTATGAGGTTGGTCCATCATGAAGCTCCATAGTATTAAAAGTATCCGTATGGAGCACTAAAAAGATATGCGGTTGATATCAAAATGTTCATGTTGGAAATATGATTTGGTATTGAATCCGATCATGAATTAATTGATTAAGCCAATCAATAATTGATTCATGCAATCAATAATTGGCTTGATAAATAGAAAACGTAATCATGTATATTTTTCTTGTCCTTTTTTTTTTTTTTTATAGTTCTACAAATAGAACTTGTACATGTACATTTGCATATACTGAAAAATATACACAAACACAATTCCTCTTCAACATTTCTCGATTCTTGTCATGGTATCAGAGTAGTCTATCCTGGCTCAACTTCCGCAACCAAAATTGCTAGGGTTCTTTTCTGTCTAAGTTGTTGCATTCCAAAGCTGCAAAACCAGCCATCAACCATATAGGAATTCAATTTCTTTGATAAGTGACAAACCACCCACATCATCAATGGAAGAAACCCCCAACTCATCTAAACAAAATTCAGATCCAATCCATTAGCAGAATTCGGGTCTGGTATATTCGAATGGAGAAGACAATTTAGTTGTCCAACAAACTCCTACATCCGCACTTGCTCCAATTCAGGCCATTGGGTTGGTTTGATGGCTCAAGTCTGGTATCCAAGCCAAGTTACACATGGGCTCAACACGGCCCATCTAGAGAGGAGCACGTTCCAGGATCTGGAACTTGGCCCGATGGAGGAGGGTCGATCCCAATTGGAGGATGATCGAGTTGGACAGGTCCAGGTCACGAACTCGGATCCACTCCACCGAGTCTGGGGACGAATCCCTAACCAGTCATCTAACCGAGTTTCTGCTTTATGCTGTTCCTATCGGCGGCGGAGGCCATCCTGAGCTTGGCAACCTACTTTACACGTCACCAGCCGATGGCCCTGAACTTCAATTTGTCAATATGCAGCTCGCAAGACTAGATAATAATAGCACTTGGGCTTGGGAATTCTGATGAGCGCTCATGACCAAGGACAAGGATGGTTTCCTCGACGGCACCGTCCTGTTCTCAACCGATGAACGACTCTAATGACATTGGAATGAGTGCAACTAATTGATTTGCACATAGATTGGCGATTGTCTAACCTCAGAAGTCATGGCTGGACTACCACTGACCAAAGATGTGAAGACAATTTGGGACAATATAAGATATGTATGGAAAGCTCAACCGAGCGAAGCTTTTCACGATCACTCGGGCCCTCTCTGAATTGAAGCACGGGAATCAATTGATTACCGCTTGCTTCAATTGGCTCTCGACTCTCTAAAATGAGCTCAAGGTGGCCGAAGAAAAGCTTGAAGGATTTGAAGCTACGTTTCGGCAATACTACAAAATGAAAGAGAGGGAGAAGATAACTCGATTTTTACTGATTTTGAACGAATCATACTTACCTTTTCGCTCATAGATCTTGGCAATGGAATCCATGCCAAGTCTCGGCCGGATCTACCAATTGGCTATCCAAGAGGAAAGCTAGCAACTTGTCACGGCCAAGCGAGGAAGAACCAGCGAAGTGTCATGCTTGTTGCCTTCCCAACGAACTCCGGCTTGGCTAAAAGGGGAGCAGCTTTCATGGTGGTCTTGGCATCCTTGGAGGTCTTAGCTCTGTTGGAGTGCACACAATTAGTATCACTGCAAAAAGGGGAAGTAAGCAAGTGGCGGTTGTAGAAGGGAACTCTAACCCTAAAAATTGATTGGACGATTGGTATCAAAGGAGATTGGATGGCCTAGATCAAAGAAGTTGGGATCAAAGGAGATCAGACGGTTACTTTTCGCTCATTTATCCGACCGAATCAAGCAGCCCATATCAAGTCACGACAGCACCTGCTTATAGAAAATCCAACAGGCTCACAGAGTGCCACGTCATAACAGAAAAACAATGGGTAAAATTTGAAAAATAAGAGTAAATATTGTGAATATTACAAACGCCCACATTATACCGTTGATGTGTGTTGGAAATTACATGGTAAGCTAGGCGACAAGGACAAAAAGGAAAATGAGACTTCTGCTTATCAAGTCTCAGCACAAAGGATTGATAGGGAGCATGAAACAATTACTCAAGATTAATATCAGAATATTTTGAAGGCCTTAAGTCAATTGACAACCAAAGACAAAAATGCAAGTTTCCTATACCTTTCTCTACAATACAGATTCAATGTCAGTTGATGCTTTGATTATTTATTTGGGCACCAGTAACCACATAATTTGCAATGAGCAATTATTTTCGGATATTCAAAAAAATTTGTGTTCTTCCGTGCTGGTATGACTTTTGAATAGAAATGTCACTCATGCCACCAAAATTGGTACTGTTAAACTTAGTCTAGATATTCTCCTTAAAAATTTGCTATATATTCATGAGTTTGAGTTTAATCTATTATCTATCTTAAGAGTTTGTGAAGATAATTCCTGTCTTACCATTGTTTATTTTAGAACCCTTTGATTGGCAAATTGATGGGCTTGGGTAGTGTTGCACAAGGACTATATTTTTGAGCTGCTTTAGGACACTTGCATATGCATTCCATGCATATCATGCATACATATTTGCATATTTGTTCATTTTGTAGGTATCGAAAAGTTCCCAAGAAGGACAACTTCAACCTACAGCGGATCAACTTCAAGATGACAATCATTCAAGATGAATCACCTATCCTAGAGTTTAGGCCTTTAGATTTTCCGCAATTTTTTCCATTCCTCTGTGTAAATAACCCAATATTGGTTCACAATCAATAACATCTTCACCATCTAGAGTAAGGATGATCATGTTAAGTGAATTCTCTCGCGAAAAGCGAATCTTTGTCCGAAAGAATTTCTTAGTTTGAAAATCCTGTTTTCAAAAGATTTTTCTCCAAAGGAATCCATGAAATATTTCAAATCTCAATTCCCTGTGGATGGGAGTTTTAACTGAATGATACTTTGACAAACCAATAAAGGGTTTTCAAATATGTCAAATGGTTATGCCTAAGATGAAGAAAGACAAATCTTTGATCAAACATGTCCCTATACATTTTTCAAGAGAGATGAGCGAAAAAACCATATTTAAGGATGGATGATTTATTCACATTGAATATGATGCATGCGTGGGTGAGTGATTATGAAACTGGGGAATTTTGGGTGAAGTGTATTGGAATGATGTGTATGGGGATAAATGTCAAAGGTTAAAAAAAACAAAATGAAATATAGATTACAATTGTCACCAAGGTATAAATGCTGTGCCACCAACTGAGGATGAAGATCGGGATTGACGAAGTTCACCACCAAGGCTTAAAGGATGAATCACCCGCCCAAGATAAAAGACTTCGGGATAGGAGAAGCTCACCACCAAGGCCTAAAAGAAAACCCACCAGACAAGGATAAAGGGCTTCTTGGCTCACCCCAAGGAATAATCGACACTCCAATGATAAAGAGATTGAGAAATGAGTAATTCACTCTCCAAAAGGTGTTCACTCTTACAGAGGAAATCTCACAAATTTTCATTCACCAAACTGTCTGTCTTACAATTGAGAGGCTTTCTCTATTTATAGGAGAAATAATAACCTAATGCGAGTGTAGGCAAGTGATTCCGAAACAGGGGAATTTTGGGTAAAGTGTATTGAAATGATTTGTATGGGGATAGATGTCAAAGGTTAAAGAAAACAAAATTAAAGATAGATTACAATCGCTACTAAGGTATAAAGGCTGAGCCACCAATCAAGGATGAAGATCGGGATCAACGAAGTTCACCATCAATGTTTAAAGGACGAACCATCTACCAAGGATAAAGGACTTCGGGATTGTCGCGACCTAATTTTTTTCTCTCTCATCCCGAGGGGGAAAGAAAAATGTCTAAATAGGTTTAGGAGTATTGTTAATTTCGGACCAATGGTCCTTCATTAACTCAAGCTCTCCCAAGCCCATACCTTGCGCAATATTTGATGTTTATGAAAGTCTTCGAATAAGGAGTTGCCACTAGTCTATTGAGGTCGGTTAGAAACCAAGCGAGGCATGTGAGCACTTTCTACGTAACCAGAGAATCTAGGGTTGAGAACTTGATTACGTTAATTGTGCAACTAACGTCCTTTCGGTACTTAACTCAATTATGTATTAACTAAAGTCATGGCAACCTATTCGAGAAATCTAAGGTTTATCCTAACCATTCTAAAGTAAGAAAATAACATAAAAAATATCATTACGAAATAAGGCACATGAATATCCTAATATTGTCCTTAAAAAAAAGAAAAAGAAAAATATAACGTAAACCAAAAAACTTATTGTAGAGCCCTAAAGGCTTATTCAATTTTGGGTTTTTTCCTTTTTTAAGGGTTTTCTAATTTTTTTCAATTTTTCTGATTTTTCTGAAATTTTTATATTTTTAAATATTTTCTGAAATTAAACAAAACAAGCTTTCAAGATTTTTTTATATTTTTGCTTTTCTGAATTTAAAAAAAAAACATTTATTAATGTTTTGAAGATTTTTGAATTTTTAAAGGTTTTTAATAATTTTTTTTGAATTTTTGAATTTTTTGAATTTTTAAAATTTAATTAAAAAAGAGTAATTCGGACTGTGTCAGAAGACCTAGCCCTACTAAACCAACTTGGACCCAATCAGTTCGGGCTGGACTAGCGACCAGGCTGGCCGAACGGCCCAGTTGAAGATTCTTTTAAAATGGCCCATCAAAAATTAAACAGTCCATTTCCCTATTTAGAAAAATTTGGCCCAAATCCCAGCCTAGGCCCACTCAAAAAATAAACTCAGCCCAGCCCCTGCTCAAAATTTCGGCCCCTTTTGTTTTTGTTTTTTTTTTTCTATCTTTTCTATAAATTAATGGGCATTTAAAACATATAAACAAAAATTCGGGTGTCAACAAGAATAGAAAAAGCTCACCACCAAAGCCTAAAGGAAGACCCACTAGCTGAGAATAAAGGGCTTTTTGGCTCACTAACGAGGAGTAATCTATGCTCCAAGGATAAAGAGACTGAAATGAGCAATCCACTCTCAAAAAAGTGTTCACTTTCACAGAAGAAATTTCACAAATTTTCATTTACCAAAATTGTCTAACTTACAATTGAGAGATTTCTTTGCTGCGGCTCCCAACAATTGGTATCAAACCGATATTGTGGTTCCTAAGTAGGTGAGCATTATGGTGTAGCAACATGGGTTCGTAAGGATGGTGTTGAGCCAGGCAGGTGGGTGTTGTGGTGTAGCAACGCTTGGGCTAGAAGAATACCTAAATTAAGGGGGAGTGGACCTAACATTGAAGGTCACACGAGAGGGAGATATTGTTAAAATACACATGTGAGTTGTATTAGAGAAATCCCATGTCGGAGAATAGATGTGATGCCTATAACTCATTGGCTTAAGCTTTTGAGTGAAGGTGGATCCAATTAGATATATTGACAAGCTCAAACTTGGGCTCTCTCTTAGTGATTACCTTAGTTGAAGGTATCAGATTTTTGCTGTGCATTTCCAACACCGCTGTCAATAATGACCGAACAAACCTTCCTATTAATAATATAATGGGTGTGACCAAATTGTTCTCATTTGGAGAAACTTCATCATGCAATGCTCTATGGATGACCAATAACTCCCTATCATCAGCTTTTTCCACGATCTCCTCTTCTTTTTTAGATTCGGAATCATTTTGGTCTAGATTGTTCTCAGCTTCTTGAAATGCCAAATTGATCTCCTTAATTTCTTGAAGAGTCATAACTCTTTGGTTTGGATAATTAATTTGTAAATGCCCATAGCTTTGATACTTAAAGCATTTGCTTGCATCACCTTGAGGTTCCTTTTGGAGTTTTTTGGAGGACTTCGCAAGCTTCTCCTTATCTTTGTCTTGTGTTGACGCACTCTCGACATTGCTTGAGGAAGCACCCTTAAAGTAGGATGTCTCTTTTGTCAACGTTTTGGAAGGAAACCCCTTGCTGCCCTTCAATTGTCTTTCGACTTTCACGGCCAGCTTGCATATGTCTTTAAAGGACCAATATGGTTGAAGTTCAACCAAATTAGCAATTTCCCAATTCATTCGACCAATAAATTGGTAATGGTTTGCTCTGAAATTTCTAGAACTTCACACCTCATCTTGAGTTGTTCAAATTCCCGAATGTACTCTTCAATGCTCATCCCTTGTTGTCTTAGGGAATTTAGCTTGAGGAATAAATCTTGCTTGTAATTGTCGGGCAAGAACCTCTTCTTCATCAACTTTTGATGTGTAGACCCCTGAAGTGTCAAAACTTGGCACATGAGAACACTTAAGTGTCAAAAGTTCGGAGATGTACACTTAAGTGCCAAAATCAAAGTAAAAAAGATTAATTAAGTGCCAACGGCAAAAAAATCTGGCCAAATTGCCATATGTCATTTATTGACAATTTTAATTGTTGACAAAACAATTTTTAAAAAATAAAATATACACATGGTAATTTTAAAAAAGAAGAAGAAATTGTCCAAGTCATATCATAAAAAATTTAAAAATCAATTTTATTTATAAAAAAAGAGGGAAGGGGATGGTTTAGGCCTGGGTTGTGTGGCCCTTGTTGCTGTTGTTGTTGCTGGCCCACCATCACTAGGAAGGGCAGGTGATGGTGGGGTGAGGGTTGGTTGGGGTTGCTAGGCCCTGGCTAATGGCCGACGATCCTTGCCGTAGGCCGGCTTGGCAAAGGTTGCTAGCCCTTTGGCTCAGTTGGGTGAGGGCCAGTGACCCTCGCCCCAGATCTGGGTGAGGGCTCGTAGGCCTTCGTCGTAGGTCGGTTGGGGTCGCTAGCCACTAGCCAGGGCCTGATGACCCTAGCTGACCCTCGCCCCATAGTTATTAGCCCTTCTTGGCGATGGTGAGGCGGCGAGGGCGGCAGTGGCGAGGGCTGTGCAGCCCTTGCTTGATCCTCCCCTTCCTCTTTTTTTTATTTATATAATAAGACTAATCAATTTTATAATAATATATTTTTAAATTTATTTAATATTATTTGATTAATACATTTTTAAAATGTCATGTCAGCACAAATCGACGTCGTTTTGGTTGAGTTTTTGCTGACTCAGCTTTCGGTGAGCCATGTAAATGAGTTATATTATTAAAATAAGTCATGTTGGATTTTTGGCGGCCTTTGTTGGAGTTGGCACTTCAATGATCCAATTTTTTTTGAAAAGTGGCACTTAAATGTACATTTCGTAACTTTTGGCACTTAAATGTTCTCTCGTGCCAAGTTTTAGCACTTGGGTTGTACTTTTCCTCAACTTCTTGAGTTTTTCTCAAAACTTGATTTGACCTTTTCCTTCTCGAGTTTGTTGATGCTTCAGATTTTTCCACCTTAGAGAAGAATATATTGTTAACTTGAGGACAACAATCTTACATCTCTTCTCGTTCGAGTAGGACTTGAAGTTGAATATTCGTTTAGTTGTGTGTAGCCAATTAATAAAGTCATCGTGATTGAGACTACCTTCAAATTCAAGTACCTCTACTTTGATGTTACATTCATTCTCCTTATGCTTCCCTCTTCGTCTTCGGTTTTAATACTCAGAATCACTAGAGTTGCCATCAGTAGAATCAGAATAACCACTCTAACTTTGACAAGAATCAGCATCATCACGTCGATGACAAACATTAGGACGCCTTGCAAGTTGTCCTTACCTAGCCAAATACTCGAGAAGGTTGAGGACACACTCCATTTGTTGCTAAAGATTCTGGATAGCACGATCTCACCTTTCGTTATGTGCTTGCTCCAAAGTTTAACCTCTTGGAACCAAATCATCCATTCTTCTATTTTTTTTTGACAAAAATAAGATGTGAGATAGGAATAAGATAACGGAAAGAATCACTCAAAATTGAGTTCAACCTTAGGTTCTGATATTAACTTAATGTGTGTGTGGGCAAGTGATTCCGAACTAGGGGAATTTTCGGGTGAAGTGCATCGGAATGATGTGCATGGAGATAGATGTCGAAAGTTAAAGAAACAAAATAAAAGATAGATTATGATTGCCACCAAAGTATAAAGATTGTGCCACCAACCGAGGATGAAGATCAGGATCGATGAAGTTCACCATTAAAGCTTAAAGGATGAATCACTTGCTAAGGATAAGGGATTTTGGGGGCATAAGTACAGCGGGAGTGCCATAACTTGGCACGGAGGGACACTTAAGTGCCATAACTTACAAACGGTACACTTAAGTGCCACTTTAAAAAAAAAATGGATCACTTAGCTGCCAAGTGGTCGGAACCTTGCCGGAAATCCTACGTGGCATTTTTTTATTAATTTTTTTGCCTACGTGGCTCGCCGAAAATACTAAATCGGTGAAAAATCAGCCAAAACGACGTCGTTTTGGCTGACATGGATTTATAAAATTTTATTAATAAAATAATATTAAATAATAATAATAATATTATTATTATAAAATTGATTTTATTTTAAAAAAAAAAAAAATAAGAAGGAGGGGATCGGCGAGGGTTGCACAACCCTCGCCACCGCCGCCGCCATCGCGACCCTTCCCCCAGATCTAGGCGAGGCGCGGGTCCTCGCCGGGGCCGGCCGGGGCCCGGCGATCCCGGCCGACCCTCCCCACCTTCGCCGGGCCCTTCCCGGCGAGGGTGGGGGTGAGATGGCGGCGGCGGCGGCGGGCTGTGCAGCCCTCGTCGATCCCCTCCTTCTTCTATTTTTTTTTTAATAAAATCGATTTTAAATTTTTAAAATCTGACGTGGACAATTTTTTTTATTAAAATTGCCACATGGATTTTTTATTTTTAAAAAAATGCTCCGTTAGCAAATGAAGTCGCCGGAAAATGGACATGTGGCAATTTGGCCGGATTTTCTCGCGGTTGGAACTTAAGTGATCATTTTTGCTCCGATTTTGGCATTTAAGTGTACCGTTTGTAAGTTATGGCACTTAAGTGTCCCTTTGTGCCAAGTTATGGCACTTCTGGGGTTCGTACGTCGGATTTTGGGATAGGAGAAGCTCACCACCAAGGCCTAAAGAAAAACCTACCAGCCAAGGATAAAAGGGCTTTTTGGCTCACCACCAAGGAGTAACCCATGCCCAAAAGATAAATAGACTGAGAAATGAGTAATTCACTCTCCAAAAGGTGTTCACTCTTACATAGGAAATCTCACAAATTTTCATTCACCAAATTATCTATCTTACTATTAAGAGACTCTATTTATAGAAGAAATAATAACCTAGGCTCTTTCAAAAAATATAGCTAGCATATCAAGTAAGTAAATTTGACCTAGGCTCTTTTCAAAATTACAATAAGCATATCTTGAAAGTAAATCTATCCTAGGCTTTTTCCAAAAATACAACTAACATATGAGGAAAGTAAATCTCTAGAAACTAACAAAATATCTCGTAATATCTCACTACATTTAATCATATCTTATCGTTTCTCACAACACCTCAGGAAATCTCAAAAAATAATCATTTTATCTAGAAATATGAGAGGATTTATTTCGAATAAACCATTTTATTCGGAAACTCTAGCTTTGATCCATTGAAGCATGTTATATTCAAAGTTTATCTTGAGTTGGGTCAACATCAATAGTTTCGATGTTGAATTTGTCGATAGAGCTAAGCCTATTGGTTCCGCATTAGAATACATGGATTGAAATAATAAAAGGCATTCCCTTCTCAATCATAAACACTATTTTTACCCCTTGCAAGCCATATTGAGCCTAATAGGGAGATTTTCTCAAAGCAACCTTGTCAAGAACAACCTCACAATGAGGAATTATCAAAGGTTTTGGTTGAAAATTGGAGTAAAAGATCAAGAAAAATTATATTGCTTTCACTCGCATCAATCTTCTTATGATAGCTTCAAGTGGATTCTAATGGAAGTTCGAGACATCCTGAAATGAGGAAGAGCATTTATTTCGCTACCACAAACGCGATTATTCTTTGATTAGCCAATTAGAGCCTAATGCAATCCTTTTTGAAACCCGAGTAATGATTATCTCCCCATAATGGGGCAATGCATATGATTTACCAATAAAACAAAAAGTGTTGGTAAAAGTTTGTAAGACATTTCAATAGTCTTAGATACTTAAAAGAAAATGAAAATAAAAAAGGACTCGCAAAAGTAGTGTGTTTGGTAAAAGCAATGCCAAATCCCATAAAAAAAACATGTGTTACAAAAACATTTACTGTAAGCACAATTCATCACTTAAGAAGAGCAAAAATCTCATGTCAAAATCATCTAGCCAAATACTCTCGAGATAAGTCAAATTTCAGGAGTCAGATCATTGAGAAGATCACGTAATGGTAATGATACCAAGATGATCATCAACTTTTTGAAATCCTCTTATTCAAAACATTTCAAGCTTTTTGAACTTTACCCGAACTAACATTACAATCCACATCTGAAGTCTCTTCTAATTGGCATGGTTTGATTTGAAATTAGAATCTCACAATGGGAGCTATCGCTAGGAGTGGAAACATTACTATCTTGTCTTATCTTCAAGGTTTTTGATTTGTAGACCCGACGAAGATATCAATTAAATGCTCTTTTCTTGGCATCAAAGCAAATACCCTTTGTGTAAGCCCATGATCGAACATACATTACAGTCCTTGCAAACGATTTTTTTGATCAATCAATTTATATTCATTATGAATGTTTCCGAAAACCTCTGACATAGGTTGTATGAGACTTCAAGAGTGAAAATATACATGTTTCCCACATCCTTGGATGGGAACGGCAAATTTTTATGAGAGCTTATGAGAAAGACCTTTTTGATTAGGTTATCTCCAATTTAGCTTGTTTGACTTAATACTTAGCTAATTAATCAAAGATAATTTTGTTAAAGCTTCTTTTCAAAGGAATTGATGATTGTTATAAAACAACATCAAACCTCTTTTTGAAAATGACATACTCCTTAGTGAGTCAGTTTCTAGTCCACCTTAAACCTTGTCTTCAGTTCCTGATTAGCTAAAACCTTGTCCTCAGTTTCCGATCTACCCTAAACCTCGTCCTAGGACCCTGGTCAACCAAAACCTCATCTTTGGTTATTCGTTAATCAAAATCTTGTCCTTAGGTTCTAGGTCATCCTTAAACATTGTCCTTCGGTTAGTGGTCATCCTTAAACCATACTTCTCACACAAAATTTCTTCTTTTCTTTACTCCATTTCATTTTTTATCCACTTCATCCCATTCTGTGAGAGAGTAGAGAGGAAAAACCCTAATGGATGAGCCAAATGTTGTCAATGAACGACGGTAAGTACTCAGGCATATTTTTGATCAAATGTCATTTCTTTCCTTTTTCTTTATTTCCCCAGGTAGAGTCAACTAAAAATTGCAGGTATCGATTTGTCTTTGAGTGAAACCTCTTTGAACTCTTGCTCAAAGTGGGGTAGCTGTTGACACATGATTTTTGGTTGACACGTCAATAAATGTGAAAAAATTGAATTAGAGTGTCTAATCACGACGAAGCCTGTTTTTCAAATAAAAAGTGTCATTTATTAATTCCGTTTGTCACTTTAGCTTTAGAAAGAAGTCTCTTATTCATTTCACATAAAAACCCGAAAAGTTAAACGGTTGACTTTCGAGTTGATTTTTTGGTCAACCATTTGACCAAAAGTCAACCTTGGGTCAAGTTTTAGCTTTTTGCACCAAAAATTTCCTTTTGAGTCTAATTTCACTTTATAAATGAAAATTTTGGAAAAATTCAAATATTTGACCTGAAATCAAACCTAGTGGAAAGTTAACTAGGGTTTAACTTTTGGTTAAACCTTTGACCAAAAAAATTGAAATATATAAAAATTACAAAATCACCTCATTTTAGCTTCAATTTCACTTTGGCATTAAGAATTTTGTGAAAATTGATTGAGACCCTCATTTTCTGAATTTTTCGATTTGAGATTCGAAATCGACCAAAAACGATATTACTTTCATTCTAATTATAATTAGGCTTAGTTCATTTTGTGAAATTTGATTTAGAGGAAATTACCCACTCATTCATTCAATTAATTTTGAGATTGGACAAAGTGAAATGTGAATTGACACTTTTACCCCTAATTAGAGGTTTGAATTGATTCTTCATGATTTGCAAATGAACACTCCCATCTTACTTAATTTTGTGAGTTAATTCCAACTTTAAAGTTGATTTTAGCGAATTCACTTGTTAACTCGTTGATTTGAGGGATTTAGTTTACTAGGCCTTGAGAAAATATGATTGTTGAGCTTCGATTCAAGAAATTTGAGTTAACCCATTCATGACTAGGTTTAATTTAATAAATTGAGGTTCAATTTTGACATTGACCCTCAATTTAATTTTGGCGAGAATGTTGTGTAATCAATTGAAGGTCAATTTGGATGCAATAAGTTCCCCTAGACATGGGCAATTAGACTAATAAGTGTCTTGCATTTTTAATTGAGTTCAATTTTGATTAATTTGCGGATTATGACCAACAATTAGATAGAATTGTTCAATTTAAGGCCTAGAAAGTCAAATTTGGTGTGCCCATGGTGTGGGTCCAATATTTTTCGAGACAACTAAACAATTAGGTTAATAAAAAAATCATAGACATAAGGATCCCTAGAGTGCCAAAATTTGGCATGAGGAGACACTTAAGTGCCAAAATCAGAGGAAAAATGATTAGTTAAGTGTTAACGGCGAAAAATTTCGACTAAATTGCTATGTGTCCATTTTCCGGCGAGTTTATTTGCTGATGGAGCATTTTTTTTCAAAATAAAAAATCCATATAGCAATTTTAATAAAAAAAATTGTCCATGTCAAATTAGAAAAAATTTAAAATCGATTTTATTAAAAAAAAAAAGAGAGAGAGAGAGAGAGAGAAGAGCAAGGTCTGTGGAGCCCTCGTTGCTGCCGCTGTTGCCGCCCCACCATCGTCGGGAAGGGCCGGCGATGGTGGGTGAGGGTCGGTTGGGGTCGTCGGGCCTCGGTTGACCTGCGGCGAGAGTCGGTGACCCTCGCTAGATTTGGGGGAGAGTTGCGACCCTCGCCCCAAATCTGGGCGAGGGCTCATAGGTCGGTCGGGCCTCGGCGACCCTAGCCGACCCTCGCCCATCGTCGCCGGCCCTTCCTGGTGATGGTGGGGCGGCAATGGTGGCGGCAACGAGGGTTGCATAGCCCTCATCGGATCTCCCCTCTCTCTCTCTTAAATAAAATTGATTTTAATTTTTTTAATCTGACATGGACAATTTTTTTTATTAAAATTGCCACGTGGATTTTTTATTTTGAAAAAAAAGCTTCGTCAGCAAATAAACTCGTAGGAAAATGGACATATGGCAATTTGGCCAGAATTTTTCGTCGTTGGCACTTAATTGATCATTTTTTCTTTGATTTGGCACTTAAGTGTACTTTTTGTAATTTTTGGCATTTAAGTGTCTTCTCATGCCAAGTTTTGGCACTTGAAATGTACTTATGCCAAAAATCATAAAATTAAATTTCCGTAATTTAATTAGCTTAAATTGCTTGGAATTGGACCATTTCTCCTTGAAATTGGATCGTTTTCTTTCTGATTAGGTAAATTTTCTTTTGATGGACTACATTGCACAAATCAATGAAACATTGGACTGAACCGCCAAAGAATTGGCTAAATCGGTCAAGCCTGTCCAAAATCAATTTGACTAGTTAAACTTGTCACCTACGGAGGAGGCTGGTTCAACCATCCTCCGACCAACTTTTGGCTGACAACTGCCACCACATGGTGGCCCAACTCCATTTCAAACCTTTCATATCCTTACATTTTCTAAATTTGCAAAATGGGTCCTAAGTTTTGGCGAAATTATAAAATTGCCCTTAATTAGGTCCTTAATCACAAAATATTTTTGAGCCTTTGATCACGTTAAATCTTGGCCATTCAAATTAGCACATGTTAAATGTGTTAATCATGATTAAAAAGCCTAAAGGAGTTGGTTAGGCATATGGGTCAATTTCTAGCCGTCGAATTAATCCGATGGCTATGATTTGAGATCAGAGAGGGGAGGGATATATATACTATTTTCTCTCCAAAAATTTAGGAGGATGCCGTTTTATTCTGCATACTCTCTCTAAACTCTCTTTCCTGCTCAATCTCTCTCTCCAAACCACCTCACGTGGTTCGGATTCTTGCCAGTGTTTGGCCCCCCTACCGGCGGATCCATTGGCTCAAGTCAAGCCGATCCGTTCAAACTGGTTCAATTGCAACAAATATGGCGGCATTCCGGCGTTGTTCTTCCTTCGTTGATCTTCCTCAACTATCCTTTGACGGTCTAGTGGCCAAAGTTTCTTCAAGAATCGGCGGATCAAGCCGTCTCTCTCTCCTCTCGTTTTAGTATTGGAGGCCAGTCTGGTATTTTGGACTGGCTTTGTTTCTCCGGCAATCCAGCAAGAAACCGGTGCTGATCCTCCTTTGTTGGTGACTAGAGGTCTGTCCAAAAATCCTTTAAGTTGTCCTGAAGGTTATCAGTCTTAGTTTTGCAGAATCAAGCTCGGTTTCACTACAATCATCAATGGTAGGTGTCGAAATCATGAGCTTGATGAAGTGAGATCGCAATAGGCGATCAGGACTAGAGCTGGAGTTTAGGTTCAATTATGTGATTGCTGAATAAATATGGTGTTAGATTTGGGACTAGGTAATTGTTCTTTATCTGCTAAAATTGAGTTCAAGAATGACAGACTTGGGAAAACCTCTTCATTTCAGCTTGAAAACTTGTTTGTCGCGACCACACCTCGGCTGCACCACTTAGGGTTTGGCTAATGGATTACTAAGCTTAAACTTAGTTTGGGCTCTCCCAAACCCATACGGATTCGCGACTTAGGATTTAAGTTTTTTAACATGCCAATGATTTTTACTTAGGAGTTGCCACTAATCTATTTTTGGTGGGTCGATTAGAAACCCAAGTAAAGTACGGGAGAGTTATCTCACTCCTACAAACCAGAGACTATGGGATCGGGGACTTGGGGACTTGATTATGTTAGATTTTCTAATGCCCTTTCGGTACCTTTTCTCTATTATTTGAAGAAAATGATTTTGCAGGCTGTTTGCATTGATTTTAATTTACTCCCTAACATGCAATGTGATCATGCGAGTGCGCAACTATTATCTAACACTCAATGAAAGCAAAGTAATAAATAAATTGCAAGGAAAATAAGGAAATTACTTACCTTGAAGTTATGAAAGCATCTGCGATGTTAGCTTAAAAATTACATCAGTGATCCTAGATATAATTTTTAATTAACACGCACTCATTTAAATATTTTTTAAGATTTTCACTTATTTAATGAAGCCTAAAACTACATGTAATGCATGTAATGACATACGAAAGTGTCTAACTATAATAGCATGCAATGTGCAACAATAACTTAATCTAATGCTAAAAAATATTTAATGCAACTTATCCTAGTATGTCACGCATTCGAATGACCCTAAACATGCAACAATTAGATGACACATGGAAGATGACCTAATTCTACATGACATGAGCATGGCAATTTTTATGTTTTTTTTTTTTTTTTTTTATAATCAAAATTCGAAAATAACCTATGTTTAAACATGCAAACTATCCTAAAAGAAAATATTCTAAAAGGGGCTTTCTTTTATAAGCAAAATCAATTCGAGCAAGTGCATCGAGGAAAGCACGGCAATAGATCAGGCAAGATATTATCCATGTCCATTTAATTTTGAAAACAAATAAATTCGAACAAGTGCATCGAGGAAAGCACGGCAACAGATCGGGCATGAGATCGGATTGGCCAATTTTCAGAAAATCGCGAATCGTATCTCGGGTATGAGATCGGATTGACGATTTTTTTGTGCGATTGCGAGTCATATTTCGGACATGAAATCGGATTGACAATCATACGTGTAAAATTTCCTAGTTCACGAGAGGTCAGGAGATCTTTTGGATATGGCGATCTTGATCAAATATTCAACTAAAATTGCAACTCCACAAACTAGGCAATAAAATATGAGAAACTTGTATTAATCAGGATTCTCACCTAGCTTTCGATATTGTGTGAATAATGTTTCCAAATCGAGGCAGCAACGCAAAATGTGGACTTGATGGCAACCGGATTGACGTCGTGGGGGCCTGCTGCAGATTCACCAAAAGTCCTAGTGCGGATGCTTCGCTCCCAAAACAGGATCAGCGACAAGGGACTCACGAACGTTGGCCGACGGTGCAACTCACGATGGGCGACCGTGCAAGGAAGCAGGTTGGGATGCGGTGAATCGATGCTGTGTGTCTCGGATATTAGGCACGCGAGAAGACGAATTGCATGTGAGAAGAGACGAACCCCATGGCTTTGGCCAAGCAATCTTCTGGAGATCCCTTATTGGCTGATCAAGCACTCATCGTTTGACGCCCATTCCCTTGACTCTGCTCTTGATATGGGCGCAAATATATACGCCATTGTACGGACGTGCCGTCGAGAAAGTTCGGTGCGATGGTGCAAGGTAAAACCGAGAGCTGGGTATTGTAGGAATCGTCTAAAAATTTGTAGGGAACGGCCTGAGTACATTGACTGGTGTCGATTACGTGGCAGTGAGACGTCAGGAACCTGCAAAGAAAGAGTGAGGCGCAAAAAGCAATGCGGTTGAGCAGGAACGCCGGGGCTGATGACGAGTTAAACTGGAGAATAGCTGTGGGTCGTCCGCGTCGGGCCCCGACAGTTGGAACAGCAGCAGGCCAGCGTCGGGTCAGCAAACTCAGGACAGCAGGGCTCGCCACTGGGGTCTCCTCAGTTCAGCCGAGAGTGGACTTTCTCTCTTCTCTCTCGGGCTTTTCTTCTTACGCACATCTCTCTTTCTTTTCTGTGTTTTTGTTTTTTGTGTCTCCTTTAGTGTGTGGTCCCTTTTTATAGGTGAGGGGACTATATTATTTAAGAAAATATGATAAATTTGCACGTTGCCTATTTAGCTATTGTATCCCACGTGCAATATTTTTTCAATATTTCATCCGACACTTTCTCTAATATTGAAAGAATAATGTGAATATTCTTGGGAACATTCTCATATTCATTGGAACATTCTCATATTCCAACTCGTCACTCCTTAACGGGAATATTTCATCCGACACATTCCCTGAATATTGAAAGAATTTCTCATATTCCCGGAAATATTCTCATATTCCAACTCGTCACTCCTTAACGGGAATATTTCATTCGATATTCCAATTTGTCATCCCATTCTTATATTCCAATTCGTCATCTAGCCAAATTCTCTTTCATCGTGTACTTAGTCCAACTTGTTAAATTAAAGCTTAGAACCATCAAATGAAGTCTATCTGCCATATATCCAATGCAAATGCAATAATAAATGCTTCTAAAATTATATGCTATGCAATTTAATCCTAATATTTTTTTGATTAGGGGTTAAAATTAATCCCTAAATTTTTGTATATTAAATTACGAATAATCAATCAAAATTTAAGTGTCAACATTGTTCAAATGCATTTAAGGCCTCTATGACTTTTAAAATAGATTTGATAAGCTTTCCGATGTGCCATAGAATGCTCCAATTGGCCTTCATTTGATGCCTGGAAACTCTCCTCAAAGTCGCACGTGGATTCTGTGATTATGTCCTGATTACTGCAGCTTTGTGATGAATCTAACCTTTATTGCTTTGCAAATTTGCTGATTCTTGTGATCAAAATTTTGAGATGATTACTTATGAAAAACGTTCACCACATATTAATCTAGAACATATATTTTTGCTGAAATTTTTTGAGATCAATATATTAGGATGAAAGGCCCTAACATCAGTGTCACATGTACTGGATTCTAGAGTTCCTAATTGTATGTATCGATTTCGTCAATTTTTTCTGAATTTTTTTTTGGAATTTAGCTTTGAGTCCTTCATGAAAGTTGTGCATGGGGATGTTGGTCATAACATACTTTTTTCTCATAATTTTGCAATGAGCACAACTAGGTCAAATCCTTAGAATACATCCTCTGTTCTACTGGTCTACATATTTCAGAATCCAAAATTTTGACATTATTGATTTTATCGTTATTTTTCCTGAACTCTTTTTGAGTTGATTCCTTTTAGACATTTGTTAGATGTGCTAGGACTACAGTACTAAATGTATCAACATTGATTTTACTAATAAAGCATGTGGTCGGTTGGGGCAGAGGTTGATGTCTCTTGCTCCGTAAATTCAACAACCTATTAGTAAATGGCCAATTACTTGTAATGATTTTGTTATGTATGGTAGCTCTTTGATTTTACAGTAGTTTTCTTTATGCTGATTTTGAACCAGACTCTAAATCACGCGATGACTGTATGGAGCTCTTAACATGGGAAAAAGTTGAGAAAAGAGAAATTTATCCTGAATGGAAGCAAAAGTTTGTTTCTTTTCTTTTTGTTTAGTGATACATCCGTTGAAGAGTTGAAGAATCTGTTCACTTCCTTATCTTGAATTGCAGATTTCAGAGAAAAGCAATTGTAATGGCGACCATCACTGCTGCGTGCTTCGTATTGCAAAGCTTGTAGGTGAACTGCCATGGGAGCTCAGGAGCAGAAGCTAAGGCCAACTTGGCACAGATAAGTCAAGGAATGCATTGATCACCCACATCGGATTAAGATCTGTGAACAAGCTGGATGCTCTCAGATCTCGTGCAAAAGCAACCAAGGAGAAAGTTGAGAGAAAAGTTAACAAGGCTGAGAATGACGGTTTGGCTGGAAAATTTGTTTGCAGAAATGGGATGAACTTGGTTTTTGTGGGAGCTGAGGTGGCTTCTTGGAGCAAAACTGGAGGACTTGGTGATGTTCTTGGTATTTTGCCACCGGCGATGGCAGTATGTTGATTGTCTTCCTTTGGATGCCCTCTTCATGCCTTGTTCTTGATTTGCAGTTATGATCACCACTTCTAACAGTGAGTGTTTGAGTAGTCCTGCCTCCACTAAAGTGTGTCTGACCAAATTTTGCATGATTTTTTCTAGGCCAGAGGGCATCAAGTCATGGCTGTTTGTCCACGCTATGATCAATACAAAGATAGTTGGGACACTAGCATTTTAGTTGAGGTTAGTGGTTTCTTTATGTAATTCTGATGGAATGAATACGATATATTTTTGTTGCTTCATAATCTACATAGTTTGAGTTTAGGAAAATATTTGCTCATAGACAAGTCTTCCTTTGCAGATAAAAGTTGGAGACAGAATTCAAACTGTTCATTCTTCCACTGCTACAAACGTGGAGTTGATCGTGTATTTGTTGATCACCCAATGTTTCTTGAGAAGTTGCAGATCATCCTTCCCAATCGATTCTCTTGTACCAGTCTGCAAAGCTACTCTTGCAAAAATATGCGATGAAGCAAATTTCTCCCCGACTGTTTGATATGTTAACATTGAAGGTGATATATATCATGTCACTAATGTAATTAGTGGACATCAACAAAGTATAGCAAATATATCATGTCACTAATGTAATTAATGGACATCATCATCACTTTGCTGATCTGATAAAATACTTCTCCTGCAAAGAAAACTTTGCTCAAATGGAGCTCCCCCTCCCTCCCTCCCCCCCCCTTATCATATGCAGGAGGGAAAAATTTGTCAAAAAGAGATTATCTTTTTGATGGTTATTTCAGAAAGCTATCGACTCCAGTTGATGATTGACTCATAAGTTTGTGCTTGTTTTGTATCAGTTTCCCCATTCGGTGTTCAAACATGTGCCGACAAGAGTACCACAAATATCAGTTTCACCCATTCTTCTAGAAAGTTTGTCTGTACAGAGAAGATAACTTGAGTCCTCGTAGCCGGTTGACTGTTTAAGAGAGTTGGTGAATTATGGTCTTTGATTGTGTCAGATCTTTATTTGTAATCAAGGGACATGATTTGAGTTTTTTTAATCTTCATCAGGATTTAGAACAGTAATTCTAAGTAAAATGGATGCGGGAGCTTGAAGCACCACAAACTACTGACGTATTCCTTTGGCATTTGTTTACGCGTAGTTTCCACTTATATCAAACCCAAAGCTTCCTGAGGAAATGAATGAAATGAAGATCAAAGGTGATGAGGTTGTGAAGGTTAGCTGCACCCAAATTTGCAACTTTCTGCTATGGATCACTTCTCCTCCTGATTGACAGTTCTACATGGCAGGAAACGCAAGCGGCTGTCGCGGATGAGAATGGGAGTGGAACTGGACAATTATTCATTTGGACTAATGGGGTCGGAATGGTCAACCTAAGCAGGTAAACTTCCAATGAAAGTGCCCTCGCTGCCTACATGTACCCATACACGATTTTATACACTATCGTATAGTTTAGAGAGAGAGAGAGAGAGAGAGAGAGAGAGAGAGAGAGAGAGAGAGAGAGAGAGAGAGGATGGTTGTGCTTCTATAGCATTCTTTGTCCTGTCATTTCTTTTTCGTCTGCATGCTTTATCTTAATATGGTGCATGAATATGTTCCTGAGACAGTCTTTCAATTAGCAAAGCATTAGAGCTGGGCAAATCAATGAATTTCTTTAATTTACTGTATCAGTTCTGTAAAGAAATTTCTATATGCCTAGTATATAAATTAATAAAGGAAAAGAATGTGTGATTCAACCGTGAGCTTAACTTCTGAATTTTAGATGGCAAAATGCCTTCCTCCATATAATTCATCATTTATTATTTGTGTGCTGTATACTATCGCCTTCCTGTTGTTAGGCGAGCTGATATATTCATTAAAGTACTGTCTTGTAAAGCCCTTGTTGAATATTTGCATACCATCCTCCATGCAGCCCATGTCCATTTGAGAAACTGAATTAGTCTAATCAATCAACTGAATTAAATGCAGGGAGCCTGTGGTGTATTATGACGTATTCGGGCACCATTTAGCTCTTTTGATCTTACGATAGTTTCATAGTGTCTTCTTATGACCTACATTGCAATTTACTTTATAATACAACCCTATGTTGACTATCTCAGTGTGACATATTGCACGTGGTAGTGCGAGTTATTGGCATTACTTGATGTATTGGCACTTGCTGCATTCGTGGAACTGCATTTTGAATTTCAGTCATGTCAACCTATTTCCAAATGAAACAGTTCAAAGGTGGGCCTAATATATCTTATATTAGTTTGCATTATCCTTGAGCACATGAACTCATTTTTGGGGCAACTGAACATAAAACTGCAATTGACGTATGGTCAATCAATGTGTCCTCACTCAGCTTCTTCTGGGATGAGGTTCTTCCCAGTACATGAAGTTTCGATTCTCTTAAATTGGGTTAGCCTACATGATGGTAGCTATAATAGCCACATGATGGTAGCTATAATTCTTTGCCTCTTTTCCCCACCACCCTTGTTGCTGTTGCAAATGTGATAGCCTCTCTTTCCAAGTGAAAGTGGAGTTGCCCACCAGTGGAGATCATTACGGTTGATTCTCAGGGCTTTGTTCGATTGAGAGAATGTACCCTCTGTTAACTCATATTGTTCTGGATTACTGGCACTACTTGATATTTATGTCTCATTTTTCTTTAGTTACTTGGAGCACCAACTCGAGAGGAAATTAAAAGTATGAACCCAAAACTATACTGAATTCTAGTTTCCACAGATTAACCCTCATCCCTTGCTCAAAGTGAGTCCTCTTTCTTAACCTTGTTGACCTTATGTGATCCACACTGAAGTGTGCACAGAAACATTTCACAAGCGCATGCCCCCGTGAAGAACTCATCTTTTAAATCCTTATGTAAGGGGTGTGATCATTGACTTCTCAATAAAATGAAATGAAACCAAGGGTTACTTTTGTATATTTGGGGATGATCCAAATGTTTCAGTTCCTCCAGATGCTCTATTTATTCTTCTATAGCGTGCTAGATTTGGCTTCACAAAGTTCCCTCCATCCTTTTCCTTTGTGGTGTTTCATTCTCCTTTCCATTTTCGACTGATGAAAACTGCAAAGCTTAAGTTCAGGTTCAAATGTGAACGCAGGATATGGAGCCTTGATCAAAAACAGTAATTCTTCTTTCCTCTCCTCTGAAAGTAGGGTAAATAGCAAGTAAGATAATTAACTTTGCTCATCAACAAGGCCTCTTTGCTATTCTCTTTCTCCTTTCTATGCTTACAGATGAAATGCTTCTTGTGCACGCCAAAATTTTTGAATTCTAGATGCAGGACATAGATTCATCTTCTTTCTTATTGAAAGTGTTTCAAAACAGGATCATGGTGAAATACTCATTAGAATTCTCTTCGAAGTTGTAACGTCGCTTCTCTCTGGTACTTGCAGTTAGAGGCCTGTGCCCACCCATTCTTTGACGAGCTTTGTGATCCTAATGGCCGTCTCTCGCCCAAATGGGAGACCATTGCCACTTCTCTTCCACTTCAAACCTCAAGGTACACAATCAATGCTACTAAATCTTTCGGTCATGAGTGATTATAACAGTTCAGACTGGTGTAACAATTTGCTGCTTTCTGGGTTTTTTCTCGACTATGCAGAACTGAAAGGGTTGTAGGCTGCAAACACTTAGGTTGATGATTGAGCTCGCTGATTCTGCTGAAGTCAAATCGAGCTTATCATTTTTCATCAACTTGTGACGAAGGGTCCGTCACATCTGATGGGGATTACGCAGGTGCTCCAAATAGCCCAGACACCCTTGACATCTATCAAACAAAAAACTGGGATGCTACGTGGGACGCTGTTAGAGTGAGGGGTTTTGGTTGGAATTGGCCAGTTCAGTTAGATACCAGTTCAGTTAGATACCACTCCATTGATAAGCCGCTGATCAATAAAAGATCGTCAATGGCCTATATGATTGCAATGTCATTGTTACCATTTGGATAGTATCTTGAGATGTTAATTATGGAATAACTACCTGAATTTTTGGGATTAAGAGAGCCTTGATTTTGAATGTGCACGATTTATCCTCATTCAGAGAATTCTAAAGCACATAACTCATTGATTTGACATTCCAGTAGATAGGTAGAATCGTTCCATGAATTGAGAGAGAGTTAGTAGACATCTTAAATGTATTTCTTTTTAAACTCTGGATACTCGAGCAATTTTCCCTTTTGTGCATTCGAGCAAACATTCTCATCTCTCTTGGGGATATTTATGGCTAAGAGATTATTCACTAGTATAGATACTTGATGTTTTTTGTCTACCCAGTGATGCTGATTAGGCAAGGTACTTATAGCAGTGTATATAGAGCACGCGAACTGGAAACGAGTTCAATTGTAGCCTTGGAAAAGGTTTGATTTGCTGATATGTACCCAGAGAGAGTTCGATTCATGGCAAGGGAGATAATTATCTTGCAAAAGCTTGATCATAAATGTCATGAAGCTTGAGGGTTTTGATAACTTCGAGGGTTTGTTTCTGGCTGTCTGTATCTTGTGTTTGAATGTATGGACCTTGCTGGCCTTGCTCCCACTCCGAGTATAAAGTTCACTGAATCTCAGGTTCACACTTTTTGTGTTTAATATTTCCATAGTTGAATTAAATGTTATTCATGTGACCAACAAGTTAGGTAGAGTATGGATAAGGTGGAGTTTTTCTAAGAGACTACCGCGTCAATTGGACAGCAGAACAAAAGCTTGTAGGTTCATGCAGCTTCCCAGTTTTTGTCACAATTGATGCTTGAGTTTACATCTTCATTCCCTAAATCTTCTCTTTTACCATTTGGTGCTGCATCTTCACATTTTCTGTTTGCATTTTGCAATATAGTCTTGAATATAAAAGGGAGAATGTGGACATTCGACTTTAGGTCAAAACTCTTACTTTATTATAAAGGTTTCCATTCTTAAGCATTATTGTCTGTAACTGTGAATCACCCTTCCTACTTCCAGTAATTTCTTATTAAACTATAGAGATGATATATAGACTTTCTTTTACTGAATTTTTTGCAGGTCTTGATGAGCTATGATATTGCATTTTTCTGAAATAGATGGACCGAATAATATACTGCCAAGAATATCTAGTATTTGCTCAATGGAGATATATTAGAGAAAGATCTCACAAGTTATATGGGAAATGCACATACAAGAACTAGGGTAAAACTGCTCCTACCGCTGGGATCCGGTCCGTTCAATCACTTTTCGATCATCATAACCACTTGAGACATCTTGGGTCAGGCAGATAGATCGCCATCTGCACGTAACAATGCCAATCGGACATACACCTGCTAATGTAGTCGTTCCGTATCCGACCGAAGTCGAAGAATGGCCGTCTTGAGATGAGCTGGATAAGCATCTTCCCATATGAAACGTCAACCTTCAGGGTGCACTTGCCCGTGCTCACATACTCGGGAGCGCCGTACCCTAGATGTCCACGCACGGCGGCGTTGACATAAATATCGGCTGTCGCTGGATTTTGGGTGGAGAGAGAGATCGGGGGAAATTTGATTTTACATTAGCAAGTACGGTGTCTCTTGACACTTTTTTTTTTTTGATCTCCTATGATGCTTTTTAAAATCTGACACAATAATAAATCAATCTAGTGGGAATTAACAACCAAATTAACTTAAAAGAGAAATTATAACTTCTGACAAATTCAAAAAACTTAACCTGACGCGTTTATTATATGAAAATGAACCGAGTGAATTTGTCCTTCACATAATTGAATGTCGCGTAGTATTTCCTTATGACCTTGTCCGCACCATTCCTCATCAACTGCAAGGAAAATCCACCGCACCTCAGTAATAGCCAGGAAAGCCAGCCTAGTGTCCCCGATGCTGCCCTGTGCATCCTCCACCTCCTGTCCACCCATTCCCTTCGTATCTTGCTGGCCATAAATAGTTGCCTTGGTGTTTGAATGGTGGTCCTCTGTTAGGATCGAGATACCTGTTTCCATGAATCGTGGGTGCCTCGAGCCTCATGTTGTTCCATCTCATCGGATTCAGTTCATCCAAATGGGGAGCATATCGTTGCATCACGGACATGTCCTCTCGCTGGGACGATTCGGAACCTAGGAGTCCATAGGTAGATGTCATGGGCCCTGGCTGGCTGTACCAGGGATCATGACCTGCCATGTAATTTCTTTGACTTACATTTGGATCTTGCTGACCATAAAGACGGACCAGCGAATGCATCTCTAGGTCCCTCCGGTATCTCTCTCCAGGTTCAGAGACACAGGTTCAGTAGTTATCAACGTCTCTCACATACAACGGTCCCTCCAAGTTCTGAGCCCCATAATTGGTAGGAGGACCACCACCACCACTTGACCATCTTTGAGCTGAAAAATATTTGTTATTGTCCGGTCCATACATCCTGCTGGCATCATCGGAGAGACCATAGTAGTTCTCAGCACATGACATAGACATGCTTGGGTCAGCGTGTTGATGATTCATGCGGTTGACATCATTCTCAAAGGTAACTTCATGCGATCTTGAGGATTGGTCATTGAACGAAGACGACTCCCCATTCGTCCAATTGGGTGAGGGACGACGAGGCGGATCCTTCTCGTCAATTTCTCTTCCAAGTGTTCTGCTACCATCGGCCTTTTGCTTAGAGGACTGATCGTCGAATGACAACTTCCCATCTGTCAACATAAGCAAGGGATGTGATGGAGAACGGTAACAATTCGAACAATATCGAATTAACGCAGTGGAATAAAATAATCTCCCATCTTGTGTAAACCTAATAGGAACCGATATAGTAGAGTAAAATAAATACCAAGCACACAAACACAAGACAATTTTTTTATGTGGAAAACCTCCTTGGTGTGAGAGATCAAAAACCACGGGAGTGGAGTCCACCCGAAAATCTTCACTATCAACAAAATTGGGTGAACAATGTTCTTTTCTAGCAAATACTAGAGGTACATAGTAACAAAGACCTCAAGAATATAACTCTTGGCAATATACATGAATTTCATAAGAGATCAAGGATAAATCTGACAAAAAATGCAGGTTTTGATTAATCCACGAAAAACCTGATGTAGGGAGCTTCGAACAAAAATTAAACAATTCAGATTCGAGAAGATTGCGCCACGAATACGTTGACAAAATTTCAGCTCAATCGGACCACGAATCGACCTCCGATGCTAGCTTGATGTAAATCAAACTTTGCTTCAACTCCCAAATTTTCTGCTGTCTCTTTTTCTCTTGTTATTGCGTCTTTTTGTAGCTATTACGTAAAAATAGTAAGAAACCCTATTTCTTTATATAACTTATCATATGGGCTCAAGCCCTTTTGAACTTACAACTCATTGAGTTTCCTCCACATAAGAGTGAACCTAACTAACAAATCTCCCATCACGACAATATGGAGGGATTT
The DNA here is from genome assembly GCA_014182735.1 of Corymbia maculata. NCBI lineage: Eukaryota > Viridiplantae > Streptophyta > Magnoliopsida > Myrtales > Myrtaceae > Corymbia > Corymbia maculata. Next base: position 22,433,278 of record CM024688.1, on the reverse strand, counting down.
TCCATCCCTGCTATCAATTGGCAATGTTCAAGCTTCTCTCTTGGTAGAGTCTTTGTCATCATATCATAGCCATTACGATTTGTATGAATTTTCTCAAGTTCCAATAACTTTTAATCTAGAACATCCCTTATCTTATGATATTTGACATCAATATGTTTCGATCTAGAATGAAAAGATGAATTCTTACCAAGATGAATTGCGCTTTGATTATCACAAAATAGCACACATCTCTTTTGCTTGAACCCAAATTCTTCCAAGAACTTCTTCATCCATATCATCTCTTTACTAACTTTGGTCGTTGCAATAGCTTCGGTTGTAAAAAGTGCAATACACTTATACAATCTTGACTTTTATGACACAACTCCACCTGCAAAAGAAATCAAATAATCAGAAGTAGATTTACGAATATCAATATCTCCTATCAAGTCAATCTCAAATTTGAAGTTTCCACTACTCATTTAGATAACCTCATAATCCACTTCATTGCATTCCGACTCCGTCAAGTGCTCTTCTAAAGCCTTGGATTTGACAAATAATGACTAATAATGCCAACCTGCATGTGCCAACCTTGCACGTTATAGATCCGCACAATACACGCAATGCACATGTTAGATAATGCAATTTATCCACAAGCGATCGGCCATTGTCATATAAATCATGATGTGATCACCTCATGCATAATCGAAACCAATGATACCATATTTTTCATGCACTCTTGCATCCACACGTGTTTCGATTATTACTGCCCCTCGGGCTACAACCGAACTCCCACCGGTGTCTGGCATAGCAGGGCATCGCCTCCCATGAGGCGCGGCGGCGTCAAGGGACCCCGCCCAAGACGGCATTCCAAAAGGAGCATGGGCCCGGCTCTACCGCGACTCCGCATCCGGCTCACACCGAGGCGCCACGGCGCCAGCCGCCCTTTCCTCCGTAGAGACGCAAATCCGTGCCCTTCCATGCCCTCGTCGGGTTTCCGATAAATCGGACTATCACCCCGAACCGGGCCGGGCGGCGGGTTCAACTTAGTGATCACACAAGCATACCATCACAATTGATTTATTATCTTTGAGCATTAGCCAATGCACACATGCTTGCATATAAAACCTCAGATCCTTTCTCATAAAAGCAATCAATTTTCAGTGTCCCTCGGACAAACCATTTTTCCCACCTTTCTCATAAAAGCAGTCCATTTTCAGTGTCCCTTGGACAAATCACTTTCTTTCTCATAAAGGTGGTCCATTTCCGGTGTCCCTCGGACAAACCATTTTCTTTCTTTTGTGAAAATCACACGATTCAAACGGATTCTTATGCAATGCCACATCCAATTCACTTCATATGATCAAGGCACATAAAATTATGCACAATTTTAATTCTAGATGAACAGTGCACGTGAACAAGTCGTGAACAAAGTGCACATGAACAAAGAAATTTCCGAATTTAATAATTAAATAATTTAATTCAGAAATCACATAATTTAATAAATAAATGCATAAATTAAATAAATCAATCAATTAAAACAATTAATCAATTTAATCAAGCAAAGCATGCCATAACACATAATTAAGCATAATTAAATAAGATTAAGCTAATCCTTAACCCTTAATCTAACCACCTATCTTAGCTAATGCACTTAATTAAACATCTTAATAAGCCCTTAGCACTAATTAACCCAACCCTAAGCAAGTTTAGACACTAAATAGGGATTATGGGCTAAACTCACCCGTTAAGCGGGCCGGCGACACGGACGCGGCGGCGGCGACGAACCCAACACCCGGGGACCTCTCCCACGACACTCCAAGGTGGTCCTGGGCTCAACACAGCAGCAACAACCTCGGATTCCCCATTGAACTTCAGAAAACAGCACTGTAGGAGGACAGGGGCTGACCAGAGGAAAACAGCTTGGCCGGAGCTTCGACGAGCGGCGGGCCGGCAATCGGCGGCACCTAGGGGTCGAGGGGGAACCACTTGTGGCTGGTATGGGTGGTGATTGGGTCGGAAAGGGAGAAAAACGGGTGAAAAGGCGGAACAAAGCTGCTGCAGGCGGAATAGTGACGGTCCGGCAACAGCCGGCTTTCGGCCAACGCTGTCTGAACGAAAATTCTCTTCTGAACACAACGGTAGGTGGAACGGGCCAAGATTCCAACGGGAAGGTCATGAACAACTCGATTTTCAGTGAAAGGTTAGAACTGAAAATTGCATGAAGGCAAAGGAAGCAAGGGGAGAGAGGGCTGCGATTTTGGAGAAGATGAAGAGGAGAGAGAGAGTGAAGTGAGGGGCTGGAGATAAGCCTCATCAATGCCATAAATGCTTGCTTCAAATCCCAACCAAATGACATCATCATCTCTCTTTCCTTTTTGACTTTTCTCCAAAATATCGGGCATTTTGGTCAATTCCACCTTGCACATTTCCCAATGCCTTGAGCTATAAAGCTGAGGCATATGTAACCCTTTCCATATCTTTCTTCTCAGTTGTAGGACTTTGTTTCATATTTAACTTAAAGTGAATAGTAAGAGGAGTACTAACCACTTTTAGTCTTGTCCATGTAAAATTTATGAAGGATTTTCTCGATATATTAAACACTTCTTAGCATCTCTATCTCGAGTAATTCTAATGCTAAGAATCTACTTCACGGAGCCCAAGTCTTTCATGGCAAAAGACTTGCTCAATTATTTCCTCAATAACTCAATTCGTGAAGCATTCCTGCCAACAATTAGTATATCATCAACATAAAGCAAGAGAATAATAAAGTCATTATCAGAAAATTTTTGGACAAACACATAGTTATTCGAGGAAATCTTCTTATAGCCTTGTTTTATTATAACTGATGTACCATTGTCTTGGTGCTTACTTTAAGCCATAGAGACTTTTCTTCAGTTTGCACACATAATCCTATTTCCCTTTCACTTTGAAACCTTCAGGTTGTTCCATGTATATCTCTTCCTTCAAGTCACCATGTAGAAAGGTTGTTTTGACATCCATTTGCTCAATTTCCAAATCTAGGGTAGTTGCCAAGCCTAGTACCACACGGATAGAAGACATTTTCACTACCGGAGAAAATATATCATCAAAATCAATACTCTTTCTCTGATCGAATCTCTTAACAACCAATCTAGCTTTGTATCGTGGTTGTGAAGTATACCCATCTTGCTTCAACCTGTATACTCATTTGTTCTTCAAAACTCTTTTACCTTAGGTAACTTCATCAGCTCAAAAGTATGATTATCATAAAGTGACTACATCTCATCTTGCATAACATCAAACCAATTATTTTTGTATTCATCTTCTATTGCTTCTACATAGCACTCTGATTCACCTGCATCAGTCAATAATATATACTCATCTTCAGAATACCTGGTGGAAGGTCGTCGGTCTCTAATAGATCTCCGGACTGGAACATCTAGTGGAACATCTAATTGAGCTTATGGTTCAAGAATAATATTATCCATTTTAACATGTTCAGGAACATATGCGTTATCTGGAACATTGACTTCTTGTTGCTCTTCATCAATCTGTGTAGGAATATTTGTAAGAGAAACCAGATCCAAATTAACCCAATCATCACTAACCTGTGGTGCTAAAATCATCTCTACTTTACTAATATCCTCTATTATTTGATCTTCCATAAACACAACATCTTTGCTTCTTACAATTTTCTTTTCAACTAGATCATAAAATTTGTCGCTAAGCATATCCTGTCCATAACCAATAAATATGCACTGTCGTGTTTTCACATCAAGTTTAGACCTCTCATCTTCTGGAATATGCACAAATGCTTTGCACCCAAAGACACGCAAATAATCATAAGAAACATTTTTGCCTGTCCAAACTCTAAAGGAACACATGGAGTAAGATTCAATACATATGCAACTATACTAAAAGTCTCACCCCAAAAGGATCCAGGTAGCTTTGACTATGAAAGTAAGCATCTTACCCTTTCAACAAATGTTCTATTCATTCTCTTAGCTAAGCAATTTAACTGAGGCGTCTTGGGAGGTGTCTTTTGATGTCGAATACCTCGTTGTTTGCAATATTCATCAAAAGATCCAATATACTTTCTCCCATTATTAGTTCTGATGTATTTCAATTTTTTTCCAGTTTGTTTCTCCATTGAAGCCTGAAATCGCTCAAAAGCATCTAATACTTGATCTTTTGTTTTCAAGGTACGAATCCAAATTTTCCTTGGAAAATTGTCTATGAAGGTAACAAAATAAAGAGAGCCATTGAGTGATTTTGTTTTCATAGGACCACAAACATTATAATGCACTAAATCCAATATAGCTGATTTTCTTGAAAGATGGGAGCTTTTAAATGCAACTCTGTTATGTTTTCCTGCTAAATAGTGAGCACACTTCTTTAGCGCCCAACTTTTCAATCTTGAAAGGAGCTTCTTTTGGCCAATATTGACAAACCCTTTTTACTAATTTGACTGAGTCTTTTATACCATAACTCAATTGCATCTTCGCTGCCTATTACATTAATTTTTTATGTGGACAACTTTGCCTGCATAATGTACAACGAAGAATATTTTTTACCTCTAGCCACAACAAGAGAACCTTTGGTGAGCTTCCATTGACTATTACTGAAGGTGCTGCAATACTCCTCATCATTCAACTTACTTGTGGAAATCAAATTCAAGCGGATATCAGGTATATGTTTAACATTATTTAATACTAACCTCGTGCTATTGCTGGTTTCTAGGCACACATCATTGATGCCTACAACTTGAGCCAGCCTATTGTTTCCCATCTTCACAAATCCAAAGTCGCATGACCTGTATGATGTAAAGAAATCCTTATGAGATGTAGCATGAATAGATGGATCACTATCAATTACCCAACTAGTCTCATGAGATATAAAATGCATCGCATCACCATAAAAAATAATGAAAATTTTTTCTTTAAGTGTAGCAACACGATTGTCATCACTGTCATCATCACTTTTCTTCTCTTTACCTTTCTCCCTTTTGAATTGGTGACAAAACCTTTGAATGTGTCCCTTCTGATGACAATAATGGCACTCAACATTAACAAATTTATTATACTTACCTCTACTTTTATCTCTACTCTTATCTCTATTCTTTGGACTTCAAGACTCATTTCTTCCCATTTTCTTAACAACCAAGGCATTAGAATGTGAAGAGGATGATCCTTATGTCTTCATTCTCATCTCTTCATTTAAAATACTACTCTTGGTCAAATCCATGGTAATCGTACCATCCGGGGCAGAATTAGACAAAGACGTTCGAAATGTCTCTCATGAGTCCGGCAAAGTACCAAGCAACCATAGTGCTTGTATCTCATCACCAAACTTGATTCCCATCGCAGCCAACTAATTTATAATTCCTTAAAAATAATTTAAATGATTAGTCAAACAAGTATCATCTTGATATCTCAGAGCCATCATTTGTTTTATAAAAAATAACTTATTATTCCCAGTCTTTTGAGCATATAACTATTCGAGCTTATCCCATAAACTGCGTGCATGCGTTTCCTCAATAATATGGTTCAAAATATTATCATCCACCCACTGCCTAATATAACCACACACTTGATGATGAAATATAGACCATTCAACATCAGTTTTATTCTCCGATTTCTTCTCGGTAAATACGGACAAATAAAAATCTTTCACATATAAACGATCTTCAATCTTCCCTTTCCAAATATGATAATTCGAATCATTCAGTGTATCCATTCTAATTGTATTCGTTTCCATTGTTTAACACAAGGCAGAAAAATCAAGCAATAACCAGAATCTTTGATACCACTCTGATGGGAGAACGGTAACAATTCAAACAATATCGAATTAATGTAGTGGAATAAAATAATCTCCCCTCTTGTGTAAACCTAATAGGAACCGATATAATAGAGTAAAATAAATACTAAGCACACAAATACAAGACAATTTTTTTATATGGAAAATCTCCTCGGTGTGAGGAGATCAAAAACCAGGGGACTGGAGTCTACCAAAAAATATTCACTATCAACAAAATTGGGTGAACAATGTTCTTCTCTAGCAAATACTAGAGGAACATAGCAGCAAATTCTTGGCACTACACATGAATTTCACAAAAATCAAGGATAAATCTGACCAAAAATGTAGGTTTTGATCAATTCGCGAAAAAACTTGATGTAGGGATCTTCAAACGAAAATCAAATCATTCAAATTCGAGAAGATTGCGCCACGAACACACTGACAAACTTTCAGCTCAATCGGACCACGAATCGACCTCCGATGCTAGCTTGGTGTAAATCAGACTTTGCCTCAACCCCTAGATTTTCTGCTCTCTTTTTCTCTTGTTATTGCGTCTTTTTGCGGCTACTATGTAAAAATAGTGAGAAACTCTATTTCTCCATATAACTTATCATATGTGCTCAAGCCCTTTTGGCTTTGCAACTCATTAGGCTTCCTCCACATAGGAATGAACCTAGTTAACAAGATGATGGGGTGTTTCCTTCGCAGATCGCTTGTCCTGAATTTCTCTTCCTCTTGTTCCTACATCATTGGTGTTCCTCGTACAAGTCCTAGTAGACCGGCTCTCCCTGCTTTCTCTCCCACTGTCATTTCGAGGAAAATGGCCTTTTTGACCTTCGGCCATATCGACTCTATCTTTGGTTTCTTCAGGCCTACTACCCATTGGCATGGAGGTATCGCTTTTAAGTGATGGAGTACTGACACAAAAGCTCCGATTATCTTTTAGATAATGAAGATCCAGTGATTTGTTGTGGTCATCATCTAACCATGGCCTCTTACTCGTTGTCGGCAAGTGACCCTGCTCTTGGGCTATGGTCCTATGTTTTGCCATCCAATCTCGATGGCTCCACAGGTATAGCAATGGTGGCTTATTGTTCCACTGTTCAATTTGTTTATCCCTCACGTCAACAGACCCTAGCAAATAAAATGATTGAAAAATGGAAAGGTCATAGTTAATCCATCATATGCAAACATATGATCAGAAGGATGAACGGGACGTCTCATTTCACCTTTCCAGACAAGAATTGGTCGTCTTCCTACACCAGATCATACTGCAACTTTTTCTCGTCTAATCTGCAATGCACCATTGGATTTAAGTATTTGCAAAGGGGAAAAGAGAGGGCTCAAAGCAATGTAGTTACCTTTTAGCTTTTGATGGAACGATCAGAATAAGGAGCTTTGGTTTGAATTCAAGAGCTTTATCAATAAACTTGTTCGCCAAAGCTGCTTTAACTCTAAAAGGAGGATTTAGCCCCATGATTTGTTGGGGGAACCCGGTTTCAATTTCTCCCTCGAAAAACTAGACGGACCAAGACCAACTTAGCCTCAACAACAACTAGCTAATATACCTTCACGATATGCAAATATAATACGGAAATAATAAGAAGACAAGGCCAATAAGAACACCAAAGATTTAATGTGGAAAACCCAATTGGGAAAAACCACGGACCACCCAAAAATCTTCCACTAAACACAAAGAATAGCAGGATACACAAATTAAATTTCTCTAGTCACACACTAGAGAATCAACATCAATATTACAACCACAGTTTCTCACCACAAAGATGAATCAACAAATTCGAAGCCAGAAAAATCTAACTGCAATTGGAGAATTCGGAGGCGATTCTTGACGAACGAAGACCATCAACTCATAGCCATCGATCTTGCAAACAACATATTCAAATTTGAGCAAATTCTATCAACGTCTTGCCTTTGAAACAGGATCACAAAGATCTCTCCTTTTTCTTTGTTTCTTCTCCATGCTCTCTCTCTTTTGTGGCTGTTTTCTCTTTCTCTTTCACTGTGCACATCGAGCACCCACCTTAGCAATTTTTCTTCAATTTCTCATGTCAACCATTTTCTTTTTTATTTTCTTTTTTATTTTATTTTATTTGTTTTAGCTAGACCCCACAAGAGGTGGACCCAGTCAACAAATCTCCCCCTCCACCTCATGTGGGAAATTCCATCATGCCTGTTTTTCTTCTACAAGAGTCAAGCTTCACTATGGGCAATACCTTGGTTGTCATGTCTGATCTATTATTATCGGTGTGAACTTTCTCTAGCATGAAGTGCTTCTCTTCTAACCTTCTTGGATCCAATGATACCTCACATCAACATGCTTCGATCTTGAATGCAATACCAGATTCTTGTTGAGATAGATAGCACTCATGCTATCGCAATATAGAACAAGCCTCTCTTGCTTCAAACCCAACTCTTGTAGAAATTTTTGCATCCACAAGAGTTCCTTAGCTCCTTCAGTAATAGCAATATACTCTGCTTCAGTTGTGGATAAAGCAATACATTTTTGTAATCTTGATTGCCATGAGACAGCTCCCCTTGCAAAAATCATCATATAACCCGATGTAGATTTTCGAGAATCAATATCACCAGCATAATCAGCATCTGAGTAGCCACTCAACTTAGGCTTTCCATTTCCATAACACAAGCAAAATTTAGAAGCCCCTCTAAGATACCTTAAAATCCATTTAAGAGCAGTCCAATGCTCTTTACCTGGATTTGAGAGAAACTTACTCACGACACCAACTGCATGAGCAATATCGGGTCTTGTACAAACCATGGCATACATCAAACTACCTACAACCGATGCATAGGGAATTTTCTTCATCTCTTCCTTCTTTTTCTTACTTGTAGGACACTTATTAATACTCAACTTGAAATGACCTACAAGTGGAGTACTTACCGGTTTACATGTGCTTATATTGAATATTTCAAGCACCCTTTCAATGTACCTCTCTTGAGATAACCAAAGTTTCCCATTCCTCCTATCACGAGTAATTCTCATGCCTAGAATTTACTTGGTCGGGCCTAGGTCCTTCATTACCAAGGCTTTACTCAACTCATTTTTCAAGTTCTTGATTTTCTTAGCATCATGCCTAACAATCAACATGTCATCCACATAAAGTAGGAGGATGAGAAAATCATTATCTGAGAATCTTTTCATAAAGACACAAGAATCAAAGTTTGTCTTACTGTATCCATGTTCTTCCATGAATGATTCACACTTTATGTACCATTGCCTTGGTGCTTGCTTGAGACCGTATAAGCTTTTCCTTAATCTACATACAAGATGCTCATTGCCTTCAACTTTGAAGTCCTCCGGTTGCTCCATATACATTTCTTCTTCCAAGTCTCCATGAAGAAAAGTTGTCTTTACATCAAGTTGTTCAATTTCTAAATTTAGGGTGGTGACCAATCCAAGAACAACTTGAATCGAAGACATTTTAACAATCGGTGAAAAAATCTCTTCAAAGTCAATTCCATTCTTTTGACGAAAGCCCTTTACAACAAGCCTAGCCTTATATCGTGGTTTTAAACTATTCTCTTCCGTCTTCAACTTATACACCCACTTATTTGTGAGTGTTCTTTTACCCTTAGGTAATTTCACCAATATAAATTTGTGGTTCTCATGCAAGGATTTGAACTCTTCTTGCATGGTTTCATGCAGTTGATATCTTTGTGAAGGTCTACGTTCTCTTTCAGATCTTCTAACTTGAGGTAAATCTGGTTGTTCTTTCAACTGGCTCAATGGGCTACTCTTGCTCAACTATTTCACCCGTCTCAATCGAAGAACTGACATTATGTGAGGACTCACCATCTTCATGATTTCTATGATTTTCATGGACTTCTTCCCTATAATTTCCACCCACGGGAGGAGGATTTAGGTTGAAACTAATTGAACATTGAGCTGTATTCTTTGGTCTCTCCAGCTTGTCAATGTCTTCAATGGTTTGATTCTCAATGAACACCATATCTCGGCTTCTAACAACTTTCTTTGCAATTGGATCCCATAGCTTGTAGCCAAATTCTTCATGTCCATAACCCAAGAAGATACACTGTTTAGACTTGTCATCAAGCTTAGACCTTTCATCTCTTGGAACATGCACAAATGCCCGGCAACCAAACACCTTTAAATGATTGTAGGAAATATCTTTTCCACTCCAAACTATTTGTGGAACATCTCCCTTAAGAGGCACCGATGGAGAAAGATTTATCAAGTCCACTGCTGTTCTTATTGCTTCACCTCAGAATGTCTTAGGCAACTTTGCATGAGAGAGCATACATCGAATCCGATCATTAATTATTTAGTTCATTCTCTTCGCTACTCTATTCTGCTGTGGTGTTTTTGGAACAGTCTTCTAAAGCTTGATACCACAATCACTGCAATAGTGTTCAAATGGACCTCTATATTCACCACCATTGTTAGCTCGAACACGTTTTAGCTTTTTCCCGGTTTCTCTTTCCACATTGATATGAAATTGTTTAAAAGCAGCAAGAACTTGGTCTTTAGATTTCAAAGCAACAGCCTACACTTTTCTAGAATAGTCATCAATAAAAGTTATTAAGTATAATGCACCACCAAGGCTTCTAGCAGCCATGCAACAAACATTAGTGTGAACTAAATCAAGTACATTTGATTTTGTAAGTGGAGAGGAACTATGAAATGAGAATTTATGTTGCTTACTTGTTAGACAATGAGTCCATTCCTTCAAATTCTTCTCCTTCAATGGTAGAAGATTCTTTTTAGCAAGAGTTTCAAGTCCTTTCTCACTAAGATGACCAAGCTTCATATGCCATAAATTAATTGAGGAATCCTCCACTGCATTTACTTCTTTAATCAAGTTAGCTTGCGTGGTATAGAGAGAGATTATTTTCTTGCCCTTAGCCACTACCATGGAACCTTTAGTCAATTTTCATTTGCCATTGAAGAAGGATTTGCAATAACCATCATCATCTAAGGCAACCGTGGAGATCAAGTGAAGTTGAATATCCGGAATATGTCTCACATTTTTCAAAAGTAAATTACATCCAATGTCGGTTTCCAAATAAACATCTCCTATGCCAATAACCTTGGAAACACCATTATTTCCCATTCTAACACAACCAAAATTACCACTACGATAGGAAGCAAAATAGTCATTGTCGTGAAGTGACATGAAATGAAGCCGCAGAATCAACAACCCAAGTAGAGTCTTGGCATGTAAGGTTCACACAACCATCGTCACATACAAACACAATATCGTCATCAGATGCAATCGCTACTATAGCTTGTTTCTCTTCTTTCTTTCACTCTTCATTTCTATTGTGAGATTTATCTCTCTTTGGTAACCTACATTATTAGGATAATGTCCCATTTTGTCATAGTTGTAGCACTTCACACTCCTCCTGGGCCTTGATTTCAATCTTCCTTTTGACTTGCCTTTGTGGTCATAACACTGAAACTTTCTTGAATAACTTCTCCCCCTATTTTCTATCACAAGAGCCTCCGAACTAGAAGTATAATTCAAACATTTTCTTCTTGTTTCTTCATTGAACAAGCTTTCATTGACCATGCTCATAGAAAGCACACCATAAGGGGCTGAATTGCTTAATGCCACAACTAAGGTGTCCTAACTATCAGGAAGAGTACCAAGCAATAATGATTGCAATTCATCACCAAGGTCAATTTCAAGATTTGTCAATTGATCTACAACATTTTGAAATTCACTTAAGTGTTCCGATATGTTACTCCCTTCCTTGTATTTCAAATTTACAAGTCGTTTAACTAGAAGAGCCTTATTTTGTGGAGTTATCCTCTCATAGAGGTCTTGTACTTTCTTCCACAAAGTGTCCACCTTCATCTCTTGAGCAACATGATGATACACACTATCATCAATCCATTGTTGAAGAAACCCAACTATTTTCCGATTCATTCGCTCCCATTCCTTGTTTTCCTTATCTCCTTTGGCCTCATCGCCCTCAACAGGATCAAACAAATCTTTACAATATAACACGTCTTTCATCTGAGGCTTCCAAATAGAGTAATTCGAGGCATTCAACTTAAACATGGCACCGCTAGTTTCCTCCACTACATAATAAAATTTCAACACAACCTTGGCTCCGATACCACTTTGTTGGGGGAACCCGGTTTCAGTTTCTCCAATAGCTAAATTTAATTCGGGATCAATTTCTCCCCCGGAAAACTAGACGGACCAAAACCAACTTAGCCTCAACAAACAACTAGCTAATATACCTTCACGATATGTAAATATAATACGGAAATAATAAGAAGACAAGGCCAGCGAGAACACCAAAGATTTAATGTGGAAAACCCAACTGGGAAAAACCATGGACTGCCCAAAAATCTTCCACTAATCATAAAGAATAGCAGGATACACCGATTATACTTCTCTAATCACACACTAGAAGATCAATATCAATATTACAACCATGGTTTTTTACCACAAAGATGAATCAACAAATTTGGAGCCAGAAAAATCTAATTGCAATCGGAGAATTCAGAGGCGATTCTTGACGAACGAAGACCATCAACTCGTAGCCATCGGTCTCGTGAACAACATACTCAAATTTGAGCAAATTCTGTCAACGTCTTGCCTTCGAAACGGGATCACAAAGATCTCTCATTTTTCTTTGTTTTTTCTCCACGCTCTCTCTCTTTTGTGGCTATTTTCTTTTTCTCTTTCACTATGCACGTCAAGCACCCACCTTGGAAAAACTACACAAAGTAGTTTTTCTTCAATTTCTCTCTTGTCAACCATTTTCTTTTCTTTTCTTTTTCTTTTTTTTTATTTGTTTCAGCTGGGCCCCACAAGAGGTGGACCTAGTCAACATGATCTACTCAGGAAGCAACATAATAGAATGATAAAAACATCCAACAACGCATGGATATGTTCATAAAGAGGGGAGCGAAAGGGCCAATACCCCCAACCAATATGCAGAAATTATATAAAACCAGCCTTACACGAAGGCAAGTCCCGGTTCAATTTCGACCCAAAAGGTAGCTCTTTTGGTTGGACAGTCATCCAATCCATTTGTTCAAACTCAAAGTTATTCTACAATCAAAGGAAGAGAAATTATATAAAACCAGCCTTACACGAAGGCAAGTCCCGGTTCAATTACCAAGTACATTTCATAGAGATCATAGCAACACTGACATTACTAGCAAATGCTAAGTCAACCAATTGAAAACCGAATTGCTCAAAGCAAATGTTGTGAGCAAGTGAACAATCTAAGGAATTATCTCTTGAACAGGAACAAAGAAAGATTCTACGACCCTTAACCTCCTCCCAGTGAAACAAGTGAACAACCATTGGACACAAGATTAATAACCATAGTAACAAAAAACCACTTAAAAAGAATTCCTGACGAAAAAAGAAATAGCCATGTTGCAGATTTGTTTGCAAAGGCAACTAAAACATTCTTCACACATAAAACTTAACGAAAATGAGGTAGTACATGCAAATTACCTTTGGTGGAATAATATCATAATTTTTGTAAAAGCACTTCTTTCCGTTCTCTTCAAGCTTCTTTGCCATTAGGTAGCTAAAATCATTAGCCCCACAACAGAAGTCAACAATTTGTTAATGCAATTTTTATCAGTTGGATGAGTGACATCAAAACATCGTATGCACAAAGCCATAGAAGGAGGAAAAGTGTAAGAAATAGATTTCACCATGATCTTCTACATTTAAAATTCTCAATAATCAAGAGTGGAAACAAACTACTAAGAATTAAGTTTCTTACCATGTTAGCATCTTGAATGTACCAATGAAGCTTGTCAACAATCTGTGTGATGTATCATTACTTTAAACTTTAAATCTCCATAACATAAGGTTGAAAATTTATTTGTTTATCATTACTAAATATATCATTCTTGTGTGTAACAATTTGCCAAAGAAGCAAGTAAACAAAGCACTACATATGGATATAAAACCAACTAAAATTGCCAAATCAAAGATAAAAAAGCTTCAAATTCAGAACTATCACCTCTTGAAGTTTATCCACTTTTGTAAAATGTCAACCAAAAGAAGTGTAGTGTGTACCATATATAAATGGTGCAAGATATACTCCAAGCTTGTCCTGCAGTCAATCAAATCGTCATATGAGAGATTGTTCATCAACAAAAGAATTGCGATAGGATGTAAAATATTCGATAGGATGCATAACAAGGGCAACAAATTTTGAGAGGGGCTATGTGAGTAAGCTAATGTATTTTTTCTTTCTTGAGTATTAGCAAGAAAAGGGAGATAAATCATGCATGAACCTCCATAGGTTATAATAGACCAAAAAATAGCTGATTACAAAAAATTAATTAATAAATAAATAAAGTAAAATAAAATAAAGATGAATGGTCAAAACAAATAGCTGATGCAAGCAATGCTCAAAAAAGAAAGGAGCAGATGAAGAGTATGAAGCACAGTTTGAGTTCACACTAGGCCACAAATTGAACCAATGCTCTCGATAATTTAAAAGCCTAGTTATTCTTTTCACTTAAGAGAAAAACATGAGTGCAACCACAAAGTACCACATCTTGAATTGAAAATAGCATACAAATATCACCTCAGATATGAATATAGAAAATACAATGTGAAGATGCCAAATGTTCCACTTAAATATCTCGGTTAGAACATTTGGGCTACAGACAGCTTTTGCATCTTCAATGCTGCCTGCTTCCTCTAACCTTTGCAAAGCTACTCGAACAGCCTATACATGCAATATTTTTTAATTAACATATCCTTATTGACACATTGAATTAGTGCGTAAGTATGTACCTGAGTTGAACCCTCCACTTTCTCAATAGTAATTTCCTTATCAACTAGAGACTTCAAATATTGTGTATGAGTAGATGGCGCTTTCAGCTTTCTCTTAACATCTTCCATACTGATTGGAGATTCAGCCTATTTCATTAGATCCAAAACCTTGGTCATCATGTAGCCCTATTTGCAAAATGATTAAGAGTTAAAGGCTAAAGTTCTCTTATGAACTTCTTGGTTGGGTTGTTAGCTAGAATGAGTTTGAATTAGTCAAAATTGTAGATAGTGATTCCAACTAGTGTTTTGTTTCGAATAAGTCAAAATTGTTTTTGTGGTGTTGATAGTATGGATTGCTCCTAGGTGTCTTTGACATTGCGGAGCAAGTAAAGAGATTGATTATAAGTCTTTTAACATTAGCACTAGAAGACTTGTCAGAGGAACCCAATTTGTCACATGCAAAGCACTAGCATAGGTTGTATCTACAATTTTTGCACTTAAAAGTGAAATCGTAGAAATTATAGAGAAAAGACAATAAGATATAGAAAAAGCATAGATCCAAACCTCGTCAGATTTGCTTCCCTTGCAAGTCATTTCTTCCATTAATTTGGTCAAAACCTGCATGAATTTTGTTTCCAGCAATTAACGAACATCCAAATGAACAATGGCAAGTTGACCCCAAAAACATCAACAACAAGATAGACTTTTCCTAATATATATTTTGCCGGTCCATTAGTTTTTATAAATGAACACCCATATGAACAATGGTAATTTGACCCCAAAAACATCCACAACAAGAAACCTTTTCCTAATATATTAACTTTCTTCGTTATGTTAATTTTGATATATTAAGTCAGTGGAATACTATATTTTTGGTTCCAATACTTTATGGCATTCTTTGGCTGGTCCTTTTCCCATTTTAGTCCCTACATGAGTATTTTACTACTATTTTTGTCCTTTTGATGGCATCCCAAAGCACTGTTTTGGTTCCTATGTAGGAAGTGATTGGCCTTAAGGTACTCATGTAAGGACTAAAAATGGGGAAAGTGAAAGTACAGGGACCAAAATGAACAAGGCTAGAAGTACTTGGACAAAAATTATAGTTTTTCTTTTAGCGATGCTAGTATTCTAAAGGTCTAGTTTATTCCTAAGACAGTCTTTCGGTTGTTTTAGTGATATTGTATTATTTTATTTCCTACTAGAGAAACACTCTCTCTCCCTATGAGTGCTGTTGACTCTAGAAATACCAACAACAAAGGTGGACTTTTTCCTATGGAAAGCGATAGCATGTATGCACATGCATACACGCACAAAAAAATTCCACATGTATTTTTTTTTTTGGTAAGGTACAAAAAAATTCCACATGTATTTATGTTTGTATAATACCTTTTTCAACGAATCAATCTGCCAAAGGCATCTCATACTAAATCAATTCTACTGATTGCAGCAAGCCTATCTTTTTTGTTGGATAAGTACACACATGAGTACAGAAAGAGTACATAAAAAAGAAACAGCAGACAAATTAAAAGGGCCTAACCAAACTCAAAAGCAGCCCAGTGAACAGTATATTTTGAAAAATTCTCCAACTTTTCATGGTTCACTTCTACAACCAAAAAATAAATTTCATAAACTAAAAATATTCTCATGTTCCGAACAAGACATAAGTACTACATGCACACAAAGAAGGACGATCCAAGATTTCTTCATGAATTTGAATCTAAAATTTCATTTTCAGTAAGCAATCATCTTTTTCACATTCTGGTCTAAGTTAAACTTTTTGTCATAGAAACTATGACACGTCAATTTAAAATACAAAGACAATCTAAAACTTCCATATATCAACATCATGTCAATGGCCATAATATCATCACAAGAACAAGGCCAAGAATCTAAAAGAAATAACGGGAACAAGTACAACCTTGAATTTCGTCAATGATTGAGAAAAGGGCAAAATCACTCGTGCGCACCTGAAAGATATTCTGGCTCTGTGGGCGCTTCGGTGTCCTTCTTTTCGTTTTTTTTTTTTTTGGGGGGTGGTTGGGGGAGGGGAGTGAGGATGGGAGAAGTGAAAAAGAAGACCTATAGGTAAGCGTGTGATCTGATTCTTCCTATTCTTCTAATTCTGATGCGAGGAAATTCGAAAAGCAGTTATACCCGCGTCAAAAAATTTATGAATTAAATTAACAATACTTTTTTTTTTATCAAGAACTTATCTCCACAGCTTGTTCTAATCTTCTTTAGATTTCCAGTTAGATGTTTACTGTTGTAATATCTTCTAAAGGAAATTATATCATTAATGAATAGATTGAATATTGCTCTCTCTTTATCTATATCTTCAAATATAAATTAACTATTTGAATTGTAGAAAAGAAAGTGGAAAAGTTCTATCACAAGAGTTTTTTTAACTTTGGTTGTCGTGTTTCAAAACCAAAAAAGACAGGCTTTTCAAGCTCCATCATCAACTTCAAAAAGCAAATGTTGCCCCATCGTTACGGGCTTTGCAACTATTTTCAGACATTATGATTTGGAAGGCTTATGCAACAAACGAGCTTGTTCAGTTAGGAATATGATTTATGGCCCCAGTCGACAATTAGCTCCCGACACTAGCCTCGATGCATGCGCTATGGATATGCATGATTGTTTTTGTGGTGTCAATAGTTTGGATTGCAGAGCAAGCACAGAGATTGGAACAAAGTTGTGAATGGAGGTGAAATAGGACCGGAAGAGAAGATGTCGAGAAGAGGGAAGTAGGGTTGTCAAATGGGTGAGTCAGGATGGACCTAGCCAGGTTGAAAATACTTTGATCTAAATTGACTCATTTATATATTATGCAAATTTAATGACTCATAAACAACATAACCCGACCTGACTCATTTATTAATATACTTCTATATTTAATTTAACATATGAAAATCCATTTCTATCGAGTAAAGTTGCCTCGAGCTAGTTGTGTGTATATGTCATTCAAATAAAATCGCCATTTAGACTATTATATACTAAAGAATTATCTTTTGGCATTGCATAGAATTTTCAATTTTTGTACTAACTCACATGAAGAATAAGATAAAGCAAGTAATCGGTAGTGAATTTATAAATTATAGCAATAAATAACATAGAGGAATTGAAATTTTGATTAAATTGAATTTAAAATGTCGGAGATGATTTATGTTGGCTATGGATTGCACCGTCAAGAAGTAAGATTATACCATTGCAAAATATACTTGAAGATACTTTCTGTGTATTTATTTTTCAAATTTAAACTCAAATATTTGAATTGATGAAGAAAATACAAAAAAGTTGCATTACCAAAACTGAAGTCTCGTGAAATTTGTCCTTATCCATATTTTAAAAATATTAAATAAAATGGATTTCTTTAGCACAATAATTTTATTTTGATGTACATAATCTAGTTATTAAAACAAGTAATGATTTCAATTAACAATACTTAATTTGTCAAGGACACATTTCCTTAATTTGTGCTAATTTTCTTTAG
Organism: Corymbia maculata; assembly: GCA_014182735.1. Lineage (NCBI taxonomy): Eukaryota > Viridiplantae > Streptophyta > Magnoliopsida > Myrtales > Myrtaceae > Corymbia > Corymbia maculata. Next base: position 22,415,263 of record CM024688.1, on the reverse strand, counting down.
ATTTTTATTGACAGGTTTTCTATATGTTCCCTATTGTGATATTTTCAAAAGTAAACTATATCATCTATGAATAGACTAAAAATTATTCTCTGTCTCTATATAAATTGTAGATTAAAAGAGACAAAAATTACATTACCAAAATATTTTTGCTTGGTAATTGTGTTTTCAAAATTAAAGCTCACGGACTCTATCCTTGTCCATTCTTTTTCTAATTTATCCAAAAAAAAATATTGATATACTTTCATTTTATTAATTTTCTGAAATTTAAACATAATAAGAGATAGAAATTGAGAAACGAACAATAATTAAGCCAAAAAGCTTATTCCTTGAATACACCCCTGGTGGGGAACTGTACCACGTCTTGCAACACAACATCTGCATGGGCAAGAGTGAAGTGCCGAGTGGTGCACATTTAAGCGAGCACTCTCGGTTCGGACTTTTATTATATATATAAAAAAAGTCACATAAAATTTATTTATCAGACAGTGTTTTATCGATTTCTACAAATCTCCGAAGATTAGGGATTGCAATGTTGGATTATTTAACATGCGGATAGGATATGCCAATTTAGAGGTCCAACCCTTTGGGTCAAGAGCATTCATTAAACTTGATGTAACCACGAGCTATAAAACGTCCCTATTCAAGCTCCATTATCTTCGACCAAACAAAAAAGCTCCATCCTCAACTTCAAATGGCAAAATTGGCACTTAAGTCCTTGATTTAAGAAATTCCTGGGATCTTTTAATATCATCAATTTATATATTTTCCCAATTTAATGCAATCTTAAGCATATTTTAATTTATGTGTGAGAAATTATGTCAAAATCAAATATCAATATATAAAGGGATAAGTATAGTGGAAATCCTAAAACTTATCAAGAAAGTACAATTAATTTTTAAAATTTTCAAAAAGTATAATTGAGTCCTAAAATTTTCAAAAAGTTCAATCAAGTCTTAAAACTTACCACGGAAGTGCAATTAAATTTTAAAATTTTCAAAAAGTGCAATTAATGGACCAATTTGACAGGTTTTAGGACTTGATTGATTTTTTTTTTAAAGTTTTAGGATTTAATTATACTTCGTTGATAAGTTTTATGATTTAATTACACTTCGTTGATAAGTTTTAGGATTTTTAATATACTTATTTCGTATATAAATATATCCCCATCTCCCTTTTTTTCTCACAGAGGATTTACAGCTATTTTTGCTGCTTGGGCCTGGCCTTTCTTCAATTAGTAATAATTTATGGGCCGATTGAAAATGAGCTCCCAAATTACATCTTGTTGGGCACCTCATTGCATGCTCTCAAATAAGTTCATGTTCATGTTCATGAACATGAACGTGGGAGTGCTTAGACATCATCAACACTATAAGGAAGAGTTCATATTTCCCCACAATACTTCAATCCCTACTCAGGTGATTGCCTGCCTACGAGAGCCGCCTACGGTAGTTCTCTAATGAGGCATCCAATTAGGTTACGTTATTTATTTTAACGTACTGATGCCCACATGTCTCATACTCTCGTTTCAAGATAAATCTTTTTCTTCCCTATTAAGATGGGAATACTCTCGAATTTTAACGTCCCAAAGTTCAAAAGTAGTAATTTTAGGATGTGCTCAGGCCCGAGAGATCATATATCGAATTTTTATTATTGATGACTTAAAATTTACGGAAAGTGGATATCTAGTTTAAAAGTTTTCTTTATATAATATAAACAAGGGATAGTTCATTTTGGTGTCAAAACTTTTTTTTTCGCTCACTTGAGTGTTAAATTGGAGTGAAATCGTTCAGTTAAGTGCCACTTCCGGCCAAAATGCATACGTGGATTTTTTTAATGATTTTCCATTTTCTTTTAATAATTTTCGATGCCGACATGATTTTCAGCAGTGACACTCACCGGCCAACGTGGATTCTTTATGCAAAACGACATTGTTTCTCCTCATCTCGTCTTTCTTCTTTTTGCCTTTGTTTTTCTTTTGTTTTTTTGTTCTTTAGGGCTGGCGAGGGTCACCGATGACTCTCGTCGGCCGCGGAACCCTTGCCCAAGGCCATGAAGGCCTAGGGCGAGGCCGTTGGAGCTCGGTCAGTGGCTAGTAAAGGCCGTTGTGGCCTCGCCTGCGGCTGGCGAGGGTCTCGCCAACTAGATCTGGGTGCTATTGTGAGAATATCGAGTCAAGAAGCTATTGTGGATGGAGATGTCGTTCAAGTTAGAGAGACTCACGGCTGAAGCAAAGGAAGAGAACCCTCATCGGAAGCCATAGCTGCACTCGATGAGAAGTTCGTGAGGATGCGATGCACTGTGGCCGAACTTATGGAAGGACTCGATGAAGTTCGAGACTGCATCGTAGAGGTTGATGGCTCGGTTCGTAAGGACTTCACAGACACAATCAACGACACGACGGTACAGTCCCTCTTCAAGCCAAGGATTATGCCCTCGAAACATCGATTGAAACTTAAGAGAACAAGTCCAAGGGATTGAAGAGGAGAATCTCCAACGAGACGAGATCGAAGCCATGAAAGTGGAGATCCAAGAGCTCAAGATGGAGCTCGCTCTATGCAAACTTAGCATCGTGAATGAAGCAGTGCCCACTCAAGCGATGCCCAAGATAGAGGTACCAAAACCCAAAAAATTCAGAGGCAATTGATTTGCCAAAGAGGTGGATAACTTCGTATGGAGCATGGAAGAATACTTTAGAGCTGCTAACATCCAAGACGAGGGTGTCAAGGTACAAACCGCTACCATATTCCTTACTGATACGACAATGCTTTGGTGGCACCAATAGGTGTGATGAGATAAAGACTGATGCCAATCTCGTGGAAACATGAGATGACTTCGTGAAAGAGTTCCAAAAGTACTTGATCCCTGAATTTGCTCAACAAGAAGCTCGTAGTAAGCTCCATCGCCTCGAGCAAAGAGGTATGATTCGAGTATATGTGAAGGAATTCACCGAACTCAAATTCCAAACTGAGTTTCAAATTTGAAGTTTCCCGTAGATACCTCATAATCCACTTCATTGCATTCCAGTGCTCTTTGCTTGGATTTGACAAATAATGACTAATAATGCCAACTGCATGTGCCAAGTCTGGGCGTGTACATACCATCGCATATATTAAGCTTCCTATAGCTGAGGCATATGTAACCCTTTCCATATCTTTCTTCTCTTTATCAATTGTAGGACTTTGTTTCATATTTAACTTAAAGTGGGTAGTAAGAGGAGTACTAACCACTTTTAGCCTTGTCCATGTAAAATTTATGAAGGATCTTCTCGATATATTAAACACTTCTTAGCATCTCTATCTCGAGTAATTCTAATGCTAAGAATCTGCTTCGCTGAGCCCAAGTCTTTCATGGCAAAAGACTTGCTCAATTGTTTCCTCAATAACACAATTCATGAAGCATTCCTGCCAACGATCAGTATATCATCAACATAAAGCAAGAGAATAATAAAATCATTATTAGAAAATTTTTGGACAAATACATAGTTATCCGATGAAATCTTCTTATAGCCCTGTTTTATTATAATTGATGTACCATTGTCTTGGTGCTTGCTTTAGGCCATAAAGAATTTTCTTCAGTTTTCACACATAATCCTCTTTCCCTTTCACTTTGTTCCATGTATATCTCTTACTCTAAGTCACCATGTAGGAAGGTTGTTTTGACATTCATTTACTCAATTCCAAATTTAGGGTAGTTGCCAAGCTTAGTACCACAAGGATAAAAGACATTTTTACTACCGGAGAAAATATATCATTAAAATCAATACTCTTTCTCTAACCGAATCCCTTAACAACCAATCTAGCTTTGTATCGTGGTTGTGAAGTATACTCATCTTGCTTTAACCTGTATACCCATTTGTTCTTCAAAGCTCTTTTACTTTTAGGTAACTTTATCAGCTCAAAAGTATGATTATCATAAAGTGACTGCATCTAATCTTGCATAACGTCAAACCAATTGTTTTTGTACTCATCTTCTATTGCTTCTGCATAGCACTCTGGTTCACATGCATCAGTCAATAATATATACTCATCTTCAGAATACCTGGTGGAAGGTTGTCGGTCTCAAATAGATCTCCGGACTAGAACATCCAGTGGAACATCTAATTGAGTCTCTGGTTCAAGAATAATGTTATCCATTTCAACATGTTCGGGAACATGTGCATTATCTAGAACATTGACTTCCTGTTGCTCTTCATCAATTTGTGTAGGAATATTTGTAAGAGAAACCAAATCCAAATTAACCCAATCATCACTAACCTGTGGTGCTAAAATCATCTCTATTTTCTTAATATCTTCTATTATTTGATTTTCCATAAATACAACATCTTTGCTTTTTACAATTTTCTTTTCAACTAGATCATAAAATTTGTAGCTAAGCATATCTTGTCCATAACCAATAAATATACACTATCGTGTTTACACATCAAGTTTAGACCTTTCATCTTCCGGAATATGCACAAATGCTTTGCACCCAAAGACACGTAAATAATCATAAGAAACATTTTTGCCTGTCCAAACTCTATTAGGAACATCAAATTCTAAAGGAACACATGAAGTAAGATTCAATACATATGCAACTGTACTAAAAGCCTCACCCCAAAAGGATCTAGGTAGCTTTGACTGTGAAAGTAAGCATCTTACCTTTTCAATCAATGTTCTATTCATTCTCTTAGCTAAGCAATTTAACTGAGTCGTCTTGGGAGGTGTTTTTTGATGTCGAATACCTTGTTGTTTGCAATATTCATCAAAATGTCCAATATACTTTCCCCCATTATTAGTTCTGATGCATTACAATTTCTTTCCAGTCTATTTCTCAACTGAAGCCTAAAATCGCTTAAAAGCATCTAATACTTGATCTTTTGTTTTCAAGGTATGAATCCAAATTTTCCTTGAAAAATCGTCTATAAAGGTAATAAAATAAAGAGAGCCATTGAGTGATTTTGTTTTCATAGGATCGCAAACATCAGAATGCATTAAATCAAATATACCTGACTTTCTTGAAAGATGGAAGCTTTTAAATGCAATTCTATTATGTTTTCTCCTGCTAAACAGTGATCACACTTTTTTAGCACCCAATTTTTCAATCCTGAAAGGAGCTTCTCTTAGCCAATATTGACAAACCCTTCTCATTGATGTGATTGAGTCACTTATACCATAACTCAGCTGCATATTCGCTGTCTACCACATTAATTTTTTATGTGGACAACTTTGCTTGCATAATGTGCAACGAAAAATATTTTTTACCTTTAGCCACAACAAGAGAACCTTTGGTGAGCTTCCATTGACCATTACTGAAAGTGCTGCAATACCCCTCATCATCCAACTTACTTGTGGAAATTAAATTCAAGCGGATATCAGGTATATGTTTAACATTATTCAATACTAATCTCGTGCCATTGTTGGTTTCTAGGCACACATCACCGATGCCTACAACTTGAGCCAGCCTATTGTTTCCCATCTTCACAGATCCAAAGTCGCCTGACCTGTATGATGTAAAGAAATCCCTACGAGATGTAGTGTGAATAGATGCACCACTATCAATTACCCAACTAGTCTCATGAGATATAAAATTCACTATATCACCATAAAAAATAATGAGAAAGTCTTCTTTAAGTGTAGCAACATGATTGTCATCACTGTCATCATCTCTTTTCTTCTTTTTACCTTTCTCCCTTTTGAATTGGCGACAAAATCTCTGAATGTGTCCCTTCTGATGACAATAATGACACTCAACATTAACAAACTTATTATACTTACCTCTACTTTTATCTCTACTTTTATCTCTACTCTTATCTCTATTCCTCGGACTTCGAGACTCATTTCTTCCCTTTTTCTCAACAACCAATGCATTAGAATGTGAAAAGGATGATCCTTATGTCTTCATTTTCATCTCTTCATTTAAAATACTACTCTTGGCCAAATCCATGGTAATCGTACCATCCGGGGTAGAATTAGACAAAGACGTTCGAAATGTCTCTCATGAGTCCGACAAAGTACCAAGCAACCATAGTGCTTGTATCTCATCATCAAACTTGATTCCTATCGCAGCTAACTAATTTATAATTCATTGAAAAGAATTTAAATGATTAGTCAAACGAGTATCATCTTGATATCTTAGAGCCATTATTTGTTTTATCAAAAATAACTTATTATTCCCAGTCTTTTGAGCATATAACTATTCGAGCTTATCCCATAAATTGCGTGCATGCGTTTCCTCAATAATATGGTTTAAAACATTATCATCCACCCACTGCCTAATATAACCACATACTTGATGATGAAATATAGACTATTCAACATCAGTTTTATTCTTTGATTTCTTCTCGGCAAATATGGACAAATAAAAATCTTTCACATATAAACGATCTTCAATCTTCCCTATCCAAATATGATAATTCAAACCATTCAGTGTAACCATTCTACTTGTATTTATTTCCATTGTTTAACATAAGGCAGAAATATCAAGCAATAACCAGAATCTCTAATACCACTCTGATGGGAGAATGGTAACAATTCAAACAATATCGAATTAACGCAGCGGAATAAAATAATCTCCCCTCTTGTGTAAACCTAATAGGAACCGATATAATAGAGTAAAATAAATACCAAGCACGCAAACACAAGACAATTATTTTACATGGAAAACCTCCTCGGTGTGAGGAGATCAAAAATCACGGGACAGGAATCCACCCAAAAATCTTCACTATCAACAAAATTGGGTGAACAATGTTCTTCTCTAGCAAATACTAGAGGAACATAGCAGCAAAGACCTCAAGAATATAATCTTGGCAATACACATGAATTTTGCAAAAATCAAGGATAAATCTAACCAAAAATGCAGGTTTTGATCAATCCGCGAAAAACCTGATGTAGGGATCTTCAAATGAAAATCAAATCATTCAGATTCGAGAAGATTGCGCCATGAACACATTGACAACATTTCAGCTCAATTGGACCACGAATCGACCTCCGATGCCAGCTTGATGTAAATCAGACTTTGCCCCAACTCCCAGATTTTCTACTGTCTCTTTTTCTCTTGTTACTGCGTGTTTTTGCGGCTACTGCGTAAAATAGTGAGAAACCCTATTTCTCTATATAACTTATCATATGGGCTCAAGCTCTTTTGGGCTTGCAACTCATTGGGCTTCCTCCACATAAGAGTGAACCCAGCTAACAAGATGATGGGGTGTTTCCTTCGCAGATGGCTTGTCCTGAATTTCTCTTCCTCTTGTTCCTACAGCATTGGCGTTCCCCATACAAGTCCTAGTAGACCGGCTCTCTCTGCTTTCTCTCCCTCTGTCATTTCGAGGAAAATGGCCTTTTTGACCTTCGGCCATATCAACTCTGTCTTTGGTTTCTTCAGGCCTACTACCCATTGGCATGGAGGTATCGCTTGTAAGTGACGGAGTACCGACACAAAAGCTTCGATTATCTTTTAGATAACGAAGATCTAGTGATTTGTTGCGGTCATCATCTGACCGTGGCCTCTTACTCGTTGTCGGCAAGTGACCCTGCTCTTGGGCTATGGTCCTATGTTTTGCCGTCCAATCTCGATGGCTCCACAGGTATAGCAATGGTGGCTTATTGTTCCACTGTTCAATTTGTTTATCCCTCACATCAATAGACCCTGGCAAATAAAATGATTGAAAAATGGAAAGGTCATAGTTAATCCATCATATGCAAACATATAATCAGAAGGATGAACGGGATGTCTCATTTCACCTTTCCAGACAAGAATTGGTCGTCTTCCCACACCAGATCATATCGAAACCTTTTCTCGTCTAATATGCTATGCACCACTGGATTTAAGTATTTGCAAAGGGGAAAAGAGAGGGCTCAAAGCAACGTAGTTACCTTTTAGCTTTTGATGGAACGATCAGAATAAGGAGCTTTGGTTTGAATTCAAGAGTTTTATCAATAAACTTGTTCGCCAAAGCTGCTTTAACTCCAAAAGGAGGATTTAGCCCCATGATTTGTTGGGGGAACCCGGTTTCAATTTTTCCTCCGAAAAACTAGACGAACCAAAACTAACTTAGCCTCAACAACAACTAGCTAATATACCTTGACGATATGCAAATATAATATGGAAATAATAAGAAGACAAGGCCAACAAGAACACCAAAGATTTAACGTGGAAAACCCAACTGGGAAAAATCACGGACCACCCAAACATTTTCTACTAATCACAAAGAATAGTAGGATACACAAATTATACTTCTCTAGTCACACACTAGAGGATCAACATCAATATTACAACCACAGTTTCTCACCACAAAGATGAATCAATAAATTCGGAGCCAAAAAAATCTAACTGCAATTGGAGAATTCGGAGGCAATTCTTGACGAACGAAGACCATCAACTCGTAGCCATCGGTCTTGCAAACAACATACTCAAATTTGAGCAAATTCTATCAACGTCTTGCCTTCGAAACGAGATCACAAAGATCTCTCATTTTTCTTTGTTTCTTCTCCATGCTCTCTCTCTTTTGTGGCTGTTTTCTCTTTCTCTTTCACTGTGCACGTCGAGCACCCACCTTAGCAGTTTTTCTTGAATTTCTCATGTCAACCATTTTATTTTTTATTTTATTTTATTTTATTTTATTCGTTTTAGCTGGACCCCACAAGAGGTGGACCCAGTCAACAAATCTCCCCCTCCACCTCATGTGGGAAATTCCATCATGCCTGTTTTTCTTCTACAAGAGTCAAGCTTCACTACGGGTAATACCTTTGTTGTCATGTCTGATCTATTATCATTGGTGTGGACTTTCTCTAGCATGAAGAGTTTCTCTTCTAACTTTCTCGGATCCAATGATACCTCACATCAACATGCTTTGATCTTGAACACAATACCGGATTTTTGTTGAGATAGATAGCACTCATGCTATCGCAATATAGAACAAACCTCTCTTGCTTCAAATCCAACTCTTGTAGAAATTTTTGCATCCACAAGAGTTCCTTAGCTCCTTTAGTAGTAGTAATATACTCTGCTTCAGTTGTCGATAAAGCTATACATTTTTGTAATCTTGATTGCCATGAGACAGCTCCCCCTACAAAAATCATCATATAACCCGATGTGGATTTTCGAGAATCAATATCACCATCATAATCAGCATCTGAGTAGCCACTCAACTCGGGCTTTCCATTTCCATAACACAAGCAAAATTTAGAAGTCCTCTAAGATACCTTAAAATCCATTTAAGAGCAGTCCAATGCTCTTTACCTGGATTTGAGAGAAACTTACTCACGACACCAACTGCAAGAGCAATATCGGGTCTTGTACAAACCATGGCATACACCAAACTACCTACAACCGATGCATAGGGAATTTTCTTAATAACACATACTCATGTAGTTGATATCTTTGTGAAGGTCTACGTTCTCTTTTCATGCCATCTTTTAACTTGAGGTAAAACTAGTTGTTCTTGCTCAACGGCTCAATGGGCTGCTCTTGCTCTTTTAACTTGAGGTAAAGCTGGTTGTTCTTTCAACGCTCAACGGGCTTCTCTTCCTCAACTATTTCACCCGTCTCAATCGAAGAATCGACATTATGTGAGGACTCACCATCTTCATGATTTCTATGATTTTCATGGACTTCTTCCCCATGATTTCCATCCACGGGAGGAGGATTTGGGCTGAAACTAACTGAACGTTGAGCTATATTCTTTGGTCTCTTCAACTTGTCAATGTCTTCAATGGTTTGATTTTCAATGAACACCATATCTCGGCTTCTAACAACTTTCTTTGCAACTAGATCCCATAACCTATAGCCAAATTCTTCATGTCCATAACCCAAGAAGATACACTGTTTAGACTTATCATCAAGCTTAGACCTTTCATCTCTTGGAACATGCGCAAATGCCCAGCAACCAAATACCTTTAAATGATTGTAGGAAACATCTTTTCCACTCCATACTCTTTGTGGAACATCTCCCTTAAGAGGCACCGATGGAGAAAGATTTATCAAGTCCACTGCTGTTTTCATCGCTTCACCCCAAAATGTCTTAGGCAACTTTGCATGAGAGAGCATATATCGAATCTGATCATTAATTGTCAAGTTCATTCTCTCTGCTACTCTATTCTGCTGTGGTGTTTTCGGAATAGTCTTCTCAAGCTTGATACCACAATCATTGCAACAATGTTCAAACAGACCTCTATATTCACCACTATTGTCAGCTCGAACACGTTTTATCTTCTTCCCGGTTTCTCTTTCCACATTGATATGAAATTTTTTAAAAGCAACAAGAACCTGGTCTTTAGATTTCAAAACAACAGCCCACACTTTTCTAGAACAGTCATCAATAAAAGTTACAAAGTATAATGCACCACCAAGGCTTCTAGCATCCATGCAACAAACATTAGTGTGAACTAAATCAAGTGTATTTAATTTTGTAAGTGGATATGAACTATGAAATGAGAATCTATGTTGCTTACCTGTTAGACAATAAGTGCATTCCTTCAAATTCTTCTCCTTCAATGGTAGAAGATTCTTTTTAGCAAGAGTTTTAAGTCCTTTCTCACTAAGATGACCAAGCCTCATATGCCATAAATTAACCGAGGAATCCTCCACTGCATTTACTTCTTTAACCAAGCCTCATATGCCATATATGCCATGAATATATTTTCTTGCCCTTAGCCACTACCATGGAACCTTTAGTCAATTTCCATTTGCTATCAAGGTAGGAATTGCAATAACCATCATCATCTACAGCACCCGTGGAGATCAAGTGAAGTCGAATATTCGGAACATGTCTCACATTTTTCAAAAGTAAATTACATCCAATGTCGGTTTCCAAATAAACATCTCCCATGCCAATAACCTTGGAAACACCATTATTTCCTATTCTAACATAACCAAAATTACCACTACGATAGGAAGCACAATAGTCATGCCGTGAAGTGACATGAAATGAAGCCGCAAAATCAACAACCCAAGTAGAGTCTTGGCATGTAAGGTTCACACAACCATCGTCACATACAAACACAATATTGCCATCGAATGCAATTGCCGCTATAGTTTGTTTCTCTTCTTTCTTTTGCTCTTCATTTCTATCGTGAGATTTATCTCTCTTTGGTAACCTGCATTCTCTAACATAATGTCCCATTTTGCCACAGTTGTAGCACTTCACACTCCTCCTCGGCCTTGATTTCGATCTTCCTTTTGACTTGCCTTTGTGGTCATAACTCTGAAACTTTCTTGAATAACTTCTCCCCCTATTTTCTATCACAAGAGCCTCCAAACTAGAAGCATAATTCAAACATTTTTTTCTTGTTTCTTCATTGAACAAGCTTTCATTAACCATGCTCATAGAAAGCACAACGTAGGGGGCTAAATTGCTTAATGCCACAACTAAGGTGTCCCAATTATTAGGAAGAGTACCAAGCAATAAACATGATTGCAATTCATCACCAAGGTCAATTTCAAGATTTGTCAATTGATTTACAACATTTTGAAATTTACTTAAGTGTTTTGACATGTTACTCCTTTCCTTGTATTTCAAATTTACAAGTCGTTTAACTAGAAGAGCCTTATTTTGTGGAGTTCTCCTCTCATAGAGGTCTTGTACTTTGTTTCACAAAGTGTCCACCTTCATCTCTTGAGCAACATCATGATACACACTATCATCAATCCATTGTTGAATAAACCCAACTATTTTCCGATTCATTTGCTCCCATTCCTTGTCTTCCTTATCTTCTTTAGCCTCATCACCCTCAACAGGATCAAATAAATCTTTATAATGTAACACGTCTTTCATTAGAGGCTTCCAAATAGAGTAATTCGAGGCATTCAACTTAAACATGGCACCACTAGTTTCCTCCATTACATAATAAAATTTCAACACAACCTTGGCTCTTATATTACTTTGTTGGGGGAACCTGGTTTTAATTTCTCCAATAGCTATATTTAATCCAGGATTAATTTCTCCCCCAAAAAACTAGATAGACCAAAACCAACTTAGCCTCAACAACCACCAGCTAATATACCTTGATGATATGCAAATATAATATGGAAATAATAAGAAGATAAGGCCAACAAGAACACCAAAGATTTAACGTGGAAAACCCAATTGAGAAAAATCACGGACTGCCTAAAAATCTTCCACTAATCACAAAGAATAGCAGGATACACCGATTATACTTCTCTAATCACACACTAGAGGATCAATATCAATATTACAACTACAGTTTTTTACCACAAAGATGAATCAACAAATTTAGAGCAAGAAAAATCTAACTGCAATTGGATAATTCAGAGGCGATTCTTGATGAACGAAGACCATTAACTCATAGCTATTGGTCTCGTGAACAACATATTCAAATTTGAGCAAATTCTGTCAACGTCTTGCCTTCGAAACGGGATCACAAAGATCTCTCATTTTTCTTTGTTTTTTCTCCACGCTCTCTCTTTTGTGGCTGTTTTCTTTTTCTCTTTCATTGTGCACGTCAAGCACCCACCTTGGAAAAACTACACAAAGCAGTTTTTCTTCAATTTCTCTTGTCAACCATTTTCTTTTCTTTTTTTATTTGTTTTAGCTGGGCCCCACAAGAGGTGGACCTAGTCAACATGATCTACTCAGGAAGCAACATAATAGAATGATAAAAACATCCAACAACGCATGGATATGTTCAGAAAGAGGGGAGCGAAAGGGCCAATACCCCCAACCAATATGCATAAAGGTAAAGCAAAACTTTGCCTCTTACCAATTTCGACCCAAAAGGTAGCTCTTTTGGTTGGATAGTCATCTAGTCCCTTTGTTCAAACTCAAAGTTATTCTGCAATCAAAGGAGGATAAATTATATAAAACCAGCCTTACACGAAGGCAAGTCTCGATTCAATTACCAAGTGCATTTCACAGAGATCATGGCAACACTGACATTACCAGCAAATGCTAAGTCAACCAATTGAAAACTGAATTGCTCAAAGCAAATGTTGTGAGCAAGTGAACAATCTAAGGAATTATCTCTTGAACAAGAACAAAGAAAGATTCTACGACCCTTAACCTCCTCCCAGTGAAACATGTGAACAACCACTAGACACAAGATTAATAACCATAGTAACAAAAAACCACTTAAAAAGAATTCATGACGAAAAAAGAAATAGCCATGTTGCAGATTTGTTTGCAAAGGCAACTAAAACATTCTTCACACATAAAACTTAATGAAAACAAGGTAGCACATGCAAATTACCTTTGGTGGAAGAACATTATAATTTTTGTAAAAGCACTTCTTTCCGGTCTCTTCAAGCTTCTTTGCCATTAGGCAGCTAAAATCATTAGTTCCACAACAGAAGTCAACAATTTGTTAATGCAATTTTTATCAGTTGAATGAGTGACATTAAAACATCATATGCACAAAGCCATAGAAGGAGGAAAAGTGTAAGAAATAGATTTCACCATGATCTTCTACATTTAAAATTCTCAAGAATCAAGAGTGGAAACAAACTACTAAGAATTAAGTTTCTTACCATGTCAGCATCTTTAATGTACCAATGAAGCTTGTCAACAATTTGTGTGATGTATCATTACTTTAAACTTTAAATCTCCATAACATAAGGTTGAAAATTTATTTATTTATCATTACTATATATATCATTCTTGTGTGTAACAATTTGCCAAAGAAGCAAGTAAACAAAGCACTACATATGGACATAAAACCAACTAAAATTGCCAAATCAAAGATAAAAAGGCTTCAAATTCAGAACTATCACCTCTTGAAGTTTATCCGCTTTCATAAAATGTCGACCAAAAGAAGTGTAGTGCATGTATAAATGGTGCAAGATATACTCCAAGCTTGTCCTACAGTCAATCAAATCAGCATATGAGAGATTGTTCATCAACAAAATAATTGCAACAGGATGTAAAACATTCGATAGGATGCATAACAAGGGCAACAAATTTTGAGAGGGGCTATGTGAGTGAGCTGATGTATTTGTCCTTTCTTAAGTATTAGCAAGAAAATGGAGATAAATCATGCATGAACCTCCAAAGGTTATAATAGATAAAAAAATAGCTGATTACAAAAAATTAATAAATAAATAAATAAAGTAAAATAAAATAAAGATGAATGGTCAAAATAAATAATTGATGCAAGCAATGCTCAAAAAAGAAAGGAGCAAATGAAGAGTAAGAGGCACAATTTGAGTTCACACTAGGCCACAAATTGAACCAATGCTCTTGATAATTTAAAAGCCTAGTTATTCTTTCCACTTAAGAGAAAAACATGAGTGCAACCACAAAGTACCACATCTTGAATTGAAAATAGCATACAAATATAATCTCAGATATGAATATAGAAAATACAATGTGAAGATGCCAAACCTTCCACTTAAATATCTCGATTAGAATATTTGGGCTACAGACAGCTTTTGCATCTTCAATGCTGCCTCCTTCCTCTAACCTCTGCAAAGCTACTCGAATAGCCTACACATGCAATATTTTTTAATTATCATATCCTTATTGATGCATTGAATTAGTGCGTAAGTATGTACCTGAGTTGAACTCCACTTTCTCAATAGTAATTTCCTTATCAATTGGAGACTTCAAATATTGTGTATGAGTAGATGGCACTTTCAGTTTTCTCTTAACGTCTTCCATGCTGATTGAATATTCAGCCTCTTTCATTAGATCCAAAACCTTGGTCATCATGTAGCCCTGTTTGCAAAATGGTTAAGAGTTAAAGGCTGAAGTTCTCTTATGAACTTCTTGGTTGGGTTGTTAGCTAGAATGAGTTTGAATTAGTCAAAATTGTAGATAGTGATTCCAACTAGTGTTTTGTTTCGAATAAGTCTAAATTTTTTTTGTGGTGTTGATAGTATGGATTGCTCCTAGGTGTCTTTGACATTGTAGAGCAAGTAAAGAGATTGATACTAAGTCTTTTAACATTAGCACTAGAAGACTTGTTAGAGGAACCCAATTTGTCACATGCAAAGCACTAGCACAGGATGTATCTACAATTTTTGCACTTAAAAGGGAAATCATAGAAATTATAGAGAAAAGACAATAAGATATAGAAAAAGTATAGATCCAAACCTCGTCAGATTAGCTTCCCTCGCAAGTCATTTCTTCCATTAATTTGGTCAAAACCTACATGAATTTTGTTTCCAGCAATTAACGAACGTCCAAATGAACAATGGCAAGTTGACCCCAAAAACATCAACAACAAGATAGACTTTTCCTAATATATATTTTGCCAGTCCGTTAATTTTTATAAATGAACACCCATATGAACAATGGCAATTCGACCCCAAAAATATCCACAACAAGATACCTTTTCCTAATATATTAACTTTCTTCGGTATGTTAATTTTGATATATTAAGTCAATGGAATACTATATTTTTGGTTCCAATACTTTATGGCATTCTTTTGCTGGTCCTTTTCTCATTTTAGTCCCTATATGAGTATTTTACTACTATTTTTGTCCTTATGATGGCATCCTAAAGCACTGTTTTGGTTCCTATGTAGGAAGTGATTGGCCTTAAGGTACTCATGTAAGGACTAAAAATGGGGAAAGTGAAAGTATAGGGACCAAAATGAACAAGGCTAGAAGTACTTGGACTAAAATTATAGTTTTTCTTTTAGCGATACTAGTATTCTAAAGGTCTAGTTTATTCCTGAGACAGTTTTTCGGTTGTTTTGGTGATATTGTATTATTTTATTTCCTACTAGAGAAACACTCTCTCTCCCTATGAGTGCTGTTGACCCTAGAAATACCAACAAGAAGGTGGACTTTTTCCTATGGAAAGCAATAGCATGTGTGCACATGCATACACGTACAAAAAAATTCCACATGTATTTATGTTTGTATAATACCTTTTTCAACGAATCAATCCGCCAAAGGCATCTCATACTAAATTAGTTCTACTGATTGCAGCAAGCCTGTCTTTTTTGTTGGATAAGTACACACATGAGTACAGAGAGAGTATACATCATAAAGAAACAACAAACAGAAATTAAAAGGGCCTAACCAAACTCAAAAGCAGCCTAGTGAACAGTATATTTTGAAAAATTCTCCAACTTTTCACGGTTCACTTCTACGACCAAAAAAGAAATTTCATAAACTTAAAATATTCTCATGTTCCAAACAAGACATAAGTACTGCATGCACACAAAGAAGGAAGATCCAAGATTTCTTCATGAAGTTGAATCTAAAATTTCATTTTCAGTAAGCAATCATCTTTTTCACATTCTGGTCTCAGTTAAACTTTTTGTCACAGAAACTATGACACGTCAATTTAAAATACACAGACAATCTAAAACTTCCATATATCAACATCATGTCAATGGCCAGAATATCATCACAAGAACAAGGCCGAGAATCTAAAAGAAATAACGGGAACAAGTACAACCTTGAATTTCGTCAATGATTGAGAAAAGGGCAAAATCACTCGTGCGCACCTGAAAGATATTCTGGCTCTGTGGGCGCCTCGGTGTCCTTCTTTTTTTTTTTTTTTTTTTGGGGGGTTGTTTGGGGGAGGGGAGTGAGGATGGGAGAAGTGAAAAAGAAGACCTATAGATAAGCGTGTGATCTGATTCTTCCTATTCTTCTAATTCTGATGCGAGCAAATTCGAAAAGCAGTTATTCCCGCGTCAAAAAATTATGAATTAAATTAACAATACTTTTTTTTTTTATCAAGAACTTATCTCCACAGCTTGTTCTAATCTTCTTTAGATTTCCAGTTAGATGTTTACTGTTGTAATATCTTCTGAAGGAAATTATATCATTAATGAATAGATTGAATATTGCTCTCTCTTTATCTATATCTTCAAATATAAATTAACTATTTGAATTGTAGAAAAGAAATAGGAAAAGTTCTATCACAAGAGTTTTTTTAACTTTGGTTGTCGTGTTTCAAAACCAAAAAAGACAGGCTTTTCAAGCTCCATCATCAACTTCAAAAAGCAAATGTTGCCCCATCGTTACGGGCTTTGCAACTATTTTCAGACATTATGATTTGGAAGGCTTATGCAACAAACGAGCTTGTTCAGTTAGGAATATGATTTATGGCCCCAGTCGACAATTAGCTCCCGACACTAGCCTGGATGCATGCGCTATGGATATGCATGATTTTTTTTGTTGTGTCAATAGTTTGGATTGCAGAGCAAGCAAAGAGATTGGAACAAAGTTGTGAATGGAGGTGAAATAGGACTAGGAGAGAAGATGTCAAGAAGAGGGAAGTGGGAAGTAGGGTTGTCAAATGGGTGAGTCAAGATGGACCTAGCCGGGTTGAAAATACTTCGATCTAAATTGATCCATTTATATATTATGCAAATTTAATGACTCATAAATAACACAACCCGACCCGACTCATTTATTAATATACTTCTATATTTAATCTAACATATGAAAATCCATTTCTATCAAGTAAAGTTGCCTCGAGCTAGTTTTGTGTATATGCCTCAGCTAGTTGTGTGAATATGTCATTCAAATAAAATCGCCATTTAGACTATTATATACTAAAGAATTATCTTTTGGCATTGCATAGAATTTTCAATTTTTGCACTAATTCACATGAAGAATAAGATAAAGCAAGTAATCGGTAGTGAATTTATAAATTGTAGCAATAAATAACATAGAGGAATTGAAATTTTGATTAAATTGAATTTAAAATGTCAGGAGATGATTTATGTTGGCTATGGATTGCACCGTCAAGAAGTAAGATTATACCATTGCAAAATATACTTGAAGATACTTTCTGTGTATTTATTTTTCAAATTTAAACTTAAATATTTGAATTGATGAAGAAAAGACAAAAAAGTTGCATTACCAAAACTGAAGTCTCGTGAAATTTGTCCTTATCCATATTTTTAAATATTAAATAAAATAGATTTCTTTAGCATAATAATTTTATTTTGATGTACAGAATCTAATTATTAAAACAAGTAATGATTTCAATTAACAATACTTAATTTGTCAAGGACACATTTCCTTAATTTGTGCTAATTTTCTTTAGATTTTTATTGACAGGTTTTCTATATGTTCCCTATTGTGATATTTTCAAAAGTAAACTGTATCATCTATGAATAGACTAAAAATTATTCTCTCTGTCTCTATATAAATTGTAGATTAAAAGAGACAAAAATTACATTACCAAAATATTTTTGCTTGGTAATTGTGTTTTCAAAATTAAAGCTCACGGACTCTATCCTTGTACATTCTTTTTCTAATTTATCCAAAAAAATATTGATATACTTTCATTTTATTAATTTTCTGAAATTTAAACATAATAAGAGATAGAAATTGAGAAACGAACAATAATTAAGCCAAAAAGCTTATTCCTTGAATACACCCCTCGTGGGGAACTGTACCACGTCTTGCAACACAACATCTGCATGGGCAAGAGTGAAGTGCCGAGTGGTGCACATTTAAGGAGCACTCTCGGTTCGGACTTTTATTATATATATAAAAAAAGTCACATAGAATTTATTTATCAGACAGTGTTTTATCGATTTCTACAAATCTCCGAAGATTAGGGATTACAATGTTGGATTATCTACACGCGGATAGGATATGCCAATTTAGAGGGGTCCAACTCTTTGGGTCAAGAGCATTCATTAAACTTGATGTAACCACGAGCTATAAAACGTCCCTATTCAAGCTCCATTATCTTCGACCAAACAAAAAAAGCTCCATCCTCAACTTCAAATGGCAAAATTGGAACTTAAGTCCTTGATTTAAGAAATTCCTGGGATCTTTTAATATCATCAATTTATATCTTTTCCCAATTTGATGCAATCTCAAGCATATTATAATTTATGTGTGAGAAATTATGTCAAAATCAAATATCAATATATAAAGGGATAAGCATAGTGGAAATCCTAAAACTTATCAAGAAAGTGTAATTAATTTTTAAAATTTTTAAAAAGTATAATTAAGTCCTAAAATTTTCAAAAAGTTCAATCAAGTCTTAAAACTTACCACAAAAGTGCAATTAAATTTTAAAATTTTCAAAAAGTGCAATTAATGGACCAATTTGACAAGTTTCAGGACTTGATTGATTTTTTTAAAAGTTTTAGGATTTAATTATACTTCGTTAATAAGTTTTAAGATTTTTAATATACTTATTTTGTATATAAATAAATCCCCATCTCCCTTTTTTTCTCACGGGGGATTTACAGCTATCTTTGCTGCTTGGGCCTGGCCTTTCTTCAATTAGTAATAATTTATGGGCCGATTGAAAATGAGCTCCCAAATTGCATCTAGTTGGGCACCTCATTGCATGCTCTCAAATAAGTTCATGTTCATGTTCATGTTCATGTTCATGAACATGAACGTGGGAGTGGTTAGACATCATCAACACTATAAGGAAGAGTTCATGTTTCCCCACAATACTTCAATCCCTACTAAGGTGATTGCCTGCCTATGAGAGCCACCTACGGTAGTTCTCCAATGAGGCATCCAATTAGGTTACGTTATTTATTTTAACGTATTGATGCCCACATGTCTCATACTCTCGTTTCAAGATAAATCTTTTTCTTCGCTATTAAGATGGAAATACTCCCGAATTTTAATGTCCCAAAGTTCATAAGTAGTAATTTTTATTATTGATGACTTAAAATTTACGGAAAGTGGATGTCCAGTTTAAAAGTTTTCTTTATATAATATAAACAAGGGATAGTTCACTTTGGTGTCAAAGTTTTTTTTCGTTCACTTGAGTGTCAAATTGGAGTGAAATCGTTCAGTTAAGTGCCACTTCCGGCCAAATGCATATGTGAATTTTTTTAATGATTTTCCATTTGTTTTTAATAATTTTCGACGCCGATGTGATTTCCGGTGGTGACACTCACCGGCCAACGTGGATTCTTTGTGCAAAACATCGTTTCTCCTCATCTTGTCTTTCTACTTTTTGCCCTTTTTTTTTTACCCTTGTCGGCCGCGGAACCCTTGCCCAAGGCCATGAAGGCCCAGGGCGAGGCCGTTGGAGCTCGGCCGGTGGCTGGCGAAGGCCGTTGTGGCCTCGCCCGCGGTTGGCAAGGGTCACACCAGCCAGATCTAGGTGCTATTGTGAGAATATCAAGCCAAGAAGCTATCGTGGATGGAGATGTCATTCAAGTTAGAGAGACTCACGGCTGAAGCAAAAGAAGAGAAGCCTCATCGGAAGCCATAGCCGCACTCGATGAGAAGTTCATGAGGATGCAATGTGCTATGGCCGAACTCATGGAAGGACTCAATGAAGTTTGAGACCGCATCATAGAGGTTGATGGCTCGGTTTGTAAGACTTCATGGACACAATCAACGACATGACGGTACGGTCCCTCTTCAAGCCAAGGACTATGCCCTCGAAAGATCGATTGACAACTTAAGGGAACAAGTCCAAGGGATTGAAGAGGAGAATCCCCAATGAGACGAGATCGAAGCCATGAAAGTGGAGATTTGAGAGCTCAAGATGGAGCTCGGCCTATGCAAACTTAGCATTGTGAATGAAGCAGTGCCCACTCGAGCGATGCCCAAGATAGAGGTATCGAAACCCAAAAAATTCAAAGCCAATTGATCCACCAAAGAGGTGGATAACTTCATGTGGAGCATGGAGCAATACTTTGGAGTTGCTAACATCCAAGACTAGGGTGTCAAGGTACGAACCGCTACCATATTCCTTACTGATATGACAATGCTTTGGTGGCGCCAATAGTTGTGATGAGATAAAGATTGATGCCAATCTTGTGGAAACATGAGATGACTTCGTGAAGGAGTTCCAAGAGTACTTGATCCCCGAATTTGCTCAACAAGAAGCTCATAGTAAGCTCCATTGCCTCGAGCAAAGAGGTATGATTCGAGTATATGTGAAGGAATTCACCGAACTCAAACTCCAAATCCACAACCTTGGAGAAGAGGAAGCTTTTGAAGCGTTCATAAATGGACTCAAGCCATGGGCGCGACTCGAGCTCATGCATCAGGATGTAAGGAATCTCTCAATGGCACAAATTGTGGCCAAATCACTCATCGACCTCACCAAAGCCAACCCAATGAAGCATCGAGGAAGGGATTAGAGGTTAGATCGGTCCTCCGAGGATAAGGTGAAGACGCTCCCCATGACCCCAAGGATCAAGGTGGTCGAGTCAAGACATGAGGAGAAAGATCATCCCAAGCAACCCATCCAAGGGAGTTAGTCTTGGGAAAACTTCACAAGTAAATACGACCAACCTTCGCCAGTTTCTTGCTTGATTTGCAAAGGTAACCATTAGATGCAAAAGTGTGCACAAAAGCACAAGATCAACGCCATCCTCTCCATGAAAGAAGAAGAGCGGCCCAAGGAGGAGAACTGCCAAGTCCTACTTGGAGGGGTGATGCCCAACTCCGTACAAACCCAACCATCGCCCATGAAGAAGGAGCAAACGGACATGTACTTCATGGAGATCAAAGTATGTGGCTAACTCTCTCCACCTTGGTTGATACGGGTGCATCAAATGTATTCATGGCCATTGAGGTAGCAAAGAAGTTGAATTTGAATGTGATGCTGAATTGGAGACAATTCAAGACCGTTAATTCGGAAAACCTTGTAAGTGGAGGCACAACTTTGGAGGTAAGTGTCCACATTAGCGGGTGGAAAGGAAAACTTCCCTTCAAAGTAGTCCCTCTTAATGACTACGACCTCATCCTCGGCATGAACTTCTTCGATCAAGCAAGAGCCATGATCGACATGGGTAGCAAGTGCATCATGGTGTTTGATCCAAAATGTTTGTCCATGTTACCGATGATCAAAGGGGTGATGAACACCAAGACCATTGCCGCAATTCACCTCCTTGACACAAGCTTGAAGGTGGCCAAGTGCATGGTTGAGCCACAACCAAAGCCACAACCCTTGGAGAAACCAAAGGTAGAGTTGGACCCTCCTACTCCAACTCACAACATGTTGATCCATGTACTCTTCCCGAAGTGGAGTATTTGTCGTATGCTATGCACGAGTTGAAAAAGGAATCATGCATCTAACTGATTGTAGAGCCGTGTAGCTGCCCATTCAAGATGCCGTTCGAGTTGCTAAGAGCCAAGCGAAATAGGAAGAATAGAGAAAGAGCTTGTGCCAAGAAGAACTCTCTTTGAGCTAAGAGCACCAAGGATGTCACTCGAATGGGTGGGGGAGAATGTCACAGATTCGAGATTTTCATGGCCAACGGATTGTGTACGATCAAAGAAGAACGACCAAAATGCCCTTGGGATTCTCCAAGACCTTCCAAAACATTCTTAGGGATGGGTGATACGGTAATTGTGTCGTGATCTAGAATTCTCTCGGCATAAATGCCGATGGTTATTAGGTTGGGCAATATGATCTCATCCGCTAGAAGAAGTCAATCAATGGTTGTAATCTGATGGCCTCAAGTATAAGAATTGGTGCCCTACCCCTCATTGTATCCTTCCAACCATTCTACCAATAAGAGTTCCATTCTATTCTAAAGCTTTTCTCGCTAAAACTTTCTCTTTCTATGATCTGGGTGAATTGAGTGAGCAATTGATCCAAAGAAGACTTGGCTTAGGCAGCCCAACAATCCCAAATGATCCAAAATAACCTAAGTCACCACACGATCTCAATCCCAAATGATCGGCCCGTGACACATACAAGAACAATATCAAACATGTAATAGCGGAATTTCCTAATCCATTTGCTATCTTATCTCTAAGTATAGCAGATCTACTAAGTTCATTAATCCACGATATCTCTATGTGAATTTAAATAAACATAAGCGCATTAAAATTTGTGAATATTCCTAGCTTACAATGAGTCTTTTGTATCATCTTATCACCGAAAGCAACAAAAATAATGTAGTATATCTTTACCTATATTTAATTCATGGTCATATATTATAAGGAGCGATTGCATATTGTCACTTTTCAATCTTAAACATGCATATAAGATCATTCAAGTAATAGCCAATCACTTAAATGCATTAAGTACAATAATATACAATTCACATGAATAAAATCACTTGTAATGCATAAAAATCATGAAATTCATAATATTATGGTTAAGCTACATTGCAGTCCTAACAAAAGAAAATTAGAGCAAAACAGAGTAGAAAAAATATATAAATTAAAGCAAACATCTTAAATCAAAGAACAAAAAGTATGTCACCACTTTGTTTTCTCTTAAAAAAAGTACTTGAAAAACTCCTTGAACAATGAAAAATAATCTGAAAATAAAAACTTAGCTCCCCCAAGCTCTCAATGTTATCCTATTTATATAATATATTCAAGAATCTTAATAAAAGGTAATTGCTTTTTTTTTCAACATAAAATTAAAGAATAAATCACACAATCCCTGATTTGATATCCATCTTTCAACGCTTTTGATTTGGATTCATGAATCAAAGAATTCTTCCTTTTCATCTTTTTGCCATATTTTCCTTATTTTTCTCTAAATCTCATTATTTTGCATAAATAATGAAGATTTTGGTAAATAAAAAGAAATCCAAATATTTTCTAATGAATATTGCATTATAAAGTACCATATTTGTCCCCTTAAATGGTTAAAATAATTCTATTATCATAGAGTTATCGCTGCACATGAGAATCAAGACTCTCTTCCTCTTTTGAGATAGGCTTTTGAGTTAGATCCTACTAAGAGGGGTGGAATCAACCTCAAGGGAAGGAAGAAATGGTAACAAGCCAAGTTCGTAAAGAAAAAAGGTAGACAATGATGCAAGATTGTGATACTATAGCATAGTTGAAAAGCAACCTAGCAAGCAACTCAATAACCAAATTTTAGTCCCAAATCGCCCTACACGACAAAAAAGACAGCCAACATCTACGAGATTATGTGTGCCATGCGGTCCAAATGAAGCCCCCACCTTCACAACCCACTTTGTCAATATCTTTAGGTTCGGTTTATCCAATCGAGAAGTTTATTTCTTATGAGCAATTTACTGAGCCTCACACCGCCTTTTTAACTTCTGTGGATTCTAATATTGAGCCTAGGAATTACACAGATGCTATTAAAAATCCTTTGTGGAGAGAAGCAATGGCAGCAAAAATTAAAGCCCTTAAAGATAATAAAACTTGGACTTTAGCAGCTTTGCCGAAGGGTAAGAAACCCATAGGGCACGAGTGGGTTTACAAAATCAAGTGTCAAGCTGATGGTAGTATTGAGTAATATAAAGCTCATCTTGTCGCCAAGAGATTCACCTAGATAAAGGACATAAACTTCCATGAAACCTTCACACCAATGGCTAAATTAGTCACTGTACAGCATCTTCTTGTAGTTGCATTGGCTTGTAATTGGGAGTTACATCAAATAGACATCAACAATGTATTTTTACATGGTGACTTTGATGAAAAAGTTTATATGAAGCTTCCACCAGATTTCACAACAATGGGTTCAAATTGAGTATGTTGATTACAAAAGTCCTTATATGGTCTCCAATAGGCATCTTGAAATTGGTTTTCAAAATTCTCTAATGCATTGAGGGAGTATGGATTTGATCAATCATTAATAAATTACTCATTGTTCACTTATTCTCATGGTGGTACTTTTCTAGCCATATTAGTACATGTTAATGATGTCATCTTGGTAGGCAATAATTTAAAACAGTGTGTAGCATTCAAAGAGTACCTTGATGAACATTTTCATATCAAGGACCTTGGCCAATTAAATTTTTTTTTGGGAATTGAAGTAACGAGGATGAATTCAGGGTTATTTCTATGTTAAAGAAAGCATGTACTTGACATCCTATCGAATGCGGCGTGTTAGCAGCTAATCCATCAACTTCTCCAATGGAGCAACAACACCGATTAACTACAACAACTAGACTTGCCATGTCAGACCCAAGTCATTATTATTGTTAGTGAGACATCTACTTTATCTCAGTATCACTTGACCTGAATTACGTTATTCCACCTACATACTTTCCCAATTCATGCAGGAACCGAAGGAACAGCACAAGGAAGCAGCTATACGAGTCCTTCGATATCTCAAGAAAAACTCAGGACAATGGATTGTATTATCAGTCACAACTTCACTCAACTCGGTTGCCTTTTGTGACTCTAATTGGGCAAGTTGCCCAATCACTTGGCAATTAGTTACTGGTCACTTTGTCATACTCATAGGTTGTTCCGTGTCTTGGAGAACCATGAAACAAACCATAGTTTCTTGGTCCAATATTGAAGTTGAATATCGCGCTATGGCAACTGCCATTAGTGAATAAATTTGGTTGTGCATTTTACTTGCCTCCCTCAGGGTATTGCACGACAAACTAATGGGTCTTTTTTGCAAGAATCAAGTTGCCTTATACATCACGGCAAAACATAGTGTTTCACGAACGAACAAAAGACATCAAGATTGACTCCACTTTGTTTGCGAACACATACGGTCAAGCGCCATTAGAACTAAGCATGTGCCCACTAAACTTTAGACATTTTTACCAAGGCATTGAGTCGACATTGATTTGCATTTTTTGTTAGCAAGTTGGGCATTCGTGACCTCTATACACCAACTTGAGGGAGAGTATTATAGAAGATTTGCTAAAGATTTACATTCTATTTTTCTAATATTTGGTGTATCTCTTGTTATCGAATAGGATTTGCTATCTTTGTCTTTTAGTTAGCATTATATTTGATATAAATAATGGGTAGATCTTTTCTTTCTTCTTCTTATTCAGCAATATATTGTATAAATATTTGTACCATACCTTAAGCAATACAAGTGAATAACAATTCATTGCGGTTATATAACCAAATTGTTTCATATCCAGTCCATCAGAATTGTTGGATCACCAGGTGCCATGTGTGCCACGCGCATGTTAGCAAAGATGATTTCATCTTTGCTCGATAAACTGATGCTTGGCTTTATTTAAGCTGTTTTGCCTGTGTCTTCGGCAGGGAGTCAAGAATTGGTAATTTCTCTCAATTCTTTCATACTTCTCCCACTCATTACGGTATGGTAAATCCGGAAAAAAGACCACAACTTTATATGATGCCCATTTCATTGCTAAAATTTTCAGACAATCAATTTAAGTGTCACAATTTTTGAAAAATAATCATTTAAGTAACTCCATTGACTTAGTTTGCCAAAAATCTAGGGGAACTTGATGGAGACGAGAACAATTTAAAAAATTCCGAGCACTAAAGTGATCATTGATAATGTTTTGGCACTAAATTTGTCATTTATAAAATTTTTGCTCTGCCACATGAGCCAAAGGCAAAAATAACAAAGTAAATGTTCTAACATTGTCTCTATTTTTCATTATATTGTTAGACTCAAAACAAAATCGTGGAAAAATAAAACATTTTACCCATTCATCGAGAATCACAGAGATCTATTCCTTTCCTTGCAGAAATAGAAAAGTATGTAATATTTTCTTCACCTCTCGTAACTTCGCATTTGTTTCTTGACCTTGCTGTCTTCGGAGATTGAATAATATAGAGCTTGAAAATTTGTCAAAATGAACTACTTCTCTTCTGTCAAACTGTGATGATCAATGCTAGGAAACGTTTGACAACCACTTTAACCCCAATTGATGCATTTAACGACTTGTTCGAACATAAATTATGCACCACCCCATTTTTAAATGTTAGTTCCAAAACTCTAAGAACAAAAACTTTAGTGCCAGCTCTTTATAAACATCAAATTAATGGCAAAACTTTTTAAAACAGTTCAATTCAGCTACTTCAGTGAGTCATATCAGATTTTCCCTCTCTAAAGCCACTTAAGTGATCTCTTTTAGAAGTTATAACACTTTGAAAAGTTTTAGCATCAAAAGGTGCATCATGTACTGATACGTCTATCCCTATACATTTTCTCATTTCATGATCGTGTGTAATGCTCACTAAGCCATAGAAAAATTCCTCTTGGCCCAACAAAAAAGGAAAGAAACACAAGTGCCATAATTTTCAAACGGTGATTGGTTTGATGTTATAAAATTTTAATCGTTCACTTGAGTGGTAATTTTTTTGAGTGACCTTGGCAATTCCCCTTGCTAGAAAATTTGAACTGGCGATAAATTCTATGGCACATGGACATTTTCTACAAGTTATAATACTTAGGTGATCGAGTCAAAAAATTGTCACACCAAAATGAGTTACGGCATTTGTGGTGTCTATATAAAGAAAAAACAGAAAACAACTTCATCCATATAATAGCAATAGGCTGAGTCCATGCATCCATAGTCATCATGGCATTGCTTTTATGTATCATCCACAGCTTCCACATCGTGAGAATGTTAAAATCGAACACCGCCTCTTACCACATCACGAAGCTCATTGCCGAGCTGTTGGATGACGAGAGCAAAGCTCCGAGAGACTTTGTGGAGCATGGAGTAGCAGAATCCAGTAAGAATGCGGAGGGATCTGCTTCTCAGCATTCTTCGCTGCCATCGTCAGCTTCAGCAGTGGGTAGAACTCGTCCGGACGTTTCAGAATATCTCCCAAACTCTCTCTCTCTCTGAACTCCAGTCAGAGAAAACAGAGATTGAATCTGGCAAACAAAGGATGGTGAGGTTTCTGTAATGTCCTCCAAACTGAATGGTGTAAGGTGGGCTCTCTGGGATTGGAACGAACAAGGTTATATCATCCTCGAGGTCTCCTTTCATGTCTACAAAGAGCCGCACAGTTGTTTCGTAGATTACCCCCAAGCCTAGTTTAGGGAAGATCTAGGAACCTCAAAGGGTTGACAAAAGAGTGATTCTGGCGAGGCCCCCAACTTCTTCATCTAACGTTACTTGCCGATAATCCAATGAAAGTGGCAACTGTCAAACCCTCAAGTGACTGCAGAAGAATGAAAACATAAGTTAGAACCGACTTGTTAAGGATGTGCTTTTACCAAAAAAGGCAATTTCATGCTTTTCTCATGCTATATGAATATGAAGATTGTGCAATAAGAACGCCAGAGTATTTAAATTTGTTGCTATTGGAAATCATAATGCTTAAGTTACACACTGATCTTTATAAACTGTCTCAATGTCCTCATATCCTGATTTTTACCGTGCATTATCTATTTTCAAAATCATAAGCCCACTTATTTTGCTCCCTTCCAAATATCTCTTTAATTCTACATCGCCCTCTGACCCAAAGAAAGAAAAATTCTACATTGCCCAAATATGAGCTACTGCACTGGTCAATAACCTCTAAGCTTACCGCGACGTCTTTCCAAGGTGTAGGGTGCGGATGAGCGGCAACCAGAGCAGACGATATCAAGTTGACTACAAGCCTTGTTAGGGTTGACCCAGTCTAGCATTAGAGCTACGATGCGATGCTGTGAGTAAAATTACCAAAAAAGTTCTAACTCCATCTTATGAATGTCGATTTTGTCGTAAATTTTTAAATTTAATTGATTTGTCTTAAATCTTTTGACAATTTGCCGATACAGTCCTTCTAGTTTATTTGGTTGGAAATTACTGATGTCGACGCCGGCTATCATACGTGACAATGATCCTAAGGCAGAAACAATTTTGAATTTTTTTGAATTTTTACATAATTTTTTTCTTTTCTCTTTATTTATTTATTTATTTATTTTCATGGCAGGCAAGGGCTTCACCCAATGGCTGCCGAGCAAAGTGGGAAAAAAGGAAAATAAAACAATAACTAAAAAGTTCACAATTTTTTTAAAACTGCAAAAAATTGTCTATGTCAAAGCAATCGTGCCACATAAGACGTAAGAATTAAATTAGCAAACTATCAAAAGATTAATGATTAAATTAGGTAAATTAAAAAATTAGGACTGAATTGACATCCATAAGTACTCCTAACTTTTCAACATATAAAAAAGAGAAATTAAGAAAACAGGCACTGCGCTTAGTGCCAATTAGTTAAGTAAGCAAAGAGTTTTGACAATTTATTTGTAGTTTCATAATGTGTGCCACACTACAAAAGCTAAATTAAGTCGTTACGAAACTATGATAGTTACTGTACATTGGCTTGTGTATTAGAAAAGCCTTGTAATTAATAATATCGCAAAACCCAAAACTATCAAAATTAAGACAAATGAGGAGAGTTCAGTTTTCTTATGCTAGTAAGGTCACTTTTGAACAATTGCCCATTCCTTTGAATCGAATATCAAGGCCCATGATGCTATTGTCATCCAAGATACCCGTTGAGCTAGCCACACTCATAATAGAGTACCAATTAATCAATGTTCGTTGGCCCAGGTGGCAAGGAGCCTAGGTTCCCTTAAGCAAGATCTCAAATTCGAGTCTTGTGTATGAAGTAAATGACGTTGGGAAAGCTGCCCCCTTGTGGGTCTAACAGTGTTCGCTTCTAGATTAGTTGGGGTTACCCGAATAATGGAAGGTCATAGACCGAAAAAAGAAAAAGTACTAATTTTTTTTTTTTTAAAATATCCAAAAAAAAGTTTGTCATTTTGCCGGAATTATATTAATCATACTATGCATAAGCCATGCATTGAAAGTGATACATTTCTTTATTAAGTGCAGTTAACGAATGCTCTTGAAACATGTGTTAGCAAGTCCCATTACAAAAATAAATCTTATAAAAAACTTACCTTTTAGTCCAATTATAGTTCTTAGCAGGCACCGCCTAAAATTTTATGAATAGATGCCACCACCAAAAACTACCAGGTACCCTTTGAGTTAATAGTTAGAGATTAGATTGGGGGCAAGGAAGAGGGAAGTTAAAATAATTGTCAATTTAGTGCTAAACCTTAAATTATATTAATTAAGCCTTAAACATTTTCACGTTTTGTCAATAGCATCCGTTCGGCCAATTTTGGTTGAAAATCACAAGCATAGACACTAATTATCTTATGTGGCACCACCAATGATGATGTGGACAATTTTTAATAATAATTTAAGGTGGATAAAAGATCTTAAACTTGTTGCACTTTTACTAGTTTAGTACGAAACCTTTAAATCATGCCAATTAAGTCTTAAACATTTCCCATTTTTACCAATTGAGTTTATCCGGTCAATTTTAGTTAGAAATCACAAATGTGAATACTAATTATCTTATGTGGCACAACTAGTGCTAAAGTGAACAATTTTTAATAATAATTTAATACTTTTTTTTTTTTTCATTTTCTTCTTTTTTCCTTTTGTCTTTTTTTGTCTTTTTCTCTTCTCTTCTTTTTATTTCTTTCTTTTTCCCTTTGTCAGCCACCACAGGAGTTGTTGATGGCTGGCCTAAGGCAAGGGCCACCCTCATCGGACTCGAGCAAGGGATCGTTGGGCCTAGGCTAGCAAGGGTCACCCTCGTTGACTTAGTAAATGCAACCATCATTAATAAGGGTATGAAGAACTAGGAATTATCCAAACCACCCAAAATCGGATTGAACCAACCCAGAACTAACAATTCCCATGGAGATCAATCGATTTCTGCTTCTAGGTGGGATTGTGAACAAATCTTAAATTCGTTGTACTTTTGCTAGTTCAATACTAAATCTTTTAATTATGCCAATTAAGTTATACACATTTTCATGTTTTATCAATTAAGTCCATCTAGTCAATTTTGGCTAGAATCACAAGCATAGACACTAATTATTCTATGTGGCACAACCACTGCTAAGGTGGACAAATTTTAACAATAATTTAAGGTGGATGAAAAATCTTAAACTTGTTTCACTTTTGGAAGTTGGTGCTAAACATTTAAATTAGGGAAAATTCCAAAAAAAGCCCGAAGTGCCCACATTTTCTCAAATAAGGGCCAAAAGTAGATATTGTTTTAAATAAAGGCCTAAAGTGCCATCACTTTCTCAAATAAGGACCTGAAGTGGATCTTGTATCAAATAAGGGCTTAAAGTGGCTATGTTTGTTTCAAAAAAGAGCATAACTTTCCAGCGATCAATAGTATTTTCGTCATTTATCATTTTCCTTTTTTTCTTTTCCTTTTTTATGGCTCTTCTTCTTCCTCCTCTTCATCGATGGTCGGCTGACCACCGGCAACACCCATGGCTGGCCTAAGGCGGTTGTCAGGTGAGGGGTGGCTTCTAGCCCCTTGTTGACCTAGTGAGTGCAACCCTCGCTAATAATGGTGTGCAAAAGAATTAGGAACTATCCAAACAACCTAAAACTGGATTGAATTGGCTCAGAACCGACAGCTCCCCTAAGAGCCACCCCCTCGCGTCTTAGCGAGTCTGAAATGATCTTGTGTTTGTCTCTTACTTTGAGGAAAGTCAATTGCCCAGATTTCGCTATTTTTATTTTGCTAAGGGATGCGGCATCTTTAGTCCACCGGTGGTTTTGTGGAGCATTTTTTGTCTGCGGGTCTAGTTTCCGAGTGGATCTGTAGAATCATTGGGCAGTTCTCGACTCCTAATTCTTGAAATCAGCCCATAGTGGAGTGAGGCCCCCTTGGTCAATGACATCTACCAGCCACCAACAAGGCTCGGCGGAGGGAAAAGGGGGGAAAAAGAGTAAAGGGAAAAAAAAAGAAAATAAGGAAAGAAGGAAAAGAGAAGCAAAAAAAATCAAAATCAAAAATATTATTAAAAATTATTCATATTAACGTTAGTCGTGCCATGTTAGACGATTGGCATCTAATATAAGTGATTTCTACCCAAAATTAATTAAATGGACTTAATTGACAAAATTTGAAAAACTTTTAATTGATAAAAAATGGAAAAGTTTAGAACTAAATTAACAAAAATACATTAAGTTCATGACTTTTTAGATGATTTTCTATATGGATGAATTATGTAGGGGTGATTGGTTATTGGGTGGGTAGGTTCTAAAGTTGGAACCTGAAACCTAGAACCTATTTTGTTATAACTAAGTTTTCAACTTTTGAACCCTAGAACCTACCTATTCTCTTGAAATCGATTCTAGACACTATCTTGTTTTTCTAGTCCGATTCCAAGATCTATCTGAGAACTTGTTTTATTTTTTATTCATTGTTTATAGCAAAATCATATGAGACTATGAGTAACAAAACCATTCAAAGTAAAAAATAAACAACGGAATCTCTATCAGCCAAAAATAACAATCTATAATATGAACACGTAGTCATGTACAATTATAAATGGTAAAATGTTCAAACACGTAATATAAAAATATAAACTATAAAACTTTATTCCTCATTCATTCACAAAAGTTTAGGGAGAAGAAAGATTGATGAGAACTTCCAAGGAAGGACGAATGACGAATGATTGATAAGGTTAGAATTTAGGGGAGAAAGAAATAGGGTCTTAGCTTTTTAGCTTATAAAATTGCATCCAAAACCAGTTTCAAAATAGGGTGATCCAATCCAATTTCCGGGTGGATATTCACTTAAACCTCCTCTCGCGATTGGTTGTAATCGGTTCCAAAAATTTGGAACCAACACCCAAACTATTCCAATGGGAACTGGTTCCTGGACCTATTTTTTGGGTGGTCTGGTCCGATTTCTTGGATAAAAGCGATGTGGTTGCACACCCCTAGTTCTATGTCAATGTACTCTATTTTTTTTTTTAAAGAAAAACGAACTCATTGTTTCCATTTTCTAATTTAATAAGTTACTTTACTAATGGTTGTATAATTCACAAAAACCTCAACTTATTTGTGAAGCATTGCCTTCATTAGGATTTTGCGAGATACATCTGCCCCCAATTTTTCTCCACGATTTTCTCATAAATGAATAAGATAGCGAACCTTCCTGCGAAAAGATGCTCTCCCCAAAATCTTAAAAAGCATATTATCATGAACCGCTCAAGGCTGGTGGAGTTGGTTGGAGCGTTTAGGAATTTTCTGGCTCAAGAGGTGGAGATCCGTTATTTTACCGGTTCATGGCTGATGTTGATGTAAGAATATTGGCTAATCATCTCGTTAAATACGTGCAATTTCTAATGTGCTGATCAACATGTCCTTCCCTACATGTAAAAATGTAATTTCGCAAGTCTCGCTGTGAACGTGCGACATCTTTTAATAAATTAAGCCCCTAGTGCTTGGGCAAGCATGCAATATCTAATAAATCTCGTTGTTAATAAGCTTGCCATCAGAAGTCCCCAAATAAAAATTCATTTTTCGGCATTTGCAGCCATTCTCAATGATTAGGAAACAGAAAATTATTTAAAAAGTCTCGAACCTATTTTACAACGATCAATTCAGTCTTAAACTTTTTAATTTAGCTTATTTAATCACA
Organism: Corymbia maculata; assembly: GCA_014182735.1. Lineage (NCBI taxonomy): Eukaryota > Viridiplantae > Streptophyta > Magnoliopsida > Myrtales > Myrtaceae > Corymbia > Corymbia maculata. The sequence goes on along the minus strand of CM024688.1, from coordinate 22,382,280 downwards.
AACATTTAGACAATTTGTCAATATAATCTTTGCAGCCAAAACTGGCCAAAAATCACAAACATAGCTGTCGATGACCCTATGTTGCACGAACAACACTGAGATTGATGAAATTTTACATTTAAAAAAAATTCTAAATTTTTTATTAAATTTTTCTTTATTGTTATATTTTAGCAATATGCCCATGATGGGGTGTATTCAAAGGGCACAATTTGCCTAAAGGGATATGTGTCTAAGAGGCATCTGCTTATGATAAGATGTGTTTTGAGAGATATCTTTTGAAGAGGTATGAGTAGTTAACTTTAAGAGAAGTTATAATAACTTTTGAAGATGACAATCAAATAAGATAAGAAAAATAATGTATGTCATTTTAATGTTCTCGACTCTCTACATAAAAAGAAAAACACGAGAATTTCATCATTACTTTCACAAGACAATCCACATTAATACTATAGAACGAAATTACTTTCCTTGAGATTATATTTAGACCATTGCAAAACTCTGAATTCATCTATTGCACACTAGTGACTCTGACGTATATTTTTGAATAATTCATTTATTGTACATCAAAAAAGTTAAGTCATTTCTTCTCCGATCCCCGCTGATATCTGACATTTCTTTTCACTATTCACTTCTTAAAAGGGCCAACAAGGGTTGTTGGCCATCAACAATCCCTGCCTGCCGACCATTCTAAGAAGTACATTAAATGAATGAATAAATAGACAAACTTAGAAATTGCAAAAAGCGTCATCGCCAATAAGACCAGCAAAATGTCAAAAGATTTGAAATGAAATTGATCAAATTGAAAAGTTTTGAAATGAATTTACTATTATACAATTGGAGGACTACATGAACAATCATCCCTCGTGAAAACGGGTTTTCATCCGTTATTGTTCCACATACATAATCATCGTGTATTTTGTGCTTCAAATATTTACCCAAAATTTGCTTTTGTCGGCAGCAGACAACGATCTTATCCAGTATCAACTCAAAGATGGATCTGCCGGGAGCAAGGGCCGATAGACCGTCGAATTAGTAAGTTGGAGCTGAAATAAATTTTCAGAAAAATGATACGTTGTATTTATTTCCGTTTCTTTGAAGGGAAGGACAAGTTAAATTCTCTCTATTTTTACAAAGAGCAAATTACAAGATATATATCAAAGCATAACTCCTCAATACATGCATCTGCATCAACCCAATCTCTACGACTAGCTGGTGTTCCAACAAAGCGCATCCTGCACAAAAAGCAGAGGACTACAAGCTGTTAAACAATTATGAGAGAAGGATGTGGTAAACATAGGTCGAGCATATTATACTAATATAACTCACACTAGTTGCTTGATCTGCTTGCAGACAGTTGAGCCAAAATTATCGCCAATATAATGAGCAAAACGACCACCTGAAATTTATATCATAATAAGTGATTGTTCATTCTCTTTTGTTTGGGTTGCTGTTAAGCCCGTTGTTCTCAGACCAGCCAAACAATGCAAGATAAATGGTTGTAAACTCACCAGGATGGGGCCATATCTGGATTCACTTGCAAGAACGTAAGATTTCCTGTCAAAATTCAAAAGAAGTTTGTTTTAGTAAAAGGAACAAAATCAGTGTCTAAACCAAACCATGCGTGCGCACAAGAGGGAGAGGAACCTTTTATTTAGGAGGCCAGAATTTATGCAAGCCTTCTGCGAAGCCTCGATTCTGCTTAATGTCTTTGTAGCATTAGGATCATTCTTGTCAACCTTCAGGAGCCAAAAGCGTAATCTAGTGAGCAATGTCTCAGACAATACTCAAAAAATCAGAGTGTGAAAGGCATGGAGATGGAAAAACTGGGAATCAATGACCCCTTTTGTCCCCTAAATCAGTAAGAATTTGCAGAGTACAATATTTCAAGGATTTTTCCACAACAGAATTTGTGGTTTCTTGTTCAGACAGGCTGAACCATCCTCCCTCTCTCCCTCACCTCTCTCTCAACTTACAAGCCTTTTTAATCCTAAGTGCACTGGTCCATTAGAAGAAATGTATGGTGCTCTCTATAAAATTTTGGGTGCTGCTTGTCTAGAGCTAAATAGGCATCAGCCCATTGAATAAGAAGTATCTAGGGACATGGGTTGTCCAATGACCCTAAGACATTGGGAAGACTCGCCCGTTTGGTTGCTGGTGATGTCCTGAGCAGGCCTCCCAATGTTTACACAGACGTACAAATTGGGAACATCAGCAGTTTCCTTCCAATAAATCAAGTCTAATGCAGGTCATAAGGTCTAGTTCACTTTCAAGAAGAAATAACTGAAAATATAGATGAAGAGAATGTGTGTGCTGTATAGAATACAAAAAATGCATTCCAGTTGACTTTCATACCTTGGATTTCAGCATACAAGAAAAATCATAGAAAGCACGGTAAACATCAGCCATTGTTTTTGTGCGATCAATAACTTTAGCAGTAAGACCTGAAAAGTATAGGCAGACAAATGGAATCACTAAGCAACCATTATCTAGGAGCTACTACAGAACATATGCAAGAGTATAAAGGTTCATGGATAGTCACTGCCAAATGATGAATTATGAGAACGCACTGAGAGTCTTAAATTGATTAATGGTGATAGTCTCACAGGCTATTTTTCCATCTTAACTCAATCTAGTTCTTCAGTATGCCTCATTATTTCCTCATGCCTAATGGCCAACTAAAACTATTTTACAAATGCCTTGTGCCATTCAAGTTCTTCAGTATGCCTAATCATTTCATCATGTCTAGGATAGTAATATCAACAAATCATATTCTTACCTCGTCTCATCTTTACTACACCTCTGAAAACTTCAATGTTGTTGTAGCATAAAGCTAATGTTCCAATCGCCATTATCTAGAAAAAGTAGAAAATGTTGGCAAAAGGAGCTTCTCCCCAATAATCAACAAGTTAATGGCACAGACAAGAAAATAGCAATATTATACACCATGATACCAAAAGTGTCACATTCAGAAAGGCTTGAGATTATGAAGAGTGTTCCTGATTGTTGTAGGAAAATTTGGCAAACTAGATGGGTGACACCAAAAGCAGAAGCAACATTTTTTCTAACGCACACTAGTAAACGATGCAAACACGTACATGAAGGAGAGAGAAAGGGACAATTTGTGTCCATGCGTACTTGTGTGAGAGACTCCGGGTGCAGGGGGGGGGGGGTGAATAATAAAGAGAGTGGGCTTGTAGAATGTTCGCAAGAAAAACTTTCAAAGGAAATCTCTGGTCGAAAAATTGTTGAGATAGCTACCTCCTATATTTTTAGGCAACAACTCTTGGTCACAGTTAAGAATACTGTTGTCTTTAAGAATTGATCATGTACCTGAGGAACAGCACAAAACCGGAATATAGCAGGATCCCTTAAGGCAGACATGTATGTCAAACAGTCTTCAAAATGTGTCAAGGCATTTGTGACCATGTCATTCAAACATTGCACTGCCTTCACTGAGTTCTCCTCATACTTCAAGTCCTATATAGATGGGCCCAATCACAGAGAAAAGAAAATAAGGATGTGCATGCAATATGATATACAACACTATAGGTGAATAGTATCTTAAAAATTCATCTGCAAACTAGGTGATGGAAAGACCAACTTCATATGGTAAATGGGTTAAAGCAATCTATGTAAGCACTTAATATTCATGAATCATGTTGAAGAGGCATACCTCCAGTTTGTTTACATATTTACTCCAAATCTGACGAGGCCAAAACATGCGTGACTTTGGAATCTCATTGATATCCTCCAAGTAATCTCGAATAATATTTGTTTTCTGATATTGACATTCAAAAGCAATGTTAGAAATCCAAATAAAAAAGGTGGTTATGCACATTAAACTTCGTAGTCTTTTAAGTACCTGAAGAAACAAACCCATTGAATTGGATAGAGAATCTGGTGTCAGATCTTCAGTTCCTGAAGCGTGGAAAAGCTTTGACAGACCTATACCAACCAGTCCTGCCACATAGTGGCAATATTCATCGTAATCATCAACTGTTTCCACCTGCAATGAGGAAAAAATTGGTAACAGCATGAGCTATTAAACCGATTTATCTCCACCACAAGCAATTCTTCCAGAAAGTGCAAGACTAAAACTAGCCTTGAAATGTTTTGTGCAAAAGAATATTGCCAGCTGTTACATCCTCTTGATTATGGTATTTGGTCTAACTTGATCCAATTCAAACAAATCAGTTACCATAAACAAGGTGCATAGTAGAGTCAATAGTCAGTTCACAAGCTGCTGGACCATGGAAGATGGAAGAATGGTCATTAAGGTCAGATGCTAAACTTCTAGATGTATCCAATCTTTTCTATAAGCGAGTTAATCCTTTAAGGAGTAGTACCAAAGAGCTAAAGTCAAATCTTTACTCCACTAAGGTTATGGTACTCAGCAGAATGGGCTACCCATTGTATCAGCCATTAAACAAATAAAAGGTCGCTGGCACTAAACAATATCGACAAGCTCTACCAAATTATTTTCTTCCATTGGAGGAAAGGATTATGCCCATGGAAAGTTTATGCACTAGCTACATATTGACCTAGTCCAAGCACAACCAAATACCATAAACTTTGTAAGAGTTCCTTCAGCTTGGCTACATATTACGGTGAGGTCTTGGAAAATATCAGAAGTGTCACATGGCAGATCACAAACCTCTTGGCAAATAAATTTTGCCATTCCTGCTCCCATTCTTTTAGTAATATCCTCAATTGCCTCTTGGTAACTGCAAGTATAGTCAAAAGCCACAGTTTATAAAGGAAAAGCAGTGGCTAAAGAAGATCAGGTAGCAGAAGAAAATACCCTAATCTCACAAAAGTATTCACATCAAAATTACAAAGAAAGTAATAAGTTACTAACCCTTTTCCCAGCTCCAGGAAAGCCGTTGAAACATGATGAAATTGGTCCATTAGAACCTTGTACTCCTTTGTACCACCTTAATACAACAACAGAAAACTTAGTCAGTAACTCAGTAAAATATCTAGGCGACTGAATAGTTTAGAGCCCAGCCTGAGGTCTTTTTAAATGAGGTAACACAGATTACTGGACAAGCACACATCGCAGATTGTCTGTAAACTAAAGCAGCAAAATATTATAATTACAATAATAATAACTACAAGGTATCAACAGTCACCACTTAAGATAGCTTTCTACCAAGTTCTGGATGCCCCAAAAGCTGCTAGTTGGATGAAATCAGTGGCAGAAAGCATCTAAATAACCTAAAAAACACATGATTTCCCAACTTGACATCAGGAATAAATTTTGCAATCTTTTACCCTATGCTGGGTAGTCCAATTTCCCCATATGCTGGAATTATGGCAAGACTATCTTACAGTAAGAGAGCGTTCATCGTACTTTATTATTGGTTCTCAAAAAAGTTAGTGAAAGATTGCACAGTATAAGAAAAGTAGATGAGACTGGATGAAAAGGTTCTGAAGTAGAATCACAAAGTAGATGCCAAATATTGTTGATATCTTGTTCTGCTAAAAGCAGTGTTAAGAAACATAATTCAAGTCAATTTGAAGTCAATTCCAAATAAATTATCCCAAAGGGAACTATTCCTCTATCATTCTAGATTTTGAAGAACAAAGTGGCAAAGATGCATGTTTGCTACAAGATAATGTTGAAGATAGGATTTCCATATAGCTTCAAGCCCATTCTTAAAGCAAAACGTGACGACATCTATTATTTACACATATATACACACATTTATACAAAGGAAACACTAAGAGAGATAAGTCAAACAGTTTTTTTTTTTATAGAATACATCTCTCTCATGTTTCCTGAATTGGGCATCACTACTGAACCAAGCCTTTAAATACTGAAAAATCAGTCTTGAGTCTTGGATCACCAAAAGTTTTAACTAGCAAGAAAGAAGTAGTAGGATAGAATGCCCAACTCACATGAAAAATGCCACTCCTTATCATACACATGCTGATGAAAAGCTTTCAGGATAGGCACTTTGACATCAGTAGGTATGCTTGTGTCATCCTCTGGAAAGGGAACATTAAAAGAAATAAGATTTCAACACAAAATTACATAATAATGTCATTTTGGAGCTGGAAACAACTATTCAAATGGCAGAGGAACTAAGGACTAATCCTGAAACTGATTCTTTTATGAATTCCAACTGATTAAATATATATAAGTCCATGTTTATCAACCGATGAATCATCAAGGACCTTATCAAATGGAGCGTAGTATGCTTCACTTCCATTTATGATAGATAGTTATGACAAATAAACTGAAGCCTAGATGTGAAGAACACACTGTGACCTAAGCAATGTTGAAAGGATAACTCCAGGGGGTTCAGATTATGGTTAGTCCTTGACAGACAAAGGATAGCTGATCCAGTTCGCCAACTAAAAAGTGCTATAGATAAGTGTTGCAACTTCTCATAGTTGAAAGGATACTTAAAAGAATATCAAGATTTGAATAGACAGGTTTTCGCCTTTAAAAACACGCAGACAAGGAAATGTAGCCTGAACTCCACTTCCTTGTCCAGATATGTAGAAGTTTGATGGGAAAAAGTAGAGCTGCCGACAGGGTAGATACATTTGAAATTAATTGGATAAAATGGCAGTCAAGGTTTAACATCACCCAAATGGAATGACCGTAATTTAGGACAAATGCACTATATTTGATAAAAGCATAATATCTTGCAAATGGAAGACAGAGAACCAATACAGAGTTATGGGACAAACCAACGGTGTCCAGTGCTCGCAGGACCAAATAAAATATGCACACCTGCAAAAATGCAAAAAAAAAGTTAAAAGAGATATATATTGCAAGAAACAGATCTAAGAATTCCATCGGAATTTGCATCGACTACTAATGGCATTTGAGTTAACTAATCTAACAGTTCATCAGATTTTTGCATTTGGATTAGCAGACACTAGAAGTCTGTAGAAAAAAGTATCAAAAGAAAGCAAGAAGTAACCACATTAATCTAGGTAAGAGGACAGCATTGACATCAACAGTAATATCACGCAATTCCATTCAAGATCATACTCAGATGTGGCTCCTGTCAGGAGAACCTATAGCACTTTCTTTGACTTTTCAATTTTAACAATTGCATAGAAATATGTACTTTCAACAGCTGATATTCTCATTTCTAGGAAGGGAAAGAAAAATAAGCTCCTGCAGCCTGTTCACCAATACACATGTCATCTTCCCTATATAACCAAGTCATCGTTATATACAGTCCCTCAGAATTGTTGGATCTTTAGGTGTGATGTGTGCCATGTGCATGCTATCAAACAGTATGACTAAAGCCAGTCAAGGCAAGAAATACTCTAAACATCAACATATGATATATCTTCCCTGCAGAGAAAGAAGGAGAGGGAAAAAAATCTATACTTTATTTGGCTCCGAATTCAGAATCAATAATACTAAAACACCAAAACCTTAGGAGGAGGAGGAGGATGGACTTGAGGAACCTCTTCCCATCAACTAAATTCCAAACTCATGAAAACCTTGAGCTTATGCTAAACCATCTCGCATGTTCTGTGGACTTCTCATGGGGACTCACCAATACGAGAGTAAAAAGTGTATGCTTGGAGTACTCCTTCTAACGTTATCATCTTGCATCAAGATCACCTATTAATCCTCTAGTAAAATTGCACGTTAAACTGATTTAAATACTTTTAGTAAGGACAAGCCACTCAAGCCACAACATACGGAATAATCGATGCTTGGATTTGTCTAAGCTGTCGTACCTGCTGTCCCCAGCAAGTAGTCTAGAATTAGCAATTTTTCCTAATTCTTTTGCATTTGTTCTCCCATTACAATTTCCTGATGGCAGGTAACGCTCACTAAGCCATAGAAAAATTCTTCTTGGCTCCAACAACAACAACAAAACAAAACACTAACAAAAGAAAACAGAAAACAACTTCGTCCATTTAATAGCAACAGGCAAGAGTCAACGCATCCAAAGTCATCATGGCATCGCTCAAACACCACCAACATATTCAGCGATCACGATCCCACAAAAGCACAGAAACACTCGTTCCTAACAATCCACCGATCCGCAATCCTATTCACTCATCATCCACGACTCCCACGCGAATCAACCGCAATTAACGTCGCGATCATCCAAATTTCTCGAGAAAACAAGAAAGAAGAACAAAAAGGACGGACCACATCACGATAACGGCAAAATCTAAACCCGCGCTCACCGCGTCGCGAAGCTCGGGTCCGAGCTGCTGGATGACGAGGCCGAAGCTCCGGGAGACCTTGTGGAGCATGGAATAGCAGAATCCCCAGTGAGGCTGCGGAGGGATCTGCTTCTCGGCATTCCTCGCCGCGATCTTCAGCTTCAGCAGCGGGTAGAAATCGTCCGGGTGCTTCAGGATGGCTTTCAAACTCCCCATCTCTCTCTCTCTCTCTCCCTCCCTCCCTCTCGCTCGCCGAACTTGGGATCGAAGGGGAAACCGGGATGGAATCTGGTGAAGAACACACGAAAAATGCGGAGGGCTTTTGTAGGGGCGATCGAGACGGGAAGGTCCAATGTGGCGTCTACGAGATTTGGAACGAAACGAAGTAAATGCCGAAAATACGGATAGCCGGGGGGGCTCGACTCGACTCGACTCGAACGTGGGGAGGGAACGTTGGCGTGCGGACAAGAGAGGAAGAGATTTGTATATTTCTCCGAAAGCGACCCGGGCGTTGTCTTTGACTCGCTGAGGGGGCGACTCGAGGCCAAGGATTTCTGGATCGATAATGATGAGGTGAACGATGATCTGTATTTTCGTTTTAATTTAATCTTTATATCGATTTCGGTCATTTTTCTCCTGAGGCCACTTTTTTTTTCGGAGTTTTATTTTTATTTTTTGCGTCGAGGGAAGGAAAGGAGTTTACTGGCCGCCAAAAAAATTAGAGGTTGAACTTTTGCTGTTTATTTAAAATTTCTAAGAATTATATGTTATTTGATATACTAATTGCATAAAGCAATGGGCTTGTGGAAATTCCGATCTTTTAAATTTTTTATTTATATTCATTTTTGTGTTTTTCAAATTTTATATTCATCTATCGCGAAATCCCCTGAAATAATCAATAACATGTGAATATCGATGCATAGAATCTTACATCATTTTCTTTGTGGCAATTTGAGATTTGATATTTTTTTTTGAAAAAAAAAAAGTTAAAAAAGGGGATGTACGAAATCAAAATTGATATGATAGGGCTAAAAAGGGGGGCATGTGCCTGCATTTAACCTATGGCCACATGCCGAAAAGGTCGCATAATTTCCACTTCTGTGAAGAAATGAATTATTGAAATAGTGGGGGTAGTAGTCCTCGAATATTCTCTCTATTTCCACCAACCCGTTCCAGCTCTTAATTGTTCAAAGTGTGAGAGTACAGTGTGACCTCCAATCACACAGCTGCTTCAAGTTGACTCGATGAATAAAGGTTGGCCGAAAGGATTAGTTGACTATATAGTAATGTGGAGTTAGGACCGTATTCACATTGGAATTCAATGCACTCTTTTTATTTCAAGAAGTGTTTTGGTCAAAGTCCGTGCATAGCATGCTAGGTAGTTTAAGCTAAAGCTCGCCAAGGTTGACCATGCCTTTTTTTTTTTCGGTGATTGAAAAACAAGGCAACCCAATAACAACGTGAAGGAGGTGGAAAAACATGAGTTGTACGGTGATACAAAATGTCAATAAATTTTGATTCAATATATAATGTAGTTTTGAAATTTTAATTTATTTAATGTGATCTATAAATTTAAATTAATAGAATAATAATATTAAATATTTTCATATAATTTATAGATTTAATTGAATATGTATTCAGAGTTGAAAAATAATATTGAATAAATTAAAAGTTTAAAAATCAAATTAGATATTAAATTAAAGTTTAAAATTTATTTCTGTCATTATCTTAAAAAATAAAGGAGGTGAAAAATATGGATTTCTAAGCCTCGTCGGCCCCTACTTCGAGGATATCGAAAAGGGAACACGTGGCGCTAACCCGGATTCACCAATCGGATTGAAGTATCGAAACTGAAATCGTTTATTAGCGGCGTAGTGGTCCGGGCCCCACTTCCCATGTGTAGGCCCCCGTCTTTCGTACCTCTTAATTTTTTTTTTTCAACATTTCTTTCATCTCTACTCTACATTAAAACAAATGGTGATATATTTCCATACGCAAAAAATGAATCCCGACAGCTAACCTTGACCTAACTTTGCCAGTCTGGCCACTTGTTTGCACGGTGGTCCCTGCTGCCCAACTTTCTGTCGGTCTATGTCATGGGCATAAACTCATCGGAAAAAATATTGAATATCTTAAAAGTGCCACATCATCTTTATTATGAACCATTCATAATTCGTCACGTATGCTTAGGCCTCATAGATCATTAAAACTCCTTTCTCCTCTTTCTTCTCTCTTGTCTCTCTTCTACTCCGTACCACCAGCATGTTCTTTCTCTCTCCTCTCTCTCTCTCACTCGATTCTCTCTCTTTGCTGCCCCCTCTAACTCCCATTAAACCATCATCGGACGAAAGGCAGCGATTCGATAATAGCGCAGCTGAAGGGACGGCATAGAGGCTCGTTGGTTGGATGAGGCCGCGATCACTTGTCGAACAAGCCACTGTGCAACTTTGTCTCAAGGTTGCATCCACCACCTCAAAGTTCGTCAATTGGGTGTGGTGGCTCATTGCACGAGCCACCGTGCGACCTCCACATCCATCGTTGCGAAGTTCGTCGATCAGATGAGGGGATGGTGAAGAGGGAGAGTGGCGAAAGAGAGCGCACTGGGGATGAGAGAGGAGAGAGAAGAAAGAAAGCTTGTGGGGGCAAAAGAGAGAGTGTGTACAGAGGGGAGAAGAGAGACGAGAACACATGGCAAATTGTGAATGGTTTTAGAGTAGGGATGACATGGCACTTTTAGGTACCTAATATTTTCTCGAACTCATCGTCCTCGCTCTCAGCTTAATGTGACTAAAATGAAAAAGGATGCTTTCGATTAGAATTACAAGGGGTAGCCATTGGCGGTAAAAGAGAAATATATTTATGGCAAACCTGCCAAAAGAGTTAGAAGAACCCACTTTTCAATTTATATTTGATGAGTTAAATAAGAATTAGCCAATTTTAATATATGGGTTTGATATGGATTTAAGCACTAAAATCAGATTAATTATAGTTTTATAAATCTAAGTAAATTCCTAAAAGGCTGAAGGGAGAAGAAATAAACAGAAGATCTATCTGTAAGGTAGAAGACCTTGTAATGTCACATTTCATATTTTCATATGATCGTAAAGACAAAAAATTAATTGGAAATTGGGAATACGAGATGTGTATGTCATTGCACATAAAAAAGAATTGGCATCCACACTAGATGTTGGATTATTAGATTACCGCCAATAAAAATTCATTGGTGTTTCGACACCACGATTGGTTTGTACTTCACACAATGTATATCTTGAACTGACATGCCAACCATTGCCCCTTATTCAAGACACTATCAAAGCGAGGACGAACGCAGAGCAAAGATGATGCGAAGAGGACTTGCAGCGGGATGGGACTTCAGACCAACGTGCTTAGCCAGCAAAGACGACGCTCGCTCATGATTCGCCTTCCGAGAGTTGGAGCGAACCTGCTCGGCCAGCCCTCGGTCAAGCGAAACCAAGAGGCCACCGCCGACGTTGGCAATCTCGACTCGCAAAAAAGCTGGTTTGATTATCGCTCCGGTGCTCGACAATTGGCTGCAAAGAGGCAACGAGGCCCGATTCGTGGAGCTCCATTGCATTATCTTGTGACTTTCGCAGCCGCAAAAGATTCTTTGAAGCACTCGAAGTTCGTCATTCTCCGCTTTTACCTTCTATCAAACTGTTGATTTGGGGTTTTTGGTGTCCTGATCAATGTGGGGGGTTTCGCATGATAGATTGGCCGAGACTTGGGTCGGATGTGATTTGGTGATGTTTCCGATAGCGTGATTTTGGAAGGATGTTTTGGTCATGGACTGGTTTGAGTATATAAAGTCATATTTTTACAACTTATTCTAATTCATATTTTTTTAACTAATTAGTTAACATGTCAAGATCAAATGTGAATTAAATATATATATTCAACTATTAAAGGATTCACGCAGAGTTGCACAGTTAGTTCAGGAGCGCAAGGAGAATATGCACTTCAGCTATATGGTCTTGTAAAGCAAATCAATGGTGAAGAATGGCTCTTGCAAAACATTGAAGGGCAAATGAACGATGAGTGACTTAAGGAAAATACATTTTCATCTGTGTACTTCAAAAGATGTGTATGATTTGGATCATGTTTCAATCTGTATTATTATTTTGAAGATGATTTAAGAAATCTCTCATTGCTAACAATTTAATGTTAGAAGCCAATCGTTATTTTTCCTTTAAACCCAAAAAAAAATAAAATTTGATAATGCAATAATTGCTTGATAGTATATCGTGTAGCAATTCTATAGCTTATTCATCAATTAAGTTGTGCAATTTTGGAATATGATCAAAAGAAGATAAATTAGTATAAATTTATTTTTGTTACAAGGGAAATGCAAGTTGGGTTTTCATCAAAGCCAGAGCCCGCTTCATGATTTGTGGATGGCTGGGTTGGATTTTCACCGCCATCTTCATGCTCCCTTCCGTAACATGACTCCAAAACTCCCTCACTAACTCGACCAATTGGTTCATGGAGCCATCTATTCTTAGGGGTGATTGGGTCCAGGGTGGGTAGGGTCCAGACCTCGACCCTGTATCCAACTTTATTATAATCGGTTCTCCTTTTTTTATACTCGACCCTATTTTGGACCAAATCCAGTTTTTCCGATATGGGAACAAGGTCTACCCTATTTTCATTAGAACCTGTTTTTTAACCACTTGATATCCTATATGACTTCAAATTTTACATTAATTCTCAAGAAAACAATAACATAATCCTCCTAATTTGACCGACAAGAAAGTGCAAAAATCATAACATTACATAAACATTATCAACAAACATGGTCTAACATTAGCCTCATTCCCACAACTATTAATTTAACTTTGCATTATATTCAATATTCCACCAAACACAGTTAATTTACATAAAAAATAAGCAATTTAAGGTGTGTTTGTTTCGCGGAAATCGTACCATTTTTTTAAAATGTTTTACAGGAAATCATTTTATCATTTTCCATGAAAATGATTAGTTTTCTTGTGTTTGATAATATGTGATTAAAAATATTTTCATGTGTTTGGATCGCATTTGAAAAATGATTGAATAACATTTAAACTAACAATTTACACTGGTGTGCCTCTCACTTTCAAATTGTGCCACAACTATGGGGCTCATCTCATTTGTGGGGCAATAAGCTTTATCTTGATTAATCAAAGAACAGCCTATGAATGAACTTGCTAGCCAATGAAACATTTTCAGGGTCCTCGAGTTCATCAGACGAGACTTAACCACTTCGAGGCAACATTAGTCCTATCCTGATGTTGAAAGTGAAGTTTCTAATGGAGGAAGCACATAAGATAAAGCAGACAAGGCAAGAAAAGTTGATTGGGAGGAGGCCGAAGCCAGACACTACTTGCAGAAAAAGAACAATCTGGAACCTACCCACTCCCATTTTCTTGTCTCCTTTCAAGGATAAGATCTGATAAAAAGGGAAAGTGTTTTTCCCTTTTCATGCACAAGAATTCATTTTCCTAAAATAATACATAATACTTCTGTTGATTGGAAAAAGAGAGAGAGAGAGATTTTGGAGAGTAAAAGAAAAGGACAAAGATGACCTAATAAAAGGGGAATGACGTAAAGACCTGATAAAAATGAAAAAGTGTTTTCTCCTTTCTATGCACAAGAATTCATTTTCCTAAAATAATACATAATATTTATGTTGACTAGAAAATATTTTTATTGACCAAATCGATTTTGGAAAAACAAATAGCGGAAAGTCTGGAAAACACTTTTCGGAAAACTACTTTCATTGAAACAAACATACCCTTAATTTGCTTGGACAGTGAGGTGGTGACGTGGTTAACTTGAATATGCTTGGACATAAAAACCATTTTTCTCCTCCTTTGCTCTAACACCCACTCCAACTCCTTTCCTCCATTTGGCAAGCAAATCGGTCGCCCACAACACTTGTGTAAAATCTTTAACAAAGATCTGCAATTCATGTACAAAGAAAAATCAACAAGAAACCATGCTTTAGAAACATGTGCAAAATTATAGTTTAATGAAGTCTATTTATTTACCACAAAATCGGGGTTTCCACAAAATAGTTTATTTTCCAATGACAATGTCCTCGACAAGATAATCCAAATCTAAAAACCAAAAAAGAGATCAAACAAAGCATTTACTCAATAAATACTTATGTGAATGAATTACAAGATAAAAGGAAATATATGCGACTTACCCACCTTAAACTTTTCTGCATTCTCAATACATTCTTCAATATTAATCGGCATGTGAGTAGCTCTCAACCAATCTTGAGTACAAATCAAACCTTCAACCACTCTAGGAGTTAAATAACTTCAAAAGCTATCAAGTACACGTCTTGATGTACTAAAAGTCGACTCCGAAACAACAATAATTACGGGGATAGACAAAACATCCCGAGCCATCAAATATAAGATTTTATACTTTGACCCACTACTCTTCAACCACTTCAAAATTTCAAGTTTAAGGACATCTTCATTTTCGACTTCAAGATACCGATTTGTTTTCATTGACCACTCTTTTCTTCGCATGGAGAAAGCTTTTATGCCAAGCTTCAATTTTACACTCATTGTCATCAATAGTAGCATTGGAAGCAGTACTAGTACTTACATTTGAACCACCATCATTTTTTTAATAGAAGAACCAACAAAAGATTGCTCATAAAATTTATACAATCGCTCCAAGGCAACCTTGACCTTATTATGCATCTCATCAACTATCACTTCATCATCATAAATTTGTTCAAAACAGAACCTCACATAAGTTAACTTCTTTGTAGGATCCAATGCAACTGCAATCAACACCATCATATTTATTTTATCCAAACTCCCATAATACTTGTCAAACTTCTCTTTCATTTTTATACCCATGGCTTGAACTTTTGGGTCCAAAAAATTTATCGCATTATTCAAATATTTATACAACATAACCATCCCCTCAAAATATTCATTTGAAGTTACATATGATCTCCCCAACATCCTTTTAGTTGCATCATAAAACCGTTTCAGAAATTTACAAAAAAATGGTGGCATTTTCCCAATCTTCATCTTGAGGAGCATCATGGTCAATTTATATTAAGAAAAATAAATCATCTTCTTCCATCCTTTGAAAAGTGTCGCGACCTCACCTCGGGTGCACCACCTAGGGTTTGGCTAATGGATTACTAAGCCTAAACTTAGTTCAGGCTCTCCCAAGCTCATACCAATTCGCGACCTAGGGTTTAAGTTTTTAGTATGCAAATGATTTTTACTTAGAATCGCCACTAATCTATTTTTTGGTGGGTCGATTAGAAACCCAAGTAAAGTAACAGAAGAATTACTTCACTCCTATGAACCAGAGACTATGAGATCGGGGACTTGATTACATTAGATTTCTCTAACGCCCTTTTGGTACATTTTCTCTTTTATTTGAAAAAAAAATGGTTTGCAAGCAGTTTGTATTGATTTTAATTTACTCCCTAACATGCAATGTGATCATGCTAGTGCGCAATCATTATCTAATACTCAATTAAGTAAATCAATAAATAAATTGCAAGCACATGGAAGAGATACCTACCTTGAAGCAACAAAAACATATGCAATGTTAGCTTAAAAATCACATCACTAATCCTAGATATGATTTATAATTAACATGCAATCATTCAACTATTTCTTTTAAGGTTTTAAATTATTTAATGAGGCCTAAAAAAACTAAGTGCAATGTATGCGATGACATGCAAAAGTGTCTAACTATAATAACATGCTACGTGCAACCTAATATGCAAATTATTTAACTTAATCTAATGCCAGAAAATATTTAATGCAACTATCCTAGTATGTCACGTATTCAAATGACCCTAAACATGCAATGAATAGATGACACATAGAAG